>OX359265.1:46647417-47379917 GCA_947179155.2 Hedera helix | reverse complement strand
AACTTCCTTACTTGTTCTTTCTTTCTCTCTCTAAATACTTCTTGTGAAAGTTCTCTCTAAGTGTGCTTAAGTCATCTTGAGTATTTGTGAAGATCTATATGTATACGTGTACTGTTCAAGTTAATCAACCTCATTTAAATCAATATCCAGTCACGTGTTACGGTAAGGGATACCATCTTTTTCATCTTCCATTATTCAAACATACTATGGTAAGGGATTATCATTATTTGATTCTCGATAATAATATTGTTTCTTTCTTACTCATAAGACGTGCCTTTTATTTCCATGTATTAAATTGTGGGAATAACCTTACGGAGCGGATTGCCGCCTGTTGGTGAATAACCTTTCGTATTCATTCATTATTAATCTCTGAGAATAACCTTACGGAGCGGATTGCCGCCTGTTTGGTGAATAACTCTTTGTACTCAAATTCTATTAAATTGTGGGAATAACCTTACGGAGCGGATTGCCGCCTGTTTGGTGAATAACTCTTTGTACTCAAATTCTATTAAATTGTGGGAATAACCTTACGGAGTGGATTGCCGCCTGTTGGTGAATAACCCTTTGTATTAATTTCCTTCACCTTTTGTTAATCAAACCTGCTACGGTAAGGGATATTATTTTCTTTCATACTCCTAAATCGAAATTTATTATGGAACTATTGCTTCTATAATTCCTGAAAATATTATATGTTCCATAATAGTTGAACTTCATTATTTCAACTGAACCTTCCTATTTACGTGAACCTTTCTATTGAATTGTAACCGTTATTCTGAACTGTGGATCTTGAATATCATTTTTAAATTTCACTCCACATCATGTTGACAATTTGGACATTATTTGAATCTGTACAAAGTAAACTTCCGATACTTATTGTTATCCTATTTCTTCTATTCATCATTTATATCATTCTAATCATCCAAAAATCAAGCTGTTGTGAATATCTGTGGCCGGGGGCACAGATGTGATATATTTGTTGAACAGATGATAGGTTAAAGGCGATATAATAGGTTAAAGGCGATACATCTGTTCGGTGTCTTTTATGGCACGTGGTGAATGTTCTCTTTGGCCAGTAGTGCAAAGATGAACTGTTGTTTGGTATGATTATGACCAAAGGCTGAATCTGGTATAATCATGACCGTTGGTGTTATATTGGATGTCTTTGGCCCGTAGTGCAAAGATGAACTGTTAATGTGCATGATTATGATCAGGAACTGTGAATTTGTATTATCTTGACTAATGATAATTCAGATGATAAAAGTTGATGATGTTTTTCCTAAAAAGAGAACCGAGTGGACATTATAGTCCGCATTATTCTTCTAATAGATTACTCATTCCGCTGCTATTGTAAGACCCCGAATTTTATGAAATACAAAATTTAATTTTTCTTCATATATATTTTTTTGAAACAGTAAGTGGTTAAATTAACAAAATTGAAAGTTAAGGATGTTATGTGCAAATTTTATTTTGTCGGACAATATTCGCTTTGTCGGGGAATATTCGTTTGGTCGGGGAATATTCGTGCCGTACGACGGCGCCGAAATAATAAATTATTGGTGGACCCCACAACGGAATATTTGTCGGATATAGAAAACGACAGAAATAACCTTTTTAAATAAAAATAGTCAACGGAACTGTTAAAATACCGGTGATAAAAGAATAGTAGCATACGGTAGTTATTGTTATTTTCTGTAGCACTCGGTACTCTACAGTAACACACGGTATTGCATAGTGTCTCATATTTTTGGTCTGATAATTGACACCGTAACTGTTACGCATCATTTCATCGATAATTGTCACTGCATAATATTTTATATTATCAAGTCAATAATTGTTGTTGCACTGTTTTTAAAATTATTGAACCTAATAATTGTCACAGTAACATATGCACAGTAATTCACATTATTGAATCAATAATTGTCATTACACAGTAACGTATGCTTTATTTTACATTATTGTTATCTCTATTATGATGTTATTTAAACAGTTGTATTTCATTAATTTATTGACTTGATATCTAAGAGCTAACTATACTGTATTTATAACAATTAGTCATAATAATTGAATTGATAAAGTTATTTGTTTATAATATAAAGTTAGGTGATTATTAGGTGATATGAAATGAATGGTGTAGATTAAAGTGTGAATTATTGTTGAATAATTGAATTGATTTGTTTATAATATAAAGTTAGGTGATTATTAGGTGATATGAAATGAATGGTGTAGATTAAAGTGTGAATTATTGTTGAATAATTAAATTGATTTGTTTATAATATAAAGTTAGGTGATTATTAGGTGATATGAAATGAATGGTGTAGATTAAAGATAATATAATATTTGAAATGGATGGTGTAGATTAAAAGATGATCTTTAAATGAATGGTTTAGATTAAATGAATGATAAGATTTTTGGCTATAAATAGAAGCCTTAACTTAAGGATTTTTCATAAACTTCCTTACTTGTTCTTTCTTTCTCTCTCTAAATACTTCTTGTGAAAGTTCTCTCTAAGTGTGCTTAAGTCATCTTGAGTATTTGTGAAGATCTATATGTATACGTGTACTGTTCAAGTTAATCAACCTCATTTAAATCAATATCCAGTCACGTGTTACGGTAAGGGATACCATCTTTTTCATCTTCCATTATTCAAACATACTATGGTAAGGGATTATCACTATTTGATTCTCGATAATAATATTGTTTCTTCCTTACTCATAAGACGTGCCTTTTATTTCCATGTATTAAATTGTGGGAATAACCTTACGGAGCGGATTGCCGCCTGTTGGTGAATAACCTTTCGTATTCATTCATTATTAATCTCTGAGAATAACCTTACGGAGCGGATTGCCGCCTGTTTGGTGAATAACTCTTTGTACTCAAATTCTATTAAATTGTGGGAATAACCTTACGGAGCGGATTGCCGCCTGTTGGTGAATAACCCTTTGTATTAATTTCCTTCACCTTTTGTTAATCAAACCTGCTACGGTAAGGGATATTATTTTCTTTCATACTCCTAAATCGAAATTTATTATGGAACTATTGCTTCTATAATTTCTGAAAATATTATATGTTCCATAATAGTTGAACTTCATTATTTCAACTGAACCTTCCTATTTACGTGAACCTTTCTATTGAATTGTAACCGTTATTCTGAACTGTGGATCTTGAATATCATTTTTAAATTTCACTCCACATCATGTTGACAATTTGGACATTATTTGAATCTGTACAAAGTAAACTTCCGATACTTATTGTTATCCTATTTCTTCTGTTCATCATTTATATCATTCTAATCATCCAAAAATCAAGCTGTTGTGAATATCTGTGGCCGGGGGCACAGATGTGATGTATTTGTTGAACAGATGATAGGTTAAAGGCGATATAATAGGTTAAAGGCGATACATCTGTTCGGTGTCTTTTATGGCACGTGGTGAATGTTCTCTTTGGCCCGTAGTGCAAAGATGAACTGTTGTTTGGTATGATTATGACCAAAGGCTGAATCTGGTATAATCATGACCGTTGGTGCTATATTGAATATCTTTGGCCCGTAGTACAAAGATGAACTGTTGATGTGCATGATTATGATCAGGAACTGTGAATTTGTTTTATCTTGACTAATGATATTTCAGATGATAAAAGTTGATGATGTTTTTCCTAAAAAGAGAACCGAGTGGACATTATAGTCTGCATTATTTTTCTAATAGATTACTCATTCCGCTGCTATTATTGATCTGAACGTTGTTTAAGAATTTAACTGCAGTTTTTGATATAAACCTTGTAGTCTATTGTATTCTATCAAGAACTCAACTGTTGAAGACTAATGATAATTTATTCATCATTATCTTAGTCATGATATTCTTTACTGGGCTATTTGAGCTCACCCTTTCTTTTGTTCCATTGTTTTTCAACAGGAGATGAAAACATAACAGGGTCTAGCCGGGGAATGGAGTGAGGGTCCGAGGAATAGTTATCATAGTCTTCACGTTTTGTAAAATAGTGTGGCAATAATAGTGAAGACTTAGTTGTGTATTATTATACACTGTATTGTTGTACGTTGTGCTTTGTTGTAATAATTTTGTTGTAGTATTTTGACGACTCAAGTTTGGGTTGTGTGGGCCCAGATTTGGGGGCGTCACAGTTGGCATCAGAGCTTAGGGATATGGTCTTTAATGGCGATCTGGGGTAGAACTAGGAGGGGAGAGACGAATAGAATCAGTCACTAGTGTGTCCTACCTAAAATAGATTTTATTATCTAATGAGTCGATTTGAATGTAGGAACATGAAGTGATGAGTCAGTTTATTTGAACTAACATTTATTTTATGACCACAGTTTAGTATGGCATCTGGAAATCAAGAGGTTAACTATGGAATACCCGAAGCAAATGTAGCCGAGAATCAAGAGGCCCCAAACAATCCTCCTGCTAACTCAGGAAATAATGTTCCTGATAACATGATGAACGATGGATTCTTTAGGAATTTCATGCAGTTCATACAGAATCAAGGAAGAGGAAATCCAGTCAATAATAACGGTAGAAACGCTGGCAATTTGAGGATGGTCACTGTTAAGCAATTTAAAGAATTAGGACCACCTGAATTCCACGGGAAGCCTGACCCACTCAAAGCGGAGGCATGGCTGAAGCAAACGACAAAAATACTTGATGTCTTACAATGCGCTGATGATCAGAAGGTGCCATTTGCCACTTTTATGTTACGAGGTGAGGCGGACCATTGGTGGGAAGCGGTAAAACGTATCCAACCTTCAGCACTCGAAATGTCTTGGACAGAATTCGAAGAACTGTTTAACGAGAAGTACTTCCCAGAAAGCATCCGCCATATGAAGGAAGTGGAATTCATTAAGCTGGAGCAGGGAAACATGACAGTTTCTCAATATGAAGCTAAGTTTGCTGAGCTGTCTCGTTTTGCGACTCATCTAGTAGATGACGAAGCACGAATGAGTCGAATGTTCCTGAGAGGTTTGAGACTCAAAATTCGTCAACAACTTAGTTCTCATAAATTCAGTTTGTATTCAGATGTTGTAGATAGGGCTCAAAGGGTGGAGCAAACAGATGAAACATTGCAGCCAAGAGTTAATGATCAGCATAGAGAAAGGAGTGACAACAACCACAGGAACGAAAACCATCGAGGAGGTAACCAACACTTCGGTGGTAATTCCACACCAAATAACAGAAGAGGAGAATCTAGTGGGAACAATTTCAAAAGAAAGAGATTCCATAATAATTATGGAAGGGTACCAGCACCAGTACCAACACCAGCACCGACCCCAGTTTCAAGGGGAGAAGATCGACCACCAGTGAGATGCTATAGGTGTGGTCAGGAAGGTCACATCAGCCCAAACTGTACTCTGCAGTCTAAAAAGTGCTACAGTTGTGGGAAAGAGGGTCATCTTGCGCGGTTTTGTCCTGCCACAAAATCAAGTCCAGCTGCACTGATGATACCAAAAGCTAGCGCGGATAAATGAAAATCTGTAGTTCAAGGGAGAGCTTTTGTTGTGACATCCCAAATGGCGCGAAACTCGAACGAGGTGATAACCGGTAAGCTATTCATAAATTCTCGTGAAGTCTACGCTTTGTTAGATACTGGCTCTACCCATTCTTTTATCTCACCTGCATGTGCTCAGCGTTTAAACTTAACTCCTGAAAACTTGGACTTTGACTTATCAGTTGAAACCCCATTAGGAGAAATGACCATTACATCTACTGTCTATAAATCTTGCCTAGTTCAAATCAACAACCTCACATTATCTGTTGACCTTATTTCTTTGGAGATGCGTGAATTTGATGTGATTTTAGGAATTGATTGGTTGACTACCCATCATGCTAAAATTGATTGTTTTCATAAGATTATTAGTTTTCATATTCCTAATCAACCTGTCATGCAAATTCAAGCAACTAAACCATTGAAATCTATAACTGTTATTTCTAGCCATAAAGCCATTCGTTTATTGAAAAACGGATGTCAAGCCTTTTTAGCTCATGTCACTGATTTGAACAAAAATACGTCAAACTTGAATGATATTCCCATTGTTAATGAGTTTCCTGACGTTTTTCCTGAAGAACTTCCTGGCTTACCCCCAAACCGTGAAATTGATTTTTATATTGATCTTGAACCCGGTACCAAGCCCATTTCCAAAGCTCCCTACCGAATGGCTCCCATTGAACTTCAAGAGTTAAAAGTCCAACTACAGGAATTGTTGGATACCGGTTTCATTCGCCCGAGTGCATCACCTTGGGGTGCTCCTGTTCTATTTGTGAAGAAGAAAGACGGGAGTATGAGATTGTGCATTGACTACCGAGAATTGAACCATGTCACCATCAAGAACAGGTACCCGTTACCTCGGATTGATGACATGTTTGATCAATTGCAAGGCGCTCAACATTTCTCAAAGATTGATCTCCGTTCTGGATATCATCAGTTAAAGGTTAAAGCTGAGGACATTCCAAAGACTGCTTTCAGAACTCGTTATGGGCATTATGAGTTCTTAGTCATGCCTTTTGGACTAACTAATGCTCCTGCAGCTTTCATGGACATGATGAACCGGATATTCAAGGAACATTTGGATCATTTTGTGGTTGTCTTTATTGATGACATCCTCATATACTCCAAGAGTCGCGAGGATCATGAACAACACCTGAGATTGATACTACAAAAGCTCCGTGAAAACAAATTATATGCCAAGTTGAAGAAATGTGAGTTCTGGCTTGAGGAGGTCGCGTTTCTTGGGCATGTGATTTCTAGTCAAGGAATATCAGTCGATCCTGCGAAGATTGAAACGGTACTAAATTGGGAACAACCCAAAACAGTAACCGAAGTCCGAAGTTTTCTGGGTCTAACTGGTTATTATCGGAGATTCGTAGAAGGATTTTCTCGAATCGCCACTCCATTAACACAGCTTACTCGGAAAAACACAAAATTCATATGGAGCGAGGAATGCGAGAAAAGTTTCCAAGAACTCAAGAAGAGACTGGTTTCAGCTCCTGTTCTGACCATACCATCAGGATCAGGAGAATTTGTTATCTACAGCGATGCTTCTGGCAAAGGTCTAGGCTGTGTCCTTATGCAACATGGAAAGGTTATAGCCTACGCCTCTCGACAACTCAAAGATTATGAGAAAAATTATCCTACTCATGATCTAGAGTTGGCAGCAGTCGTTTTCGCGTTGAAGATCTGGAGACACTACTTGTACGGAGAAAAAGTGGATATCTATACGGATCATAAAAGTCTCAAGTATTTCTTCACCCATAAGGAACTCAACATGCGACAACGACGTTGGCTTGAGCTGTTAAAGGATTATGACCACACAATCCAGTATCACCCGGGAAAGGCGAACGTTGTAGCTGACGCTTTGAGCAGAAAATCTTATGCAAGTACAAGTGCACTGCTGACAACACAAAAGTGTATTTTGTACGACTTGCAAAAGATGGAGATAGAGCTAAAGACACCAGGGACCCACTCGAAGATTGCTCATGTGCGAGTAGAACCAACTTTAATCGATTAAATTAAAGCTGCTCAAGCTACCGATCCGGAACTGATAAACATGATAAAGAAAGTAAAAGAAGGTGCCATTCCCGAAGCAAGAATCGACGAGAAAGGAATACTTCGAGTCAACTCTCGACTCTGTGTTCCTAACGATCCTGAATTAAAGCATAAAATCATGATGGAGGCACACAACACGCCGTTTGCAATCCACCCAGGAGGTACCAAGATGTATCGAGATCTTCGACATACATTTTGGTGGAACAATATGAAAAGAGAGATTGCAGAGTTTATCTCAAGGTGCCTAACTTGTCAACGTGTCAAGGCAGAACATCAAGTTCCTAAAGGTCCATTACAATCACTTGAAGTTCCCGAATGGAAGTGGGAACACATCAATATGGACTTCGTGACGGGTCTTCCAAAAGTTTCTCAAGGCTTAGATGCAATTTGGGTGATCGTAGATAGATTGACCAAATCTGCTCATTTCTTGCCTATACAAGAAAACTTTTCACTTGAACGTCTTGCCAGTATGTACATAAATGAGATCGTGAGATTGCATGGCATGCCAGTTTCCATAGTTTCTGATCGGGATCCTAGATTCACTTCACGCTTTTGGATCAGTCTACAAAAAGCTATGGGCACTGAACTACGTTTTAGTTCTGCATACCATCCTCAAACGGACGGACAATCGGAAAGGACGATCCAGACCCTCGAAGATCTTTTGAGACTTTGTGTATTAGACTTCAAAGGAAGTTGGGATAAGTACTTGCCGTTGGTGGAATTTTCTTACAACAACAGTTACCAAGCAAGCATAGGCATGGCTCCATTCGAGGCATTGTATGGAAGGAAGTATCGCTCTCCAATATGTTGGAATGAGGTAGGAGAAGCAAAATTGTTGGGACCCGAGTTGGTACGCTTGACGACCGAAAAGATCCAAATGATCCGACAACGAATACAGACCGCACAAGAACGACAAAAGAGTTATGCTGATCTTCATCGGAGAGACGAAAGTTTCAACGTCGGAGATCATGTATTCTTACGTGTTTCTCCATGGAAAGGGGTTACGAGATTCGGAAAGAGAGGAAAGCTCAACCCTCGATTTATTGGCCCATTTGAAATCCTCGATCGAATAGGAACCGTAGCCTACAGACTAGCCCTACCACCAAGTATGTCTCGCATCCATAACGTTTTTCACATATCTATGTTACGTAAATATGTGAATGACCCAAACCACGTCATTGAGTTAGAACCAGACGTTATAGCAGAGGATTTAACATACGAGGAGGTACCTGTTAAGATCCTGGATAAGAAGGAGCAGATCCTACGCTCAAAGGTTATACCTCAAGTTAAGGTTTTATGGAGGAACCAAGATACTGAGGAAATGACCTGGGAGCTAGAATCTGAGATGAAATCTAAGTATCCTTACCTCTTCGATATGTCAGGTACGTCAATTTCGGGGACGAAATTTCATAAGGAGGGGAGGTTGTAAGACCCCGAATTTTATGAAATACAAAATTTAATTTTTCTTCATATATATTTTTTTGAAACAGTAAGTGGTTAAATTAACAAAATTGAAAGTTAAGGATGTTATGTGCAAATTTTATTTTGTCGGACAATATTCGCTTTGTCGGGGAATATTCGTTTGGTCGGGGAATATTCGTGCCGTACGACGGCGCCGAAATAATAAATTATTGGTGGACCCCACAACGGAATATTTGTCGGATATAGAAAACGACAGAAATAACCTTTTTAAATAAAAATAGTCAACGGAACTGTTAAAATACCGGTGATAAAAGAATAGTAGCATACGGTAGTTATTGGTATTTTCTGTAGCACTCGGTACTCTACAGTAACACACGGTATTGCATAGTGTCTCATATTTTTGGTCTGATAATTGACACCGTAACTGTTACGCATCATTTCATCGATAATTGTCACTGCATAATATTTTATATTATCAAGTCAATAATTGTTGTTGCACTGTTTTTAAAATTATTGAACCTAATAATTGTCACAGTAACATATGCACAGTAATTCACATTATTGAATCAATAATTGTCATTACACAGTAACGTATGCTTTATTTTACATTACTGTTATCTCTATTATGATGTTATTTAAACAGTTGTATTTCATTAATTTATTGACTTGATATCTAAGAGCTAACTATACTGTATTTATAACAATTAGTCATAATAATTGAATTGATAAAGTTATTTGTTTATAATATAAAGTTAGGTGATTATTAGGTGATATGAAATGAATGGTGTAGATTAAAGTGTGAATTATTGTTGAATAATTGAATTGATTTGTTTATAATATAAAGTTAGGTGATTATTAGGTAATATGAAATGAATGGTGTAGATTAAAGTGTGAATTATTGTTGAATAATTAAATTGATTTGTTTATAATATAAAGTTAGGTGATTATTAGGTGATATGAAATGAATGGTGTAGATTAAAGATAATATAATATTTGAAATGGATGGTGTAGATTAAAAGATGATCTTTAAATGAATGGTTTAGATTAAATGAATTGTGACGCCCCCAAATCTAGGCCCACACAGCCCAAACTTGAGTCGTCAAAAGACTACAACAAAATTATTACAACAAATCACAACGTACAACAATACCGTGTATAATAATACACAACTAAGTCTTCACTATTATTGTCACACTATTTTACAACACGTGAAGACTATAATATATATCCCTCGGACTCCCACTCCATTCCCCGGCTAGACCCAGCTACGTTCTCATATCCTGTTGAAAAATAATGGAACAAAAGGGTGAGCTCAAATAGCCCAGTAAGAAATATCATGACTAAGATAATGACGAATAAATTATCATTAGCCTTCAACAGTTGAGTTCCTGATAGAATACAACAGACTACAAGGTTTATATCAGAAACTGCAGTTAAATTCTTAAACAACGTTCAGATCAATAATAGCAGCGGAATGAGCAATCTATTAGAAGAATAATGTAGACTATAATGTCCACTCGCTTCTCTTTTTAGTAAAAACATCATCAACTTTTATCACCTGAAATACCATTAGTCATGATAATATAAATTCACAGTTCCTGGTCATAATCATGCAAATCAACAGTTCATCTATGCACTACGGGCCAAAGAGAACTTTCAATATATGCCATAAAAGGCACCGAACAGATGTATCGCCTTTAACCTATTATATCGCCTTTAACCTAACATCTGTTTAACAAATATATCGCATCTGTGCCCCCGGCCACAGATAGTACCAGCGGTCGTGATTAAACCAGATTCAGCCTTTGGTCATAATCATACCAAACAACAGTTCATCTATGCACTACGGGCCAAAGAGAACTTTCAATATAATACCAACGGTCATGATTATACCAGATTCAGCCTTTGGTCATAATCATACCAATCAACAGTTCATCTTTGCACTACGGGCCAAAGAGAACATTCACCACGTGCCATAAAAGACACCGAACAGATGTATCGCCTTTAACATATTATATCGCCTTTAACCTATCATCTGTTCAACAAATATATCACATCTGTGCCCCCGGCCACAGATGTTCACAACAGCTTGATTCTTTAAGATTAGTTCAAATGATAGTGAGACAATTGATGAACAGAAGAACATAGGATAAACAATAAATATCGAAAGTTTACTTTGTGCAGATTCAAATAATGTCCAAATTGTCAACATGATGTGGAGTGAAATTTAAAAATGATATTCAAGATCCACAGTTCAGAATAACGGTTACAGTTCAATAGAAAGGTTCAGAAAATAGGAAGGTTCAGTTGAAATAATGAAGTTCAACTATTATGGAACATATAATATTTTCAGGAATTATAGAAGCAATAATTCCATAATAAGTTTCGATTTAGGAGTATGAAAGAAAATAATATCCCTTACCGTAGCAAGTTCAAGAGTGTAAAAAAAAAATGACATTTCTTACCTTAACACGTGACTGGATATTGATTTAAATGAGATTGATCAACCTATATATTTATAATAAAATTAGTAATTACAACATGTAAACTTCAAAGTGTATGATAACTCATATATTATGAACTATCAAAATTATATATATTTAACATAATTTTTGTAGTATAAAATACCAACTTTAAAATAGTTTTAAAAATAATATTCCAAAATAAATCTTCCAAAGAAAGCTTTTAAAAATGAATCTTCTCAAAGAAGAGTCTTCTAAAGGAAGATTTGTGAATACCGTGAAAAATAGGAATTTATAAAATTACTACTCTTTAATAAAATACTTACTTGAAAAATTCCTGCACTCCTTTTGGCTTTCAAACACTCAAAATAGCCTTACTATTCTCAGAGAAAACTCATAAAATTCTTATAGAAAAATTTTATGTTTTAGGTGTGATTTTTCTATTCAGCTGAACAATCTATTTATAGGAGAAAAGAAGTTACTATGCGTGGTAGGTGAACAGAAAAAAAAATTCTTCAGCAAAGGCTGCGTAGCAGCCTTCACCAACCATTTCCCAAAACACATTTCTCACATTTCATGTGGGCCCCACAGTGGGTCCCACATGTTTCTTACTATTCACTTACTATTCACGTTACTATTCACGTCACTATTCACGTTACTATTTCAAATAGTAAAATTAATTTTTTTTATTTTTTATTTATTTATTTATTTATTTATTTATTCTTCCTGTGAGTCCAACATATAAAATAATGTTACCACAATAATGTAAGAAACACGTTACATATTTTTATTAATTTAATAATATAAATTATAGTGTATTTGCTACTGTGACAATTATTAGATTCAATAATTTTAAAAACAGTGCAGCAACAATTATTGAGTCGATGATATGAAATACAGTGTAATGACAATTATTGAATCAATAATGCAAAATACTGTGTAACGACAATTATTGAATTGATAATATAAAATATTATGCAGTGACAATTATTGATGAAATGATGCGCAACAGTTACGGTGTCAATAATATGAGACACTGTGCAATACCGTGTGCTACTGTAGAGTACCGCATGCTACAGTAAAATACCATAAATTACCGTATGCTACTATTCTTTTATCATCGGTATTTTAACAGTTAACACCGTTGACTATTTTTATTAAAAAGGTTACTTCTGTCGTTTTCTATATCCGACAAATATTCCGTTGTGGGGTCCACAAATAATTTGTTATTTCGGCGCCGTCGTACGGCCCGAATATTCCCCGACAAAGCGAATATTGTCCGACAAAATAAAATTTGCACATAACATCCTTAACTTTCAATTTCGTTAATTTAACCACTTACTGTTTCATGAAAAAAATATATATATATATATGAAGAAAAATTAAATTTTATATTTCATAAAATTCGGGGTCTTACAACCTCCCCTCCTTATGAAATTTCGTCCCCGAAATTGACGTACCTGGCATTTCGAAGAGGTAAGGATACATAACTGTGGTCACAAAATAATTGTTAGTTCAAATAAACTGACTCATCACTTCATGTCCCTATATTCAAATCAACTCATTAGATAATAAAATCTAATTTAGGTGGGACACACTAGTGACTGATTATATTCGTCTCTCCCCTCCTAGTTCTAACCCCAGATCTCCATTAAAGACCATATCCCTAAGCTCTGATGCCAACTGTGACGCCCCCAAATCTAGGCCCACACAGCCCAAACTTGAGTCGTCAAAAGACTACAACAAAATTATTACAACAAAGCACAACGTACAACAATACCGTGTATAATAATACACAACTAAGTCTTCACTATTATTGTCACACTATTTTACAACACGTGAAGACTATAATATATATCCCTCGGACTCCCACTCCATTCCCCGGCTAGACCCAGCTACGTTCTCATATCCTGTTGAAAAATAATGGAACAAAAGGGTGAGCTCAAATAGCCCAGTAAGAAATATCATGACTAAGATAATGACGAATAAATTATCATTAGCCTTCAACAGTTGAGTTCCTGATAGAATACAACAGACTACAAGGTTTATATCACAAACTGCAGTTAAATTCTTAAACAACGTTCAGATCAATAATAGCAGCGGAATGAGCAATCTATTAGAAGAATAATGTAGACTATAATGTCCACTCGCTTCTCTTTTTAGTAAAAACATCATCAACTTTTATCACCTGAAATACCATTAGTCATGATAATATAAATTCACAGTTCCTGGTCATAATCATGCAAATCAACAGTTCATCTATGCACTACGGGCCAAAGAGAACTTTCAATATATGCCATAAAAGGCACCGAACAGATGTATCGCCTTTAGCCTATTACATCGCCTTTAACCTAACATCTGTTTAACAAATATATCGCATCTGTGCCCCCGGCCACAGATAGTACCAGCGGTCGTGATTAAACCAGATTCAGCCTTTGGTCATAATCATACCAAACAACAGTTCATCTATGCACTACGGGCCAAAGAGAACTTTCAATATAATACCAACGGTCATGATTATACCAGATTCAGCCTTTGGTCATAATCATACCAATCAACAGTTCATCTTTGCACTACGGGCCAAAGAGAACATTCACCACGTGCCATAAAAGACACCGAACAGATGTATCGCCTTTAACATATTATATCGTCTTTAACCTATCATCTGTTCAACAAATATATCACATCTGTGCCCCCGGCCACAGATGTTCACAACAGCTTGATTCTTTAAGATTAGTTCAAATGATAGTGAGACAATTGATGAACAGAAGAACATAGGATAAACAATAAATATCGAAAGTTTACTTTGTGCAGATTCAAATAATGTCCAAATTGTCAACATGATGTGGAGTGAAATTTAAAAATGATATTCAAGATCCACAGTTCAGAATAACGGTTACAGTTCAATAGAAAGGTTCAGAAAATAGGAAGGTTCAGTTGAAATAATGAAGTTCAACTATTATGGAACATATAATATTTTCAGGAATTATAGAAGCAATAATTCCATAATAAGTTTCGATTTAGGAGTATGAAAGAAAATAATATCCCTTACCGTAGCAAGTTCAAGAGTGTAAAAAAAAATGACATTTCTTACCTTAACACGTGACTGGATATTGATTTAAATGAGATTGATCAACCTATATATTTATAATAAAATTAGTAATTACAACATGTAAACTTCAAAGTGTATGATAACTCATATATTATGAACTATCAAAATTATATATATTTAACATAATTTTTGTAGTATAAAATACCAACTTTAAAATAGTTTTAAAAATAATATTCCAAAATAAATCTTCCAAAGAAAGCTTTTAAAAATGAATCTTCTCAAAGAAGAGTCTTCTAAAGGAAGATTTGTGAATACCGTGAAAAATAGGAATTTATAAAATTACTACTCTTTAATAAAATACTTACTTGAAAAATTCCTGCACTCCTTTTGGCTTTCAAACACTCAAAATAGCCTTACTATTCTCAGAGAAAACTCATAAAATTCTTATAGAAAAATTTTATGTTTTAGGTGTGATTTTTCTATTCAGCTGAACAATCTATTTATAGGAGAAAAGAAGTTACTATGCGTGGTAGGTGAACAGAAAAAAAAATTCTTCAGCAAAGGCTGCGTAGCAGCCTTCACCAACCATTTCCCAAAACACATTTCTCACATTTCATGTGGGCCCCACAGTGGGTCCCACATGTCACTTACTATTCACTTACTATTCACGTTACTATTCACGTCACTATTCACGTTACTATTTCAAATAGTAAAATTAATTTTTTTTATTTTTTATTTATTTATTTATTTATTTATTTATTCTTCCTGTGAGTCCAACATATAAAATAATGTTACCACAATAATGTAAGAAACACGTTACATATTTTTATTAATTTAATAATATAAATTATAGTGTATTTGCTACTGTGACAATTATTAGATTCAATAATTTTAAAAACAGTGCAGCAACAATTATTGAGTCGATGATATGAAATACAGTGTAATGACAATTATTGAATCAATAATGCAAAATACTGTGTAACGACAATTATTGAATTGATAATATAAAATATTATGCAGTGACAATTATTGATGAAATGATGCGCAACAGTTACGGTGTCAATAATATGAGACACTGTGCAATACCGTGTGCTACTGTAGAGTACCGCATGCTACAGTAAAATACCATAAATTACCGTATGCTACTATTCTTTTATCACCGGTATTTTAACAGTTAACACCGTTGACTATTTTTATTAAAAAGGTTACTTCTGTCGTTTTCTATATCCGACAAATATTCCGTTGTGGGGTCCACAAATAATTTGTTATTTCGGCGCCGTCGTACGACCCGAATATTCCCCGACAAAGCGAATATTGTCCGACAAAATAAAATTTGCACATAACATCCTTAACTTTCAATTTCGTTAATTTAACCACTTACTGTTTCATGAAAAAAAAATATATATATATATATGAAGAAAAATTAAATTTTATATTTCATAAAATTCGGGGTCTTACATGAATGATAAGATTTTTGGCTATAAATAGAAGCCTTAACTTAAGGATTTTTCATAAACTTCCTTACTTGTTCTTTCTTTCTCTCTCTAAATACTTCTTGTGAAAGTTCTCTCTAAGTGTGCTTAAGTCATCTTGAGTATTTGTGAAGATCTATATGTATACGTGTACTGTTCAAGTTAATCAACCTCATTTAAATCAATATCCAGTCACGTGTTACGGTAAGGGATACCATCTTTTTCATCTTCCATTATTCAAACATACTATGGTAAGGGATTATCACTATTTGATTCTCGATAATAATATTGTTTCTTCCTTACTCATAAGACGTGCCTTTTATTTCCATGTATTAAATTGTGGGAATAACCTTACGGAGCGGATTGCCGCCTGTTGGTGAATAACCTTTCGTATTCATTCATTATTAATCTCTGAGAATAACCTTACGGAGCGGATTGCCGCCTGTTTGGTGAATAACTCTTTGTACTCAAATTCTATTAAATTGTGGGAATAACCTTACGGAGCGGATTGCCGCCTGTTGGTGAATAACCCTTTGTATTAATTTCCTTCACTTTTTGTTAATCAAACCTGCTACGGTAAGGGATATTATTTTCTTTCATACTCCTAAATCGAAATTTATTATGGAACTATTGCTTCTATAATTTCTGAAAATATTATATGTTCCATAATAGTTGAACTTCATTATTTCAACTGAACCTTCCTATTTACGTGAACCTTTCTATTGAATTGTAACCGTTATTCTGAACTGTGGATCTTGAATATCATTTTTAAATTTCACTCCACATCATGTTGACAATTTGGACATTATTTGAATCTGTACAAAGTAAACTTCCGATACTTATTGTTATCCTATTTCTTCTGTTCATCATTTATATCATTCTAATCATCCAAAAATCAAGCTGTTGTGAATATCTGTGGCCGGGGGCACAGATGTGATGTATTTGTTGAACAGATGATAGGTTAAAGGCGATATAATAGGTTAAAGGCGATACATCTGTTCGGTGTCTTTTATGGCACGTGGTGAATGTTCTCTTTGGCCCGTAGTGCAAAGATGAACTGTTGTTTGGTATGATTATGACCAAAGGCTGAATCTGGTATAATCATGACCGTTGGTGCTATATTGAATATCTTTGGCCCGTAGTACAAAGATGAACTGTTGATGTGCATGATTATGATCAGGAACTGTGAATTTGTTTTATCTTGACTAATGATATTTCAGATGATAAAAGTTGATGATGTTTTTCCTAAAAAGAGAACCGAGTGGACATTATAGTCTGCATTATTTTTCTAATAGATTACTCATTCCGCTGCTATTATTGATCTGAACGTTGTTTAAGAATTTAACTGCAGTTTTTGATATAAACCTTGTAGTCTATTGTATTCTATCAAGAACTCAACTGTTGAAGACTAATGATAATTTATTCGTCATTATCTTAGTCATGATATTCTTTACTGGGCTATTTGAGCTCACCCTTTCTTTTGTTCCATTGTTTTTCAACAGGAGATGAAAACATAACAGGGTCTAGCCGGGGAATGGAGTGAGGGTCCGAGGAATAGTTATCATAGTCTTCACGTTTTGTAAAATAGTGTGGCAATAATAGTGAAGACTTAGTTGTGTATTATTATACACTGTATTGTTGTACGTTGTGCTTTGTTGTAATAATTTTGTTGTAGTATTTTGACGACTCAAGTTTGGGCTGTGTGGGCCCAGATTTGGGGGCGTCACAGCTATTATTGATCTGAACGTTGTTTAAGAATTTAACTGCAGTTTTTGATATAAACCTTTTAGTCTATTGTATTCTATCAAGAACTCAACTGTTGAAGACTAATGATAATTTATTCGTCATTATCTTAGTCATGATATTTCTTACTGGGCTATTTGAGCTCACCCTTTCTTTTGTTCCATTGTTTTTCAACAGGAGATGAAAACATAACAGGGTCTAGCCGGGGAATGGAGTGAGGGTCCGAGGAATAGTTATCATAGTCTTCACGTTTTGTAAAATAGTGTGGCAATAATAGTGAAGACTTAGTTGTGTATTATTATACACTGTATTGTTGTACGTTGTGCTTTGTTGTAATAATTTTGTTGTAGTCTTTTGACGACTCAAGTTTGGGCTGTGTGGGCCCAGATTTGGGGGCGTCCCAAAATAAATGCTGTCAAACTTCTCATTCTATTTTGTCATTAAAGGAAAGGTGTGTAATATACTCGAAAATATTATATTACACAAATTTGACTCCGTTATCGTCAATCAATTAATTACTTAAACATGTTAAGAACTAATTTTAAGTTGGGAATGAGTAGCACACTAATGTTTGTCTCAAAAATAAACTATGACTGGATTGAGTACTAATCTTTTTGTATTAATGGTTGGCCACAACAGTTTTAGATTTTTCAATTTAAAAATATTAAATACAGTACTCAACTGTTATATTAATTATACCGTGCCTTCAGGCACGGGTTATCCCTAGTATATGTATATATATATATATATATATATATATATATATCATTACAAAAGAGAAAAATGCAGTCCAACTCGGGCGGCCTTACTATCGAGAGATTATTCTATATTTTTGGGGTAAGTGAACAGCATGTTCCCTCATTTCATATATCTGTGGAGTCCGCTATGATGTGATCTGCTTGTGATGTAAGAGAGGAACATATTATTCACTTGCTCCAATTATATCGAATAATTTTTTCTTACTATCTGAAGAGGCATGATGATGGGTAAGGATATTAATTTTAGGGTTACGTATGCGAAAAAGTTATTTAATGCTCTTGAATTATTTTTATATGGTATTTCAGATCAATTATATATTGTTATTTTAATATGTATAGTGAATTTTTTATATCTAGACCTACTATATATATTAAAATAATAATATATAATTAATCAAAAATATTATGTGACAATATATCAGAAAGAGTAAATAATTTTTCACGTCCCCGACCCAAAGGCATTTGGGAGGTCAGAGGTTTGATTTTGACCCACCACAACTATAAACAAGCAAATGAAGTACCCTCATAAAACACTCTTTTAAGAATTTTATTTATACTGATCGCTTAAGCAGCATTAGAGTGTGCCTAACTCTCTCTGTTTCAACTGTGAAGATTTAAATCACCCATAAAACAATCCAAATACTAACTATATGCATAAACCATTCCATAAGGGGAAATAATTTGAATAAAATTAATTTTTCTTTTATTATTTACTCTTCTTTTTATAGAGGAATTCTTAGAAAACAGTATTTTTTTTATTTATTGCAATATTAAAATGGAACAAATTAGGTGTCATTCATAATTTGTTATGGTTAGTAAGATTGAGCTGGAATGAGATTCTTCTAATTGAGTGGAACTAACCAACCAATTTGTTTGCCAAACTAGCTAGTAGCTGGAGAGCCTGGAGAGAAAGATGAGATATGTCCCTTGTTACATCTTGAGAGAGAATAAGAAACCAACAGCTGCTGGATCGCACTCGTGCTTTAATTTTGTCCTCGTCAGACTAAAAAGAAAAGGGAGGAGGAGGGCTGGACGGGTACGTATTTGGTGGAGACAACCCACTAAAAAACAAGATACATATGCAAAAGCTGTCACTCGTGGAGCTCATGCAGCATGCTTTATTAATTACTACTTACTGCTCAGAATAATTAACAAGATTTATATTTTTGGCTTTTAAGCTTCTAGACTCTTTTTGGTCAGTATGAGAAAATAAAATAAAAGAGGTTACAATATGTAGCAGCAGAGAATTTTTATATTTTTTCTTTTAAGCTTCTAGAGTCTTTTTGCTTATTATAAAAGATAAAATTTAAAAAATCACTGTAGCTAAATTTCTAATGATAGGGGAAAAAAATAATTACAGTTAGAATTTCTAACGATAGGGGTTTTGGTGTTTTTAATTCAAATAATTAATTATTTAAATAGACACTATAAGATTTAGTTGTTAAAACAATAATTTCAACAATCACTTACGATAAATGTGATCCTATATATATATATATAGAGAGAGAGAGAGAGATGTCCTGGACTGAAAGCAAATTAAGTAGTTTTAAACCATATGACAGATGCACAAATATGTAGAATGGAAAGATTCTCTTTATCTCTTTTCTCGATGTTCTTTATAATAAATGATTAATACTCTCATCCCATCGTTCTAAATTATAAAATAATTATGAATTTTAAAAAAATTAATTTTAAATATTTTAAAATTAACACAATTTTTATTAATTTTATTTAATAAAATAATAACTACCATAAATTATTTAAAAAATACTACTTATTATAAGATTTTTTAGTTTATAATTGTTAATAAATTATTTTAATTTTAAATTTAAAAATATTTCAAATTAATTTTTAAAAAATTAAGAATAATGTTATAATTTAAAACGAAAAAATATATATTATTTAATAATTGAGTCTATTAGGCCGACCATTGAAACCAAATAATAGAGCCCATGCACACCCACCGAGTTAAATAACTTTCGGCTATAAATTCATATCCACTATTCTCGATGAGTTGCCTTGGCCCTATTCTAATGGACCCTTGTGGAAGCTGATTCTCAGAATTTGGAGGAGAGGAGGGAGAAGTCTCAGAATTATTTTATTGTCTCAGAAGCAGTATCTTTTATAATCTTGCAATATATTTAATTAGTTAAAACTATGGTTGCTTTTTGAAGAAGGAAAAATGAAGAGGGAAACAAAGAAGGGAGTATTCCTTATCAAAATATTTTACACAAAATAATTGAAGCAATAAAATCATTTTCCTGATATTATTTTTGCCGCTTAGTTTGGCCCAACGCTGCCAGCCCAATATTGCATTTTGTTGCTCTGGCTATAGCCCAATCTTGTTATCTAGACCTGGGCTACTAATCTCAATACCATACAATTGGGAAAGCAAGCTCCCGTACTAAGGGACTGTTTGATTATAATTTAATAGGATTGAATGATTGAATTTGTTAGATTTTTAGGATGAATGACTAAGTCTAATTTTTAGGATGAATGACTAAGTCTAATTTTTTTACCTGAATGGTTAAGTTCCGATTGAATGAATTAAAAAAAAATAATTAAATTTTAAAAATTAAATATTATATTAAGTAATATTAAATAAATTTACAATAACTTTAAAATTTTTCAGATGAGTAAAATAGTAAAAATATGTTATTAAGATATTTCAGATATGTCACTTATCAAATAACTTTTTTCATTCAGTATTCAGAAATTTACTTCATTCAGATTACTTAAACTTCAATTTTTATCAAAATCCCCCGAAGAGGGGTGACAAATCTGTAACACAGCATAGAATAAAATACGACTTGTCTCCAACTGTAAGGTCAGCACCGTCAGCCTCATTCGTTATTTCTAGGGCTATGCTATCACCCTTGCCGAAACCAATTCTTTGCCAGGCACCCAGAAGATAGAAAAAACAACACAACCCAGATACAATGAAGATAGGCATTGAGCTTTTGGTTCTACTGTCTCCTGGATTCCCTTTAGTGGCCATGATTCACCTGCAGTAGCATCAAAAAAATTCAAAAAAGAGTGACACATGCAACAAAAATTAAGTGTTTCTACAATGGTACTAGGCAAAATTTAGTAACTGCAATAATAAAATTTCGGCATCTACCCATGATATGTAGAAGACTTCTCCCTATTGACATTTTCATTTGGACACTTATTGGCACAATACCAATCTTTACCACTAAATTCAGATTTCCAATGCTAAGAATTTAAGTCAGGTAAATTGTAAACTATCTAAAAAATATTATTAATTACAAAATTTATTGTTTTAAAAATTAAATGAATCGCATTACTAATGAATTAAAAAATATCTCAAATTAACTTTAAAAAATTAAAACTGTTCTTATATTTTGCAGTTGATGGAGTACTATGTTTTTATAAGATGAAACAACAAAAGACTCTGCCTTTACATAAAATCTATAGCCATGAAAAAGGGACACGTGACTCCCAGTCTACACCATTTTATTATAGGAATGCATAGATCCAAATTAATCGAAAACATCAATTACCCAGTAACAGATTCACTAAGAACAAACAGAATTCTGGACACACAAAAAAAGAATTCTAGGCACACAAAAAATTGAGAGAAAGAAACAGATATTTTGCATGTAATTCAATAGATTAGTACAAAGCTACCATATATATCAGTTGATACTTTTAACAGCACATTTATATTGATCATACGCTATTATAAACACAACCTCACCAATTTTGTGTGAAACACAGACGGCCAGTACAAAATACAAGACGATATGGATAGTGATTTATTATATTATTAAATAAAATTTTGAACAAATAATTATACTTACTAAATTAGTAAATATTTGTTTAAATAATAAATATTTGAATTGTGACGTCCTTAAATCGGAGCTACACTACCCAATTTGAGTCGTCAAAAAATTACAACAAAATTATTACAATACATTGTACACTATCTAATAATACACAACTAAGTCTTCACAATTATTACTATTCTACAATACAGTGAAGACTACTATAGTAACTATCTCGGACCGCTACTTCATTCCCCTTTCCTCTCCGCTAGTCCCGGCTACACTCTTATTTCCTGAACAATTGAACAAAAAGTAAACGGTGAGCTCAAATAGCCCAGTAAAAAATATCATGATTATGATAATGAAAAATAAATTATTTTTAGCATTCAACAGTTGAGTTCTTAATCGAATATAATACACAACAAGTTTTAAATCAACAGTTGCAGTTGAGTTCTTGATAAAATAATATAAACAACAACATTAACAACGGCAGTTAAGTTCTTAAACAAAGTTCAACTGCAGTGAAATAACCACCACTAAGAGAATCAAGTATATCATAATGTCTACTAACCTCTTTTTTTAAGAAATCATCATCAATTTTTATCATCTGAAACACCACTAGCGATGATCATGCCAAACAACAGTTATTTTTTGCCCCCGGCTAAAAAGAACATTCATCACGTGTCTGTCATCAGACCAAAGACACCCAACAATTATATCGTATTTATCCTATATCGCCTTTAACCTATATCGTCTTTAACATATCATATGTGTCCGGACTAGTTTTAAATTCGGCCTGTCCCGGACTAGTTTTTTTTATGTTTAGGCCTGGCCTGGCCTGGCCAACGGTCAAGGCCTACCAAGCCTGGGCCGGACCAGGCCAGGCTAGCCCGATGTGCAAGTCTAGTAAGGGATATTAATTTCTTTCACCTTTTGTTAATTAAACCTGCTACGGTAAGGGATATTATTTTCTTTCATACACCTAAATCGAAACTTATTATGGAACTATTGCTTCTATAATTCCTGAAAATATTATATGTTCCATAATAGTTGCACTTCATCATTTCAATTGAATCTTCCTATTTACGTGAACCTTTTTTTTGAACTGTAACTGTTATTCTGAACTGTGGATCTTGAATATCATTTTTGAATTTCACTCCACATCATGTTGACAATTTGGACATTATTTGAATCTGCACAAAGTAAACTTCTGATACTTATTGTTTATCCTATTTCTTCTGTTCATCATTTATATCATTCTAATCATCCAAAATCAAGTTGTTGTGAATATCTGTGGTCGAGGGCACATATGCGATATAATTGTTGAACAGATGATAGGTTAAAGGCGATATAATAGGTTAAAGACGATACATCTGTTCGATTGTCATTTATGGCACGTGGTGAATATTCTCTTTGGCCCGTAGTGCAAAGATGAACTGTTGTTTGGTATGATTATGACCAAAGGCTGAATCTGGTATAATCATGACCGTTGGTGTTATATTTAATATCTTTGGCCCGTAGTGCAAAGATGAACTGTTGATTTGCATTATTATGACCAGGAACTGTGAGTTTGTATTCTCATGGTCAGTGGTGTTTCAGATGATAAAAGTTGATAATGTTTTTCCTAAAAAGATAAGCGAGCGAACACTATAGTCTGCATTATTCTTCTAATAGATTGCTCATTCCGCTGCTATTATTGATCTGAACGTTGTTCAAGAATTTAACTGCAGTTTTTGATATAAACCTTGTAGTATATTGTATTCTATCAATAACTCAATTGTTGAAGGCTAATGATAATTTATTCGTCATAATCTTAGTCATGATATTCTTTACTGGGCTATTTGAGCTCACCATTTCTTTTGTTCCATTGTTTTTCAACAGGAGATGAGAACGTAGCTGGGTCTAGCCGGGGATGGAGTGAGAGTCTGAGGGATAACTATCGTAGTCTTCACGTGTTGTAAAATAGTGTGATAATAATAGTAAATATTTAGTTGTGTATTATTATACACTGTATTGTTGAACGTTGTTCTACCTTGTAATAATTTTGTTATAGTCTTTCGACAACTCAAGTTTGAGCTGTGTGAGCCCAGATTTTGGGGTGTCATAGTTCTACATTACAAAAACATTGTTGACTTTATTTGTGATATATATAAGCCCCATGTATTTAATAAGATTATATGGCATGGTATAATGTGTTTTATTATCTTAATTAATTACATAAAATTATGAAGGAAAAAAAATTGTGATAAAATTGGTGGAAAAAAAAAACTCTTAAAAATTTACTCTTTTTTTTTATTATTAAAGATTAGTTGAGTTTCTTTTGAATACCTTATAAATTTTAATAATATATATTTAGTTATTATAAATTTGTATAGTACTTATATTAATTTAAATATGAAAGCAAAATATGTTCCTTTTGCTTGTTGCTATTAGATAAGAATATTTTGTTAAATTTGGATATTATTTAATTGATATAAATTTAAATAGTACTTATATTAATATAAATAGTAAAATTAAACAAAAAATTTGTGAAATTAAACTAAGTTTATATTTTTAATTATATATTTGATGTTGACACATTCGACCCACCCGTTTAAAATAAATATAATATAAACGTTATAATTTACTTCAAATACTAAATATTAGCTTTGTTAATTAGTTTTTTTAGTATATTATTTTCTATTTTGGTCATTATTTGCGTATTAAATTATAAACGGGGTCGTCGCAGTTAAACTACTAATAAATATGTTATTGTTAATATTATAAATTTTAATAAAATTAATTAAATGAATTAGTGTTTATAATTATGTATTAACACGACACGATTTCTGTTAACACGACAAGATTTGCCAACCCCGATGTATGTTTATAGTGACAAGCACTGAAGATAAGATGCCATTGGCCCAGGAGGTTTAGGTAAAATAATCTTCTGTTCTTTTAATTTATAATTATTACCTAAACGCTTCCAACAACTATCACATTATATTAACTAAGAATGATATGTTTTATTATTACGAAAAACATTAGATACTATTGCTGATGAATAGGATATAATTAACAAATATAAACTAGTGTTCTTGTACTGGTACACACCAAGTGTCTGAGTCTGAAAAAATAAGGAGTTGCGTAATGGGAAGAGATGAGCGAGAAAAAAAATACTCCATTTGTCACATAATAAAAATTCTGAATAATTTTTTATGTTTATTAAAAAAAAAATAAAGTTATTGATATTTAAATTCTTATTTAATTTCATAATTTTCTGCATATAATTAATAATACTTCATAAATATACATATAATAGAATAGAGTATGACAATTAATACTGAAGATATTCTATGTAAACTATTATAAAAAATAAATTATTTAAGGTGAGTAGATATTTAACTTAAAATTACTTAAAATAATAATAAAGATTTTTATATATTAAGAATGATAAAAGAGTGAATAGAATGATTTTGCTCTTTTCAAAAAATATAATATTTCCTTAGTTCATAATTATAAAATTATTATTGATTTTTTAAAAGTTAATTTGAGATATTTTTAAATATAAAATTATAATTCATTTAAGTTTTTAAAATAATAATTTTTATAACTAATAATATTTTTTAAATAGTTTATAATATTCATATTTGTATTAATATAAACTAAATGAATTTATCTCAATTTTGAATTTAAAAATATTTGAAATTGACTTTTTAAAAGTCAATATTGATTTTATAATTTAAAACAAAATGAGTAATAATAATACTCCCTCCGTTTTTTAAAAAATGACTAAAGATAATATTTCTTTTGTCCTAAAAAAGATGAGCTAAGGTACATAAAATAAATGATACTATAGAGTAGTATTTTTTTCTCTACTTAGGTTTTCTTAATACATATAAAAAAATAATTACTTTACTTATCCTTTTGAGATCAGAAAGAGTAATAAACTCCATAACCTATTTTATTTTACACTGAGAGAATAAATTCGCAGTTATTGCAACATAAGTCTATTTTTTTTATGCTTGAATTTACCGTTGAATAAAGGAGATTGTTCCTTAACTTTATCATTATGTAACTCGATTTAAATACATGAATTCAATGCTTTAATATTAGTATTAAGGTCTCGTATATCAAATCAATTGTTTAGATACTAATTAAAGATTTAGTATTATTATTGTATTATATCATTAAATAAGTTAATACCATAAATTAAAAATCAAAGTGAGTGATGAATTTTAAAATGCCAAAACCGATCATTTTAATCGACCTCACACAGTAACTCACCTTAGAAAAACACACATCTCTCACCTCTCTCTCCGCTTCGCCTCTTCCATATTCTCTCTCATCTCAGCGTCGTCTCTCTCGTCTCCATCTTCCTCTAGAATTTATGAAGGTAGCACTTTAATTTCTGAAGGGTGAGTGAAGGAATAAGGTATACTTCTAATATCTTCAGGTTGCTTGTCAATATAAGCAAGTTTTAGAGCCTGTTCGTTAGCGACTTATAAGTCGGTCAACGAACTTATAAGTCATTAAGTCAATAATCCTGTTCGTTTGCAGCTTTTTTTTTTTTACTTATAAGTCGAAAAAAAAGTCAAAAAAAAAGAGCAAGTATTTGTGACTTAAAAAAAAAGACTTATGTAAGACCCCGAATTTTATGAAATACAAAATTTAATTTTTCTTCATATATATTTTTTTTTTGAAACAGTAAGTGGTTAAATCGATAAAGTTAAAAGTTAAGGATGTTATGTGCAAATTTTATTTTGTCGGACAATATTCGCTTTGTCGGGGAATATTCGTTTGGTCGGGGAATATTCGTGCCGTACGACGGCGCCGAAATAATAAATTATTGGTGGACCCCACAACGGAATATTTGTCGGATATAGAAAACGACAGAAGTAACCTTTTTAAATAAAAATAGTCAACGGAACTGTTAAAATACCGGTGATAAAAGAATAGTAGCATACGATAGTTATTGGTATTTTCTGTAGCACTCGGTACTCTACAGTAACACACGGTATTGCATAGTGTCTCGTATTTTTGGTCTGATAATTGACACCGTAACTGTTACGCATCATTTCATCGATAATTGTCACTGCATAATATTTTATATTATCAATTCAATAATTGTTGTTACACAGTATTTTGCATTATTGATTTAATAATTGTCATTACACTGTATTTTATATCATTGAGTCAATAATTGTTGTTGCACTGTTTTTTAAAATTATTGAACCTAATAATTGTCACAGTAACATATGCACAGTAATTCACATTATTGAATCAATAATTGTCATTACACAGTAACGTATGCTTTATTTTACATTATTGTTATCTCTATTATGATGTTATTTAAACAGTTGTATTTCATTAATTTATTGACTTGATATCTAAGAGCTAACTATACTGTATTTATAACAATTAGTCATAATAATTGGATTGATAAAGTTATTTGTTTATAATATAAAGTTAGGTGATTATTAGGTGATATAAAATGAATGGTGTAGATTAAAGTGTGAATTATTGTTGAATAATTAAATTGATTTGTTTATAATATAAAGTTAGGTGATTATTAGGTGATATGAAATGAATGGTGTAGATTAAAGATAATATAATATTTGAAATGGATGGTGTAGATTAAAAGATGATCTTTAAATGAATGGTTTAGATTAAATGAATGATAAGATTTTTGGCTATAAATAGAAGCCTTAACTTAAGGATTTTTCATAAACTTCCTTACTTGTTCTTTCTTTCTCTCTCTAAATACTTCTTGTGAAAGTTCTCTCTAAGTGTGCTTAAGTCATCTTGAGTATTTGTGAAGATCTATAAGTATACGTGTACTGTTCAAGTTAATCAACCTCATTTAAATCAATATCCAGTCACGTGTTACGGTAAGGGATACCATCTTTTTCATCTTCCATTATTCAAACATACTATGGTAAGGGATTATCATTATTTGATTCTCGATAATAATATTGTTTCTTCCTTACTCATAAGACGTGCCTTTTATTTCCATGTATTAAATTGTGGGAATAACCTTACGGAGCGGATTGCCGCCTGTTGGTGAATAACCTTTCGTATTCATTCATTAATCTCTGAGAATAACCTTACGGAGCGGATTGCCGCCTGTTTGGTGAATAACTCTTTGTACTCAAATTCTATTAAATTGTGGGAATAACCTTACGGAGCGGATTGCCGCCTGTTTGGTGAATAACTCTTTGTACTCAAATTCTATTAAATTGTGGGAATAACCTTACGGAGCGGATTGCCGCCTGTTGGTGAATAACCCTTTGTATTAATTTCCTTCACCTTTTGTTAATCAAACCTGCTACGGTAAGGGATATTATTTTCTTTCATACTCCTAAATCGAAATTTATTATGGAACTATTGCTTCTATAATTCCTGAAAATATTATATGTTCCATAATAGTTGAACTTCATTATTTTAACTGAACCTTCCTATTTACGTGAACCTTTCTATTGAATTGTAACTGTTATTCTGAACTGTGGATCTTGAATATCATTTTTAAATTTCACTCCACATCATGTTGACAATTTGGACATTATTTGAATCTGTACAAAGTAAACTTCCGATACTTATTGTTATCCTATTTCTTCTGTTCATCAGTTATATCATTCTAATCATCCAAAAATCAAGCTGTTGTGAATATCTGTGGCCGGGGGCACAGATGTGATATATTTGTTGAACAGATGATAGGTTAAAGGCGATATAATAGGTTAAAGGCGATACATCTGTTCGGTGTCTTTTATGGCACGTGGTGAATGTTCTCTTTGGCCCGTAGTGCAAAGATGAACTGTTGTTTGGTATGATTATGACCAAAGGCTGAATCTGGTATAATCATGACCGTTGGTGCTATATTGAATATCTTTGGCCCGTAGTGCAAAGATGAACTGTTGATGTGCATGATTATGATCAGGAACTGTGAATTTGTATTATCTTGACTAATGATATTTCAGATGATAAAAGTTGATGATGTTTTTCCTAAAAAGAGAACCGAGTGGACATTATAGTCTGCATTATTCTTCTAATAGATTACTCATTCCGCTGCTATTATTGATCTGAACGTTGTTTAAGAATTTAACTGCAGTTTTTGATATAAACCTTGTAGTCTATTGTATTCTATCAAGAACTCAACTGTTGAAGGCTAATGATAATTTATTCGTCATTATCTTAGTCATGATATTTCTTACTGGGCTATTTGAGCTCACCCTTTCTTTTGTTCCATTGTTTTTCAACAGGAGATGAAAACATAACAGGGTCTAGCCGGGGAATGGAGTGAGGGTCCGAGGAATAGTTATCATAGTCTTCACGTTTTGTAAAATAGTGTGGCAATAATAGTGAAGACTTAGTTGTGTATTATTATACACTATATTGTTGTACGTTGTGCTTTGTTGTAATAATTTTGTTGTAGTCTTTTGACGACTCAAGTTTGGGCTGTGTGGGCCCAGATTTGGGGGCGTCACAGTTGGTATCAGAGCCATATAACGAAGAGCCCCGAGCCTCTCGCTGGTGACTTCCTAGGGAAAGGGGATGCACCGAAGCCAGACTCTCCGTAGGGGACGCCTATAGTACAGGTGGCAAACTGATAGGTACCATTGTGAGGTGCTGTCCCTATGGTGGGATGAGAGTCACAGTTGGCATCAGAGCTTAGGGATATGGTCTTTAATGGCGATCTGGGGTAGAACTAGGAGGGGAGAGACGAATAGAATCAGTCACTAGTGTGTCCTACCTAAAATAGATTTTATTATCTAATGAGTCGATTTGAATGTAGGAACATGAAGTGATGAGTCAGTTTATTTGAACTAACATTTATTTTGTGACCACAGTTAATTATGACATCTGAAAATCAGGAGGTTAACTATGAAATTACCGAAACAAATGTAGCTGCAAAACAAGAGGCGACGAATAATCTTCTTACAAACTCAGAGTTGAATCATTTGCCTAAGGCAAAAATTATGCGTGTTCTATCCAGTAAGGATGAAGGTGAAAGCTCTGCTACAGTCGTTCCAGATCCATTCTTAGAAGCAATTAAAGGAAGTAACGAACTTGCGGAAATTATTGCCTTTAATTTACTCACTAATTGGGAGAGTGATATCACCTGGTTATGCTCTATAACAAAGGATCAGAATATATGGACTTTTCATATTAGTCTTTGGGATTTATGGTGTTCCAGCTATGATTTTCAAGATTATTTAAAAATGATGTTTCTATACTTTTGGGCGTTACAATTTAGAGGAATTCAGGTTAAGTTAGTCACTATCGTGGAAACTGCAGTCTATCGAAAATACTATTTTAATGGAAATCATTGGTACCTTACTACTGATGAAGTTGATGAACCCGAGAAACAGTTTGCTAGAAAATTATTCAGTGGTATTCCCATGGTTGAAATACGTGAAGATCCGAATGAAGTATTCGGGATTCGATTTGACGATAACAGTCAAGAAACCGAATGAGGTGATAACCGGTAAGCTATTCATAAATTCTCGTGAAGTCTATGCCATATTAGATACTGGCTCTATCCACTCCTTTATCTCACCTATATGTACTCAACGTTTAAATTTGACTATTGAAAACTTAAATCTTGTCTTATCAGTTGAAACCTCATTGGGAGAAATACCTATTACATTTACTATCTATAAATCTTGCCTAAGTTCAAATCAACAACCTCACATTACCTGTTGACCTTATTTCTTTAGAGATGCATGAATTTGATGTGATTTTAGAAATTGATTGGTTGACTACCCATCATGCTAAAATTGATTGTTTTCATAAGATTATTAGTTTTCATATTCCTAATCAACCTGTCATGCAAATTCAAGCAACTAAACCATTGAAATCTATAACTGTTATTTCTAGCCATAAAGCCATTCGTTTATTGAAAAACGGATGTCAAGCCTTTTTAGCTCATGTCCCTGATTTGAACAAAAACACGTCAAACTTGAATGATATTCCCATTGTTAATGAGTTTCCTGACGTTTTTTTTCTGAGGAACTTTCTGGCTTACCCCAAACCGTGAAATTGAATTCTGTATCGATCTTGAACCCGACACTAAGCCCATTTTTAAAGTCCCACACCAAATGGCTCCCATAGAACACCAAGAGTTGAAAGTTTAATTACTAGATATCGGTATCATTCATTCTAGTACAAAACTTATATCGAGCGAGGAATGCGAGAAGAGTTTTCAAGAACTCAAGAGGAGACTTGTTTCAGCTCCTGTTCTGACCATACCATCAGGATCAGGAGAATTTGTTATCTACAGCGATGCTTCTGGCAAACGTCTAGGCTGTGTCCTTATGCAACATGGAAAGGTTATAGCCTATGCCTCTCGACAACTCAAAGATTATGAGAAAAATTATCCTACTCATGATCTAGAGTTGACAGCAGTCGTTTTCGCGTTAAAGATCTGGAGACACTACTTGTACGGAGAAAAAGTGGATATCTATACGGATCATAAAAGTCTCAAGTATTTCTTCACCCAGAAGGAACTCAACATGCGACAACGACGTTGGCTTGAGCTGTTGAAGGATTATGACCACACAATCCAGTATCACCCGGGAAAGGCGAACGTTGTAGCTGACGCTTTGAGCAGAAAATCTTATGCAAGTACAAGTGCACTGCTGACAACACAAAAGTGTATTTTGTACGACTTGCAAAAGATGGAGATAGAGCTAAAGACACCAGGGACCCACTCGAAGATTGCTCACGTGCGAGTAGAACCAACTTTAATCGATAAAATTAAAGCTGCTCAAGCTACCGATCCGGAACTGATAAACATGATAAAGAAAGTACAAGAAGGTGCCATTCCCGAAGCAAGAATCGACGAGAAAGGAATACTTCGAGTCAACTCTCGACTCTGTGTTCCTAACGATCCTGAATTAAAGCATAAAATCATGATGGAGGCACACAACACGCCGTTTGCAATCCACCCAGGAGGTACCAAGATGTATCGAGATCTTCGACATACATTTTGGTGGAACAATATGAAAAGAGAGATTGCGGAGTTTATCTCAAGGTGCCTAACTTGTCAACGTGTCAAGGCAGAACATCAAGTTCCTAAAGGTCCATTACAATCACTTGAAGTTCCCGAATGGAAGTGGGAACACATCAATATGGATTTCGTGACGGGTCTTCCAAAAGTTTCTCAAGGCTTAGATGCAATTTGGGTGATCGTAGATAGATTGACCAAATCTGCTCATTTCTTGCCTATACGAGAAAACTTTTCACTTGAACGTCTTGCCGGTATGTACATAAATGAGATCGTGAGATTGCATGGCATGCCAGTTTCCATAGTTTCTGATCGAGATCCTAGATTCACTTCACGCTTTTGGATCAGTCTACAAAAAGCTATGGGCACTGAACTACGTTTTAGTTCTGCATACCATCCTCAAACGGACGGACAATCGGAAAGGACGATCCAGACCCTCGAAGATCTTTTGAGACTTTGTGTATTAGACTTCAAAGGAAGTTGGGATAAGTACTTGCCGTTGGTGGAATTTTCTTACAACAACAGTTACCAAGCAAGCATAGGCATGGCTCCATTCGAGGCATTGTATGGAAGGAAGTATCGCTCTCCAATATGTTGGAATGAGGTAGGAGAAGCAAAATTGTTGGGACCCGAGTTGGTACGCTTGACGACCGAAAAGATCCAAATGATCCGACAACGAATACAGACCGCACAAGAACGACAAAAGAGTTATGCTGATCTTCATCGGAGAGACGAAAGTTTCAACGTCGGAGATCATGTATTCTTACGTGTTTCTCCATGGAAAGGGGTTACGAGATTCGGAAAGAGAGGAAAGCTCAACCCTCGATTTATTGGCCCATTTGAAATCCTCGATCGAATAGGAACCGTAGCCTACAGACTAGCCCTACCACCAAGTATGTCTCGCATCCATAACGTTTTTCACATATCTATGTTACGTAAATATGTGAAGGACCCAAACCACGTCATTGAGTTAGAACCAGACGTTATAGCAGAGGATTTAACATACGAGGAGGTACCTGTTAAGATCCTGGATAAGAAGGAGCAGATCCTACGCTCAAAGGTTATACCTCAAGTTAAGGTTTTATGGAGGAACCAAGATACTGAGGAAATGACCTGGGAGCTAGAATCTGAGATGAAATCTAAGTATCCTTACCTCTTCGATATGTCAGGTACGTCAATTTCGGGGACGAAATTTCATAAGGAGGGGAGGTTGTAAGACCCCGAATTTTATGAAATACAAAATTTAATTTTTCTTCATATATATATTTTTTTTTAAACAGTAAGTGGTTAAATCGATAAAGTTAAAAGTTAAGGATGTTATGTGCAAATTTTATTTTGTCGGACAATATTCGCTTTGTCGGGGAATATTCGTTTGGTCGGGGAATATTCGTGTCGTACGACGGCGCCGAAATAATAAATTATTGGTGGACCCCACAACGGAATATTTGTCGGATATAGAAAACGACAGAAGTAACCTTTTTAAATAAAAATAGTCAACGGAACTGTTAAAATACCGGTGATAAAAGAATAGTAGCATACGATAGTTATTGGTATTTTCTGTAGCACTCGGTACTCTACAGTAACACACGGTATTGCATAGTGTCTCGTATTTTTGGTCTGATAATTGACACCGTAACTGTTACGCATCATTTCATCGATAATTGTCACTGCATAATATTTTATATTATCAATTCAATAATTGTTGTTACACAGTATTTTGCATTATTGATTTAATAATTGTCATTACACTGTATTTTATATCATTGAGTCAATAATTGTTGTTGCACTGTTTTTTAAAATTATTGAACCTAATAATTGTCACAGTAACATATGCACAGTAATTCACATTATTGAATCAATAATTGTCATTACACAGTAACGTATGCTTTATTTTACATTATTGTTATCTCTATTATGATGTTATTTAAACAGTTGTATTTCATTAATTTATTGACTTGATATCTAAGAGCTAACTATACTGTATTTATAACAATTAGTCATAATAATTGGATTGATAAAGTTATTTGTTTATAATATAAAGTTAGGTGATTATTAGGTGATATAAAATGAATGGTGTAGATTAAAGTGTGAATTATTGTTGAATAATTAAATTGATTTGTTTATAATATAAAGTTAGGTGATTATTAGGTGATATGAAATGAATGGTGTAGATTAAAGATAATATAATATTTGAAATGGATGGTGTAGATTAAAAGATGATCTTTAAATGAATGGTTTAGATTAAATGAATGATAAGATTTTTGGCTATAAATAGAAGCCTTAACTTAAGGATTTTTCATAAACTTCCTTACTTGTTCTTTCTTTCTCTCTCTAAATACTTCTTGTGAAAGTTCTCTCTAAGTGTGCTTAAGTCATCTTGAGTATTTGTGAAGATCTATAAGTATACGTGTACTGTTCAAGTTAATCAACCTCATTTAAATCAATATCCAGTCACGTGTTACGGTAAGGGATACCATCTTTTTCATCTTCCATTATTCAAACATACTATGGTAAGGGATTATCATTATTTGATTCTCGATAATAATATTGTTTCTTCCTTACTCATAAGACGTGCCTTTTATTTCCATGTATTAAATTGTGGGAATAACCTTACGGAGCGGATTGCCGCCTGTTGGTGAATAACCTTTCGTATTCATTCATTAATCTCTGAGAATAACCTTACGGAGCGGATTGCCGCCTGTTTGGTGAATAACTCTTTGTACTCAAATTCTATTAAATTGTGGGAATAACCTTACGGAGCGGATTGCCGCCTGTTTGGTGAATAACTCTTTGTACTCAAATTCTATTAAATTGTGGGAATAACCTTACGGAGCGGATTGCCGCCTGTTGGTGAATAACCCTTTGTATTAATTTCCTTCACCTTTTGTTAATCAAACCTGCTACGGTAAGGGATATTATTTTCTTTCATACTCCTAAATCGAAATTTATTATGGAACTATTGCTTCTATAATTCCTGAAAATATTATATGTTCCATAATAGTTGAACTTCATTATTTTAACTGAACCTTCCTATTTACGTGAACCTTTCTATTGAATTGTAACCGTTATTCTGAACTGTAGATCTTGAATATCATTTTTAAATTTCACTCCACATCATGTTGACAATTTGGACATTATTTGAATCTGTACAAAGTAAACTTCCGATACTTATTGTTATCCTATTTCTTCTGTTCATCAGTTATATCATTCTAATCATCCAAAAATCAAGCTGTTGTGAATATCTGTGGCCGGGGGCACAGATGTGATATATTTGTTGAACAGATGATAGGTTAAAGGCGATATAATAGGTTAAAGGCGATACATCTGTTCGGTGTCTTTTATGGCACGTGGTGAATGTTCTCTTTGGCCCGTAGTGCAAAGATGAACTGTTGTTTGGTATGATTATGACCAAAGGCTGAATCTGGTATAATCATGACCGTTGGTGCTATATTGAATATCTTTGGCCCGTAGTGCAAAGATGAACTGTTGATGTGCATGATTATGATCAGGAACTGTGAATTTGTATTATCTTGACTAATGATATTTCAGATGATAAAAGTTGATGATGTTTTTCCTAAAAAGAGAACCGAGTGGACATTATAGTCTGCATTATTCTTCTAATAGATTACTCATTCCGCTGCTATTATTGATCTGAACGTTGTTTAAGAATTTAACTGCAGTTTTTGATATAAACCTTGTAGTCTATTGTATTCTATCAAGAACTCAACTGTTGAAGGCTAATGATAATTTATTCGTCATTATCTTAGTCATGATATTTCTTACTGGGCTATTTGAGCTCACCCTTTCTTTTGTTCCATTGTTTTTCAACAGGAGATGAAAACATAACAGGGTCTAGCCGGGGAATGGAGTGAGGGTCCGAGGAATAGTTATCATAGTCTTCACGTTTTGTAAAATAGTGTGGCAATAATAGTGAAGACTTAGTTGTGTATTATTATACACTGTATTGTTGTACGTTGTGCTTTGTTGTAATAATTTTGTTGTAGTCTTTTGACGACTCAAGTTTGGGCTGTGTGGGCCCAGATTTGGGGGCGTCACAACTTATAAGTCATTTTTTTAAGTTGGTCAACTGTCATGAAATGACAAAATTGCCCCTCCTTATTTTTTTTCTCTTCTTCTTACTAAAGGACATTTTAGTAATATTTACATTTTACTTAACTCATAAGTCATTATTACCCGAACACATCTACAACTATTACTTATAATTCCCGACTTATAAGTAAAAATACTCCCGAACACTTTTACTTATAAATCTACTAAAATTTTAATTTATAAATCTACTAAAATTTTAATTTTAAGTAAAAAAAAAAAAGTCATTCCGAACGGGCCCTTAGCCCTTCAGCCGCCTGCTGGCATAAATTTGAAGTGCCCCCCTAGTAATAATTGCAGCGAGGGCTTTTGGTACTCATCAATTTTTTTTCTCTTTTATCTTTTGGTTTTTCCAGGTTTTAGATTCCTTATTCTTGTTTATGTTCGTGCTGATTTTGTGTTTCAAATTCTTGTACTACGTTTTTGATTGGATTCTAGATGCTCATTGTGTTGGACGGTCGCTTTATCTCTTTGGGTATCTGTTTAGCTTTTATCGTCTTCGCATCTTCTTATTCATTTGGTCATCATCATATTAAGATAATTCTTTCTGTTAAGATCTGTTTTGTATTTGGAGAAGGAGCTGGTACTATCTCTCAGTTCATAGTTTTTTTTTTTGTATTGTTGCATTTAGAACTAATTGACAATTTGAGAATATTGTGATGAAAATTTCATAAAAATGTTTCCATATAGAATCCAAAAAATTAACCATAGGTTTGAAAAAATGGAATATGAAAATATTAGGTTCAATAAAGGGCGAAGGATATACTACAAGAGAATAATGTATTAGGTGTTTGGTCGAGTAATCTCATTTGTGCCCTTTTCTGTTAGCTTTATATTTTAAATATGCTTTAACAAGTATAGGATCCAGTTCATTGGGCGCTTATTATATATTGAAGGTCATAGCTACAATCGTTTGAACTGCGTCCGTCGTTGCTGCTTTTGACATTGCTAAATTTTGAACTCTTTAAATCTGTGTTGAAACATTTGTAAAAATAGTTGTCATCCTCACTACTGCAGCTGTTACCATTTCTAGCTGAATGACAAAACAATGTATATGCATTTAATCTTGAATCTATATGCACATACATAATGTGGAGGAATTACAACAATACTCTGATCAGGGAGCTTTCTTTTGCGAATAAGTGGCTACTGCTTTGTGTTTTTGTGATTAATATAGGAAGCATAATAAAATGTTCAGTAGTTAATACCTAATAGATTATAGATTAAGTCATCTTCACTTCTTCAGCTGATCATGGTCTGCCAGGCCAGGTATTGGATGATGTTTAAGTTCTTCTTGTGGAGTTCTTCTGAAGTAAAAAAGAAATGCATAGAGAATAAATTAGTCCTAAAAGACATTAACCATTTCTGAGTTCTTCAATCCATCTAAGAGCATTCTTCACAGGGACCTTCATGACTGCAAAATACTTTCCTTGCAAGTCTGCAACACAACTGAGCTTATATTAAAGCACAAAAACTGGTTTTCATTTGACCCTCCTGCCTAATGTGCTTGCTACAAAACAAACACTAAACACTTACTTAATCCTGTTAGAATATTTATTTAGAATATTCTATTTCCTTATTTATGATGTTTGCTAGTTGGATAATTGACCCATGATTAACTCATTCGACATGGGAGTAATTATTGGGATATCATAATTAGTGGGATTTGATTGTATTTTCTTTACTCCCTGCTCTGTAAATTCTGGATCACTTGTCATTATGGACCATTGATCCTCTCTCAATATTGGTTTACCATCATGGTATCATGGATTATTTTTGTTTATCTAGTAGGCCTTGTGAAAAACTTGAAACTCCAATTAATATTTGTTTCACTTTTTCCTTTTTTGCAGATTCTTTATCTTGTAGGGACGAGGTTTTGTAAGCTTAACAGTTGATTAGAACAGGTTCACCTACTAATCCTTCAATATTCTGAGTGCGTAAAAATGCATCATTTTTGTTTGAAAAAGACTTATGTTGATTTGAGTTGCATATGTTGTTTTGGTTGTGATTTGGTGAAGAATGCATGACCTTGTTTTTCTGAAGATAAATATGCCAACAGCATTCAGCGTACCTTACACCCACTTAACAGGCCAGGGCTAACCCAACAACATTTACACTGCACATGACCAAATGTCAGCTATGAAAATACAAGTAACCTGACACAAGTTGTTTAGTTTATATAAACAAAACATTAAAATTTTGTATTGTACGCCATTTAACTTATTATTAGCAAATTTATGGGCTCCAGTCATCTGTTGTTCTAGTGATAAATGGGTGTTTTACCTTAAATCAATTGTTGACAATCCTCGTCAGCAGCTTCATTCTCAGAATGCAGACTTCATGAATATCCTTCAAAGTTTATCTGATAGGTCTTCCTCTGGTGTAAATAATGGGGTGGGTGGTTTGTCAAATTTTAAAGTCTAAGGTGGTCTGGACCCGCTTCAAGATACATTCTATTCAAGGATCTCAACTGAGAACTCTTTAGAGATCCTATTATGTTACACAATAGTAGTTATTTATTTTCAGTCTTCACAACTTGGGGCAACCAACCAGTGTAATGCTATGACTTCTAAATTTATGATATTGCTGCAGTTAAAGGATATAAAATTTAAGGCTATAAAAGTGTTGTAGAACAATTTAGCAATTCTCGGAAGACTAGTAATCCATCTTGCTGCAGATAATCTATGATATCAGCAGGATAGAAATTATAATTTGGATACCTATTTTTTTCTGGACTATATTCAATTTCCCATCTTCGAGCATATGAATGATGTATATAGCTTTTAATGTTGTTGACTTCTATTCTTATTGCCGTTAAAATTAAAAAATTGATTACATGTTTTTTATTTATTTATAGGCATGGACTCTAACTCGCAAGAACAAACTGAGAATAAGAAAAGTAAAAGTTACTTTACTTGGACTCCTGAGTTGGACCAAGTTTTGGCAGCTAGCTTTATTGATCAAATCAATCTAGGAAATAGATTAGATGGAAAATTTGCATGGAAATCGGTAGCATGGACTGCCGCTATTGATGCTTTAAAGAAAGTTGGGGCTAATGTATCAAAAACGAACATTCAATCTCGTCTTAGGACTTGGGAGAAACATTATGACGTTGTGAGCAAAATGCTTAGTGAATCCGAATTTTCTTGGAACTACGAAAAAGGAAAAGTAGTTGTTGAAGAAAGGGTTTGGAATGACTATGTGAAAGAAATGGTTTAAGCTATTATTACTTGCGGTAGTTACTATTTTTGATGCTTTTTGTTGTATTCTACTAATTATCTTGTTTATATACTTTTAGTCACATACTCTTGCTGCCCCTTATCAGTCAAAAGTTTGTGTGGAGAATTGGGATGACATATGTGCTATCTTTGCCCAAGACCGTGCCAATGGAGAGGGTGCTCAAACTGCACTAGAGGCTGAAAGAGAGATGAGTTTGAATAACGAGTCTAATGATTTGGAAGAATTATTTGAAACAAGAGATGACAGAGGTTTGGAAGATGATGCATCACACACATTTAAAGTTCAAAATCAACAAGGAAAGTCCAATGCATCCTCCTCGATGTCGTCTCACACCAAAAAAAGAAAGCAAAGTGCAATGCAACAATCATTAGATCGAATGATAGATGCCCTTCTTAATGAAATATGAACCACCTCTAGCAACTACGTAAATGGCGTTGGATGAAGTTTCCAAGGTTCTAGACCTCAATGAAACTCAAATCATAAGGGTTGTAGATCTTTTGATGAACGAACAAAGAAAATTCGACACATTTTCTGGACTTCCCAACGGATTGAAGAGGTCTTCGCTTACAATTCATCTCGGCGACCAATTCTAGTAATATCTCGGTAAGATTCATCTTTATGTCACCACTACAGTTCATTTTATAAGCCCTATTCATATTTCAACTTTCATTTATAAGAGTAATTGGATTATGGTACTATTATAGTATGTGTTTTTACAATAATCTATGTGTAAATGATAATGCTAGGGGTCTCTAAGCCTGTTCAATCTGTTATTCATCTTCCTCATCTTGTTGGTTGCAGGACTATGCATTGAAGAAGAGAATAGAGATTGGTAGTCATGATGCTAGCCTATACAAACTGACTATTTGTGATTCAGTTTGTGTTGCTGCTTCCTCTTATTTTCAGACTTTTAATTCATCATTTACGTTGTGGCATGCTAGGTTAGGTCATGCCCCTACGAATGTAATGAAACAACTTCCTATTTTAGTTCTTTGTGTCCTACTTATTCTACTTGTGATATTTATCATTTTGCAAGACAAACTAAACCTATCCTTGAATATTGTAGAAGGCCAGGACTTGGGATGTTTACGGTAGTTCCAAAAGTTTTCAAATCATTTAAAAGGTTTGCAATGAAATGTCTGTAATATGAATGTATCTGGTACTTCCTTACTTTCAATAAGAATTGCTAGAGTTCTTGTATAACTTTAGGAAATGGCATTAGTTATTTCTACAGAAATGGCTTCCATATATTCGAATACTTTATTTATTCCGTTTGTTCAACTCCTTTGTGCAAAATTTTATTTGAACATGTAAATATGATAAATTTAAAAATGACTTAACAATAATTATGTATTTTTATAATTCATTTTTTTGTGTTTCATTATGATGAATAACTAGTTGTGCTTTATTTTGTATTCATATATTTAATTCTGTTGAATTTTAGATATTGAAAATAATACAAAAATAATAACTATCTAAACAATATTTTTAAAATTTTAACACAAATACATTCAATATGCTAACTAAACAAAAGAATTGTGTTATTTTGATTTTATAAATTAATGAATTGTAACTCTATAGAGTTATATAAGTCAAATTGAATTCTAAAATAAATTATGCAAACAGACCCTTAATGAAATTCTCTTCCGGATTTAAAAAAAATTAAATTAGATATATAATGAAACACCAAATTCATACATGATAAAATAACAAACCCAAAATATAGTGGGAAATCAAATCATATATAGTAAAAGAAATGTCTACCTAATAAAAGGGCACCCGATAGAAATTGAATCTATAATCTCTCTTGTTAGAAGTTGTGGTGCGTCAATCAGTTAACCTAAATTAGGTCTCATTAACAACGTAAAAGGAGTTGAATTTTTTAAAATTTAAAATTGAAACTAATTAGGAGTAAGGTATTTATTTATGGTAGGTTAATTCTGAGTGCTACAACCTATACAAGGAAGGCAGAGTCAAGATAGACAATATTATTGGCGTATAAAATATTAGTGTACAGAGAAATACGTACTGCTTCTTTTGGATTGGATAAGCATTTCTTTCATTATTAAAATAAATAAATAAATAAAAAGAGTAGAACTGGTGGTCCTATTTTATTTAATAATAAATAAATATTTGTTTAGACCGAAGGGGAGACGGAGACAGAGAAAGAGAGAGGGAGCATAGGAAATGACGAAGGAAGAAGAAGAAGAATAAGCAGCTCTTCTAGTTCTAACAGTACTCAGCTCCTCCTCACAATTTTCTCGTTCCAATCTTCATTCATTTTCCATTTCTTCTTTCTCTCTCTAGATCTGTGACTCTTTTTCTCTCTCCGAAACTTGGAGTTGCCTTCTTCTTCTTGATGTTAGATGGAAACTCTGGTAAGATATATTATTATTCTTTTTCTTTTATAACTAAAGCTATTACTTTACTTCAATTACTTGACCCATATGAAGTTTGATGATGTTCAGTTCTGTACATTTTTTATGTTTATTTCTTGTGATCAGATTATGATTCTGTATAATGGGTTTCGATTAATACCAGCAAAAGTGAAAAGCTTTTTTCTTCCTTTGTTCTCATATGTAGTAGTTGTTCTTGTATGAAGCTCGGGGCTTTAAGCCTTTTACTATAATCTCAAATTGGTATTTTCTTAATCAGTACTTTGAAATTGATTCATCAGCCTTCATTAGCATCCGTTCGGTTTCCCAAAAAAGTATGGAAAAAGAAAACATGAGCGATGCAAGATTTTTTTATTTTTAGATTAAAAAAAAAAACTTTCTTCCCGACTTTCTTGCAATGATTAGAAAAAGAACTGTATATGATCCCTATTTTTTTTTTAACGCAAGCTTCCCAAATTGTTATATTAGCTTATACTAGCTAGATGGGTCTCATTTGTCTTTCTTGGTTTGCCATAATTCCGTAACTACAGGGTTTACTTCCGATTTTATTTTTCTTATTTTGAAGCTATTATTTCACCAACCAGCAGGCAATTCTTTTTTTTTGATCCCCTAGATAATTTGATCATCGTGTTATTTAAGTGTGTATGTATATGTTTTACAATTGGAAAATAGAATTTTGTGTGATATTCCTTATATCCCATCTTTATTCTGATTCGCCTAGTGTTGCATAAAACCTACATTTTAGCAGTGATTCTTTCAAACATTTGTTTTTACTTTTTTCATTGTCTAAGTTTGGTCCTGGCCAATACCATTTATTTGCCTATATCATTCTCATGTCATTTTTTTTTTCCAATTATATGTGAGAAATTCTTCCTCTCACATTCTCCATTAATGCCCAAAAAGTTCTTGTTATTAAAACGACGTATCTTCCATATTACCTTATATGTGACTAGGGTCCTTTTTTGTACAATTTCCGGTCATTCTTGGGGATTAATAATATCTTTTGGTTATTATATTATGCAATGATTCATGAATGAATATTCATTTATGTTTGATTCCAATATCTGTCTTGAATTTTTAGTTGGATTTCTGGCAAATTGAAGCAGGTGTTGTTGATCAATTGGAGCGATTAAAATGAATATCATCTTCAATTCCATAATCTCCTTTTTCCATTGAACGAGTCAACTTACAAAGCATAAACATGAATCACTTGACTGTTGAAACAGAAGATACTTTTACCAGTTTGCTTGAACTGGCTGCTAACGATGATGTTAAGGGCTTTAAAAGATGGATTGAGCGTGACCCTTCTGGTATTGATGCTGTTGGACTGTGGTATGGACGCCAAAGGGGTTCAAAACAAATGGTTCTTGAGGATAGAACCCCTTTAATGGTAGCTGCTACATATGGAAGTATTGATGTTTTAAAACTGATTCTTTCTCTTTCTGAAGCTGATGTTAATCAGTTCTGCGGCCTTGATAAAAGCACTGCTCTTCATTGTGCTGCATCAGGTGGATCTTTGAAGGCTATTGATGTTGTGAAACTGCTTTTATTAGCAGGTGCCAATCCAAATTTGATTGATACCAATGGTCATCGCCCTGCTGATGTAATTGTTGTCTCGCCAAAGTTCCCAAAAATGAAGTTAACCCTCGGAGAGCTTCTTACAACCAATGGTCTTGATGGTGTACGCAACTTAAGGGTGTCTACGGCCACCTCGAATTCGAATTCCCCACCCCTTTCTCAATCTCCAGAGAATAGATCCCCATCATCTGCTTCAGATTCAACATGTTCTCCAAAGATTTCAACTTTTAATGAACTTCCCCCGTCTTCTGCAGCAGAGAGGAAAGAATACCCCGTTGATCCGTCTTTGCCTGACATTAAGAATATCATTTATTCAACTGATGAGTTCCGAATGTTTTCATTCAAGGTCCGGCCTTGTTCTCGTGCCTACTCACATGATTGGACAGAATGCCCATTTGTTCATCCGGGTGAAAATGCCCGAAGACGGGATCCGAGGAAATACCATTATAGCTGTGTTCCTTGTCCTGATTTTCGTAAGGGGGCTTGTCAAAGAGGGGATATGTGCGAATATGCTCATGGCGTTTTTGAGTGCTGGCTACACCCTGCTCAATATAGGACCAGGCTTTGCAAGGATGGTATAAACTGCAATAGGAGGGTTTGCTTCTTTGCCCACAAGCATGAAGAACTTCGACCCTTGTATGTCTCTACTGGTGCTGCTTCTCCTCGCTCTAGTGCATCTGCTTTTAATGGCATGGATTTTGCTGCAGCTATGAGCCTCCTTCCCAGTTCACCGTCATCAGTCTCTGTCATGTCCCCTTCACCGTTTAGTCCACCCATGTCTCCATCTGCCAATGGGCTCTCAAACCTGGGCTGGCCCCAAGCAAATGTCCCAACTTTGCATCTCCCAGGAAGCAATCTCCAGTCCAGTCGCTTGAGATCATCACTTAATGCAAGAGATATTCATGTTGAAGACCTAAATTTACTGCCAGATTTTGATGTGCAACAACAGCAGCTCCTCAATGAACTATCCCACCTCTCTCAACCTAATATCAGGACTAATTCATTCAACCATTCTGCTCGTTCAAAAACCCTGACCCCTTCAAACCTTGAGGATCTTTTCTCTGCAGAGAGCTTATCTCCCCGGTATTCTGATCAAGCATTGGCTTCAGCCATTTTCTCCCCAAGGCACAATTCAGCTATTCTCAATCAATTCCACCGGCAGCAGAACATGTTATCTCCTATTAACACAAATTTCTCGCCAAATAATTTAGACCACCCTCTATTGCATACCTCTTTTGCAGTTCCATCAGGGAGAATGTCTCCCCGAAATGTGGAACCTATCTCGCCAATGAGCTCCCAAGTTTCTATGCTTGCTCAGCAGGAGAATCAGAAACAGCAATTTCGCAGCCTTAGCTCACGCGATCTTGGTTCTAGTTCTTTTGCCACCATTGGCTCCCCTGTTGATTCTTGGTCGAAATGGGGTTCTTCCAATGAGAAAGCAGACTGGGCTGTTAATGCCGAAGACTTTGGAAAGCTTAGAAGATCATCATCATTTGAGATTGGTAACAAGGGCGAGGAGCCTGATCTATCATGGGTTCAGTCACTTGTCAAAGAGCCTCCCCAAGATATTATCGAAGGAAACCATGAGTCAGGTGTTACTGGTACTGCTGCATTCTCCAGTGAGGGCTCAAATTTGAATTCCCAGATGGAACACGCAGACCAATCTCTTCTAGGTGCATGGATTGAACAAATGCAGCTTGATCATATGGTGGCTCGGTGAAATTCAAATCATTTCTTACCATTCTTTGTGATCAATGAAACACATAAGATTCTGGTAAATAAGATTATGTTATGATATTTGGGTTTCGCTGGTGGCCGAAGTCTAAAGAAGGCAAAAGCTTCAGAGCAGTAGGGGAAGGAAGAAGGGTAAAAAATTATTCAACGCATTAGTTATAAAGGATGAGAAATTTTCTGGGTTTTCTCCAAACCGAAGGCCCGATTTAGGTGATTTTTCACTGAATTACCATTATTATAATTCTGAGGTCTCTGTAATTGGCATTTGTTAGCTTTCTGTTCTGATGAGCAAAGGTTTCATTGAAAAGAAAGCAACTGCAATATCTTAAAATCAGATTTTAAGCAATCACCGACTCTACAGTGGACTAGTTTATAATTTATAATAAAATTTCAGTCTTTTGCATTCATTGTTGCGTAAAGAAAGGAAACTTCTGAGATAGATTAGTCTTTCATGTTTTGATATGGATTTCAGTATTAGTATATGCACTGGTCTTTCATGTTTTGATATGGATTTCAGTATTAGCATATGCACTAGAAGTGAACAGAGAAAGGGATAAAGAAAACGCACAGTGGTTACATTCATCATGTAGCAGTGAATTTATTCAATTTTATGTTATTGTTACTAATTTATTCATCTTCATATTTCTACAGCAGATGCTGCACATAATTTGCCCTTCCTAGTTCCCAGAAAAGATTAAGGGAAAAAAGTTTCCTACTGATATCTTATGTTATCTACTTACCTTATTATTATTATTAATAGTCTCTCCATTCTAAAATGATAGACATACACTTCTAAAACGATTAAACAAATTATTTATTTTAATTATATGCCTAATATTATTGACATGATAATATTTAGAGAGTATTTATACGCGGTTAAATTTGATTATAATTAGTTTTAAGAAATAAAAAGTATTTGATAAATTAATTTTAGAATTGCTTGTAATCATTTTTTTTATGGAAATAATCATAAACTCTAATATGGAGTTTGTGATCATTGGTCAAATTAGATTTGATCAGTATATTACTAATTTAACTCTATTTATTTTAATAATTTCAACCATTACTTATATTTATTTTTCAAAACATTCATTTTTAGTAATTTATACTTAAAATAAGCGATTAATTTTTTTTTTATATCAAATATTTTATACTTATTACTAATTTAAGTGTTTTTTATTTATCAAACACAAATTATTATTTTTTTAAATTGATTATAATTAAAAGTACTACTTAAAATTAATAATTATATTTTTTAAGTAATCCTAAATATATTTTTAATGTATTTAGAATATAAGTGATTACATGTTCTGAACTTTATATTTGTTCATATTTTAAATTTAAAAAATATATTTCTGGTCTTTGGAATACAGAGGAGTGTTTAGGTATCATATGAAGTTGTTGATTGGTGGATTATCAGGAAGGCATTGGAAAATGTAGTATGATGGTATTCAAAATCCCGTAGTATGATTTGGGATGTGGTTGGGTTGAAAAGGCCAATCATAGATTCTATCAAAGCTTTATAGAGATCAGATAGATAGATGCTGCTGCTGGAATAATTATTTATATCACTTGGGAATTATGAATCTTGCTTTAAGAGATAAGATTTTGGCATTTTTCATTTGATTTTGTCTCCTCCATTCTGGAAGTAGGTAGGTACTGCTACTAATTTAAAGTAGCTATTACAATTTTATTGTTATGTTATTATTATTAAATTAAAGATTTATAAATTTAAAGATAAATATGAAATAAAATTTTATCATTAAAATTTATTAAATTTTCAAATATGACTCTTTGTAAGACTGAGATAGTACAATATTTATCCTGGCAAAAGTATTGTACATTTGTCCTATATATATTGAACAATATATAATTATTTAAGAGAATTAATATTTTTACGAGTTAATTTGATATTTTCATGATATCAAATGAGACTCACTTGTGAAAATATCAAATTAACTTGTAAAAATATAAATTTTTATAAATTAATTTAATATTTTTATGAAATTAAATGAGAACCACTTAAAATATCAATTCCCTTATTTAAAATAAATCTGACAAAAGAAAAAAGGAGTATAACTATTTATTTTCTTGGTAAACTGGAAAATTGGTAAGGAATATAACTATTGACTTTTGCTAAACTGAAAATTTTAGAGGTCTTATTAGTCTTTTACCATATAAGGTGGCATCAGATGCCACTTGCTAATACTTAAACTGAAAAGATTCTATCATAATTGAATGAAGAATATATGAATATAATATCAAATACTATGATACATGATATTGATAAGATATACTTTTTTAAAGAAATAAAATAAAATATGATAACCAGGGAATACACTAAAAAATGTATATGCAAAAATATAAATATATAATATATATGTACATGTTTGTTTAAGTAAAACCAGAGGTATATTTTAGTATTTTTTTGTTTTAAATTATAAAATTAATATTAATTTTTTAAAATTAATTTTAAATTTTTTAATTTTAAAATTATATTTTTTATATAATTTATGATATTTAAAGTCATATTAATATAAATTAAATAAAATTATTTTAACGTTGAATTTAAAAATATAACTTTTATAAATTTTATAATTCAAAATAAAAAAATATAATTTTAATATTAACTCAAAATTAATAGAGGTGGCGTGCCGGAACTAATATCTCTTCCTTTTATACTCCGCTGTAAAAAAAAATTTAAAATTCTAAGTATAAAATTTGTGTGTTGTATTTATATGTATTTTCCTCATTCTCGTCCTACCTTTGCATATCGACAAGTAGTTGGCAAAACAATAGAAATAGTCAAACAAAAGAAAGGGTTTCTTCTTCACAAAACCTCGAAATTCACTACTACCACTTCCAACTCCATCCCACCTCGTAGATCAAATCCTTTCTCTCTCTATCCCTCTCTATATAATTATATACATATAACAGGGAAAAGTGAAATGCTGCAATTGTTCCTCGCGGTAGCGTTCTCGGCGGTGCCTCTGACGCTGTACGTGCCGCCGATCCGAAGTCTCAGCCTCTTCGTGGCATCCGTCGAACAGCTCCTTCGCCAGTCTGGCAATTTCACCCTCCGATTCGGTCCTCGTTTGCGCCTCCTTTTCTCCAGACTCTTTGCCCCATTTTTTGGTTCCCCGAGGTAGACTTTAAAGGGAAAAAATTTCAATTTGTTATATATAGACGTACGTACTCCAAAACAAAAATCTATTCTGTTTAATCCGAGTTTTGTATGATTTGTTGTTTATATCTTTGCGAGATTATGTGTACGTGTATTTTCTGTTCTCCAAAAAATAACGACATAAATTCGGAGAATTTGTCGAAGTTTTGAGATATATAGTTGGTATCTTTTGGTTCGATTGACCTAAGTTGTGCAGAATCTAGTTTTTTATGGTGATTTCGGAGTTGTATGGATATGTTTGATACTATAAGTTCAATGCATTTAATTAATACAATGTTTCTGTTGAACTTTGAATATGAGAACTGCAGTGGTTCCATTCCTAGAAACAATCAAGCTTGCACTTAATGAATGCATTTATTTGGATAATCTTATATATATTGATTCACTTGTGTATTTTGCAAGATTTGTTTCTCTGGAAAGCAATTACGAATATTAAGTGATATGATGCTCAATCTTACGAAAAATAGCTCTGGGCACTCTGAAAAGATAAATTTGGTGTTTTTGCCAAATTGAATTAAATGGAAGCTATAAATTTCAAATTGCATAGGTTAATTAAAACCTTGTGTTTTAAAAGAAATAATTTTCTCAGAAAATAAGAAGAAATAAAATAAGGACCCTATACTAGGGGTTGTACTGGAACATATTCTGTTTCTGCAGTTTATGTAAGAAAAATAGCCAAAACCAAGGGTGTCGGTAAGCATTGAAGCCAATCAATTCAGTTGGCTATATTTTGCTTGGTTTAACTGTTTTATTTGGGAGAAATAGATGGTCTGTTGTGATCTGATTTGGACGTGAGAAGGAGAGAAATAGAGGTTTCATTGTGAGATGAAGATAGAATGGGAGAAGATTGTGAGGGAGTAGATCCTGACAGGGAGAGTAGCAGAGACAGAGCGTAGAGGATAAATCTTGTGTAGTATAGTGAACATATATTCAATATATAATACTAATTGATTATGTCGGTTTGGATTAAATAACTGAGTTTTTTATGGTGAACTGAGTGCCGACTGAACTTGGTTTTTTTCGTTCTAGGAACAATTGCCACAAACTTAGCCTGTACATGTTGGTTCGGTTTGGTTCGGTTCAGTTTGGCTGGCTCTCCTAGTTTGTCTGGTTTGTCATATTCCCCTACCCCAAGACTTATGTTACTACATGGTGAGGTTGTCTCTTACTAACTGCAACCCTTTTTTCTGGTAAACTGAGTGCCGACTGAACTTACTTGGTTTTTTCGTTCTAAGAACAATTGCCACAAACTTATCCTGTACATGTTGGTTCGGTTTGGTTCGGTTCAGTTCGACCGGCTCTCCTAGTTTGTCATATTCCCCTACCCCAAGACTTATGTTACTACATGGTGAGGTTGTCTCCTGGTGGTTTTCAAATTTCATTGTCTTGTAGAATAGAATTTTCATTTTCAAAATTTAAAATCTTTAATTTTATCTGGTTATTTATTATGGTTAGATTTACTTAAGCTTTTGTTATACTATAGCGAATATCCTGGCAACTTGATAATTTAAAGCTGAACTAAGAGGTTGATACTTCTATTTTAATTGGACAAATGATAGTTACTTCAAATAACTTACTTAATTTAGGCTTTCATTATAAATGATAACTCATTATAAAGAAGCTAGGTGATAAGTTTATTTCATGGGCGTTTAGTTGGAATGTGATAATTCATTGTATGACCCTTTTTTTCGGTTAATCATTACATAATTTATTTATTTTTGTTTGTGTAAAGTGACATGAAAATAATAAAGCGACATTTTGTAGAAAAAAATAAGAAAGAGTGAAAAGCATTGTAAGGCACATCAAATTGTGTAGTGTATAAAAAGTCTGAACTAAAAAACCTCGTATGTTGAAATGGTAAAAGACTTCAAATCCTTGTTTTAACTTTGGCATGGCAACCGATTGTTAGAGGACACTGTTTCGGCAAATAATGTAGGGGCATTTTTGTTGTGAATTGACTCTGCCGCTTATCCTTCTTACGGCAGACTAATTTATACATAATTTTGGGTTACCCCCTCTTCTGGCAAACCAAAATTACGCTAATTGACTCTGTCGCTCAATCCTTTTTGCGGTAGGTCAATTTTGGTTGCTCCTAGTTACCGGTTATCATGGATAATTTTTCTTTCTTTAACTCTTAACCTTTTTTGATCTCCAAAAAAAAAAACCTTTGATTCAGTTACTAACTTTATAGGGATATATCTACGTATCGTAAGTAGCGTCCAATACTATAGTTTTTAGTGTAGCGTCCAATACTATAGTTTTTAGTGTGAATCTGGCAAGGTTGATGAATCAAGATCTACTAACAGCTGGTTAATATCTTTTTTCCGTAATGGCATGAATAGTATGTATGTGCGCACATGATAGTTCCTACCACAGAAAACAAGGGAAATAAAAGCGAGTTATGCATTATGTAGAATCTTAGGGTCTGTTCGGTAAAGTGCTTTTGGGACGTTGGTGGAGTGCATTTGGACATGCACTACACTGTTTTTGGTGCAATGCAACCTCAAATGTCTGTGTTTGTTATTAATAAGGTCTGCATTGATGAGATTCTTAAATGTGTTTAGTTTTTAAAAGCTCGAAACTTAGCATACATGCACAATCAGAGCTGGGGTGTGTCCACTCCATGAAGATGCATGGGATAAAAGTGATAGAATATAGCTGGGGAGTCCCGGGATTTATGTGGTGAATGTCGGAAAAACATGTGAGCTAGTAGAGCTCGTGAAACTCAAAATTGTTGTGAGGTGGTCTTGCTTCTAGTCTTCTCTCTCCCTCCTCTCTCTCTCTCTCATGCAACACTGATACTAGTAGTGACAATAACACTCGGTGATGAGTTCATTCATTCTAAGTTGAGTGTATATGATGATAAACGTCAAATCATCATCGTATTATTACATTACATAGTATAAAATCACAAAAAAAGATAAATTAAAAATCAGTTGAATGATCATCCGAGAATGAGTTAACTCGAATAATATTATTATATTTAATGTTGTATACTAACTATTATTAATTTCACTTGAGTTACGAATGAAGAATAAGAAAAGTTTATTCTTAATAATTAATTTATAATTTTTAATCACATGATATTAAAAGTAATTAAATTCTTTTGTTAAATCAAATTATTAACATTATATATGTATTAAGTCAATAAAAAATAATAAATATATTAATAAAAAATTATTAAATATTTATAAAAAAAAATTATACAAACTAATCCGCCTATCAAACTTGTATTAAACTAACATTACATTTACCATCAGGAAATTTAATGTCTGCCTCTGTCGAGAGCCGGTCTTATAACTTACTTTTGTCTATATAAAACGTCATCTGCATGTTAAGTGGTTGGCTGCTATGCAAGAAAATTAAGAGAACTCGATCCATTTTCTTTATTTGATTGGAGGATATGGAATTTTAAAGAATATAATCAAGGTTGATTTCCAAAAGATATAAATGGTCATTAATATCGACTCATGCTTGTCACGACGAAGATGTTGAAATATAATAATATCAAATTACAATGGCCTAAAAACAAATACTATGTTTTTTCCCTCCAAAATATTTTCTTTTGAGCTATACTGAATATTTTGCCGACCAAAAAAATATTCTCTTGAAAAAATAATGAATATTATAGATAGGCTTTCCCACTTTCTAATTATTCACCGAAGTCCCTAAATAAATTGAGAGGCGAAAAGAGGACTCTTAAATTAAGATACATGCATGATATGACTAAAATTACAAATTCACGGTAATTAGATATACATTTTTTATTTTTTTTAAAGAATCTCCGAATTCTAAAATTTTTAAAACTAATATGAAATTCATTAAAGTTTTGAAAACACAAATATGACGATCATTAATATGTATTTGTTAGTTTATAACTGTTTGTACAAAAATCCAAAATTTTCAAAATTTAAAATTTTATAAATTGAACAAAAAAAATTATAATGCATCTATAATTTAAGAATAGGAGTACTCATTTCCAAAGATCACGTGGGCTTGAAAACTGGCTCCAAACGTGACAATATTTAAACCAAACTGCACTCCCTCTATACATATCTCGCACCTCACTCCTAATAGCTCACTGCACTCCCACTTCACCAACATAATCTACTTCACTTGCCTTCTCTTCAACTAAAACCAATTAATGGAAAATAGTAGAAAGGCTTCCCTAAAGCCATGGAAGAAAGGTCCCACAAGAGGCAAAGGCGGGCCTCAGAATGCTACGTGCGAGTATCGAGGAGTTAGGCAGCGAACTTGGGGCAAATGGGTGGCCGAAATCAGGGAACCTAAAAAGAGAACCAGAATCTGGTTGGGCTCTTTCGCCACCGCTGAAGAAGCAGCTGTGGCGTATGATGAAGCTGCAAGAAGATTATACGGTCCAGATGCTTGCCTCAATTTACCTCATTTGAGAACAAACATTAACCCTTTAAACAAATCGCAGAAGTTCAAATGGTTTCCTTCCAACAAATCCATCTCACTTTTCCCCGCTAGTGGGTTGCTAAATCTGAATGCTCAGCCCAGTGTTCATGTTATTCATCAAAGGCTCCAAGAACTGGAGAAAACTGGTGCGTTGTCTCAGTTGTCTACATCTAGCTCATCCTCCAGTGATCCAAAAAATGCAAATCCTGTTGTGGGTGCAAATCTTGAAACCAAGGCCAAAGATGTGGAATTTTCCTCAGAAACTACGCTGGGAGATCATAAAGAGAAGCCTCAGCTTGATCTGAATGAGTTTCTTCAGCAGCTGGGTATACTTCACGACAATGATCAGCCAGATGTAGGTGAGGCATCTAGTAATTTAACAGAGCTTGAAACTTCCTTAACTGATGATGAAAGAGTTGCAGCATTTGCCGAGAAAAGTTTAAACTGGGACATGCTGGGTGAAATGCATCAAGTAGAGGATCATCAAAGAGCAGAAAGTAACAGCTTCCAGGCTTACGATATCAATGATGAGCCGAGTTTTACTACTTCAATTTGGAACTTTTAAAAAGTAGAACCTAGTTACAAAGGAGCATAAATCAGATGATGAAAAGTCTAGCCATCAGCATTCTGAGGAAAGAGACTCGAGGAGAGTTGCATTGATAAAGAATATGAGAGTGATCATCGTAATAACTATAGAAGTAACATATGCATAAAAAGCATGTTCTTTAGCCAATGTATAATTGCTTCCAACATTTCATCTATTTAGTTACACGTTTGAATGAAAAGCTTTTATATCAACGTCTTTCTTTGCTTCAGTTCTAACTAAATTACCGATGCATGTAGAAGGACACCTTTACAACACAATCAAAGAATGTTCTTACTTCAACTGAGGGTTATACATAAGCAGTTAGGGAATGATACTAAAAGTGTGTTATTCAGTATGCTTGATCATCAGATCAAAACTGGAGTTGAAGGTTTAATCCTAATCCCTATTCTTGGGGACAAAATTACCTATTGAAAAACTAATAAATAAATATTTTTTATAGAATGACTATTTGGACGTCATTTACCTCCAGTAGCAAGAAATAAATTTTCAGGTCTAAACACCAGCAAGGCAGCAACAGAGATTGAGCAAATAGAAAGTGAACCTCACAATGTTTCCAAGGAGTTAAAAGGCATAAAATTTGAGGTTCTATACATTTCAACATAATTAAAAACCCTTAAAGTTACCTGAAATTTGATCATCTTCCACTGCTTGAAAGGTAAAGGATGGGGAATCTCTCTAAGAATTTTACGTTAGCGCTCGAAACAGTTTCATTTTGATCATGACTGCTGCATAAAGCATCATCTGCTTCCCTCATAAGTTGATAAGAAGATCAAAAAAATCATAAGAAAAAGCAACCATTCAGTCATAATTAGCTGGTTCTCTCTCACTGTATTACGACATCACAGCTAAACTTCCTATAATGAGAATAGACTATTTGGAGCCAATCCTGACTGGTGGTCATATCCTATTGACCAATTTTAAAATCAGGTAAAGTTGATAGTGTAGCATTGCTATTATATCATCAACACAAAAATTACAAACTTGTAGGTAATAAATAAAATACTCCCTCCATTCTGAATTACAAGATCACCATTGACTTTCTAAAAGTCAATTTGAAACATTTACAAATTTAAAATTGACATGATTCATTTAAGTTTTCAAAACAATAAATCTTATAACTAGCAGTACTTTTTATATAATTTATGATATTCATAATTGTATTGACATAAACTAAATGAATTAATCTCAATCTTGAGTTTGAAAATGTTTGAAATTGACTTTTCAAAAGTTGATGGAACAGAGGGAGTATTTAACAAAAGGCAATGGTGTTTGTATAAACTGCATACTGTCAAGCAAAGAATATGTGGAGTAAGTAATTATATATATACATATATACATACATATATATATATATATATATATATATATATATATATATATATAAACAAAATGGCAACTTGTCCCTTCAAGAAACTTGACAAAACTTCTTTTAACAAGATTTCAATCTAATTTCCACTACAAGTAATATGTTGTCTCAGAAAGCTCCTGTCACCAATTACAGAAAAACAGATGATGCCCTGGGAAAGCAGCAAGCCTCCCAGGAATTTTCTTGATTATTAATTTCTATACTCAGATGCACTCGTATATTCACCATGCTCCTCAAAATATTCGATCAATCGCTTCAAGAATTTATCACTACTTACAGTCTCTGTGTCACAGACAAGAGAACACCGTCTCCTCGCTCGAGTCACAGCAACATTCATTCGCCTGTGGTCACTCAGAAACCCTACCTGAAATAGATTTGTTTTTAAGCTATGATCTTAATGTCAAAATGTAAATGGAATTTTTGACCATCCAAGGTTGTTAACTCAGAAACCGTACCTCTTTTTTGAGTTTGATCTAACCATCGAAATGATAATGGCCTCCTTCTCCCGACCCTGGAAACCGTCAAAAATTTCAATTTCTTTTAACTTGTCTTCATTGCTTCTCAACATCTTCAGTAATACAACCTACAATAGCAATTAGCAATTAGAAGAAAGACCAAAAGATTAATGGAAGACATCAGATAGTATGCAGGAACTTGACTTTAGAATATAGTTTCTATTTGCTAAGCTATGAACTTCATGACCAGAGGCCTGCATCAAACTAGTATCTATTGTACCTGTGCTGCATACAGGGTAATTATTCCAATATCAGCAGCTCGGACTCCACTGTGGGCAAGTCTTTTTGCGTGGGCTATAGCAACTTCAGCTTCACCATCATTTAGCGTGCTATCTTCTTTGTCCTTCTTTTCTTCCATGTCACAACTAAAATATCAATAGAACTAAGAACAGTAACCCTTGTATTCAGTCATATAAGCTCAGAAACCTAAGGATACTGAAACCACTTCATTCCTTCTTCAGATTCATATACTTTCTAAAGTTTATGCAAATTTTGATTTTGATAAACAAAGTGGGTGACAGGTCTCTTAGCAAGTTTCCACCACCTTTATACTACACAAGTGCCTCTTCTCCCTTCCAGCTTCAAATAAAGAGTGAAAAAATAGAAAATATGGAATTTTTCCATAAAATAGGGAAAATCTTCATATGATGATTGTGTTGGCTTTTTTATTCTTGCAAACAATTACGTGATTTAGTTTTGATTTATTTCCATGCATCCTGTTAGGAGTTCTACAAATTTATTTCTTTTAAACATAAACTACGTACCCAGCTATGTCTATGAGAAGTAAGGTTGGTTCTGTAGAAGATGATTTCTTTACGTCCTCCAGGTCTGATAGCATATGTGCAGCAACACTTGGATGGGCCTTGATCTGCAACAAATAAAAGGGAAGCATCAAAGCAAAAATAACACTATCTTATTGTATAATATCATGAGAGAAGGTATTATAATAAGATTATGCTCATCAAAATTTTCCCTCTACTAAAAAAAAATACTGTGTTGGAGTATAAATACCTTCATTTGAAAATTAAAATTTGTTTTTATAAGCTCTCACTAAAAAGTTTTTCATTATTAAGAATGATATGCGCACCTTACTGTCGTAAAGCTCTTCGGACGACCAGCTCATAATAAATTCATGCATGCGGTACTGGACAGTGAGCATTGATGTCACTTCATCTCCATAAAGTTCTGCAAGGCGTTCAAAGAGGGTTCTTCCTAGTCCTCTTTTCTCAGCTTCAAGACTCTGGACAGTTGGAGGAAGCTGGAGGGGATCTCCCGCAAGTACAAATCTTGAACCCTAAAAACAGGCAAGTACACATCTTGAACCCTAAAAACAGTCGAGCCAAATTTTAGTTTTATCATTTTGTGCTTGCATGTTTGATGAGCTAGAAGACTGGTTTTCAGCCGAAGAAACAATTAGACCGTAACAATAGTAACAGATAAGAAAGAAATATCCGTCCTTTCACATATAAATTTGACAAACATGATTCTCTCCCATTGATCTCTGAATATTTTGCAATTATGAAATATGTTTGCCATCAGATTTTGACTTCCACTTCATTTTCCCATCTTTTTTCTTGGAGGAAGGAGGGGAGGAGGGGGGGGGCTTCAAATTTTTGTCTTCAATTGTTATATGAGACTTGTGAGAAGACCACTAGTAATTTAAATAAAAGTAAGTAAATTTAAAATCTAAACATCGACATCATGGTCATCTCTACATACGTAATTATGTGATATTTTGTATCATATTAAGAAATATGCCTGCATGCAAGTGCGCCAGTTATTACATCATTACCCTCATTAGAGCTATCCAGCATGCTATTTCAAGTGCCTGAGCAGCTTCGTCAACTATTACCAGATCAAATGAATTACTATCCAGCATTCGGGATAATGCACCAGTTAGTGTTGTCAAAACGACATCTGCATCTTTAATTACATCTGTGACTGCTTGCTGCTGCCTTTTACGCTCTTCTTTGGAAAGTATCTTGAACTCCTTTCGGATGTCCCTCCTTGTGTTTTTATCTTTTGCTTTTAACAATTTCACATTTAATGCCTGGACAAGTCCATTAGGGAAATATCAAATAAATAAAATAACCATATAAACATAAAAGGACAGAAGTATAGTAACAGCAAATGATTTGTAAAGCACAAGTTGGCTTTGAACTTTCAGTCATTTACCTTCATTTCTTTGCGGATATCCTTTGCTAGAGCACTATTATCCCCACGTAGCACCTAAAGGGAACCAGTTATATGTAACTGAAATTCTTAGTCAAGAATTAAAGCAATAGACAGCAAAATGTATTGCAGGTGAAAAGCATCTCGTCCATTACAGGCTAAAAATATGTAGACAAAAGAATATGTATTCACATATTTGAAATCAATAACAAGAAAGACAAGACAAAAGAACATGTATCCACACATTTGAAATCAATAACAAGAAAGAGAAGTGAAAACTCAAGAACAGTAAGTTCACTCGAATTCTCAAGAACAGTAAGCTTCACTCGAATTCTAAATGGTAAAGTGAAAGGTGTATTACGCAAATTTAGAATGATAAAGGACCAATATAGTGCACAACATATTCTTGACAATTTACTAAACTAAGCAAAAGGGGAGTGAACTGAGTTATGTTTTTCACCCTATAGACACACACACACACACACATAACGGTGAAAAAAATTGAATAGCGAGACAATTAAGCTCATAATAAAATTCATGCTCTGATAGAAAACAACAATAAAAAGAGAGGCTATAAAGGACGAATTTACATGATCAAGCACATCAGTTACTTTGAAATGAAAATATAAGGTCAAACTTGCATTACAAACTCTTAATTAATCAAATACCAGTAAGACAAAATTCAAAACTCCATAATTTGAATCTTGTAGGCAAAAGCTGTAGTATCTAATAACTGTGCATCTAGAGCACTCTCCAATACTTGAGGTAGAAGACGTGCAGGATGTCCCAACCTCACCAACTTTACTCTATTGAACAATCCAAAAATATAAAGTTAGTTGTTCAATTGGATGCCAAATAGTTGAAGATATGTGTAAAATGTAAAATATGTCAGTAGTTTTATCCACAATCTGGGAACAATTGCTTACGTACTAATGGGAAGTTTGAAATATGTAGCTGCAGAAATTACCGTCCGACAAACAAATCTTCCCACAATTCAGAGGAGAATCTCGGATTTAAAAGTTCAACAAGAGCATTCTATGTAAATCTTATAGACCTAAAATAAACTAAACAAAACCTACTCACAACTTTCACAGAAGAAAATTGCATTTCTCTTATCACTAAAGGGCTAAATGAATCATAATGGATAATAGCGACACGATATGCATTTTAAAACTAGAAAAGCACAAAGAACCCACAGGTTTGGTGGAATAATTATTGATGACTGTGTACTAGCTACTCGAGCTTTTACTTGACATAGGAAGCTCATTACTCCAGAGTCGTGACATTCTACTACCACACCATAGTTGAAAACTAAAGAAGGCCAATGCAATAGATTTTCAGATGACTACCCACTTTTAAATCAATTGGTAGAAATTGTATCCCAACAAATAAGAAAGGAGCTCTCTCACAATATGAGACCACGTACCTGTGAGGAACAAGCCGTTCAACAATGTTGTCAACAGCAATATTTGAAGCAGCACAAGAAAGAATCTTTGATCCACGTTTAACCTCCTGTAAGATAATTTCCACAACAGTTGTGGTCTTTCCAGTTCCAGGAGGTCCATGTAGCAAAAATAGGTCCTTGGATGACAGGGCCTTGGAAATGGCACTTTTCTTAAAGATGAACACAATATGCTTCAGTTTTAAATGAAAAATAAGTGTAGACGTGTCTAATACATATATAAAATTAAGTATGCATGGGCATATGTACCAAGATACAAACAGAGGATTTGTCCACTGTCCATGTATCTAACACTGTATAAAATTTCCTTTCAAGTATAGTGGGCACAACCGGAGTCTAATAACATAATGGCAACCCTCTAACATCGTAAAATTTACGATTTCAGAGATAGAATATCCAATTAGCAATCATGCAGCATTTACTATATGAAAAACAACCATATTCCAAGAATCAACTGGGGTTTGGATAGTTTTTTTTTGTGGGGGGGGGGGGGGGGGGGGGGGGGGGGGGGGGGAATTATAATGGAGCAAGTAATTATAAGGGCTTGATGTAATGTTTTAGCCATTCGTGTTTAGTATCACTTGCATTACGGAAACTGCAAAGCCATCACTCAAAAAGAAGTGGAAAGTAGTAGGAAAATAGAGAGGGGAAAAAAAGCATGATGAATGACTTATAACTTGGGAATACATTTTATTTTTGGGTGGCTAGATCTCCCAGCTACATATCAGATCGTAAATAATAGTATTAACTCGATACTTTGCCATAGAGGCATAGCATTATTATACCAAAAGTAATGATGAATTGTTTACACTTAAAAGCCGCATGTAGGTATATGTACTTTATACAGTAGATTTCACTGCAAAAGGAAGCATATTTATGTCGAAATACCTGAGAGTGATCAAGGTTGGAGTTAAACGGGGTGAAGGTAACATCCTTCTTTGAGACCTCTGGTGGTCTCTCACCAAATAAGACAGGAACTAAGTCAGCAGCAGGTCCCTTTATCACACCTTTACTCAATTGTATCAATGTATCCTTCATGCGACGGTATATCACCTGTAGACATTGAAACATATTGTTCTCAACTTCTCTAAATAAATGAACTTTCTTTACATTATAAACTTAAATAGTGATCCCTACAGATACAATCATTTCATTATTATCTGACAATACTCAAAATTTACTACAGCACAAAATTACTTGAAATACTTTTTGAGGACGTTGTAGTTTGAAAGAATCACATAAAGATTATAAACATACCTTTATGAAAAAATTAAATAGTCTACATATGTCTGTTTACATATTAATTTTTTAAATGAATGCCATACAAGGTTTATAAACATCTTGAAACAGACTAGGCAAAACCAAAAGCCAGTCCAAACTGTATAATCGTACCATGATATTGAGCAGTAAGTATCAGAAAATACAAAAAGGAAAATATTATTAAGCAAAAAATGAATGGTGCACCTCATTAGCCACTTTCTCAAGACGTAGAGGACTATTCAAACCCTCTTCTGGGACATCATCAAAAGCGACAGTGATTGACGAGTCCTGCTCAACATGAAAACAAAGTCGCAACCCCAAACAAATACACGATGACAGTCCACAATTATGTTTCAAAGGAAGAATTACCTTCAGACGGTAAACCACACCTTGTCCAAGAGGAGGAGATCCCAGATCTGCCTTGTTTGGTTTTAAAATGACGACATCATGGGTACCAAACTGCAAGCGAAACAAATCCTTAAGCCCAATTAAGCAAAACAATGAAAGCAAAATTTTGAAATGATAAAGCCATGAAAGAGTTCTTCTAGTCAGCATCAAATACGAACATTAGAGAATATCTTGTTCCCCCTTGTTGTGATAATAGATTGTTTGAGTTTCTCAATCAAAAGAATTAGGGGAAGAAAAAAGGATATGAAAATAGTTTCCCAATTTTTCAAGTGTAGTTCTAGCAAGAATATGAATTATCGGAATGAATAAATGAAAATCCAACAAGAACTTAACCCCCCCCCCCCCAAAAAAAAAAACCCCAGTATGCCAGCAGGTCGGAAGCAGGAACCTTGGTCAGCATAGCCAATTCAATAAGAAGGCTGGTTAGTTATCACTTATCATGCAACTACAGGTAGTTAATAAATAATACAAAACATTACAGGGATTGAAACAACATATGTCCTACACACAAAAAAATATTATTTTGTTTGAAGAAATTACCACTAGATATGTAATTGCACCTTGTGAACAGGAAGAACAACTCCTTTATTAGATTGAAGCTCGAGAAGAGTTTTTCCCATCAACCCTGTCTACAGCCAAGAACAGAGAAAATATAATAAGACAACTTTTCTTTTAAATGGACAAATAGACATAAAAAACAGTTTTAAACAAATACCAAAAATGTAGCACCTGAGCGTCGACACATTTCAAATTGAGAATGGTCGAACCCCTCTTTTAAGCCGTATCCAAATTCCTTGTTGCACCCGTGTTCATTGAAGCAGATATCTCAGCTTCCTAAAAATCACATAAATATAGCAGATACATTGCCAAGGCAAAGGGCCATCCATATAAATACGTAAAGAGACACCTAATTTATTCTTTCTCAATTTTTATTTTTTTTCTTACTTATTCTTTCTCAATTTCTACTTTTCTTAAAATATCAACTAACTTATATTTTTTGTTGAGCTTACTATTTTGGTTCGAAATGAAGTATAGGATCAAGACTCAAGACTGGTCCCACATCCACGTCTGTAATTTAAGCTAGCTAGGACATGTAAAATATGCACGTAGGGTTTGGAGAAAATAAAAATATGAGAACAAAATTTCCCCTAGACACCCACATACTGATTGGATGAAACCAAATACAGGTCTAAATGAACCAAATTCTAAATTTTATTTATCGAAATCCCCATAATTTTTCATTGAAAACCTTCCTAGTCGTTTTTATGAGTTAAAAGCTCAAAATTTAAACCATAATAACAACTCAACAATGTCAAAATCAATGCTTTCTTCCTAGAAAACTATTATTAAAAAAACAATTAACAAATTATGCATAAATAGGCCAAATAATGAAAGTGATAGTTCAGAACAATGACGAAAAAATTGGATAAAAAATCTAACATCATTATAAAACAAAATTAATTTTAATGTATATACATATAAATAGAGTCGGGAACAAATTTGAAAATGCCAATAAGTTGGTGAAGAGAGAGAAAAGAAGACCTTTTCCATATCGAGTAAAGGGGCCGTTTTAGAGACAAACTGTTCAAGTGTCATGGCTGCTGCTGACGACCATTTCTTACTGTTTTTTCCTTTCTCCATCGCGTTTTCAGTAGAGAGAGAGAGAGAGAGAGAGAGGAGAGAGAAAGGGACACTGGGTTTTTGAATTTCCTACCGGATTTTTTCTTTCCTACTACGGTTTGAATATTGGCCTTGGGTCAATTAATATGAAATGAACTAATGGGGTGGATCAGTTTCATCCCAACTGATCTGCTGTGTTTACCCCAAATAGCAACAGCTTAAATTAAAATAGGAGAATAAGTTTTTATGTTGTCTAACCACTAATTCTCTCTTTTAATTCAACTTTTTTTATTTCTTCAATTAAATTCTAAAATTCAATTTTTTTTACAAGTTTAAAATTGTCAATTTAGATATTATTAGAAAATTCTTGTCAAGATCTTTAAAACAAGATGTATTGTTGATATATTTTAATATAGTTAAAATATCAAAAGTTATAATCAAAACGTACAATAATATATTTCAAAATATAATATTTTTACCTCAATTTTAATTATTTTAACTAATATATATATATATCTTGTTTTAAAGATCTTGACAAGAGTTTTCCAACTAAATTTATTGAATTTTAAAAATTGATTGAAGAAAGAGAAAAAGTTAAGCTAAAAGAGAGAATTAGTGATCGAGAAAAATATGGGTTAAGAAAAAAAATTAGTGATTTGACTTTTAACATAAAAAGTTATCTCCACTAATTTTTTTGCAGATACTAATTTGTATTCGTAAGAAATTTTTGTGGATATTAATCCTCTCAGTCTAATCTAAACCGTTGTTATTTGAAATAATCGACTAGCAATCTGTTAGTTAGAAAATAATCCATAGCCTTACTGTCTTTAACTAATTATCTATCTATATATATATATATATATATATATATATATATATATATATATATATATATATATATATATATATCGCGGGAGAAAATTGACATAAACAAAAAAGATAAAGTTTTTTGTGTGTGTTTTTTTTTACCCCTAAAACAAGGTTAAGTGATAAAAAAGAAAAACTAATATTACAGTTTTAGTTAAACTGCATCTCCACGTTCCTTGACAATTTTAATTCATTCCCACATTTGCTCTTACAATTTATTTAATGACAGTTTGCTCATATTTACATTGAACTCCTCTGTCATTATTTTACCTAAAAACAATTAGATTATACCTTCAAGAAATTTTTTCACATACCAATTCTCATAAAAACCGTTTAATATCTTTTTTTCTCTAACATACACGTATAGATGGGTAAAAAGCACATAAGTTTACTCATTCAAACCACATTTTACCTAAAAACAATTAGATTATACCTTCAAGAATTTTTTTCACATACCAATTCTCATAAAAACCGTTTAATATCTTTTTTTCTCTAACATACATGTATAGATGGATAAAAAGCACATAAGTTTACTCATTCAAATCACATTTATTTGCTGTAATTTGACAATGAAAGGTAATTTGATCATCCTCTATTTTATTTTGTGTGTAAATTATATTTTACTCTATCATATACCTTTTATATTTTTATTTTAAATTTTAATTATAATTTTTTTGATCGCACTCTCATATACTAGTCTAATATATAAAAAGCGAGTATTTCTTAATGTAAACAATTTTGGTGAAGCCTTTTGACTTCCCAAAATATCTCTCATCTTTTTTCATAATTTCTATTTTATCCTTTTTATATTAAATTTTTTATTTTTTAATTTAATTTTATAAAATTCTTATTTTACCACACATAAATTTTCGACGCGTGTATTTAGTCTAATGTATATAGTCGCCATATGTAAGTGGAACATCATTCCTCATTAATCCGATAAAGGTTCAAAGATGTTGATATACTATTTTTTAAACATGGTCTACTATTTTCAACTAAATGACACTACATGTTTCAATTCATGAAATCAACAGGTTCCAAGTATTGATATGGATTTAAATTTAAATCCAAATGATTCCTCTGCATATTAGAAATGAATAAAAAAAATTATATCAATTGAACTTAGAGTTATATACTGTGCAGTCCATATATATATATATATATATATATATATATATATATATATATATATATATATTAAGAAAACATTAAAATATGTAGAGCAAACATTGAAATTAGTCAATAATACTGAGCATTTGTGTAAAATTTCAAAATAAGGCTTTAATAGGCACACCCACTATGGAGTCTTTTACTTCAAAACAGAATTTAGAGAGAATGTTTGAAGTTTCAACCAAAGGAGGACATGTAGATAAAAGGTAGTATTACTTGAAGAGGTGATTAAAAGACCAAGAAAAATCAACATGAAAGCTTATATGTTTTTGGGTTTAACTTGCTAATTTGGATCTACCCTTTATGTGGTTATTTATTTTGAAAAGAAAACAAATAGTTGTACAGTTCAAATAACCTTTTAAATGACATACAGGATTGGAGGGAATATATGATCTCTTACATTTTTAAAAAGAAAAGGGCAAATTTTGCAGTAGGAATTTTCTACTCAGATTTTGAAGAATTGCTGTAAATTAGTTTCAACATGTTGTGTACGAAATCCTCCCTGCAAAACTGGAGCAGCTTCCTCCCATTGCTAGTTGTAAGAGTACTAAGAGAGTTAAAGGTGCAACCAAAAGCTTCTCCGTGTTACCAGCAACAAATGGGAACTAAACAGAAATCTGATCAAAACCTCAACAGAGAGTTTACATAAATTCAATTACAAAACTCTAAAGCACCTTCCACATATGAAGATTGTAGTTCTTAAACTAAATTTATGTCACCAAATTGATAAATTCTGTGTTTCTCCTGAAGAATAATTTCTCTCTAACTCTTGGGTATTTGATTCTCCAAACACCAGAAGCTTCATCACACTACCGGAAACAGAAGAAATCTTCATGGAGACCACCATCTCATTTGTATATAAGGGCATCACGTCCGGGCCCAATACCTATATAATGAATTGGTATACCCACGAGCTCTTCTATCCTTTCCACATAGTCACGTGCGGCTTTTGGCAGATCAGAGTAGCTTCTGACAGAAGAGATATCAGTCTGCCAGCCAGGCATCTTTTCATATTCCACCTAAACACATACGATAATAAGTCCTAAAGTGAAAAAAACAGTAACAAGACAAATACTTGCTGATACAGGATCTATTGGATCTATTGGAGTTCAGAAGAATGTTAGCCTGATTGCCTATAGTTGGCAAAGAAGTTTGAAGATTTACAGCAAGGCTAGGCACAATTGTAGCGATTTCAGGCTGGTTAATGTCTTGTAAATATTAGAACAGATTGTTGAAATCAGCAGATTCATTTGTGAAACAGCGCATCAAATTGTAGTGTATGGATCTGGTTATGAGTTCCAAAACTTTAAAGGAGCAGAATATCAGAGTAAACAAGGATAACAGAGAATAAAGGAAGTGATAATGAAATACACACACACACACATTATCCTAGCATTAGAGATTAATGCAATAGGCTGAAACAGCATAATATTATTAAAATATCATTTATAATACCAAAACAAACCTTAAAGAATAACACTAAAGAGCATTAGCAATTAATTTCATAACTTATCAGTTATCAGAGATAATATAAGATACAGAAAGACTCTCGAACTCCACGACATACAAAACATAAAAGCACCCTGTAAGAAAAAATAAGCCCCCCAGCTAAATGCCCAGTCCCAAGGCACAAGTGAATAAAATGTCACTGTCACAACAATGTGGAATTGCATAATAGAACTTGAATATAGCTGGAACTACTGGCTGTAAGTTAAATTTGCAATAAACACATCTGTTCTGAAGGACCAAAAGATAAGGAAAAATTTCAAAACAAAAGTAACGAGCTCAACTCAAGGATATGAAGAAATAAACAGTACGGGAATTGTTCAAGCATCCACTTATTTTTTCCTAGTATTCAAGCTTACTGCTTTCAAATGCCATGGAATACCTAATGAGAACAATTATATAGTTTGAGGATCAACCTAGTTGAATTATGGAGACAAGCCCCAGCCCCAAGAAAATGAAATATAGAAAAAAGGAAAGCAACTTGCCTTTGATTGCTCAAGAACACGTAGATCTCCAGGGAATGATTCAATTGGCGTGCCATCAATATATTTGTAAGAAACACCCAGCTCAACTTCAGGGAGATCCGACAAAACATCTAGTTTGGTGAGATTCAGGGAAGAAAAGCCATTAATCTGACAGCAGTATTTAAGTGCAACAACATCAAGCCAGCCACAACGACGAGGACGGCCAGTTACTGTGCCAAACTCCTGTCCAGCAAACCTAAGAAGATCCCCACCTTTACCCAAGATTTCTGTTGGGAAAGGACCAGAACCAACTCTTGTAGTGTATGCTTTAACCTGCATTGGAAAAGTCAGTTGGGAACCAAAACTAGGCAAGTAACCATATGTATGTCAAAAATGCCTTTGTAGCTAGTGAAAAATATAAGAGTAATATAGAATGTTGTTTATCTTTAAATACGTAGACTCTTCCAAAAAATATAAAACTCATTTAACAATAAAACAGGGAATACTGACTATCAGCAGAAAAAGACCAAGTACCTCAAATTAAATTAAAAAAAAACGTAAGCATCTAATAATAACAAATTTGCTTTATTAGAAAAAGCTTTCCTCTAAGTTTACCACTTCACCCACAAATGGATTATAACAGGTCAGACAAACATGAATCATTTGGGACCTGAACCAACTTCACTAACTCCATTATTCCTCTGATAACACATTAAAATTATAAAGCACATTTTATGTCCCTCTAAACAATTAAACCAGAAAATTTAATATATAACCAAACTCCTTGAGAGATAATGTGACAACAAAAAAAACGACAAAAAAATAATGCTATTATCCACATACCACTCCAACAAGATCACCAAGGACTCTAGGAGCAATGCCAAGGCCAGTGCAGATTCCACCAGCTGATGGACTGGAGGAAGTAACGAAAGGGTAAGTTCCAAAATCAATATCCAACATGGTTGCCTGACCACCTTCGACCAAAATCTTCTTCTTTTCTGAGATCGATTTATTCATGAAATGCACCGTGTCAGTAATGAACGGCTCCAGCCTCTCAGCAAATCTCTTATACCGTTCAACTTCTTCCTTGAGCATGTCAGGGGTATAACTAAAACCCTGGAATCCTGAAGCTGCATCTGATAATAAAACATCTAGTTTCTGAGGAAAAGTATCCATATGCCTCAAATCACCAACTCTTATGCCATTACGGATAACCTTGCTAGAGTAACAAGGTCCAATGCCTCTCTTTGTAGTGCCGATGAAGGACTTAGCTAGCTCTGCTTCTCTAAGCCCATCTACTACTTGATGAAAATCAAATAATAAATGAGCTCGATCAGATATCAGGATCCTTCCTTTACAGGAAACTCCATTAGATTCAAGGCCATCAATTTCTTTAAAAAGTCCTGGTAGATGCACCACAACTCCATTACCAACAACACACATAGTATCCTCATTGAGAATTCCTGACGGAACAAGGTGTAGAGCAAACTTCTTTCCCTCCGCATTGTAGATAGTGTGTCCAGCATTAGCTCCGCCCTGTCATAAAATAATAGTGAAATCTTCATAACTAAGAGATTGCAATAAAAAAATAATAGGATGGTTGGAAACTATATACAAGGTCATTGGCACCCTTCTCTAACAATCATGTGTCACATGTTTGGCAGGAAGGTTTCACAGAATTTTTGGAAAGGATGCCTCAACACAACCAAAGGGGTGATAACTAAAAAAATGCTTACATAATTTCCAGGTTGATGTTTGATAACAAGCTGTTTCTGGTTGCTCAAGCAGCTCCCGTACTGTTGATCTCATCCCACATATATTTTGATATTGAAATTCATATTTTCGAAATTGAAATAGTCATTCTTTTCAAAGTGAACTAAAAAGTTCTTTACTTTTTATACATATTGCTAAACTAGACACAATCTCCATCAGTCCATATAAAGAAGTGAAAAAATAACTAGCAAAAGGGGGGGGAATAAAAAATGGACATGTGAATTTGGTTTCTAGGCAGTCATTCTCAAATTTCTTCAGATAAGATTAACCAAAATATATGCAAGTGATACTAGTATAAAATGACACATATCCTCAAGTTTGCCACCAAAATTTCATTATCATACCACCTCAATACTAAAATAACAACTTATTATTTTTAAGGTTATATTTGAAACCAAAATATATCCTTCATATTTGCAAAATTTGGTAATGGTTGGAACTTGGAACCGAGGGAGTATTGTAACTGAAAGAGTTGAATAAAACCATATACATTGTAAACCCTAAAATTCAGTAAGAAAAGAGATTAAATAGGAGGACCTGACAGCGAGCCACGATGTCGAAATGCTTAGCCAAAATATCTACAAGCTTTCCTTTGCCCTCATCACCCCACTGACAACCCAACACGCCCGATACCTGACTCAAAGAACCGATTCGACTCAGCTTCTCACTCGTCTGCTCAGACACGGCAGCCGACGGCGACTGAGTAACGGGCTTGGTAGAGCAGACGATGACTCTCCTCAGATGATGTAAGGTTAGGCGGGACCCATTGGTTCTGTAGGTCCCACTGCCATAGTAGCCGGCCGACTGTGGAGTAGTGATGAGGTTAGTGTCGAGTCTGAGACCCGAGACGTTCATACTTAGCGTTGTTGCTTACACAGAGAGAAATGAGGGTTTAAGGAAGCTAAATTCGGGGCAAGGGGATCTGTGATTATTTCACCTGTGTGGTGACACCAGCTAGCTCACCGTATTTTATGTTTGGAATATATTCATTTTTCTTCTTTTTTTTTTATCAATAATGCTTTAGTGATAAAAACAAGCTACAAAAAAAAATACAAAATAATATACCAAATTAAAATTAGTCAATATTTTATTATATAAAAATAAATTTAATAATTATAATTAATTATTATCCACATTATTTTATATCATTTTCGTATATTTATTCTTTTATTAGTATTTTTTTCATTTGTTTGAGGTAGTCATTATATATTGATACGGCAAGTTTTAAATCATGTATTTAGTCATTATATTGTGCGTTTGACATTATTTTTAAGGATACATCTATATAATAGGTAATTTGCACAGAGTTTATATTATATTATTATTACTGATTTGTTACATTTTATTCTGAGTTAGCTTTTAAGCTTCATAACTCAATTATATTTTTCATTAACAAGTAAGGTATAATATTAATGCAGCTTTTTTTAAGATCCTTTACATGACTCTTTAGATAATGTTCAAATAAAAATTAATAGATAATACTCTTTTTAGTTCTATTTTGAATTGTCTTAATTTGAGTTCTATAAATATAATGTATTATTAACCGTACTATTTAGTTTAATAAAAAGAGCCTCGTTTGCAAAATATATAATTTTTTATTTATAAAAAAAAATTGTATCATATTTATCTCTAAATTTAATAAGTATTTAATTTAGTAGTTATTAATTTTGAAACATAATTATTACTGTAGTACGTACAATCTTCAAGGTTATTTTACTTGTATATAGTGAGCTATTTTTAATTTATTTTTTTACATTTTTGTGAGTTTATAATACTTTATCAAGTGGGGTTTTGTAAAGATTCTTAATGTTGATTATGAATTATATTGTAATTATATCCTAAGTAATCGGGGAAGGGGCTTATCTTTCTGGACCGTTATGGTTAATAATTGTTATCCAACATTTTCAGTGATTTTTGTTTCTCCTCTCGTTTTATTTTTATTTGTTTCAAGAAATATATTAATTAATTATTTTTTTTCTTAATTCTTTTCCGACCGAGATATATAGATTAGCAATCAACAAATTTCTGTGTTCATATATCATGTCTGGCTTAGTGATATTTTATATCTAACAACAATACAATGCAATAGAAGCAAACGATCCGACATAACATAATGTTCATTTTTTATATATATACGAAATAAATGGATTGAAAATAATTAAGAAAAGATCATTTTACTTTGAATCTGAGGTTGCACCAGAAAATTTAATCCATACACGAGTAAATAGGGATATTCCTCGAGACAAAATATATTCTATCATCTGTTTCCAAAGCTCTATTCTTTTGTAACAAATTTGTGACTTTCACTATATCAAAAAGAGATTAAATGAAGGAATTTCCTCTGTGCAGTGTTTGCTATACGGAAGAAAGTTAACTCAAATGGTATAAATCACTAAAATGACAATCAAAAGATTTCCAAAAAAAAAAAAAACTCGCATCTTTTTCTATATTCTGTCGCAAAAAATTGGAGACTTGGAGAGACAGCAAGACATTCATCATAAGTCATGATGTTTGGTGCAGCGTTCTTCATGTCAAGTTATGCAGCTCTTGCTTCAATTTGTATTGTATCGAAAATAAGCAGGGATGCAACACTTGGGTGGTTTTCTTGCAACTGCAAGAGCCCTCCACCCTTTCCAATTTCTTCAAATTAATGTATGCTATATATGTCTGCACTAAGTTTTGATCAAGCATTCTTTGGGTACCCCAAACTCCTTTTTGGCATATACAAATTGCTGTCTCCAAGGCTCATGATGTAACTTGTAATGCAACACCTTGTAACAGAGAAAACAGTTCAAATCATTCAGTAACAGCAGAAGAGTTCGAGAGTGAGAAGGTGTAAACAGTTGAAACACACAACACGCATGACCACAATATGTCAGTTCAGCACATGACAGTATGCAAAATGTAGCAAGATACTAAACTGAGTGCAAAATAATAATATTGGCTTAAAAAAGGGAGCAAAGACTAAAATTGGATGCTTTGAATTTGAGGGCTCAAAACGACTAGATCTAGAATCTATATAGAGGAAGATATGGTAGATTTACAAATGACAGCAAACATATGGATTTACCAAAGATGATTAGGTGGATTAAAAGTCTTTTTTTCTGATGGATGCATTAGAAATAACACGCTAAATGGAGTTGTGAAATTTTGAATGCTATTACTCACTTTAGATGAACTCCTTTCCCTTTTTGACATCTCAAGACAATGTTATTTTACAAATGAATTTTGAATGTATGCGTCCATGAGGAGTCCCATCAACTCATCCCATAAACATGCAAATTACTCGAATTAAGTTAATCATAGAGTTGGGTCAATGAGAGGTACAGCTGGAACACTGCTTAGTCTTGATATATTTATCCTAAATGTGAGAAATCCCAATGGGGACATCTGAATCAGGACGGAGGGAGTAATGTCTATACTCCAGTAGAGGTAAGTGTTGCAGGTAGTCCTTTACAGCACCAGATGTACCCCACTATTGAAGTCAGGTGAAAGCCACAATCATTTATAAGTGTATGGTGCTACAACAAATGCCAATTGCAAGAGTGGTTGGTTTGGAATGATAGGTGCAAGCAACAACTTTTCAGACACCAGATTATATACCTGTATAAGTGTGGCAAAGACATCATCTTCCTTTAGTTGTGACAATTTTTCAGCCCAATCCTCCACATACCCAAATGCAGCTTTCTGCCTCTCAGCCTCGAGCAAAATAGAATCACGATATAAGAATCTCTGCCAGATCTTCTTTACATTTTCCAACATGAATTCTATTTCTGTCTCATTGATTCCCTACAGGAGTGGAGAGAACCAAACATTTAATCTCTACTAACTTTTGATGAGAAAACTGAAGCCCTAATTTATTATCAAACTGAAGGTGGCATTAGCAAGCAATTTCATCTTCGTTTATATTTCTTTCGTTTTATATTGGTAAATGATGAAATAAATTACCCGGAGAACATTGATCATATTCGGTATTTCATCTTCCCTTATCCGAACAGCAAAGCTTTCATAGTTGAGCACATTCTCATATGGCAGGAAGATCCCATCCTGAAGACATGGAAACAAACTTGAGAAATTTGTATACTAAATGAAATAACTAGGAACAAGATGGGATGGTTAACTTTCAAATCAGGAATTTAATGGATAACAGTATCTCGTAGGTGCTCAAGGCTTTTGTGCGGTGATGCATGTTGACAAAGCATCCCTATTGTGAGAATAATTAAACGGCAACATGCCCAATCAATTCTCAACCAAATATCTTGAGCACTAAGCTTCAAATGCTATTCCTGAGCCATTGAGCTAGAATGTAGCTAACAAAATATTTCTCAGGCTGGATTTGGCAGAAAAAACATAAAAACCAATCAACCTGAATGATGACAGGGATGCACCCTTGCAAAATGCTATCTTCCATTCGACCGCTCCACCCATCTCCAGGCATAACCCCACAGAATATAGAACTTGCCAAATCCTCGTGATAATTTTCAGAACGCAATGGGGTCACAATCACATCATCTGCATGCTGTTTACCAAGCTTCCCTTCTTTCGTAGGGCTTGATCCAAACTCTTCCGCCACTTTCTGCCTGATACCCATACTATACCTGAACAAAAACACCAACAAATGATTCACCAAAGAACAACTAAATATTAAAAAAAATCTTTCAGACTGGTTCTGGAAACTAGATTATCTGAAAATTCATGTGAAGAAAAAAATATAAACCACCAATAATAAGCTTTTTAAGCACAGGAGAAGCAAAATAAGTCAAAGAACAGAGACAAGTTATCCGTGGCTCCCTCGAATAAACAGTTCTCATGATTTTCCATCAGGTATACAGTCTAAGTTTTATTGAACAGCCCATTTCATTTTTCACTTTAAACTTTAGTTCACTTACGTAGCTTCTGGCCTTCCCTTTTCATAAGCTGGTCCTAAATTTCCATTGAAGTAGAAAAATATCTTTCGCTTCTCTCTAGGCCTGCACATAATCTCCGGTGGATTTAATTTTTGTGCAATCAAGAATAAATATTTAGGTGAGGACCGATATAAATACCTAACCACTTTTATGGTTGATGAGAAACATACCTGGCCCATAGTTTCAAACTCAGCGAATTCACGTTGGGACTCTTCCATGCAGGAAGTACTAAATCTTTATCTGGATCAAAACATGAGTGGTTGCCCCTTCTGTTTGGTGATATTTTATCCCAGTTGTCAGCCCAATATGCTGTAGTTGAATGGTTGTGCTTTGAATTTGTATTCCCCCAGTGGACCAGCATCATGCTGTTCCATATCTCCTTTGGGGCATAGCATGCACCTTCATCCCATGAAAAAGACTGCATTGAGATACATAGACAACATAATTAGCATATACCTCAAACAGTATCATACTAAACAATGCCTTTTATCCCAAACAAGTTGAGGTAGGCTGAGAAATTCCCGTTCCATATCATACCCATATGTGATCTCTTCCTGATGAGCGGTTCCAGTAAGGATATTGGTTGACAATGTGAAGATATGCATTCTTATAGAAATCCAGCGTTAAAGAGCTCCTTAAGCCCATGTGTTCCTGAAATTTAAAGTCATGAACACAACAATTACGAGACATTTTAAACTACAAAAATATATAATGTATATGCAGGAAAATTTATGATACATAGGAATGTAATATTTATACACGACATTAAACCACATAAAAGAAAAATGAATTATTGACTACTTGGTCAGGTTCTATCAGTTAAGCAGCCATCAAGGTTCATGCATCCCAAATTTGTTCCCATGGCATAACCTAAACACCAATGCATCAAATATCAATTGAAATTATAATTAATTTACATCAACATTCCAAGCTTGGGAGAAAGTGAGACTACTAATATGTTGAGCAATAGTTCTTTTTCAACTCCCCTTCCCCCCTTTCTTTAAATGAACAAGTAGAGATATTGAGTACTGAGCTCCCCACAATAGGCAAAAGAGAAAAATTACATACTATAAGAAAAATTACTTGTCGCAACACAATATTTAACTGTTCAATCAAATGTGTTATGGTCATAGAAAGAAGAGAAAAAAATGAGAACAAGAGCGATCACACAACAGTTTAATCGTTATGGCCTAGGTTCACAAGTGAAGATTAACTGAAACAAATAAATGAGGATAATTAAATAATAATTATTATTATAATAAAAATCATATTTACTGCATAGCTGCAGAGAATTCTCTCCCTAGCGTCGTCATCCACTTTAAAATAATCCACTTTTCGCCCTCTGGATATCCTAGAACCCAAATAAAGGAACACATTTTCATACTCGATCAGGTCAAAGTCCATAACAGGTTGGTCTCCCAAGAATGTTCTGAGGACTGAGCTAAAGTTCTATGGCAGTGCCACAACACACCTTCCCCCCTCCAAGGGGACTGCATAAAATTTCTTTCGAATACGTCACCAAACTAGAAATATAACTCTATAATTCAACAAAATTTGAGACACAACCAAAAATTCATAATTGATGCAAGAATTACTGCAGTAATTACAACAAGGCTTTGAAAAGTAAGTAAGCACCAGCTATTGTATCAAATTTGGTCAGATGCCTTATCAGACACCACTGTACAGATTTAGCAAATGATTAAGTTGTTAGGTACTGCAGTACATCGGACTAAAAAGCACTTTTACTTCAAAAAATTGCAAGCTAATATACCAGCATGCTCAAGTGTGGTGCATCATCAGCGCGGGTTATAATGCATGAATCAAGAACTGGAATGAAGAAATAATCTGCTTCTTCTCCATTTAATGTTCGATATGGACTGGCTAATATGTGTTCATAAAGTGCCATCTGCAAACATAACCATCATTAAAATAAGTTCTAATCTATTTCAACATCAGTTTGCTAATACTTGCTAGCAAAGATCCAAGTGATACCTGTGAACCATACAGATGATCTGTCCATAAGGTAGCATTCCTATCATCATAGATTCTGTTAACACATTCGAGCTTGAAATGCCGTCCCTGCAAAGCCAACAGAGCGTTTGAAAATATGTAGAACTTGCTTTATAAACAGGATGGTATCAGGAATGACTTGTAGTAAGCATTCTGACCTCCAGTAGAAGACTGTTGAATTCTGGGGGTAAATCGTAAACATATATTAGAGGCCTTTTCTTTTCCACCATAGCAGTGAGATTGACAAGATTCTCCGCTACTTTTGCATGGTCAGGAATATTAACCTGAGCTGGTTGAAGCCATTGAGGCCACTCGCTAATGGATGCTTGAATAGATGGAATACTGCAATCTGCTCCATACCAACCACTGTCACACTGCAAAAAGTAAACAAGGTTTAGCAAGTTGATTGCAACAATTGCAAGACTTGCATGGTTAAAGATGAAATTTGTAACTTTCCAAATTTGGAACATTCATCTTATGAATCAGTTTTAATGTAAACGTAACACTATGTTTACTAATCTCTCCAAACTAACAACTCCAAAATTATAACCGTTTTTTATTTAATTTCGGAGAATGATTTAGAGTCTTATATTTAAATCCAACAGACAAAATGTCATGTGTGGTAAATAGTACAACTTTAAAGGTATTTTTTTTATCAGTGTGTAGGAGTGTAAAGCATTAGTCTTTAAGTTTTAGTAACTGACTTGTTTAACATCTCCCTGACCTAGTAATAATCTTCCAAATTATTTGCTCAAATTTTCAAGTTGTCAAACTATTTCATAACTCTTTAGTCTCTATTTTTCCTTCTCTTTTTTTTTTTTTTTGTGGGGGGGGGGGGTATCATTTACTTTCCCAGAATTTTCTACATTTCCAAATTTCCACTCATTACTTCTGAATTTTTTTAATGAACTCAAGCCAGATAATTATGGACTTTTCACTTTAAAGATTTAATCATATGAATAAGGGAACATGTGGAGAACATTTCTTAGATTTTAAGCAAAAAAAGCTAAAAAATTGCAAATCTCTGCAGTATGAAAGAATGTCTTGTGCTACCTGACAAAATCCACCACGGCAATATCCATGTCCAGAACATTGATTAATACAAGTACATAGCACAGGCACCTCACAGAATCGTCCCCACAGACCATCATACTTACAGTCACATTCCTCTTTGAATTTCACCTTGGAAGAATAGGCTTTTATTGGATCCACATTACACCATCCACGTTTGCTGGCATTTGTTGTGAAGATATTATCAAGGTCAGCTTTTGACCAATCAGTTAGTGCAGGACCTCCAGGTTCAGAAGGTAAGCTGAAACATATTTTAAAGAGTTATGACTTGGAGAATATTTTGAATCATACAGAAGGTAGCATAGGACTCGATCACTCTTACTTCACTTTAAACCCACACGCCTCAGCAACAGGACGACTTGGGTATTTTGTGCTTTCCCCACAGAAGCACATTGCTCTTGTTGTGTCGCAGTAAGCAGGGCATACTGAGACAACCCACCGCCCATATGGTTGCTCTTTTGATCCTGGAAAATTGCAGCTTAACAGCAGTCTTTCAGAGCATCCTTCCCCTGTTCCATCAACAGCTATTATGCATCAAGATACTCAAACTTTTTTTATCAAATAGCAGCATTGCTTAAAATTTTGCTTCTGTTCAATAATAAAAAGAAGTATTAGTGGCACAATGGCTCATGATTAAAATTCTCAAATGGATTGAAAGAAATATTTTGGCAATAATACCTAGTTTGTTATTAATATTAGATCCATTCTTTATGCGAGCAAGAAAGAAATCAGTGAATTTAACAGAGAAAAGGCATTTAAATATTAAACAATGTTAACCAGGTAAATGACACCATCAAAAATCTCTATTTCTGGTGATGCAGCAAATTATCAAGTATTAAAAGATGATACGTGGTTTAAAACTTTAGTACAGCTGACAAGGAATATATCATCCAACTTACCAGTGGGCCAGTGGCTGCCTAAAATGCTCTTGTCATACTTGTTACAAGAGAATAGAGCATAGAGCCCTTAAGATAAATTTATATTCAAGGAGACAATTGAGGTAAATTGCTGTTAATTCAAATTCCATCCAATGAAGCTTAAATAATGTTCGCCAAATGAGCACAATATTGTTTCTTACTTACATCTTCCTACTTGATATTTTAAACTGAGAGATTAACAGGTAACGAGGGGAAAAAGTGAGAAGCCAAAGTCAAAAAATTTACTAACCAGTGAATCCATGAAAGCAGCGACATTGACCCAATGCACGATTACATATGCCCTGTCCACTACAATCGTTCTTACAGCTCTTGCCACTGATATTCTAATAAAAGAACCACCAATTAAGAGGGGGGGATATAAGATGTCAATTTGAACAGAACTTTTTGGAATCCACATATTACAAAAAAAGAAGCTATCATGTTGATGAAGCTTCAGGTATCATCCTATGAGACACAGTTATCAAAGATTTAATGCAAATATGAAGATTTTAAATTCAGTCCAGCATTGGATATAAGTCAACCGCTAAAACAAAGAGAAAAGGAATCAATTTTAGCAAAAGTAACAATCAGTACCTCAGAAACTTTCAGTGCAGTACTATTTGGAATACAGCCAGATAACCATCGGCCAATCTCAGCCTTCCATGGAGCACCACGATAAACCACTGCCTTGTGTAAATCAGCAGGGAAACGAACATCTAAATCAAGCAATGGCGGTTGATTTTGTATATTGTTATCCTTTCCTTCTTCAGTTGATCCATTAATGGGTTTACACGAGTTTTGAACTTGCATAGAACCAAAGTAACTAAAAGAACGCACCCCATGAAACGAGAATATATTGAGAACTAAAACTAATGCCAAAATCGAAGCTATGGTAGCCACAAGAGACCATGAGCACTTCCATTTCTGAAGAGATAGCATATCTCAGCCGCTTTCCTCCTCAGCAAGCCCAAAAGTCAAAATCCTGAAATGCATAAACCAATATCCTTCTCTTTCAGCCCTTAAGCTCTATGAAAATGCCAGAATCTGGTCCTCTTTTATTCAGCCAGCCAGAAGACCAAAATCCTATCAATCAAGTAAATCAAAACACTTTATAGGAAAACACTACTTTTGATAGAAAACAACAAATTAAACACAACCCAACACCCATTTCAACAACAGATAAATCAAGCTCAATTCTCTCTCTTTTCTTCTCTTTTTTTGATAAGTAATTTTAGCACCAAGTATGGGGATTGGAACCAGTTGAGGTTTTTCCTCAAGGTCTCTGCCATTTCTCACATCCCTCGGGGTTAAAAACACATCCAATTCCAATGGAAATTGCTCAAAAGCATGTACACAATGCACAAAGACTAAAGGAAAAACTAAGCAAACTAAGGTCTACAAATAAATTTGAAAAAGAAAAATGTGAAAAAATCCCATGAAAGATGATCAACGTACCAAATTTATAAAGAGAATACAGTCAACCATGTAAAATCTGCGTTAAATTTACAAATAAGTTCAAAAGTTAAAATTGATTTCCCACTTCAGAGTGATCAAAGTATGTCAGCTCAATTATATAATGAATGGCATTCGATAACTTGAAAGAAGGGGTAACTTACCTTCACCGGATCTGAAATGACAGCCTTTGAGATTCAGGGACCTAAAATTACGAAGGAGAAGACTCGACACCAGAAAGAGACAATTGAAATTGAATAAAAATTCAATCAAAATATTATACACATTTAATACACGATTTTATATAGATACATACAATGAGAGAGAGAGAGAGAGAGAGAAAGTGGGAAAGAGATTACCAATTCAATAATCAGAAAAATTGGTCAATCACAAACAGAACCCATATAGGATTAAAATAGAGTAATAAATTGAATGTAGGCAGTGGCGAAGAGAGAGAAAATGGGGAAGAAGTTGATACAGAAGCCGCCAACTGCCAAGGATGTCATGGCAACAGTTTGAACAAACTGGAAGGTGGAACTCTGAAGCTTAGCTGTTAAAATGACGAAAATTGCCCTCGTTTTATGTGGGTTTTTTTTTTGGACGAGAAAAAACGTCGTTTTATGTTTCATAAACCAATAACCCTCGAGAAAGACGGTTACCATTGGTTATGGGTAATTTAGTCAATTGGCACCATTCATATTCCCTGAATAGTCCTGGTGAGTGCAGGCAGCCTCTTGGTCGAGGCAAATTATTAGAGAGTAAAAGTCATCCCAGATTGATTTAAACATAAATGTTTGTATATCACTTTTAATATAATATAATATTATTAATTTAATAATTTGACCATATTAATATAATGAATATATAAAAATATAAAATTATATAAAAATTTATTTAATTTAAGATTATGCACGAGTAACTTATAATAATAGAAGTTATTAAAATCTGAATTTCGAAATATATATATACTTACATATTTATTTATATTATTATAAAAATGATATTTCAATATTTTAAATTAAATTAAATTAAATTTTATATTATTTCATATTTTTATATATTCATTACATTTGTATGATCAAATTATTAAATTGACGATCGGATGTTATATTGTAAATGATTTAAAATAATTTATTTTAAATCGATATAAGATGTCTTTTTTTTCTTTCTTTTTTTTGGAATCCAATTATTTCATAAAAGAGATTGTAAAAATAAAATTATTATTTTTATGTGTGAAAATATTGATTTTATTATTATAAAAAATTCAATGTCAACTCATTTAATGAATATTTTTTTGTCCAAGAATATTTTAACAATACAAGTTGAGGCATCAATTGAAGTAGTTACTCTAATATATTCTCACGACCAACCAAATAAATGACTTGTAAATGAATTATATATATATATAAAATCTAAAGTATGTGGAATATATTGTCAATATGGACACCTATTTGGTAAAATTAAGCATAGATGAAATCTCAACAGAGGAGGTCGAATTGAAAATATGAATGGACTCATGCACTTTGTCAGCAAACAAATTCGGGATATAGAAAGAAAGAAAGGGTCAGCAACTGGTATTTTTTTCGTGTGTATAAATGCATAAGAATATTCTTATTAAACAATATTCTAAATTGGAAAGTAATATTTATTTAATTACTGGAGTATTATTGAAGTCAACTGTGTATTTATAATTAAAATATAAATTACTATATATATTTTAATTATGAAAAAATAAAGTCTAACACGGAAGAGTTAACGACTTATTCATTTCTTTAACATTGACAGATCTGATTTCTGATAAGTTTCCATATGCCACTCCATTAGTCTGTTGACAGGAAATTACATGATTGTGAGTCCTAATTCTAGAATATCTCATCTCAAAATGGTGGTGAGGAACACAATTTCTAACTTCTAAGACCAAGCAGCGTGCTTGCTTGCTGAGTCAAATTCCACCCCCACCAACCAGTCAACTAGATAAAGAATTCCATTTATTCCTTTCTTAAGTAAGCGCGTAATTTAAAAAATATAATTAATATTTTATTTAATCGATTAAATATCAATATTATTATTATTTTAAAATGTATTGAAAAAATAAAAGAAAAAAAAGAGAATGCTATTTTATTAGAGTAAATTAGTTAAAAAGACGAGAGAGAACAATTTTGTGTTTAATATTTAGAGATAATATGAATAACTAAATAATTAATTATTTTTTAAAATCTACAAACAAATATATAAAGGAACAAAAGGAATTAAAAGTTACTAAAGTGAACATCTTCAAAAAAAAAATATTGATCACAACGTTTTAATTATGAGTTGATTAACATAACTCTTTCGGCCTTGTTGTCGAAGCGTTTTATAGCCCTAAAAGCCTGGTGCTGAAATGGATTAGTAGAATTTGGAGACTTTTTTTTTTTTATTCCTTTGGTTATAGATTTTGGAAAATTTTACAAATGGAGCTAAGCTCAAAACAGGGGACTATAAAGAATTACAAACTTGATTGTCCACATTGTTTTGCTTTTCTTCTGGTTTTGACATATGAATATTCACAAAGAAATTTGATCTGAATCGTATGATACGAATTGGGGTTAAGACTTGAGAGTATCAAGATGAATAAGGCATCGACCTGTAACAAGTAGGCTTACTGTTCAAGTTGGGCTGGTGTCAGCCCACCAAATAAAAGGCTGAATTATTTTAGGATATTTTAAGGACTATTCCATTTAACAAAAGACTGAAACTCCGGACTCAAAAGTTGTACTCTCTCCGTTTTAAAATTATTAAAAATATATTTATAAAATAACTATTTTTAATGATATTTTTTTATTATTAAATATAGTCTTTTTTATTATAAAGATATTATATTGAAAATAAAAAATAAAAATAAAAATATATTTTTAATTTTAAACAGACTAAAAAAAATATATCACTAATTTTAAAATAGAAGCAGCAGCATATAAGACTTGAAGTAGGCTACCAATTGAAATTATGAAATCCACATTACTATTCCCAATGAAATTTTTATCAAAAACAAAAGAGCAAAAAACAAATACAGATAATAAAACTGAATTTTTTGACCAATACGTCAACGATAATAAAATGAAAAAGAAAAAGGAGAATAATTCATTGGCAATGATAATTCAGTCCATTTAAATTATTTGCTCATAGATTGCGCTAACTCGTATTAAGCAGAGTTAGTTAACCCAGGTTAATGCCATATAATACCATGACATTGCTGCATCCAACTTTACTTGTCTTTATTTTATTTATTTTTAGTTTGTACCTTAATACATGCCCCTTTAATATTAACTTATTTCTTCTTTTCTTTATATTCACTCTAGACAAAAAATTTAACTTCCATCTTAGATCTGAGAAATACTCTCCTTATTTTTGAGATACCCTTCCTAAATTTCTTTTCTTGTACTCTAAATTTTTTTTATAAAAAAAATCATTATCATCCCTTATAAGACCCTACTTTATTCAGTTGAGAGAATTTTTTTCGTTGTGTGAATAATTGAAGATATATTGTTCAGATTTAGGTGTGTCGTTATTATGACAAACGATTATTCTTTTAATCGTACTGAAAAACTGTTCAGATTTACATATTATGTTATTACTTTTGGATTATGATTATTTTCAAGAGTATATATGATGTCCACTAACTATTATTACGATTGTCCCTTTTTTTGATTATCTGTTATTATGTGTAAAAGGATTATCATTTTAATTTTTTGTATTGTAATAGTTTTATTGTTTGTAAACAGCTTATTGTCTTAATATATTTCAGTTGATCTAACTGTTTGATAAAAAAACACTTATTTTACTAGGTTTAATTTTATCATTACCTCGCATTGAAGTCCACAAAACTTATTATGAAATTATAAAGAATTATTATATGTGACGCCCCCAAATTCGGATCCCTTGAACCTCGGTTTCGGTGCTCACTATTCATCACTTAACAAACATTCATAAACAAAAATTTCAATAACTTGTGAAAAACATACATAATTTCATTACAAAACGTACATTCAACCATAGGTTCCACTAACCTTAATACATCATCATTACCTTATAATACAAAAGGTTTACACATATAGTACGAACTAATTACTTCTACTCATTCGTCTTTCCTTTATCGTGGTACTCTTTAGATCACTCGGCTTAATTGAAAATATTTCATGATATAGCAAGGGTGAGCATCTACTTTGCTTAGCAAATTTAAATAAACAATAAAAGATATATCATGAATGAAAAAGATTTAGCTATGGAAACTTCAACAATATACACTAATTGTGAATACATACAACTTTGAATAACAAATTCAATTGATTTAACATACTACTTCATCATGCTGAAAGGGTCACAAGACCATGAACATACGTTTTGAGTATTTACAATACCATGTAGACAGAAGACTGTCAGTTCGTTTTGAATATTAACAATCATTTCAATTGTAATATCCGGTGATGGGTACTCTAGGTGATCAGCCTATCGTACGTTTATAGAGTGCACAATATAACCATCTAGTTCGTTTTGATCGGGAATGTTTCATCCGACCGTAAGCTTATCCGCTTATAATGCTATGTTCATTTCAGCTTATCCCATCAGATTCCGCACCACCACAATATGATTTGGACTAACTTCAATAATATTCAGATTTATGAATTTAAAACGTATATGGTATAGCCGAAACAATTGACATAGAACCCTCACTTAAAACAGTTCATAACAAGAACAGTCATAATAACACATGCAATATCTAACTGAAACAAATAGCATAGATATTTCTCTTTAAATAGCTCATATCGTGAACAGTCATGCAAATGCACATAAGTGCGATTATCAATAATAATATAGATATGAAATAATTCTTAATAATTATTTCATCATGCATTTTGAAATAAATTCCAGCTTCTACGTAAATAACTTGCCAAATAAATACAAGTTAAGGTTCAGAGAAACTTGCCTGTTTCGCTGACTATCGCTATTCAACTTAAAATACCTCATTTTGGTGACCTAATATTCAACAATATTGATCCTCCAATTAGCATAACACATACAGGTTTATTTAACGTTAATAATATTACCATATATGTCTTAAATCATCTATCACTTAATCATAACCTTAAAATTCTTAATAATATTATCAATCCCTTGATAACATTTTAAATCACATAATTATCACTTCATCGCTTTATAATATTATCACATTTGATAATATATAAATACCACAAATAATATTATTAATCGTTTAATAATATTTTAACCATTTATTATTTCAATAAATCATTTAGTTCCTCAATATTATTAACCATCTAATAATCCTTTTAATCTCTTTATTATCTTAAACACTTTTTTTTAACATTATTAATTAAATAATGTTTTACACTATCCCCAATGATATTATTTATCAAATAACATCTTAATCAATTATTAATCATTTAATAATATTTTACCCTGTTAATAATATTTTTATCATTTGTTAATATTATTAATCATTTAATAATATTTCAATCATATATTAACATTATTAATAATGTCTTACTCTTCAAATAATATTATTTATCAAATAATATCTTCAATAACTTATAAATATTATTATCTATTTAATAATATTTTACACTCAAAATAATATTATTAATCATTTAATAATATTTTAAATCTTATGCTAATATTATTAATCATCTAATAATATTTTATCCTCTTATTAATATTATTAACCATTTAATAATATTATACAACCTTACTAATATTATTAACTATTTAATAATATTTTAATTCTTAACTATTATTATTAATTATTTAATAATATTTTATTCACTTATTAATATTATTAACCATTTAATAATATTTTAATCATTCCTTAATATTATTAATTATTTAATAATATTTTATTAACTTACTAATATTATTAATCATGTAATAATATTTTATTCATTTGTTAATATTATTAACTATTTAATAATATTTTATTCCCATTATAATATTATTAACCATTTAATAATATTTTATTAACTTACTAATATTATTAATCATTAAATAATCTTTTATTCATTATCTAATATTATTAATCATTTAATAATATTTTAATCACTTTTTAATATTATTAATTATTTAATAATATTTTAATCACTTATTAATATTATTAACCATTTAATAATATTTTAATCATTTACTGATGTTATTCATCATTTAATAACTTTTTAATCATATACTAATATTATTGATCATTTCATAATATTTTAATAATCTTCTAACAATACCAATAATTAACTTTTTAATTGTGTTAACCTTATTCTTTATTTTAAACATCTGGCTACCAATTAGTTATTAATAAACTTTATATGTATATATATATTGGTTTAATATTCAAACGCATTCATTTTACATGTTTATCTTAGGTTTTGAGTCAATAACGGTGTTTCGTTTAGACTTTTCATTAACTGACAAGTTAAACCGGAATTCTAACTTGGTAAAAGTTTAAAATATCAAAATTTTGACTTTTTAAAACTGGGTCATCGCTGGCGGCACTGGCCATAGGCTTATTATAGAGTCAGTGGCGCTCAAAGTAGAAGGTCCGAGCGCTAGCGGCGTTCGTTTTGGCTGTCCGGACCTCTTTTACTAAAACTGCTATAACTTCTTCATTTCAAAATATTTTGGGGTGATTCTTAAGTCCATTCTCATCAGAATTTCCCCCTCTACAACTTATCTTTAGATTACAAATCCAAATTCTGAACGGATCTAAGCTTAAAATCGCTTACAAGGACAAAGTGAAAACTAACTTCACAAATCATTGGTTTTAATGGTTCAAACTTGAATAAAATAAACTTTACACATCGAAATAACACCAACTTAGTGTTGTTGTCTTCTTAACTTATTGTTTTACAATATTTCATGGTTCGATCATTTTTTTGAAAACGTTTTGTTAAGAAATTTAGGATCGAACCATCTAGGGTTTTACCGGTAAATCGCAATATGAAATTCTCTTATATTTATTTGCATACCACTCATACCAAACACATGATTTAAGCATATCAAACCATGAATCTACCTATATAACATAATTTTAGGCTTCTAGAGCCTCAAAATAACTTTTGATTAGTTAAAAATATATTTTGATCATACAAAACATATTTAAACTATAAAAATGAACTAAGGAAGAGATAGAACACTTTTAAACCTTTAATGGAGATCTCCTTCTTGCTAAAGCTAGACTCTTCTTCTTCTTCTCTTTCCCAAAATGAGTAGCACACTTTTAACTTTCAAGTATAGCTCTTATTTTATTCTAGAGCTTATCTCTCTACAATACTTAGAAAACTAACAAATGAACCAACAACCTTTTCAAGACTTGTTGATGGTCTTATTTATAGAACTTCTCTAGACTTACTTAACATCTTCTAATCAACCAATGCTAGTCAATTAGGAGCTTAATCTTGCTTACTATGCATGGAATGACCACTTGATAGACTTTTTGAATGACCATATGAATGACTAGGGTGGTTGGGGGTTGCTTGAACCATTTTGCACTGAAAAATCAACCAACAAGCAAGCATTACATCCACGCGGGCCCCAAAATTCAGAATTGCCATTTTATTACCCAATTTGGCTTTATTTTTATGTCTTATATATTCATATATACATATTCACCAACATCTATATACACACACACACACACACACATATATATATATATATATATATATATATATATATATATATATATATATATATATATATATATATATATATATTGACCAATCTTTGACTTCATTTGGGTTTCACTTTGGATTTAGAAATTAAATGTATTGGGCTCATTTATTTAATTTGTTTGGGCTCTCTCGTTGATTCAGTTGGGCTACCCAATAAGTATTGCATGTATAATTCATAATTCACCACATTGGGCCATCACTAGATAATTCATACCACACTTAATTATTAAATAGACTTGGCTACTAGTTTAATTCATTTGGACTTTAATTAATTAATCCATTTGGTTTACCACATAATCCAATTAGACTTGCTATTTGAAAGTCAATTGGCTATCAAATTGAATTAGTTTACAATTCATTATCACTTACTAATTCTTAGGTTTGTTTTAACAAAACCCTAACACATATTAATACAAGTACTTTGACTTGATTAAATTAATTCATTGACTAACTCTCATCATCAAATTGAGTTTATAATATCATTACACCTATACATACAATTATTCCCATATTGGGTTATTTTAAATAATTCACTTACTTCTTATTTCTTATTATTCATACAAGTACTTAACTTGTTCATTACAAATATTCTTAATTGCCATACAAGGCCAATATTTCAGCTTTGTGATATCATCACATAAGTTTCTCTTGCATTCTTTTTCCTTCTTTAGTTAATTCAGATAAATTAACTAACTTACTACCTCTCATCATACAACCTAAACACATACATCATGCATTATATTTCCTCATGAATATAAAATATGAAAAAAAATTAGGTTCAAAATTTTCTCGGTCATTACATTATATCAATCTTAATATATATATATTTTTTAAATATGTGGATTTTAATGGAATAAAATTAAAATTAAGTAAAAGCAATCGGTCACTTCAAGTTATTTTAAGACTGTTTTATACAAGTATAACTACTTATATCTCGGAGTAATTATCTAGGGTTTCAAGAGCAGAACAAAGTGATGCTTTCACCAATCACATACTGTCATTTTAGCTCTTACAATAGGTCCAAATATGATATTTGCATAAATTTTTATATATATCGCATATGAAATTTACGTAAACCTCATATATAAAATATCATAAGACATTGGAGCAAAATAATTTTTCTACATATTGATGTCACGATTACTTCCCACTCTAAATCACTTCATTTCAAAAAATGAAAAGTATAGAGCAATTGTATTAGGATGAAATGCTCTAATTACGCTTGCCACCTCTTTCAAGAATTAAAAACTCCAAGATCTAGACCCATAATCTCAAAAATGCTTAATTGGTTATCTGATCATCCTAGTTTATGATTAATCACCTGAATTACATATTTATTCTTTTTTGATATAAATTATAAAATTAATATTAATTTTAAAAAAATATTTTTAAATTCAAGATTAAAATAAATTTATTTATTTTTATTAATACAATTATAAATATTATAAAATATTAAAAAAATACTACTAGTTATAAGATTTATTATTTTTAAAATTTAAATTAATCATGTTATTTTTAATTTTAAAAACGTCTCAAATTAATTCTTAAAAAGTTAATAATAATTCTATAATTCAGAACAGAAGAATTACTTCGTATCAAAATATATATTATAAGCCTTATACAACTCGCAAATTGCAACTCATGTCGTTTGTTTAATTTTCCATAATTAACACCATATCATCATAGTGCATAGATGTATAATTTTCCCCTCCTCTAAGGAGCAATGAGTCCCACCATTATTAACCAATCTATTTTTCATTACTTGCCCCTATTTTTTATAAGGTTTCAACACTAACTGATGTTTATTGTCAAAAATTGGGGTATAATTGTCCAGTATCTCATGGCCCTAGACATTGTAGTGGATCTAGACGGTCCATAATGTTTTTTTCCTTCTAGTTTAAGACATACCCACCCACCCATCCCTGACCGCGGGCAAGATTATGGACTGAGACGATCTCTAATATTCTTTCTTTTAAGTGATGGCAGCTAAAGTGGTTGTGTTCAAAAATGACAAAATGGACAGAGAGCAAATCTGGCAGGCAGCCAACCGAAAGAAGTCCTTGTAAAAGGACAATTAGCCAGACAGATGTTTACCCAATCAGAACCGAAAATGAGGGCTAGTAATGCGTAGGTGGTCCAACATTAACTAATGGTTGTTGTCACCTAATTTTGTAGTCAATTTAATGCTAGCTCCATATATGGCAAATATTTCCTCTTAAAAGCTGACCCAATATAAAGTACCAGTGCTCTAGAAATATGAATTATTTGAATAATGGTGGATTTCATGATAACAGTTTGTAAGGAATTTAAATAGAACCTCTTCAATTCCTCGTTGTCATACGAAAGTTCTCATTACAAAAGATACCCTGAACTATATTACATCATTTTATTTATAGTACCATCTGTTTTGCTTAGAAATAAAGCTAACCTATCAACTAACTCTAGTTAATTATAACTAACTATAGTTAATAACTTAGCTAGTTGTCAGTTCATGCGATCAACATTATTCTTGTGTTTCTCGAATAATTATTCAGTGGTCATAGAACACCGTCACATAATAGTGTGAGATATCATGTGACAAGTACCCTAAGAACATCTAATAATTTTTCGTGTTTCACGGCACCATCATAAGGACCAGCTCTATCAACAACTCTATCATCGTTCCTTCCATTCCTTGTTACCGTATTAGCTTATGCTTAAGCATTTGATCATAGACAGTTTCACTCTCTTAGTAATAGGCTGTTGTGCACGTGTGCTTTAACTAGTACTAACTTGTAGGGGTGCATACTATATCAAAAATAATCAAAAAATTGACTGGGCCGAATTAAACCGATAATAAACGGAACCGAAAATTATAAAATCAATAAATCGAAAATATAAAAAATTGAAATTCGGCATGTCGATTTCGATTTAGTTTCCAAAAAAACTGAAATCAACCAAATTGACCGAATATTTAAAATTATAATATAATTTTTATACTTTACTAAAAATTATTTATTTTATATAATTATATATCAACTCCGTACAAGTCTTTTCGTAATACTTGAGATAATTGACAATATGAGGTATATATTTCTTCTAATAACTGACATCACATTTTCATAGTTAACAAGCCACCTACCAGGAATTATAGAGCCAGGAGTTTTCATATGAAAGAAAACTACTTTATGAAAAAGTTACATAAGAAGAATGCATTATATAATATATACAAAAGCAGGCACAGAATGAAGAAAGTGAAATCATCACTGGATTTTTATCACACTTCACAAGTCTTCCATGACATTTATCATTCATACTCATTAATATGGCAAAACTTTACAAATTACAGAAAGAAATATGTTATGTTTGATTAAATTTTGAGATCACTAACATTACCTTAATAGAATATAATGTTGATTTGTTGTTTAAATAGATTGTTGGTGCTATATATATAATTGACCGATTTAATTGATAACTGACTATAGAGTAAAAGTTTGGACGATTTTTATTTTTAATTTTTTATAACCGTTTTAAATAATTTAGTTATTTTTTAGATTCAAAATCAATTAAACCGACTGTTATACACCCCTACTGACTCGTGTTGCTGCCAACTGTGGTGCATTGATTATACCATCCTTAATAAAATTCGTTTCTCTTAACATATAAACTCCATCCACTAATCACTTATACTTCTATTTTCAAATCTTATATTTCAAGACGGAGGTAATTCTTTTTTCATTCACAATACATTGCAGATGTTTTGTGGATATTTAATTTGAAAAAAAAAATTGTGTCTGAAAATTTTATATTGGTAAAATAAAATTATACATTCAACTCTGTTTTTAAACTGAGAATAGAAGAATAAGTAGGGAGAGAGAGAGTCTATTTGTTGGTGGTAAATGTGCAATATATATTACTAGTACTTTTTGTATTCTTGTTATAGTGGTTTTTAGGGATCAAAGCTTCATTTGTCTATAATTATTGAAACTATCAACATGCTAATAAACTAAATCTGTGGGAATGATTTCATATTATAGGGAGGGACCTAACTGAAAATTGGGAATAAAATAAAGCCCTTTTTTCTTTTTTTTAGAAAATTATACAAATTACCATTAGATTGGTCATTAATTGATCCATAATATATATATATATATATATATATATATATATATATATATATATATATATATATGTGTGTGTGTGTGTGTGTGTGTGTGTGTATCCTTGATTAACAATGTAGGGAAAAGCCCAACTTTCTTTCTTTTGCTTTCCCCATAAGATTTTTCGTGTTTTTCTTTCATAGTGTCAATTAATCGAATTTTGCTATACGTAATGGTTCATACAAAGATTTTTTATAAAATAGTGGGTCTCATATTTTAATTATCTTATGGAACCCATTATTTTATAAATGATCATTGTATGATTTATTACGTATAGCAAAATCCCAATCAATCATCTTAGAGTCGATCCAAAGGGAGAAGCTAAACAACCCATGTGAGAATTTTTAAAATCCCCAAAACTAGATGACCAATAGCCAGCCAAACAAACCATTTGCTATGTTTTGAACTTGGATTGTTCCTTTAAACAAATGCTCTACTTATTTATTTTGTAACTTATTTTAGAGCCAAACATTAGAATGCCGCGTTAATTTCAATTAATTAGGTAACTTATGAGTCTTTTTTTGATGAGTCTGTATGGACACAAAAGTTTGAGGTAAGCGCCTGGCTGTTTGCTAGAATACTAAAACTCCAATTCTAATATTTACTATTATTTCTATTCCAAATTATAATATTAACTTATAAAAAATTAATTTTAAATATTTTTAAAATTAAAATTAACATAAATTCATTAAATTTATATCAATACAGTTATAAATATCATAAACTACCTAAATAGTACTACGAGTTAAAAAATTTAAAAGAATCATGCCAATTTTAAATTTATAAAAATATAATAATTCAGGTCATATTTCGAGTTCAAATTATTTTAACGTATCACAGACTCACTAAAAAAGGCATGATTGAAAGTATTTATAATAGTAGCTTGAGCCATTCTTTATATACACATCTAAATATTTCACATCTTTCGATGTAAGATTGAGGTGTTATAAAAAAAACCTCAAATTGACTTTCAGATAGTCAATATCGATATTTTAATTTGAAACAGAGAGAGTATAATAATTTTTTGTATATAAACAAAAGAGAAAATGAGAGCTTAACGATCATTAATAAGAGGAAAAGAAAATTGCCAAAAATTTTCGACTTACAAATCACAGGAGTGCATAGTCTTTCTCTTATAATTATTATTATTATTATTATTATTAATATTATTATTTTAAAAAAAAAAATTCTATTTGTACAAATTTACAATACAAACTTAGTAAAGCAACATTTAGTCTTGATTTATTAGTAGTTTAATTTAATAAGCTACCTACGTTACATATATATGCATCCATTCTTCATACGATGAAACTTATGTTATTAATTATACAAATACTGCGTGAATATCTAAGCGTCAAGTTGACAGTTTTTACCCCCACTCTATTTAAAAAATTATTATAATGTGGTCCCTAAGCTAAGCATTATAGACGTTTTTTAGTTCTCAATTTTGTACACATAACAATCATGGAATATATAGTAACCAAATCTAATTCAATGTTGTTAACTGGGGGAAGTCTGGAAGGACGGTTTTAGTGGGGAATGATTTTACCCTATTAATAAAATTAAAAATTTGAAATAGAGAATCAGATAATTAATAAGGAGTAGCAAATTTCACCACTTTTGATTTGACCATTTTAATTTGTTTTACACGTCAAGTTTACAAAATCTAATTCATTAGAATTACGACATTTTTAGATGCCGAAATCTCATAATTAATAGGAAATGGATATTTTTATTATAAAATTTGATATTTTCACATGCGAGTTCTTTTTTTAACCTATAGTGATGGGTAAAATTATCGTTATAGACCTATGACGACATTCTACATATGTAAAATGTCGTCATAAGTCTATAACGATGGTAAAATCATTGCTATAACTACAAAAAAATAGTCTCACACGTGAAAATATCAATTTTAATTTTATCGTAAAAATATCCATTCCCTAATTAATAATCACACAACAATGCTATAATTAGCATATGTGGCGGATGTCAAACTCAATTTTTAATAAAATTAAGAAAGATATCAGTAATACAATACTCCACTTAAAATTATACTATCTTTGTAGGTGGTTCTATCGGTATATATATGTGACATAAGTAGTGTTTGTTTACCTCTTATTGTCTCTTAATAGGCTGTCTCTTATTCGGTAAGAGGCAGATGATTGTTTTTTTATTTTTTTTTACCTCTTAATATCTCTAACCGATTAAGATACAAAATCAAGTCTAAATAATTAAGAGACAAGTTTGAATAAACATTGTTATTTTTTGAACAAAAATATCGTCTTTAATATTATCATTTTCCTACCCTATACCCCAACCAGATCTGCCATTACACCCATCACCACGCCATCATTACCAAACATCACACCACACCAGACCACCACCACGCCGCCATCACCACACCATGACCATGACCACGACCACGCCTTCACCAAATACTACACTATCACCACCACGCACACCAGATCTGGGGAGAGGGAAGGGGGGAGCTTGGAGTAGGAACGGGGGAAGGGGGCGGTGGGGCGCGGGGGAGGAAGAAGATGCGGGGTTGATGTGGGAGGGAAGGGGTGGTGGTGTGGTTGGGAGATATAGGAGGAAGAAGAAGATGCAGTTGCTGTTGTTTTATGTTTTATCTTTTTTTAATACTTTTGTGCATACGGGTAAAATAATAAAATATTTTTATTTATAAATTTTGAAAAAAATAATTATCAAATAATATTTTTTTATTCAAATGCTTCATATTATTCAGATATCTAAATTGTTCAGATCTTAACAATCAATTTTATCAAACACAACCATAGTCAATTTAACTGTGACAACTAAGCCCAGATAATCTCATACTAGTCTACATACTTTCTGTTATATATATATATGACGTTCGAGATATAATCACACATATTAAAAATTCTTATTAATATTAATATTAATTTAAAATTTTATTACTATGTAATCATACCCTAATTAATTACTTATCTTTTATCTCTCACACCATTACTCTATCGTGATGAATTTTTTTAGAGAGAATAAAAAGCGAGTAGTTAGATTTTTTTTCTTCTTAAATATATGTAAAATATTTTATATTATATATAAAAAAATATATTATGAAAAATAAGGAGTAATGATAATGGGATTGAAAACCATAGAACGTTGTGGAAAGAGAAATGTGGACGAGGAAAAGAGAAAAAATAGTAGTATAAAAATAAACAAATTTTGTATGGATTCATCGTAGAGTAGATAAACAATTTAATCATCATTTTAAAAATGAAGGGAGTAACGTATTTTTATAGTAATATGAATTGTTTGTGTTCTAAAATTCATACAACACACGATTATTGTTGTCAGTAAATGAAATTAGCATGCATAACAAAACGATAGATTAGTTTACACGGTCTAAAACCGTAGATAACCCGACAAGTTTATGCCCGAACCGAAGTGCGATTATTCGGGGCATTTATTTTCCCAACAAAACGGGTTAATTTTTTTTCCAAAACTGGTAACCTGTAACCTTGAAAAAGGGGGCCTCCCGTCATCGATACGCACGCACACGCCAGTCCTCATGCCTGTACTATAACCACCCGTTACTCTCAATTCCCATATAAATAAATAAATAATTCTACAGTAATAGTATATCATAATAAGGAGGAGGAGGACTATTATATTAGTATTTGATTTGATACATGTTCTCAAATTTTCAATTTCAGTCCATCTTTCTCACTCTAAATTTCCCGTACCCTTCTCCCTCTATCTGTTTCTCTCTCCTGCCACTCGGCCATGGCGATTGCAGCGGTAGTCGTTATGGTCCCTTTGGGCGTTCTCTTCTTTATCTCAGGTCTAGTGGTCAATCTCATTCAGGTACCCTTTCTTCGTTTCGAATGGTTTCTGATTACTTTTTCATATAGAGCAGGTTCGATTTAGTAAATTTTATACCTATTTTAGCCCAAGAGCTCTATAATTTATTACTTAGCCTGAGGATTTGGGGATTATTTTGATCAAGTGTTTGTAAATTTTACTGTTTCCTTTTTTATTTTTTGTATCTTACACTGATTATGGATTATTTTTTTAGATTTTTGTGATGTGCAATGATTTGTTTGCTTGAAATTCAGTTGCATGTGCCTTTTGGTCTTCATTTGAGTTCTGCAAACGCAATCTTTTACATTTTCACTAAACATGTTTTTTGCAGGCATTCTTTTTCGTCCTTGTGCGGCCTTTTTCCAAGAATACTTACAGAAGGATTAACAGAGTGGTTGCAGAATTGCTGTGGCTGGAACTCATATGGCTCATTGATTGGTGGGCTGGGGTTAAGGTAATTATGGATCCCCATCCCTACAAAATACTGTGCCTTTCATCTGTCTTCGAGTTTTTCTAGTTGGTTGTAGTCTTTCCCATTCAGATGCTATGTGTTAATAATCTTCGAGCACTACAAAATATTAGTAGGTGTACTTATAGTTTAGAGGAGTTTGATTTATTAATTCCCCTTATGTTTATTTTGCAGTGAGATAAATCCTTCACACACACACACACACACACACACACACACACAAAATTATTAGCATTCCTTAAAGCTCCCTTGGTTAATTGCATTGATGCTGTTTGACTCTTTTGCTCAATACTTTCCACTAAGCCTGGTTAATATTTTGGTGCACTTGAATATCTAAGAACAATCTTAGATTGCACTAATTAAGACTGTTTTTCCTATCAGTTTTGGCACTATTTCAAACTAATTCTGTATAAGAGTCGCTCCAATGAATAATCTATATCATGCGAGTCTGAAGTTCGAAATGACACAAGATAACAAAGCTAGTATGACTATGGGATATTGAAAGAGTAATAGGAGCTTGTAAATGGTCTTAGTTTATTGTTTTATGCTTCAAGCATTAGCAGGTTCATGCGTAACACGTTGTGACCTTAATGTGACACATATACTAAAGGGACCTTAATGTGACATATTCTAATATTCCATAGGTTATAGACTGTATTGTTTTATTCAAGTTACTCAATCTTTCCAAATAGGAAATATAAGGGCCAGCTTTTGTTGAACAAAAATAGCCCGTGTTTCAATTGTTCAGTTTGGCATGTTAATTAAGGTGTCATAATTTAGTTGACTTACTTACTCAAATAGTCGAATACCTTTGGCTTTGACACCATACCCACTTGACATGACTTGTATTGACACCTGTACTTCGCATATTGAGAAACTTTATTAGTGCTATATAATTTCTATTTATTTAAATCTTATTCCATTTTTCTTATGGTTGACTTCACCATTTCTCGTTAATAATATATATATATATATATATATATATATATATATATATATATATATATTAAGTGGATTTGAAGTGGATGTGATTTTGTAAATATGTTGCACATTTGTACTTAAAAGAAGAAGCTGAGTTAGTAGCATGACTGGACTTACAACTTCATATGCTATTATTAAATCTGTAGTAGCTCGGGATTCCACTGTGATTAATGAATTGCTTCGGTTGCAGATTAAATTTTATACAGATCAGGAAACATTTAAATTGATGGGTAAGGGCAACAATTTCTTGGTTGAGTGTAAGGTGGTGCTCCTGTCCTTGATGCTAACATTTTGAATTTATGCTATTAAAACTTCCAGGGAAAGAACACGCACTTGTCATATGCAACCACAAAAGCGATATTGATTGGCTAGTTGGATGGATTATGGCTCAGGTTCCTATCTTTTAATTTTTTTATTATATACATGTAAATTGACGCTCGCAGAAATGTACACACCATGCATGTGAATTCATTAATATAGTTCTGTAAGTTTATGTGTGTGTTCCAATCTAGTTAAGTTAGTGTACAGATGTAAGTATTTTAGAATTTAGATATGCTTCATGGCTCAGGCAAATGAAAGAAGTACACTTGCAATACTGTCTAATTTAGGAATCATTTCCATTCTTGTCTTTGAATGTTGTATCCTCTGCTTGCTAATTATTATTTCCTATAACAGCGATCAGGTTGCCTTGGTAGCGCATTAGCTGTGATGAAGAAGTCATCCAAATTCCTTCCAGTAAGTGCTTGAATTCATTGTGTTATAACTTCATTTTGTGAAGGCATTCAACTTGATCTTGAGCTAAATTTGGACTATAACTCTTAACAGAAATTGTATCACATTACATTTATCTGGTGGAGAATCGAATTTAACATGTAGATTTATTATGTTAAAACTTATCCAAAAAAATATATGAAGTTAGTAAAAAAGGAACTGGCTTTGAGAATTTAATCCCTGCAGCTGGGATGCATATCCGGGTTTCGAAGCCTCGTGTGTTATCCCAGGCTTCACCCGCCTCCTTCCTTCAGTTTCTTCAATATTTTCCAGTTTTCCTATATAAAAAAAGAAGAGAATATAATCCTCTGGTAAAGGCATGCATGCATCTCCCAAGGTTTCTTGAATGCTGGTGTATCCTAAACCATTTGAAGTTCAATAGACCAAATACCAATATGGGCTGTGAGGTGTTATTTTACTACACGAGGCTAGTGTGAGTTGTCCCACACCAAATTCATCTAGCAACCTTCATCCTTTACGGAATGTTTGAAGTTAAATTCTTTTTTTTGTCATGTTCACAATCCAAAGATATAAAACTTGTGGACCCCACTTAAAGTACTTATCCAAAACAATTAATTTTTTTTTCTCTAGAAGTATTATTATTCTTATGCCAAATGCAATAAATTTCTTTTTGGGGTTCAGTTTTAAAGAATGAGTGTTGACTTTCTTAATTTGCGTGAAAAATGGGCTTAAGACGTTTTTTTAAGGATGAAGGATTATTCTTAATGAATAATGACTTAAAGTTTCCATAAAAGTTATAAAATCATATAAGATGCATGATATTTGTGCAAAATTTAAATTTGAAAATAATATTTATCAATTATGTATGATCAGATAAACATTAACTTAATGTTCAAACTTGGCTTGCTCACTTTGTATATGAGCCTTAAAATAGAGTCAAGTTGAGCTCCAACTGAGCTAAACATTGAGAGCCTGTTCGGCGCCTACTTATAAGTTGGTGGCAGGGGCGGATCTAGAAACTTACCCCAGCAGGGGCAAATTTTAACTTGGCCACACCCAACAGAAACAACCCAAAAAATTTAGCTTGGCCAGACCTGCTAATATCTTACACAGCTAACCGGCATTCATATTCACAGGCAGTCAGGCACAACATCTTCTTTATCCTTTGTGTCTCTTATATACTAATTTTTATCCTACTATTTCTTTCTAGCTTCCAATGTGGGACAATTGGACAAGATACCCTTTGAAGACAAAGCCATGTTATTGAAACCCTCAAACATTCCCTAAGGAACTTCCATGGCTTTTATCAATAATGGCATGAACCTTCTTTTTAAGATCTTCCATGCAATTGCAGAGTCTGGTTTCACATAAGAAAAGCATGAGCTTAGTGACCAATGATAAGTCAATTTTTTCTAATGGTACATGAAGCAGGTAGCCTAAGAAAATCAAAATCTTAAGGCACCTGTTCAGGGGCACCCTTGCTAGTTCTATGTCAGTTGCCGTCGGAATCAATATAAGTTAAGACATTCCTCTTGTCCACAGGATTGAATGGAAAGAAAAGCACTTCTCTAATGCCAGCTCGAGCCTGAAATGGCATACATGTCTAAAATGAGCCCTTATTCAATTGTTTCTTTTCATTCTAATATAAGTCGATAAAATCAATAAAGTAAGAAAAGAAACGAAAAAGATAAACCTCCTTAGGGTCAGCAAGTGTTCCAACAATGGCAGCATCAAAGGCATCCTGGTTTTCAGTTCTAGAAGCTCTTGCAGCACAGAGCAATACATGATCCTTATCCACACCCTTTGCAAATACCTCAATCAAGTTTTTATCAACAGTCAGTTTGTTAAGGGTCAGTGTCCCTGTCTTATCACTACAAAGGACATCCATTCCGGCCAACTCCTCTATGGCAGTCATTCTCTTGGTGATGGCTCCCTGCTGTGATAACCTTTGTGATCCAATAGCCATTGTGACCGAAAGAACTGTGGGCATAGCAATAGGAATGCCTCCGATCAAGAGAATCAGGAGATTGTCAATTCTATCCCTATACTTCCTGTGCTGAATTGGGTACATGACAATAATCTCGACCAGCATTCCAACAGCAATGGAACAGATACAAAAGTTTCCGATTGCAGTAAGCACCTTCTGGAAGTGCCCAACTTGGTTGGTGCTGTCCACAAGATGTGCAGCCTTCCCAAAGAAGGTATGAACCCCAGTAGCAATGACAACAACTTCAATCTCACCTTGTTTGCAAGTTGAACCAGAGAAAACTTCATCATAAGGATTCCTAGTCACTGGAAGTGATTCTCCTGTGAGGGCAGATTGATCAATCTTTAAAGGATCGCCCTCAAGAAGACGCGCATCCGCAGGAACAATGTCTCCCAGTTATTTGGTTCTTTTTCTTTTTCTCCATTTAGAGTCCCACATCGCCTAATAAAATTATCTTACGTCTATTCTTATATACAAACCCCGACTCTGTTGCTAAATTTCTAACAAAGACTCTGTTGCTAAATTTCTAACAAAAGTAGGAAGAAAACTTACCATCTTTTTAAGAAGTCTGCCCCCAACTATCAGAAATTTCAAATTTTTACCCCTATAAAAAAACAAAAATAAAATTTCAGCATAGGCAACTGCCTATGCTGCCCTCAAACAGATCCGCCCCTGGTTGGTGGTCAACCCAACTTATAAGTACTTAAGCTAAAATATGTGTTCGGGAACGACTTTTTTTTTGCTTATAAGTTTAAAAAAAAAAAGTCAAAAAAAATAAGCAACTAATTGTTGCTTAAAAAATATAACTTTTAAGTCATTTTTTTTAAGTCAGTCAACCATTACGAAATGACAGAAATACCCTCTTTTATTTTTCTAATGTTCTTCTTACTAAATGACGTTTTAGTAATCTTTACATTTCACTTAACTTATAAGTCATTATTAACCGAACACATCCACAACTATTACTTATAATTTTTAACTTATATGTAAAAGTGATGCCGAACACTTTTACTTATAAATCTACTAAAATTTTAGCTTTAAGTAAAAAAAAAAAAATTAATTCCCGAACGGCCCCTGAGCTGTTCGATGAACAGCTGAGCTCATTTACAGCCCTAGATAGAGCTAAGAAATATATACTAGCTTGGGAAGCTAAATTTTACCAGTGTTAGATAGTGTTCTCACAGGGGCAAGGGAAGATCTCATCTAAAGGGGCAAGGTGTTTCGCTATCATGGTGAGTGACTAGAAGATCAAAGTAACCCGGGACAATCTTCTTTGTCACTGTTCGATTATGGGGGTTTGCTATTGATGTTTTTCAGGTTTATTGGGCCCCTCATACATCAGTGGTTCACTTGTTTGTTGGGTTATAGGCAGGTACGGACAAGAAATGTAAGAATATGGAAATGACTCATCCTTGCTGTCTGCGGTGCACCTGGAAATAGCCATAGGTGTAGAGTCATAGATGAAGATGTTGATCTTTGCTTTTTCTTTAATTTAGTTGGTGTGTGGGACGGTGAATCTACTTCACACTTCTGAATCAGTTGAATGCGTTCATATTGTCATCTTGTTAGAGAAGATAGTTAAAGACGTTCGTTATCATTTACGACGTTTAAAGTTTTAGATCAATTGTTTCAAGTGAATCTTCACCGTGCTCGTTATTTTTATTTCTGTTGTCAACACCCGTGGCTTTCAGAATTATGCAATAGGATTTAGCACTGCTCAATATGTGCAGGTCATAGGTTGGTCAATGTGGTTTTCAGAGTATCTCTTTCTTGAAAGGAGCTGGGCCAAGGATGAAAATACACTCAAGGTATGGGTGTCTATATAGATGTGACTCTGAATAAATCAGATGTGTGGAAGTATGTGCTTGTTTTCCTCACTCTCTTTCTATGTGAATGTGTTTTTTGGTCCTTATTTATTTTGGAATTCTTGATTGATCTTCTTTAAATTTTGCGGGATTGTTTCTGCAGCTCGGTCTTCAACGCCTTAGGGATTTCCCACACGCTTTTTGGCTGGCACTTTTTGTTGAGGGTACTCGCTTTACACAGGCAAAACTTTTAGCTGCGCAGGAGTATGCATCTTCAATGGGATTGCCTGCTCCTAGAAATGTTTTGATTCCACGAACTAAGGTTAGGGTTCTGTTGAACCCATGGACTTTGATTTCCTTTTATTTCCCATGTCAATATGTATCGTGATAATCTGTGTGTATTTTATGTTTCTTGTTAATTTTGGCTACTTGCTTTGTCACTCATTTTAGAGCTCCAACCTTTCGACCTTCTTAGCCCATTTTATGTACAACAGTAGTTGGCTTCCAAATTCTTTTCTATGTATCAAACTGATTGCCTCACGAGAATTGATTACCTCATCAGATTTATGTAGGGATTGGAGAGCTACACTTTTTTGGATGAAGTGCTTACCTTTTGCATTTTCACTTGTTCTGTTTGGCTGACTTATTGTCGGCCTTGTTTTTTTGTCTTACTATTGAAAAATGAAAATTGTGACCTCTTAGAAGCACAAGAGTGCTCTTCGTTTAGGTAATTGTAGTATGCTTTGTCAGCACATTTTATTAATAACAAAAGTTATTGTCGTTATTGCTTTTGTTTTGAGATCTTTGGTGCTCATTAGCAATCTATTTTTATTAAGTGGTTTAGCGAGACACTATCCCTGACAATTATTTCTTCAAATAAATTTTGTTTATTGGCTATCCAGATCTTCCGAGTTCTAACTAACTAGTACTATGTTTGCATTTGGTGATGAGTTGCTATATGTTTACCAGAAGAATATAACAATCCCTTGGCCCCAGTTTTGCTTACTTTGTTTCTACTCAAAGTTTTAAAAAGTAGGGGAGTTGTGTAAAATTTAATTGAAGTTTGAAATCTACCCTTCCATACTTTAAGACAAAGGGTAATTGGGCAAAGACTAGGGGAGCTTACTTTCTGAACAGCAAAAATGAATGGGAAGCAAGAAGTATCAGATGGAGGAAGTACAATTTTATCAGTTTTCTACATAGAGTTGGACAAAATTATCCCCCAAGATTTTTAGGTAGCGTTTTTGAGTATGTATCATCATTTTTCTTATTATGGAGGGAATTATTGTTGATCAAAAGAATGGGGATTCTCGAATTTAAGAATTTTTTTGTGAGTGCAGATATAATTGAACTGAGATGGAGCAGACAAGGTGGTCTTTTATTTTTTTCGTTTATTACTATCTTTAGCTGAGTTATTTTCTTGTGGATTTGCTGGTCTGATTTAAGATGGTCTTACTTAATGTTGAAAGATCCAATACGACTGTCATATGAGAACTGCATGCACTTTTGTGTTGATTTCAACATTAGGTGTGACCTTGTGGAAAGCTTAATAGATGTTGAAAATATAAGTCAATGCTAGTCATTCTCTTATGAGGAGGAAATGATTAGGTGTTAGCTTTGAGCTATCATTGAATTTTTATTTTGAAACAATGACTTAACCAAACATATACCGACATGGACACAGGCAAGGATATGTGTAACATTGCCTCCAAAAAATTAAAGATATAAATCTTTTTTGGATTGTAATTGATAGATTACTAAGATTCCTACCTAGCATCTCGAGGAACCATATAATGGTTTGTGGAGTTGTGATAACTTCTTTTGGATTTCAAACTATTGCATGTTGTTGTACATGATTGGCTTCTGATTATGATTTAAACTGTACCAATGCAATCTCAATTCTATAGATCTCTTTCACCGACTCTCCTTTGTAACTCCCTGCAAGCTTCTTTTTTGCGTTTCCTGACGTTATTATTGGAATTGGCCTAAATCATTTGATTGTATAAGCTGTTCTTTTCAGGGTTTTGTTACAGCAGTAAGTCATATGCGTGCATTTGTTCCTGCTGTTTATGATGTAACACTTGCTATTCCCAAAAGTTCGCCTCCACCTACAATGCTAAGGCTCTTTAAGGGGCAGTCTTCTGTGGTAAGTCAACTGAACTTGAGAACTTTGAGCAGTTGAATTGAACAGTTTGCATATGTGATACTGGTAGCCATTGGATTATATTTTCAAGTTCCTTTCATATTGTTTCTCCTTACGTGTAAATACATGTAATAGAGTTAAGGTATCGTTTATACCTGTACGTTTTCTTAAGATTAAAAAGTTGCTTGTGCCATCTTATATTAGCGGTATTTAATAAGTAACAGTATTGTAGCTTCAAATCTCTGGAGGGATTCACTGAGTTCATCCTAAAGGGGTAGAATGATTGTGATTTTTTCTTTCTTTTACAGAAAAGAAATTTTAATAGATGAATAGAGAGAAAGGTAGATTATCATGTCCGTGTAACATTTGGTGGTTACTTCTTAGAAATAAAATGTGATGATAACTAATACTCCAGACGAATGATTGGGAATAGAGTCTCTCTGATTGTTTAGCTTTTGTACTAAAGCTGTGTGATGTGCTAGCACAAGGAAATGGCCAGGCTTAGGAGTTAGGACATCTTGTAATTGTGTTTAGTACTGAAATCTTGTGATTGTGTTTAAGCCTAAATTGTGTTTATTTGATGTTCAATTCAGGACTACTGTATATATATTTTGTTGGGTATGAAGTGTTAAGATAGTTAAACTGATGTGTTTTTTCCTGGTATGGGTCAGTCCTCTCTCTTTCTCCCACAATTTTGAGCCCACTTTCTTTTTTACTTCCCTTCATCTCCTATGTTCTAATTTGTCTATTTCCTAATGTCATTGTTCTGATTCTCTCCTTTACTTTTAAATTTGTTACTTGTTCTCCATTTTTTGACTCTTTTTTTCACATCATACTCTTCATTTATGTCCTATTTGTAAGCTCATATTTTTATTTTTGAAGTTTGTAATTTATTGGTGAAGTCTATTATATTGCCTAGCAACAGAGTGTGTACAACTACAATCCTTGTGGCAAGTTTTGAATCATTTTTGTGATTCAAATGTTAGGAAGCCTGGTAATAAGAAAAATGTTATCTTTGACCATTTGGGCAATTATACAAGCTCTTAATGAAGTTGAGCATGGATAAAGCAACACATAAAAAGGATGAAGCTTGGTTGATTATTTCTCAAATCATCAAATAATTCCGAATTGTCATGATAATTGTAAATTGATTAATGAATATTTGCGATACAAATTTATCTAACAGATAAAATTCTTGCAATACAATTGTGTTATATCAACTCAATGGGTGGAGTTACCTACAAGTTGTTGCTAAATTTATAATAATATATATAACTGGTTTTTATATTTTCTAAGTGTGCATAATTTTCTGCTGTGCAGGTGCACGTCCACATCAAGCGGCACTTGATGAAAGATTTGCCTGAAACAGATGATTCTGTTGCACAATGGTGTAAAGATGTCTTTGTAGTCAAGGTGATAACTTTTCTTTCTTATGCATTGGCTCATTAAGTAGGATGCTTTTCAAATATCTTAACTGCATCATGTGTTTATATCATGTTTCCATGGGTTGGTTATTAGGAAAAATATGGACAATTTTCTTATTCTCCTCCTACAACTCCTATCAAATTCTTTTGAAAAAATTATAGCCCTACTTTTTTTAAAAATAGAAAAAGAAAATGTAATTTAACATTAGTGTGCTATCTTTAACCCATTCCCTTTCTCACCCTTCTTAAGGGCCAGTTTGAGGGTACTTATTTAATTTCATTGATTTCTTCAAATTCTGTTATGGTAGGGTAATTGTGATTATTGGAATCTCATATAGAAAGGGGAAAATTTGAATAGGACCCATTGCCCATTGGTAGTGGAATTTTGTACTTATCGGTAAATATAAATTAATGAAGGTTTTCTTTGTTTTAACAAAACAACTTGATGGTAATCATGAATAATGATACCTGATTTATGGAGGATTTTCTCCTGAAGTTGTGAATAATATAGTGATGGCATTGGCACCTATGTAAAATGGAGAGAAGTTACTTTCCTGAAAAGTGTAGATAAAAAGAATAGGTAACAACAATCTTCCCTAAATTGTGTTTACTCATAAGATAATAATAATAATTATATAACAAAAGGAAATTATATATGTTCCTACATGCACGTGTAATTTGCAACTTTTCCATGATGTATCTGTTGGACTGAATTAGTAAATAATTTATTCGTAGTTCAGATTATTCTCCGAGTCTACTGAAATTTATCTGTTCTGATTTGGATCACTAGGATGATTTATTGGATAAGCATAAAGCTGATGATACTTTTGTTGATGGAGAACTGCAAGACACTGGTCGGCCATTGAAGTCTCTTGTGGTGAGATAGATAGATACAGATGTTCTATTTAATTCCAAACTTACTTTATCCAATGCTTGCCATTTTTTTTGTGTGGTAATAATTATTAATGGGTGTCTGTGGACCTAACACTTGTTTGCAACAGGTTGTCATTGCTTGGGCATGTCTGCTCATTTTGGGGGCCTTAAAATTCTTTCGGTGGTCTTCACTTTTATCTTCTTGGAAGGGTCTCACATTCTCAGCAGTTGGCTTGGCTGTTGTTACTGTTCTTATGCAGATTTTGATTCAATTTTCTCAGTCGGAACGCTCAAATGCAAGACCACCCTCTAAACCTTCTAGATCACCCCAGTGAAGCCCAAGAACAGGCGAGAATCTTTACACAAAACGAGATATATTCAATCTTTTTACAGAATTGGCCACGGTTCCATACGTGGAAAGATGATACATGTATTAAGATCTTCATTCACCTCGCAGGGAGTCCATGTTGAACCTTATATTATTGCCCCAGTAAACTCATCAGTGACCAATTTTTGCACACGAAAGTGCGGATTGTAGGCATATCAATTCATTAATTGCTGTTCAGTTGTGATTATTCAGCATTCGTCCCCCCTCTTACCTTCACGGCACACTATGCCTCGAGTCTGGTGGTGGTTTGATTTTTTCACTTTGGATCTGTAGTACTTCTTACAATGTGAAAATTCCTAATGAAAGAGTTCAAGAACTGGTGATGTGAATTAGAAATTTTACCTACTTGGTGCAATTTATTAATTATATATTAATCTATATGATGGCAGGAAAGGCTTTAGATTAAGCTGGATTTTTCTCATTTTCTTCACACTTGACAACAGCACTCTAAACGAAGAACAAAGAAAGAATTGTAGAAGTAGTAAATGATTGTAAAGAAAAGAAGAGGAAAAAGAAGTACCAACACAACTCTGGGCGATAAGCTGTAAATAGGTGATTCCAGTCTCAGCAAGTGGTTAAGGACGAAAATTAAATTAAATTAGTTTAATGATGAAATAATTAACTGGGATACAAGCTCGATCACCGTTAGGTGATGCAATAATGATGATTTTCTTTAACCCTTTTTTGTTGATTAATTTTTATTTTTGATTCTACTATTTTTATTTCAAACTTTTTTTATAACAATTTTATGTAAGATAATTTTATTAAAGTATTAAGATACCGAAAAAATATCTTAACGAATCACTTGATTTAATCATATTAATATTAGTCGTGAATTTCATTATTAAATTAATGTCTTAATTAAATTAAATTCATTAAAATTTAAAATTTTATTAAAACACGTGATTAATTGTATAAATAATAAATGCGATTTTTTAAAACATAATAACTATAAATTAGTTGAAAAATTATAGTGAATTTATTATTAATTAATTGTTGTAACTAAATTAAAATTTATGTTTCATAGTTTTACTCGGATTATAATTTCAAGCAATTTTTTGTCAATATACGTATTAATATATAATTTTATTATAAAACTAAATAAAATTACAATAATTATAGCTAAATAAATCTTCATTCCATTCAAATGTTTAACTTAATATTTGACTGACTGTACCTATAATATATAATGCAATAATTTATTATTAAAATAAATATTTAATAATTTAATAACAATAAGTATCTTCTCAAAATTCTAATTAAATATTTATCTTATATTTAATTAATTATTTTAATAATTGACACGATAAACCATTATTCATGTCGCACGTTCTTCACACTGGGTTGGTGAGCTTGTATAAAAGTACAAACTCGATTTGGTTTCACTAATTTTTTGTTCAATTTTCCTATTCATATCACCATAAATATTATCTAAATTTGTATCAATTAAATATTATTCAAATTTAAAAATATTTCTATCTCTAGTAGGAATAGAAAAAAAGAAGATTTTTTTCTTTCATATTCAAATTAATATAAGTACTATACAAATTTATAATAATTAGATATATACTAACCAAATTTATAAAGTATTCAAGTGAAACTCTCCCAATCGCCAATAGACAAAGTAACTTCTAAAAAAATATTCATTTTTGCTTTCACCAATTTAATTACAAAAATTTTATCATAATTTTATGTAATTAATTAAGATAATATAACACATTATGCTATATATTACCTAAATTTATTAAAACTTGAAATTATACTAAATCACACGATAAAATTTATTAATAATATATATGAATATTTTTATAAAATAATAACTGCAAAATTGGTTAAAAAATTATAATGAATTCATTATTAACTAATTATCATAATTAAATCAAAACTTATTAGACTTTGGTTTGAGTTTCTTAATTTTATTTGAATTAGAATTTCAAGCATATTTTGGTAATATAAACACTAATATAAAATTCTATTATAAATTTAAATAAAATAAAATAAATTATTTTTTCATAATTATAATTAAATAAATATGTACTTCATTCAAATGTTTAGCTTAATAATTAATTGAAGCAATCAATAATACAATTAGCAAAAAAATAAATTAATATATAATATCTATATAATAAAATAGAATCCATTTTGAATCTAAAAGTATAAAGACGGTTTAGATTCTTCCAACATAATTTAATGACTCACATTTCATCTTACAATTTTTTTTTCAAAAAATTAAATTCACCCCTACACTATAATAATAATAATAATAATAATAATAGTAATATATATAATAAAATATAACTCATTTTGAATTTAAAAGCACAAAGACGGTTTAAATTCTTTCAACTTAATTTAATGACTCACATTTCATCTCACAAAAAAATTTCCGCCCAAATCAAATTCACCCTACACTATAATAATAATAATAATAATAATAATACTGATTGTAATAATAATACTGATAATGATAATAATAATAATAATAATAATAATAATAATATTTATAATTTTTATATTTTATAATTTTCTTAATAATGATACCGATAATAATAATATTTTTATTTTTTGAATTTTAATTTAATTTTTCGTTATGCCGTGTCTTCAGGCACGGGTAATTACTAGTATAATATATAATTTAATATTTATTATTTAAATGAATATTTAATATAACGATAATTATTTTTTCAAAATATTAATTACTATTTATTTATTTAATAATATAATAAATTATTATTTATATTACCTATGCTTCATATAAAATTAGTGAACTTGTCCTATTTAATACGTTTCTTATATAATATATAATTTAATATTTATTATTTAAATGAATATTTAATAAAACGATAATTATTTTTTCAAAATATTAATTACTATTTATTTATTTAATAATATAATAAATTATTATTTATATTACCCATGCTTGATATAAAATTAGTGAACTTGTCCTATTTAATACGTCTCTTATCTCGTACAAGATTGATGAGCTTGTCTTAGTTAATACTTCCTCTCCCCATAACTTGGTTTCATCTTAAACCCAAATTCTCCTACAAACAACTTCAATCAAGTGCTATTAAATTTGTTGTTTTTTCAAAAAAATAATTTATTTTCATGGGGTGTCAACAGGGTCAATCAAGAAAAAGTTCCAAGCGCCCTATTTTCCATCCTCTCTCTGACCTCTTTTCGCAGCCAATAATTAAGAAACCGAGGACCAAAACAGTGACGAGAGGTGTTAAAAAATATTTTGTTTTTAAAGAATATAAGACCTTTAAGTCTCAATTTCGATTATTACTAATAATTTTAATAATGTTAACCTTGTTATTCTTATTTTTATTTTATTTTCTCTTTATGCAATGTTAGTGATCATGGCGCAATCAATTTCTTTCTCACAATTAAAAAAAAATCCTTATAATTTAGATTTATCATAATTTTGAATGAGAAAAGTTGGTCTTGATTATGAAATTTAATTTGGCTATAATTTCTCAACGTAGTGTGATTTTTTTTTTTAAAATGTCCATACTAATATTTCTTCCGTTTCAAAATATAAGATTAATATTGACTTTTTGAAAAGACATTTTATACTCAAAATTGACATAATTTATTTTAATTTTAATCAATAGAATGATAAATATTGTAAACTATCTAAAATATACTATTAATTATAAGATTTATTATTTCATATCTTTTAATAAATTATCTTAATTTTGAATTTAAAAATATTTTAAATTAACTTTAAAAATTCAGTAATCTTTTAATTTAGAACAGATGGAACATTTATTGCTAGACTTTAGCTAACAATTTATTGAATGGTATCAATTTTATTCTAGGGTATAATGCAATAAAATGTGTGATTCTGTTTTATTGTGCCCTAAAGTAATTTTATCTAACCAAATAGTACGTATGCTAATTCTGTTTCCTAAATAATTTGTTTCACTACGACCAAATTGTCATATTTTGAACTTATTCTTGGCCGTGAGGATAAAGGCGCTAAAGGTAGAGCTGTGTTAATGACAAGTAGCAATAAAAGGCGCCCTTGCCCCCTGTTGTGTAAATGCATGAATTCTTTAATCAAATTTTAAATCATAAAATGTTGTGAAGTGCACAATTACATTCCTGGACAATCATGTACAACTGAGAAAGTTCACATAAAAAGAATCCTAAACGCATGTATGTTCTCTAGTAGTTCACGAAAAACAAACATGATATATGTACAAAATGGTATCAATGATTCAATCACAGCTTAATGACAGAAGCTTCAGATCAGTTTGGAGTGCATTCAGCCCCATCGTGTAGAGCACAGCAAACCGATGCCTTGTGGTGACCTTGATACACTCTGATGTCTTCACCAGTAGACACTGACCAAAGTCTAGCTGTTGCATCAGAGGAAGCTGCATGGGGGTAAAAAGCAAAAAAAGGTTGAAAATATATACTAGTGTAAATCAAGCCTCGTATGCTAGCAGGGTATTGGACGCAACAAGGCTCACTTGAGAAATGAAATATTCAAATGGACAAGGACTAAAAGAATAATCAGCAGGCGAACGTATGGAGGACAAAAATACTCGATGCAGAAAGACAGGGGCGAAGCCAGGAACTTTCATTGGGGCGAGCTAAAAATATTATAATGTCAAAATTGAGTGAACTATAAAAATATACGCAACAAAAAACAAAAAATTTATATCCACAATATGACATTTAAGTCTATATTCAAAAATATACAAAATATATGACTTTATAAAATGTCATATATCTAGTCAAGTATGACATAGATTTGTACAAAAATTATAAATCATGTTTACTAGAACAACCAAAAAATAAAAATAAAAACAAGAGGAAAATGTGCAAGGGAAGCAATAAACTTATCTGTGCTAACATGACAATTAAATCCTCCAATCAAAGATAAATTACCAAGTACGGGAATTCAGTGTTAGGGCCTTTCTCTAAACTAAGGAGTTGAAACAGGAATGCTAGTGAAGGACATAGATGTAAGACTACTATGAAAATAGAAAGACTTAAAGCAGCTCATTAAATTTTTTTATTAATATTAATATTAGGTAATTAATATTAGTTTAAAATTTCATTACTAACAATGCGCTAATTAATTATTCCTCATCTCTCTCTCTCAATTACTCCATCTTTAAGGATAAAATAGGAAATGATTAAATTTTTTCTTTTAGATATATGTAAAACGTCTTATATTTTAAAAAAAATTCATTCTTTTTAAAATGACCTATATAATGAAAATGAGGAAATAAATCAAAAGGAAAGTTGAGAGTTTTAAGAGAGGTAAAATATAGTGCATATTTTAAGAAATTTGCGGTGTATAGACGCATAATAATAATATAATTTTGATGTTGGTCCAGAAAAATAAAGGCAAAATTAAAAATTAATTTACTCCTACAATCTATAAAGTATTATGTGTAACATGAATTATATATGTCATTCAATTCGGGACAAGGATAAAAAAGAAGTTAATTAATTATGATACAGTTATGTTAATTAGTGGAGCATTAATTGTATGCAACTGCACCTAATCACACTAGCTAGCTGAGCTATTGTGTGCAACTTCTGTTATTTTCTCTCTCTATTGTCTGAGCTATAGCCCGTGCCAACTAAAGCTCCTAATGTTATTTTCTGGAAGGCTATAGCCTGCTCAGCCCCCTTGTAGCTCCGCCCCTGCAGAAATATCTCGTAAAAATAAATGGTTCAAAGTTATTACGTTGTCGAAGTGTTGACCTATTAGGCATAGCAGGTGGGAAAAGTGTCCTGAAATAGCATAATCACTCTCAATGAAGTGGAAAGGGCGAAACATAATGATTTCTTTGTTTGTTCTAAATCAGCAGTCGTAAGTAAACATAACAAACCACACTACCACATTACCAAAGCGCCACCAAGAAGCTCCTTTAAATTGATTTGTAGCCAAGACATCATTTTGCTTCTGATTTAGTATATTTTAGTCACTTTGAAATTGAAGAAGGTGCTTGTTGAGGTAACTATCTAGATTTCAAGTTTTTCCATACTAAATTAAATTACCTGTGATAAGATAAGCACCATCAACAGAGAATACACAATCCCACACCCAACGTTGGTGTCCTGGAAAACACAATAATTTTATTGATCTCATACAGCTGAATAAGTTAGAGAGAAATCAAACAAGGAAGAGAATTTTGGTTGAGGCTCACGCATACCTACTAAAGTTTTCTCTAAGGTGAAGCCGTCAACATTCCATATCTTAACAGTATGGTCAGAAGATGCAGTGGCTAGATACCTAGAAACATCATCGTCACAAACATTACAAGTCTCATATGTAACAACAAATCAAGGCAAGGTTGAAGCTGGAATGGAAAAACAATAATAACTTGATACAAATGTGAAGTATGAAAAAACTAAGACTGGAAAAAGGGAAGGTCGGAGTTATCTAACCGGCAGGGCTCACAGAATTCTGGTGAAAGGAGACATTTAAGAATGTATCCATCGTGAGCCTGCAGCTTATGTAGTGGCTCAAAATTGGTCATAGTCTGCAACAAGGGAAAAAATGGTATAATTTTCTTTTTTGATTAGTACAAATTCGGTATTATTATCGTATAATTCTAATCATAGTTCCTGCAGTCTTTTGCTAAGGGTTTATAACAACATTTTTTTTAATATTTATGAAGATAACCTGAGTTCCTCGCAGCAAGCGCCAAACATAGCATGTTCCATGGTTGTTTGCAGCTACAACCATGCTTCCATCCCACATTACCGTTAAAGATCTGACAGCTGTATCTACCTCAGGTACCTGAGTTCAGGCAATATGTGATGATGACAATTTTTATACATAACCACTTCTTCATATATATATATTTATGTGTGTGTGTGTGTGAGTGTGTGTGCGCACGCGTGCGAATATAAAGAAAAGGGATTGACGTGAAAATGAAACAGTAAACTAGAGGCGAGAACCTTTTTTCCGTTCCAACATACAGAAGAATACAGATTTATATTAATGCATGATGCCTGATTTTAACACCCATGGATTGATTGAATCCAATTAACTGCATAGTCTTCAACACTCCTACAAATCTTTAGAATGTGTTGCTATGTCATTTTATCAGTTTTAATCTACCAATTGCACATAAACTACAGTAAAAATCCCTATGACTGGAAACAGGTTCAACTCAATTACCCTACGTGTCTCTGATCTTAAATATAAACAAATACATACCAATTCACAGCTGCATGAATTTGCAGTCAAATCCCATACACGAATGTTGCCATTTTGGTCCCCAGATATCAGCTCTGTCTACAAAGCCAGAAAAGTACAGTGAGATTAATAGTAGTGTACTTAAAGCAGTATGTATAAAATCTACATGTATCAAGGTAAAAGCTCATGTGCAAGACAACAGCAGGCAGACTTTCCTTCTGGGATGGAGTATCAAGATACTATTAACCGCCAGAGTCAAAAGTCATGCAAGCTGATTCAACATAATGTCACTTCAGTGAACTTACTCTTCAGCCAGTTCAGAGAAATAGGTGCCTACTCCATAACATGCACGTCACCTTATATGCAAAGCTTCAATACAATTGCTGACATATTTTATCGCAAACGAAATGACATCGTATTTGATATTACATTCCCCTTAGATAAGAAACAAAAGTTGAATTCCCCTAGAAATACACAATTATATAATTTGAAGAAAAAAGTACAACCGTTTGGGAAAGGGAAACAGAAAAAACACCTGATTTGGGTGCAAAACAACAGTATTAACAGCGGCACGGCTTTCATATTCCCTCTGACAACCTGGAGCCCTGTACTTTTTCAAATGCAAACATATCAATTTCTCTAACAATAAGGGCACATAATATGAAAAATTAAAAAATCTATTTGTATGTACCTTAAGTCCCAAATTCTTACTGTACCGTCTTCAGAACCTGAATACATCCAGTTTCCATCAGATTGAAACCCCACCGCTGTAACATTGTTAGTATGTGAATCGTAGCTCATTACCTGCCAATTGCCATGGTGGCAAAAATTTAAATGTGCGTTAAACACAAAATATATTGAAAGCTGAAATGAAAAAAGAAGAAACACAAAACCCAGAGATATTAAGGTGATAGAGATGTACAGGCTGAGGGCTGTTGGAATTAACATCAAATAATCGAATGTGGGGGTTTCCAGCTGCAGCCAGGTACCGTTTATCTGGAGTTATCTCAAGCCGGTTAACTTGCTGGGCGCAGAACATTGGTAAATCAGATTCCATGCATTAGACACAGATGAGATTTTCTTAAATTACAAAGTAAGTACAACAGAAACAAGAAGAGACACAATACTTTCTTAAAAATCTTTGAGTCGCTACTTAATGATGTCCTAGCATAGAAACAGAATGGAGGCACATACTCTACATGTGATGGGGCATTTCAGAATCCAGTAAAGGATTTTGATTTCGTTGTCTTTTTAAATATACATAATAACTATCTAGAATGTGGATGTAATATGTACCAAGATTACGCACTAACTGCCTACATGTACAACATGTTTGCAGAAATAGAGGTGCTAAAGCATGTAATGAGAAAGGTTCAAGTGCTTTGTGGTGCAGCGTCAAGCAATGGTAGACGGCGTGTGGCATTGGTATTGGGATAATAGATGTGGCAGCAATGGCAACAAAAGTCACAGATAAAGGAACATGTGTGGCTAAAGTATTTCTCCTTTTCAATTCCTCTTATCTATTTCACATAAATTAAAATTTTCACATCACTTTGTTTAGTCACAATTAAGTTTATCAAACACGTAAACCTCAGTAATAACAAGTTTATATCTATGGGAAAAAACAACCATGTGTTTCGATAAAGGAGTAGTACTCAAAATACGCCGATCACTCACTCACTAATTTACATATACAAAAAGACATCATTTACTTACACATTAACGATTAAGATGTGCATATATAGTTCTACTCAAAATTGTAACCACAATAATTGATTTCCAAATACATACCGATTCTGGGTATTGGATAGTCCGATAACAACGTCCACTTTTGGCCTCCCAAAATCGAATTGTGTGATCATAACTGGCCGTTGCCAGGATCACTGACAATTGTTGGCTCATCTTTTGATCTTCCCCTAATCAACAAAATTATATAGAGAGATAGAGCAACTACTAGTGTAAAAAAACATACATATACCTGAATTGGCTCAACAAATGATGAATTTAATAATCGGATGTTGACTAATAGTAACAAAAAGAGAGAATAAAAGTGTAGGTGAAAATAAAGTAAGAATTACCTCAGAACATGTGTTTAGATCATTGAAAGAAATTAGGGTTTTGAATAAAACAGTCTTAAATTTGGAGGGGAATTTGGAGTTTAGGGGGTTTATGCCATGCTTACTGGGTTTTGCCGGCTAAATCGACTTCGCAGAGATTTGAGAATAAAAGTGGCCTAGTTGCGACATAAGAACTAACTCCGTTACCGATTAAGGCAGCGTTTGGAAGAGTTTTTTTTAAAGGTGGCCTATGATATTATTTGGCAATTCCATCACTAATTGTTTACTGGACGGTCAAAATTCTAAAGAGGACGCTCTATCAACCGTTAATAATGACAGAACGGTAAAAAAAAATTAAATATGGGTGATTTCTCCTATAAACTGTTTGGGTACGAGATTGTCTAAATCGTATTATAAATCATTTTCTATCAAAAATGACGGCCACTTAAATTTTTGATATATGGTTAAAATCGATCACACATAGTTGATAATTTTTTGTCTCTCTAACCTTCTTGTCCTCACTCTCGGGATCAAATGATCATAGGGGGGGACGTTGGTAACTTCGATCTTCGGACTAAGTTTTACGCGAAATTTTATTTCTTGACCCCCCAACCTCTATCTCCTGATCCTCCATTGTCGGCAATTCAAAACTCCTCATTTTCAGGTGAAATAGATTTGACTTTTTTTTTTAAAACTTACTAAATGAAACAACGTCGTTTCATTTAGTAAGTTTTTTTAGACGTTTTCAAGCTATACAGGGTCGCAGAATACAGATGTCTCTTCTCACTCATATAGCCTTCAAGCATCAATAAATAATTTTTTTTACTGAGAAATTTTGACCCTCTTATAATATTGTCCTGGTTCCGCCACTTCAAAAGACTCAATTCGAACTTTCTAAAATACTAGTCAAAATTAATTGCATACACAACCCACAAATTTTTACTTGTCTAGCCTTTGTTTCCTCCCTTCCACTAAATCCGGTTGGATGATTTAATCTAAGTTTTCGAAAGTCAACTTTAATATTATTTGTAATGTCCAACTCTAAATTATACTTGTACATGTGCACCATCCCATCATAGATAAAATAATTTTAAATAATATTAAATTAATATAAATAATTTAATTTTAAACATAATTTTTACTAACAAATATACTCTCATTGAAGAAAAAAAATGGGAGGAGAACCCTGTATTATTACGTCTACTTCTGTTTTCGTTCATACTCGGTACTTCCTCTCGCTTTCTCAAGTTGGAACCGCAACCTCATAGGAAAAAACTCTTGGTCCAGGTGAACCCAAACATTTGAGGCTCTCCCCATAGCCACTGACACAAAGAGTCAAGTGGATCCCACCAGAATCACAACATAAAGAAAAAGAAGAACCATAGGTCCATAAGGAAAAAGATTCACCAGCCAGAATCAGAGCACTTCTTCTTCCTTTGAGGAGAAAATGGACAAACTTTGCCCAAGTTTTGATCTTAACCCACCACACCTTTCTCCAATCTTTACAAAATTCCCAAAACCCACTTCAATATTATGCTATACCTCTCGAATTTCTTGCTCAAATCGTAGTAAATACCATGAATGCAAAGTATCCACCATACCTCAAACTTCAGCAACAAAAAACCCCACCTCCCAACTTAATAATAATACTGGAGATTTTGTTGGGTTTAACCAAGGTTTGACAAAGGTTATTGGAAGAGGACTTGTTGGTTTTGCTGCTGCACTTGCGGTTTGTATTGATTCTCCAGCTTTAGCAGAGTCTCTAACCGTGGCATTCCCTGTTTCTCGTGCTCATGAGGTGATTCATTTGGGTGTGCTTAATAATGTAGTTTTAGTATGTTGTTATATATTTCAGAGTTTATAAATCGAATTTTATTTGTTTGGTAGGTAAATACAGTTCAGAGAACTCTTGTGGAGGCTTGGGGTTTGATTAGAGAGTCCTTTGTTGATCCAACTTTTAATCATCAAGGTAACAAACGCTTTATAGAATTTCCTATTTTATATGTATAGTTATCAGGAATTGAGCTCAATGTTCTGTTTATTGCGCTCAATGTATGTATGTATGTATGTTTAGTGCATGCTTGGTTATTTGGAGTGTTAAGAAATCCAGACGCACTTGAAAATTTTGTTTGTTTAGAAGGAGCTTATTTCAAAGTTCAAACGCAGCTTAGTTAACTAAAAAACGCAGCATGCCTTTGGTACAGTGTGTTTGGAGGTCCAAAAGCTCCAACCAAACAACCTCCTTTTAGTTTATGAGTTATGTGAGGACAAAAGGAGAAGGAAGAAAAAATTAAAGGAATCATGATATCCCTTGCTACCTTTCTCATTTTAAGAGGTTCAAACTCAACTTTCTCTAAGATTATCAGAAGTCTGAAAAACAAAAATAACAACTGACTTGCTAAAATTGGGTAGAGACTAAAGCAAATCTCTTTCCTGATCTCATATAGTAGTTCTTAGTTTTAAGGGTGATCATTTGCGTCTGCTTTTCCTTTCCTTCAATAACACTAACCAAACGAAACCTGAGCAGTTGAATGAAGTAGTAAAGTTTATTCACAAAAAAATCCTTGTTTTATAGATTGGGATATGAAGCTACAACAAACAATGGTAGAAATGTTTCCTCTCAGATCAGCTGATGCTGCATATAAGAAGATCAGCGGAATGCTTGCTACTCTTGGGGATCCCTTTACTCGCATCATCAGTCCAAAGGTCCAATTAACGAGTTATTTAACTTCTCATATCCTCGTAAATGCTATATATGCTGATTTTTTTTTCATGTCACTGTGCAAGGGATTTAAAATAATGTGTGCTTTATCATTGTCTAATACTTGAGTCTAGATGATTTATGTTCTTTTTCCTTAATCATCCTATCCAGCTCGATCTTTACATGTAAATATCTATCCAAGCCATAGTGCTTTTATCGGGTGTTTTTTGTTTCCTTTTATATTCATAGTGATTTTTAATGGCTCAACTTGATTTTTACCTGCAGGAGTACCAAAGTTTCAGAATTGGAAGTGACGGGAATTTGCAAGGAGTTGGTCTCTTTGTAAATGTTGAACCTAAAACTGGGCATCTGGTTGGTGAAATCTATTTTATGAAAATTTCTTCTCATCATCCACTCGGTGTCTAAAAATATTATTTCCCCCCAACAAGCATCTCACAACCTGTGTGTTTGCCAGATTAATTTTCTTAAACAGTTGATTGTTCTGTTGAATAATTGGTCCTTATTTTAAACTAAAATAACAAGCTCAACAACTCCACTTGTATACATGTTATAAGGTTTTCCAGATATTGCTGCTGTGAGATCCTTTCCATCTATCTAATCTCATGAGTTATCTAATTTATCTCATGTTTAAGATGTAACTCTTGTAATCTGCATTCAGACTACCTAAGCTCTCTATTTTAGTACTACAGTAGGGACATGTCGATACTTTGGAAAATTTAGAAACATAAAAATATTAACGAAGTTGGGAAATTTAAGGTGATGTATTTATTGATGGCAACTTATGGAAAGAACCGATCGGTTACCATACTTTAACATCATAGTGTATGCATGCATAATCTTGTGGGAGAGGAAGTGACTAGTGGAGGGGAGGAATTTTTCTGGCGGAACTTTGACGCATATTTTCATCGTGAAATCATAGAATGATGCGTCCTAGACATGCTTCTACTTTACAATGAAGAACATTGTTGTTCTTTCTCCTATGAAATTTGCAAATACTACTATTGAACTTGAAACTCAGGTAAAACATTATATGAAAAATCTTTCAACAGATATACATGTTAGAAGCTTGTGTAAGATTTCTAGATTTTCAAGTTGGCAAACAGCATTATTAATGTTAGTTGTGAAATCTGGCTAACATCATTCCCTATATTCATGAAACTATGCAAGGAAGTGATAGCCATACTTTCTATTTAGCATATTTCATCTGTGATTCAGGTCGTTATGTCTTGCATAGAGGGTAGCCCGGCAGCTCGTGCTGGTATACATGAAGGAGATGAGTTGGTTGAGATCAATGGTATGTTAGACTGTTTGTGATCAAGTTTTGATCTTATCAATTTTTGAACCTGAAATCGCATGTTTGAATAGCATATACTATCTACTGTGTTCTATGAAAACTATGTTCTTAATAAATAATATTTCAAAGCAATTCAAGGAAAAGTTTTCATATTTTAAATTCCTAATAGAGGCTGCAGCTTTTAGGCCTTTCATATGTTTGTTAATGCCATGAATGTAAACAATAGAATTGAGAAAATGATTAGACAAAACGTTAGGAGTACATCCCAGTGACCGCCCAAAGCAGACATGTGTTGCTGAACTCAAAAGGCTAACGAAACGTAACAAAGGACATTTTAGAAACTTTCACAGACCAATCTATCTTATCAAAACATGGTTAGAAACAAATATGAAACAGTGATAAAAGCTTCAGTCATCAGCAAGGAGCCCTTGAACTTGCCAATTCGCTACGTGTACTTTTAATGCTTTATCCTTCTAGTTTTTCAAGGGGAGGAGACATTTGATTGCATATTTATTCTGTATGTCAATTGTATCAACATCCAATGAAATACTATACAAACTAAATTATCTTGATCTTTGGTTTGTGTGGGACTTTAGGGGAGAGACTTGATGGTATTAGCAGTGAAGGAGCAGCACAGAAGCTCAGAGGGCGAGTTGGAACAACTGTTACAGTAAAAGTTTCCAGTGTAAACATACTACTACTCTTCTGACCAATCTACACATGTTTTTTTATGGTTCAAGAATATCCTCTCTGGATATTAAATTGACCACAATTTTTTTCTGAGCTAATGTTTGGAAAAATACGCATCTTGGTTGTGTTAAATGTGCATTTAGATGTAAAATTGTACTTCTTAAAATTTTGAACAGTTGAATTTCAAAGTACCACTTGGTACACTTTTTGTGTGTACTCTTTAATTTTTTACAAAAGGAAGAGGAAAAAGAAGAAAAGCTCCAACAAATGGAAACTTGGTGATCTCTTGTATATCAATTTGTACTTGTATTAACGTATTCTTAACCTAACTGTTATTCCTAGAAACTCCAAGAAATTTCACCTAAATTGTAGATGTCAGACAAACTCTACTGAACTAGAAATAGTAGGAAAAGCGTCAAAACTGAATTAATGATATTGTTAAATCCTAAAGGCAAAACTGATACTCTTTTCAAATTGAAAAGTTTTATATTGCACTAATTTCTTGTTTTGTTCTACAGGGTAATGATTCAGGAAGTAATTATAGCTCCAGAGAGGTATTCCTTCTAAATAGTCTAAACTTCTGCACAATCTAGAGTTCTGCGCAGTCTAGAATTCTATAACATTTTGATATTGAAGCATTATTCATTTCATGAAGGTTAATCTATCTCGCGAGTTTATTAAGCTTTCCCCTATATCCAGTGCCATCATTCCTCATAGAACTCCTGATGGTCATCTGTCAAAGACTGGGTATGTTAAGTTGTTTGCCTTCTCTCAGGTACTACAGTATTACTCATGTTTTCTCTTGAGATGATATTTTTTTTTTAACTTTTCTTTCTGATTGTTATTTAAACTTTTGCTGCACAATCATGAAAGCAACTATTTCTGAATTATTTGAAATTGTATCATGGATAACAATTTCTGTTTTAATTATATGACAGACTGCTGCTTCTGATATGGAAAATGCAATCAATGAGTTGGAGAATCAGGGTGTGCAGTCGTACATACTGGATCTTCGGAACAACCCGGCAAGTTTCTAATTGTCTTTTTAATTTGAAAATAGATTAATAAAAACTCAATTCAGCGGGCCTCCTTTTTTCAGTTATTGAAGTGATTTTTCTTTCTAATACAAGTTAGTTTGCAGGGAGGTTTGGTAAAAGCAGGCCTTGATGTTGCCCAAATATGGCTAGATGGAGATGAGACTCTTGTGAACACTATCGATAGGGATGGAAATATGTTACCTATCAACATGGTCAACGGGCATGCTCTAACACGTGATCCACTTGTTGTGCTTGTAAGTTTAGTGCATACTTTTATCTAACTTTCCTTTTAGTTTGGACTATGAAGTATGAACATATTATATTAAGTTAGATCATTTGTTGCTTCAAAAGCTCAAGTTGTTCCACATGCGTGGCTTGTCCATGTGGTTTTATATGATATTGGCTAGTTATTACCACGTTAAACAAATGACCTAAAGCTCTTTGTACAATGGGTGATATTTTTGACCAGCCAAATATGTTTACTTTCTTTCTACCATTAAAACAGCATTAAGGTTTTGGTTGACAAATTCATCGCTCTTGTTCTTCGTTTTATCTCTGTGCTGATGAAATAGGTGAATGAGGGAAGTGCAAGCGCAAGTGAGATCCTAGCAGGTGCACTCCACGACAATGGCAGGGCTAAACTTGTAGGACGTAGAACCTTTGGGAAAGGAAAAATTCAGGTATAATTTGGCAATCTTAAGCAATATACTATTTTCATCAACTTATTGTCTCAAAATAGACTTGTTTGTTCGAATCTTTTCTACTTTTAACCCCTTCTAAATCACTGGACTGCAGAGCGTTACAGAGCTGCACGATGGATCAGCTTTATTTATCACCGTGGCAAAGTATTTGTCACCTGCACTCCATGATATTGATCAAGTTGGGATCGCACCTGATGTTCAGTGCACGACTGAGAGGTTCAATTCTCCAAAAGAATCTTTCATGAAAAATAAGAGCACGGCCTCATCTTTGGAAGCAGATTCTTGTATTATGGTTGCAGAGCATGAATTGGACATTCAAGAATCCAAAGGCTCTGCCTCTTGAAACAAAACAGGGGACGCTTCTGTCCTTTATTCTTGTAACAGCATCAGCTTGTGTAGAATGTAGAATGTCAATGAATTACTGAATAAATCAATTTCATAGAAAAACAAGTGGTGTAAGCAAAATGTTGTTGCCATCGGCCCATCATGAGAGGTATCTTGATTTACCATTTTTTCTACTCTTGCCTCCCACAAAAAAGTCCCCTATGTCGATTTATTTTCTTATATACTTTTTGTTACCATTTAAGATATTTTTAACGATAAATGTTAATCAACAAACGTAGATAGAAAATTGATATTTGTACAAGTTAATTTGATATTTTTATAAGTAGATTTTATTTGATTTTGTAAAAATATTAAATTAATTTATAAAAATTTCAATTACATATAAAAATTAATATTTTCACGAATTAATTTGATATTTTCACAAGTGAATTTTATAAAAATATCAAATTATGAAAATATTAATTCTTTATATTTAATTGTTTAAAACAAAAAATTGATTACTTTTTAACGTTATTTACCTATTTGGCAAAAGTTGTATTGGTGTATTTTTTTATAATCTTCCGGTTTTTCTGTCTTTATTAAAAACTAAATAAATAACTCCAATATTTGGATTTTGGATCATTAACAATTCTATGGAAACATTAATATAGATTAAATATATAATAAATTTGTCATTATTTTTTTACAAGGAGTAATATAGAATAAATCACAAATCTCATGTCAAATAAATAACGAATCCGAAAGAAGGAATAAGATTATAGTAGTAATATCCCTGATTCAGTGCCTCAATAGAGCAAGGAGAGAGAATAGCAGAGAAGTCCCCATCAAGGCGCTGGAAATGGGGATAGAGAATGCGGTTCCGGCGTCAGGTGCCGGGGCCGGAGCCAACTGAGCTGACACGGTGGCGGCACCAGATACGACGGCAATGAAGAAGGCGAGTACGACAATGATGCTAACTTGCGCCATTGGTGATTGATACTCAACTGTAGATTGAAGTATTTAGACTTTGAGTATGGGTTTTGATGAGAGGAGGAATGAACGTTGGTCTGTACTTATAGGAATTATAAACCGTGTTATTGGCGGGGCGTGTGGGCCCCCGCAAGCGGTAGCTGGGGGGAATGAGGTCGTTGATTAGTTTAGCGAACAGTTCTAGTTTGCTTAACTGCCATCTCAGTTATCGTGTTATTAACGTTATTCTTTATGAGATTTGTTTGTAATTTTCATTTATTTTTTCATTTTAAATTATAAATTTAATATTATTTTTTATAAAGATAATTTTAAAATTAAAATTGATATAAATTTATTTTATTTTATTTTAATATAATTATGAATATCGTAAATTATTATTAATTATAAAATTTTTAATTTTTAAAATTTAGATAAATTATATTAAATTTAAATTTAAAAATATTTATAATTTATTTTATAATTTAAAATAGAGAGAATATTTTTTTTATAACAAAATTGCATACCACGCGTGGTTCCTGTTGACATGACATCGTGAATGTGAAACCGCCGGCTGGCTACCTGCTGGATAGCTGGAGTGCTTTGCTTACAAGGCATGGTCGGTAGCGGTGCCGTATACTATATGCTCCCCCGTCTAATTTATACCAAGATTCTCATGCTATCATTGAACCGAAAAAGATTTCAGATGGATGAGTTATTGATCTAATTATTAGTCAAATTGTTATTAATTTAGTAATATCATTAATATATAAAAATATATATTAATAATTAATAAAAAATTTAAAATTTTTATTTTTTATGTACTAAAAATAATAAAATTGAGTTATAATATTATTAAATATGATTAATTTTAATATTAAATTTTTTTTGTTAAAAAAAAAACCGATCAATGGATCAATAACTGATTGAACCACCGGTCCGGATCGGTGGGTCAACTGGGTTTTGACCAAAATTGATTTTTTGTTCAAATTGGTCTGGAGTGTCAACCGGGTCCTATTTTTACTGGTCGAACCAGCTGTCCGGTTCAATTTTTAAGACCATGATTTATACTATTCCAAAATTATAATTTTTTAAGGTTTTTTTTTTTTTAAAAAACATATTCCTAATTTTAAATATATACACACCCCCTTTTAAATTATAAGGTTATAATTATTTTTAAAATTTAATTTAAAATATTTTTAAATTTAAAATTGAGATTATTCACTAAAAATTATAAAATAATAAATTTTAGAATGAGTAATTTTTTATAGATAATTTACGATATTTATTATTATTATATTAAAAAAATAAAGTAATTTTAGTGGGTGTTTGAGAAAAATTGAATAAAATAGTTTTAAATATTTAAGTAATTTTTAAAAAATAGAATTTTGAATACTGAATGAAAAAAGTTGTTTGATAATTGACATGTCTGAAATATCTAAATAACAGATTTTTATTATCTTACCTCTCTGAAAAAATTCAAAATTGCTGTAAATTTGTTTAATATTACTTAATATAATAGTTAATATTTTTTTCTAAATTTTTTAATTTTTTTTTACTTCATTCAGTTAGGACTTATTCATTCAGCTAAACAAATTAAAATTAATCATTCAACCCAAAAATCTAATCGATTCAGCCATTTAGCCCAAAATAAACGCACTGAATGACTTACCGATTCAGCTATTCAGAACTATTAAGTGCTAAACAAACAGGGTATTAGACTCCTTTTTAAGATATAAAAATGTAAATTAAACATATTATTTAATTCATCTATTTATTTAGCTTGTATCAATGTCTTAATGTATAGGAAGTTACTGAAATTCTACCTTTGCCTGTAAATAAATAAATAAATTCCTTTAGTTTTGATCTTATATAATTATTGAAAAGGTAACATTTAAATTGTGATACATACAGCTTTATTCTTAAATAATAGTCTTCTGCTTAGTACTAATAATTTCGTTGTTGAGAATTTACCATATTAAATATTGAATTAATTAAATAAACTTTTTTCTCTCTTTCCTTGGAATGAAGAGAATAATATATTTTGGAAATTGACATTTTTACAAATTAATTTGATATTTTCCTAAACAAATCTCATTTGAAGTTATAAAAATATCAATTTATTACATTTTTTGTTGACTACTTTTTAACTGATAGTTAGACACTTTCCTGATACTTTCGATAATAATGTTGTGTTGTTGAAGTATAATAATATTATAAATATATCTTTTTTTTTCTTTTCTTTTCTTTTTTCAAATTTGTAAATTAGAAAAACTAAACAAAATTATAATACTTCCTCCGAAGAAAAAAACATGTGTAATTCGACTTTTGTGCTCATTTAGATTCGTTCAATATATATATATATATAAGACGGATTTAAAACATACATCTTAATCTCTTAAATAGTATACTTTTTAAATAGTATATTTTTATTAAAACAACGTTATTTTGAATATTCTTTTTTTTTAAAAAATAATATTAAAAAAAAATATGACATGTATATTTCTTTTATTTACGAAAATATCATCAAAAAAATTTCAGAACGATATCATTTTGATAAATATATGTTATTTAAAGAGATATAATATTTAAGATATATACTTTTGAACCTTCCTCTATATGCTACTACATCCTAAGCATAGTTTTTGATAATTAATATTTTCAAATTTCAATAAGTAAAATTTATTCTAATCTTAAAAAATTATTTAAGACATTATATCTAAGTCTATCTAATGGAAATTTAATATCCATAATAAAAATTCAATAACTTTAATATTGGTACTACCTTATAGTGATAGTAAAAATTGCCTAATTCTTAATTTTTTTTCATTTGTTTATTTATACTATGTTACTGAGTTTTAAATTGGACAAAAAAGAAAAGAATCGAACTCTGAATAAAAGAAAAGAATCGAACTCTGAATACTATGCTACTAAAACTCATGAAAAACAAACACAAGTATGTGATAGATAGAACGGGTTATTAATGAAGAGAAAATAAATAACATAAAATTTGTTCTTTTTTTTTTTTACAAAAGTCGTTAATAAAAATTAAACGGATTTGGATGAAAACTCAAAAACATAATTTTTTTTTAATTTTTATGATTGTCTCTATATTACAAACACAATAAAATTAATATAAAGATAAATTAATAATTTAAATAAAAATTCAAATTTTCAATCCTATTGTTTTCTATTATAAATTATTATTATTATTCCTTCAAAACCTTCAGTAAATCAAAGAAACAAGCGCACATGACATCTTTAACTAAACAACAATTTAGCTCGTGATAATTAGTGTATAATGTGGTGTGGGTTACGGTCGTATAGAAGCTTGACACGTTGCTTACCTAAACTTTGTTGGTTTGGCCTGTTCCGGCTCAAGCATGTGATGTGGATGCGGGTGAATGCTTCTGAATCATGTATCTTTATTTTCTTTTGCTAACGGAAGAAAAAGTACAAATTTTGCTCTGCCCTTGCAATCATCAACAGTTTCATCAATTGTAGACGATTTCTCAAACAAGAATTTAGGTCTTTCATTTTTTATGAGTTTATTTTTGTTTTATACGAAGTGTCGTGAGGTTTATAAGTTTTTTTATTTTTTTTATTATATTTAATTAATTTTTAATATTATAATAATAATAATAATGTACTTGAGATTATATGATATTTCTCAAAAGATAGGTCGAAAGGTTTATAAGAGAATCATAAGTTTGGTGACATGGATCTATCTCTCCTGATGAAGAGGTGCTTTAGTCTATTATATATATATATATATATATATATATATATATCACAAAAATCAAACGATCTATTACTTACTTTAAAGTATAAAAACTGCCATAAGATAGAAAACAAATAGAATGAAACTTTTTATTCGTTCTAGAGGACTAACAAAACAATACAAATATCTAATACAATACCAAGGCTCGCGTGCACATATATCTTTTATATAAATAAAAAAAAAACCTTAAAATTTACTAATAAAATAATTATTAATAGTACAAATCAATCCATCTCTACGTGTGTCAAAAAAGGTCGTATATTGATTTCCATGTATATGATGTAAATGATCAAATCAATGCCTGAGAAGAGCGAAGAGAGAGAAAAGCAGGGAAGTTCCGACGACAGCGGTGGAAAGAGGGAGAGAGAATCCAGATCCAGCGTCAGGTGATGGTGCCGGGGCCAAATCCTGGCCGGAGACGGCGGCGACGATGAAGGCGAGGAGGAAGGCCTTTAGGACAAGGAAGCTAATTTGTTGAGTGGCCATCTTTGTTATGTTTGTTAACAACGTAGGTAATTAAGAAAGAAGCAGGACTAAAAAGATTTGTAGAGGGTTTATGAGTGAGATGAGAAGAGACAGGAGAGGAGTACGTATTTATAGGCTGTTAAAGGAAGAGTAAAGAGTGACAGCTGGCTGGGGACGACATATATACTAATAGAGTAATAGTGGCCAGGCAGTGTGAAAGTGAAAGTGAAAGTAAGTGGGTGGCATGGCATGGAATTTTCGACCGTTGAATTACTATACTACTCCGGGACACGTTTATATTTGTTGACCGGATCAATTAAAATTGGAGCACAAATATCATTATCCTAATTTTTATCGTAAACTTTGATGTCAGTGCTGTTAGAACGGTAGTATTTAAAATGAATAATGATTCATTTGTTGACAAATATCATTTTCCTGGAAGTTAATTTACATTTTTTTCTCCATTAATCTCAGTTTAAAAGTTAACACGATCTTATTCATGCATGCATCAAATGAGTTGAAGATTCATCTAAAGTTCTAAGACTTAATCAAGTGATTCCAAGCTTTTGGGCTAACGATAATTCAAAGAGGATATGATGGAGTTGAACTTTAAGTAATCAAGTTAATTCAAGGGTTATATGATATTGACTAGTTATTACCACGTTAAACAAATGACCTAAAGCTCTTTGTACAATGGGTGATATTTTTGTCCATCCAAATATGTATACTTTCTTTCTAGCATTAAAACAGCATTAAGGGTTTGGTTGACAAATTCATCGCTCTTGTTCTTCGTTTTATCTCTGTGCTGATGAAGTAGGTGAATGAGGGAAGTGCAAGCGCAAGTGAGATCCTAGCAGCATCAGGTGCACTCCACGACCATGGCAGGGCTAAACTTGTAGGACGTAGAACCTTTGGGAAAGGAAAAATTCAGGTATAATTTGGCAATCTTAAGCAATATAATATTTTCATCAACTTATTGTATCAAAATAGACATTGTTTGTTCGAATCTTTTGTGCTTTTAACCCCTTGTAAATCACTGGACTGCAGAGCGTTACAGAGCTGCCCGATGGATCAGCTTTATTTATCACCGTGGCAAAGTATTTGTCACCAGCACTTAATGACATTGATCAAGTTGGGATCGCACCCGATGTTCAGTGCACGACTGAGAGGTTCAATTCTCCGAAAGAATCTTTCATGAAAAATAAGAGCACGGCCTCATCTTTGGAAGCAGATTCTTGTATTATGGTTGCAGAGCATGACTTGGACATTCAAGAATCCAAAGGCTCTGCCTCTTGAAACAAAACAGGGGACGCTTCTGTCCTTTTATTCTTGTCACAGCATAAGCTTGTATTGTATTTATTTGTATATATAGAATGTAGAATGTCAATGAATTACTGAATAAATCAATTTCAAAGAAAAACAAGTGGTGTAAGCAAAATGTTGTTGCCATCGGCCCATCATAAGAGGTATCTTGATTTACCATTTTTTCTACTCTTGCCTCCCACAAAAAAGTCCCCTATGTCCATTTATTTTCTTATATACTTTTTGTCACCATTTAAGATATTTTTAACAATAAATGTTAATCAACTAACGTCGATAGAAAATTAATATTTGTATAAGTTAATTTGATATTTATATAAATAGAATTTATTTGATCTTGTGAAAATATGAAATTAATTTGTAAAAATTTCAATTACATATAGGAATTGATATTTTCACGAATTAATTTGATATTTTCAAGTGGATATTATAAAAATATGAAATCATGAAAATATCAATTCTTTATATTTAATTGTTTAAAACATAAAATTGATTACTTTTTAACATCATTTACCTATTTGGCAAAAGCTGTATTAGTGTTTTTTTTATTTTTATTTTATAATCTTCCGGTTTTTCTGTCTTTATTAAAAACTAAATAAATAACTCCAATATTTGGATTTTGGATCATTAACAATTCTATGGAAACATTAATATAGATTAAATATATAATAAATTTGTCATTATTTTTTTACAAGGAGTAATATCACAAATCTCATGTCAAATAAATAACGAATCCGAAAGAAGGAATAAGATTATAGTAGTAATAAATTTGTCATTATTTTTTTACAAGGAGTAATATAGAATAAATCACAAATCTCATGTCAAATAAATAACGAATCCGAAAGAAGGAATAAGATTATAGTAGTAATATCCCTGATTCAGTGCCTCAATAGAGCAAGGAGAGAGAATAGCAGAGAAGTCCCCATCAAGGCGCTGGAAATGGGGACAGAGAATGCGGTTCCGGCGTCAGGTGCCGGGGACGGAGCCAACTGAGCTGACACGGTGGCGGCACCAGATACGACGGCAATGAAGAAGGCGAGTACGACGATGGTGCTAACTTGCGCCATTGGTGATTGATACTCAACTGGAGATTGAAGTATTTAGACTTTGAGTATGGGTTTTGATGAGAGGATGAATGAAGGTTGGTCTGTATTTATAGGAATTATAAACCGTGTTATTGGCGGGGCGTGTGGGCCCCCGCAAGCGGTAGCTGGGAGGAATGAGGTCGTTGATTAGTTTAGCGAACAGTTCTAGTTTGGTTAACTGCCATCTCAGTTATCGTGTTATTAACGTTATTCTTTATGAGATTTGTTTGTAATTTTCATTTTTTTTTTCGTTTTAAATAATAAAATTAATATTATTTTTTATAAAAATAATTTTAAAATTAAAATTGATCTGAATTTATTTTATTTTAATACAATTATAAATATAATAAATTATTAAAAAATATTATTAATTATAATTTTTTTGATTTTTAATATTTAGATAAATTTTGTTAATTTAAAATTTAAAAATAATTTTATAATTTAAAATAGAGATAGTATTTTTTTTAGAACAAAATTGCATACGGTTCCTGTTGACATGACATCGTTAATGTGAAACCGCCAGCTGACTACGTGCTGGACAGCTGGAGTGCTTTGCTTACAAGGCATGGTCGGTTGCGGTGCCGTATACTATATACTCCCCCGTCTAATTTATACCAAGATTCTCATGCTATGATTGAATCGGAAAAGGTTTCATGTGAATGGGTCATTAGTCTAATGAGTGATTGAATGTTATTAATATATAAAAATATATATTATTAATAAATAATAAAAATTTTAAAAAATTATTTTTATGAATTAAAATATAATAAAATTGAATTATAATATTATTAAATGCAGTTAATTTTAATATTAAAATTTTTTTTGATAAAAAAAAAAATTGGGTCACTAAATCAATAATTGGTTGAACCATCGGTCCGATCTGTAGTTCAATCGGATTTTAACCAATTTTTATTTTTTTTTCAAATCGAACTAAAGTTTTAACTGGTTTCAATTTTTACTAGTCGAACTGGCGGTACAGTTTAATTTTTAAAACCATGATTTATACAATTCCAAAATTATAATTTTTTAAGGTTTTTTTATTTTTATTTTTTTAAATAAATACGCACCCCCTTTTAAATTATAAGGTTATATTTATTTTTAAAAATTAATTTAAAATCTTTTTAATTTTAAATTGAGATAATTCACTAAAAGTTATAAAATAATAAATTTTAGAATAAGTAATATTTTTTGATAATTTACGATATTTATTATTATTATATTAAAAAAATAAAGTAATCTCTATTAATTTTAAATTAAAAAATATTTTATAATAATTTTAAAAATAATAATAATAATAATATATTTTAAGACAAAGATAATATAATAATAATGACATAATAATAACTCGATCTGCCTTCTATGATTCTGTGCATTTGAATGGCTAGCTGTAATGATTTCCTTAGGGAATGGATTGATGTACTTAGAGGGTTTATGATAAAAATTGAATGAATTAATTATTTCAGTAATTTGAATGAAACAGAATTTTGAATATTGAATAAAAAAAGTTATTTGATAATTGACATGTTTAAAATATCTGAATAACAGATTTTTATTATTTTACCTATCTAAAAAAATTCAAAATTGTTATAAATTTATTTAATATTACTTAATATAATAGTTAATATTTTAAAAAAAAAAATTTTACTTCATTCAGCTGAAACTTATTCATTCAGCCAAAAAAATTAAATTTATTCATTCAGCCCAAAAATTTGACCGATTTAACTATTCAGCCCACAACAAACACTCTTAATAATTGACCGATTCAACTATTCAGAACTATTAAATGCTAAACAAACAGGGCATTAGACTCCTTTTTAAGATATAAATATTTAAATTAAACATATTATATAATTCATCTATTTATTTAGCTTGTATCAATGTTTTAATGTTAAGAAAGTTACTGAAATTCTACCTTTGCCTAGAAATAAATAAATAAATAAAATCTTTTAGTTTTGATCTTATATAATTTGTGAAAAGGTAACATTTAAATTGTGATACATACAACTTTATTTTAAATAATAGTCTTCTGCCTAGTACTAATAATTTCGTTGTTGAGAATTTACCATAGTAAATATTGCATTAATTAAATAAACCTTTTGCTCTCTTTCTTTGGAACGAAGGGAATAATATATTTCGGGAATTGATATTTTTACAAGTTAATTTAATAATTTTATAAATAGATTTTATTTGATCTTGTAAAAATATCAATATCCTGCATTTTTTGTTGACTTACTTTTTAACTGATATTTAGACTCTTTCCTGATACTTTTCATAATAATGTTGTGTTGTTGAAGTATATTTATATATATCTTCTTTTTTATTTTGTTTTAAATTTGTAAATTAGAAAAACTAAACAAAATTATAATACTTTCTCCGAAGAAAAAAACATGTGTACTTCGACTTTTGTGTTCATTTAGATTCGTTCAATATATATATATATATAGGACGGATCTAAAATATACTTTTTAAATTGTATACCTTTATCAAAACGACGTTGTTTTGAAGATTCTTTTTTTAAAAGAATAATATTAAAAGTAGATGTGACATAATGCGGCCCCATTTGTCTTCTTTTTATTTACAAAAATGCCATCAAATAATCTTTAAAATGATATTGTTTTAATAAAGGTATGTTATTTAATATGTATGCTTTTGAACCGTTCTCAATATATACTACTACGTCTTAAGCATAGCTTCTGATAATTAATATTTTCAAATTTCAAATTTCAATAAGTAAAATTTATTCTAATCTTAAAAAATTATTTAAGACATTAAATCTAAATCTATCTTATGGAAATTTAATATCCATAATAAAAATCCAATAACTTTAATATTGGTACTACCTTATAGCGATAGTAAAAATTGCCTAATTCTTTATTTTTTTTCATTTGTTTATTTGTACTGTGTTATTGAGTTTTAAATTGGACATAAAAGAAAAAAAAACGAACTCTAAATTCTGTGCTACTGAAACTTATGAAAAACAAACACTAGTATGTGATAGGTAGAACGGGTTATTAATGAAGAGAAAGGAAATAACATAAATTTTGTTCCTTTTTTTACCAAAGTCTTTAATAAAAATTAAACGGAGTTGGATGAAAACTCAAAAACATAAACATTTTTTTTATTTTTAATTTTTATGATTGTCTTTACATTATAAATATAATAAAATTAATATAAAGATAAATTAATAAATTAAATAAAAAATTTAAAATTTTAATTCTTTTGTTTTCTATTCTAAATTATTATTATTATTATTATTCCTTCAAAACCTTCATAAATCAAAGAAACAAGCGCACGACACCTTTAACTAAACAATAATTTAGCTCGTGATATGTGGTGCATAACGTGGTATGGGGCACGTTTGTATAGAAGCTTGACACGTTGCTTACATAAACTTTGTTGGTTTGGCCTGTTTCGGCTCAAGCATGTGATCTGGGAAGAATTATTTTATATTTTTGGAGCATAATTATTATTTATTTTACTTTTTTATATGAGGATAAATTTTACACAGACACTCCATCATATATAGATTTTATTTTTATATAAGAGGGTGAAATAAATTCTAAAAATATAGCATAATTTTTCGTGATCTGGATGCAGGTGAATGCTTCTGAATCACGTATCTTTATTTTCTCTTGCTAACGGAAGAAAAAGTACAAATTTTGGTCCCTTCTTGCAATCATCAACAGTTTCATCAATTATAGACGATTTCTCAAACAAGAAATTAGTCTTTCATTTTGATGAGTTTATTTTTGTTTTATATAAAGTGTCGGTGAGTTTTACGAGTTTATTTATTTTGTTGTTGATAATATTTAATTAATTTTTAATATTATAATAATAATAATGCACTTGAAATTTTATAATATTTTCAAAAACTGGACAGGTTGATAAGAGGATTATAACTTTGGTGACATGGATCTATCTCTCCTAATTAAGAGGTGCTTTAATTTATATATATATATCACAAAAATCAACCGAACTATTACTTACTTTAAATTATAAAAACTGCCATAAGATAGAAAACAAATAGAATGAAACTTTTTATTCGTTCTACACAACTAACAAAACAATACAAATATCTAATACAATACCAAGGCTCGCGTGCACATATATATTCTATATATATAAAAAAAACCCGTAAAATTTACTAATAAAATCATTATTAATAGTACAAATCAATCCATCTCTACGTGTGTCAAAAAAGGTCGTATATTGATTTCCATGTATATGATGTAAATGATCAAATCAATGCCTGAGAAGAGCGAAGAGAGAGAAAAGCAGGGAAGTTCCGACGACAGCGGTGGAAAGAGGGAGAGAGAATCCAGATCCAGCGTCAGGTGATGGTGCCGGGGCCAAATCCTGACCGGAGACGGCGGCGACGATGAAGGCGAGGAGGAAGGCCTTTAGGACAAGGAAGCTAATTTGTTGAGTGGCCATCTTTGTTAACAACGTAGGTAATTAAGAAAGAAGCTGGACTACAAAGATTAGGAGAGGGTTTATGAGTGAGATGAGAAGGGACAGGAGAGGAGTACGTATTTATAGGCTGTTAAAGGAAGAGTAAAGAGTGACAGCTGGCCGGGGACGACATATATACTACTAGTATTGCTTTTGCCCGCTGTTTTATTCAACCTAACAGCAGCTAAAAGTTTTCCAACAAAAATAAATAAATAATAACAGCTGGGCTAGGCCAACTCAGGCCAGGCAAGTGCATGGAATTCACGACCGTTGAACTCCTCTACTATACTGTTTCACAACGCTCGGTCCTACCCAGGGACACGTTGTTATTTGTTGACCGGATCAATTAAAATTGGAGCACAAATATCATTATTCATTCCTTTACTTCTATCTTTCTGTTTACCAAAATTAATAAGTGTCATTGTATTTTTTAAAGGAAAATCTTTAGATTTTAAATTTGTTATTTACAGATTTTGTTGGTTTTATTTATATCTTAAAAGAGAATTGCTGTAAGTCGATAAAAAAAACTCAAATCCAATTATCATTTTAAAAATAATGTTTACACGTCTCAAAATAAAATCATATTTCATTTTAAATACTATCGTTCTAACGGTACCTACATCAAAGTTTATGATAAAAGTTAGGATACTGATATTTGTGCTCCATTTTTTATTTTTAGCTTACTGTATTACATTACTTTAATTTTTTAGAGACAAATGATTTTTGTTGTTGACAAATATCATTTTTTTTAAAGTTAGGGAATTAATATTTTTATATGTTAATTTAATATTTTCACAAAATTAAATGATTTATTTATAAAAATATAAAATTATATTGTAAAAATATTAATTCCTGAAATTATTCTATATATTTTTTCTCCGGTAATCTCAGATTAAACAGGCCCAGCTTTTTGCTTTAACGGTATGACATGACCAGCCCACGATGTTCTGTCAAAAGATTTTCAATAAAAAAATGGAGTTATTAACAGTTCATTCTAGTCCAATATGCCTCATCACGAAGTTTAGTTATAGAACGGGTTAAATTTTTTTTTTTATTGAATTGAATCTTAATTTATATATATATATATATATATTATTGAATTGATTTTTTTTATAATCATATTATTGAATTGTAATTTTTTTATAAAATTTAATTTTTTTGTCCATGACTGTTAAAATTTAACGGATTGATGATTGACATGTCACGTCACGTCATATTTTATATGTTAAATTATCAGTTTCAGTCTGTTAAATTTTAACAGTTATGGACAAAAAATTTAAATTTTATAAAAACAATTCAGTTCAATGATATAATTATAAAAAAAAAATTAATTCAATATTATATATGTAAATTGGGGTTCAATTCAATAAAAAAAATTAATTTAACCCGTTATAGAACCGGCCACAAAATAGTAAGCCTAAGAACAATAAAATTAAAGTCAACCTCAAGACAAAACTTTTCCACCGAAGGACCTGGAAAAACAGTTTAACGTGGCCACCATTTATCAGTTATACTACTAGTTCATTGGTTGTTTCTAAACAATTTAATTAAATTTCTAGCCTGTTCCGATTTGGTTTTTAATTCTTAGAAGAAAGTTTTATAAAGATTAATTTATTTGTAAAATTTGTAGACTTGTAGTCCTCGATAATTTACTCGGGACGTTAATAACTTGACACAACTAACTATATATTTTCTTTAAAAGTCAAATGATTGCATTGGTTTTTAATTTTTAAATTTGACTTTTATAATTTAAAAATAACTCTTAATTTCATAAACTTGCTCAATAGTAAATAATGGTTATAAAAATTTATATGATCATCACATTTTATATCGTCCATTATAAGAATGAACGGTCACAATTTAAAAAAATGACAATAATATATATATATATAAAAGGAATGTGATGGGCGCGTGTGTAAGAAAGAGTTTAGTAGTCTTTTTCCCAAGTGGGTGTTTTATCTATTCAAACGGCATAAGGCCAACCCCAATTGGATGGTAGTCGACATGACAATTATTTGTGTGCAGCGTTGCTTAATCATGTGGAAATGGTTAGTATTAGGTAAGCCATCTATTTGGAAAATTTCGCAAGAGCCAAGTACAATTGTCAATTATTTGATGGGACGGTGACCAAGTCACCGACGACAATAATAGGAGATAATAATTTGAAATCCAATTTTCTATCGTATTACGTTACATATAATCTCTCAATTTGGTTAAGTTTTTGTCTTTTTCTTTTCTTGGTAACAAAATTCTACACCGTTACATACAACTTCGAGATCGGACCATTTCGTGTCATAGCTTTAAGAAAGGCACTTGGAATGAATGTTCAAACCTCAACCAATGGATTTGGACGGTCATAATATCATTCTTGTAAGGGAAACTGCGACTGCCCCACGGCCACAACACCATGTGCGTGTGTGAAATTTTTGATTACTTTTTTTGACCCTTTGTCAAATCAATTATCAGAGTTAAAGTGAACTGAGAGAATATTTAAGAAGAGAGAAACCAAATGCTATAAATGGTAGAATAAAGAAACTAAAAACTAAATATATTAATCTCCATCTCATCGATATTTTTAATTAATACGAGAAAAATGATGGTGGAAAGCCTAAATATCAACTAAGTTGGTGCTTAATTCTAATACAAGTAATTGTAAGTAAAAATACCGTTAATATGGGATAAACAATCATATGCCGAAACTAGTTTATACACTTTTTTCATCCCACGAAGTTCTCAGTAACGTAACAAGTTCTCAATTAAAAGCAAACTTTTCTCATGAAACGGGGGTGGTTTCAGTCACTACCTCATTTCCCCAACAAACAATTCAGTTATGGAGAGGTATATCTTGTGCAGTTCTCTTTACCATGGCCTCTCCCCTCCTCTCGAGAGCAGCTGATGCTAGCTAGTTAGGATTTCCTCGTATGTACAAATTTTAATTTCTGATGCCAATATATATATCATTGCAATAAAGAGAAGCTATATTCTATCTATGCCGAGAAAAAAAGTACTTTTTTTTTTAATTGCAAAGAAAATATTCCTTTTTTCTAGACACTGTATTTTAGTAGTTTCATACCAAGGCGAGGTCTACCCGTGTGGCAGTAACTTGAAGATGGTATTCCAATCAAACATAGTACACCATTCCATAACCATATTTTCAAAGCCATCTAATGTATGAGTGAATAAGTATGCACACAAATTTATTAAATAACATGATGTTCTCACTCGTAAAACCCGAGGTTTGCTGCCAACTTACAACATGAATGCCATGGACCTCTAGTTTTCAATCAAACAAAATTCCTTGAAAAACACAATGATATTTAACTACATATGAAAAGCACCAAAATTTACAATCATGCGAGAAAAAGATCCAGTGGCCGTCTGAAATTCTTCAAATAACTAAGTAGTTTCCTTTTTTAATATCTGGGCGGTCATGAGGCTTTTTGTCAACCATATTGCTGTTTCTCTGGATGACACAGCTTCTTCCCCAAATGGTTTAAGCACACCAGCAAGCTCATCTAGCTTGTTCTGTTTAAGTAACCGTGCACATAGCTCGAGAAGAGACTCTAGAGCATCAGCCCTTTGCTGGATTGGATTTGTCCATTCATTCTTACTATCATCACTACCAATTGCAGCAAGTGTACTCAGCAACGAAATTTCACTAGGGGCTTGATTTAAAATTACTTCAATGTCAGCTTTCGGTCTTTGTGCTGAGTGACCATTATTATCTGCTTTTGCTTCCATTCCACTTTTACTCCCATTACTTTCAGATGATAAGTCATCCAATGGCACGACTCCTGAATTGTCTACATAACATCTTGGTTCTGCATCAGCTTCAAAAACTGCATTTAATGTTGTTGATGACAAATTCTCTTCATCAAGTGATGTGCCCTTATCACTGCAGCCTGCATTGCACATTGTCATCCTACTGTGGTTTTCTGAGATAGAACTCTCCCCCTTAATTTCTGTTTCCAAATTCACGTGTTGATTACATGATGCTTCCAACTCCATTGCTATGTCTCTCTCTGAGACACTCTCCTGACATTGTTGACTATTGAAGGACTCTTCTTGTTCTTCATGCAGCAAATTTGATGTGCTTGCTTTAGTATGAGTGTCGATGCTTTCCTTTTGTGGTGAACATCGCAAACTGTCCTGCTCATCTCCATTGCATACAGTTGTTCGAAAACTTGTTTCTCCACTTTTTGAGTCTTCACTATCGATGAAGATCTTTGCAGAATAGCTTGTCGGATCAACCCTTTTCGTCTCCAGATTCTCATTGTGTGCTGAATTTCCTAGCTGAGTATTAGCTTTTTCCTCATATTGTGGAACTGCTCCTACCTCATTCAATACTCTTACCTCTTTATCTATGATTTCTTTGCTACAATTAGGTTTTCTAGATACTGAAATTCTCATCATTTTTTCCTTTGTGCTGTTAGGAGACTTCACTGGAAGGAAGACAGAAGATGGATTGCGACACCGAAGGAGGTATGGTTGTATATGGGGGTGCCGTAACAGTTCTGCAGCCTAAGATTTTGCAACATACTATAATTAGGATCAATAATGCAATTCAAATTGTTCAAATTTGACTATGCACTGCTTGAACTCACAGTTGGCCTGTGTTCTGGACTCTTCCTTAGCATACTCTTGATAATCTGTTTCCTGTAATGTTTAGGCCATTTTGTCTCAATATTGAAACTTTATTAAGATAAAATAAGTGAAATTTTGAGTCTAGTAGGATATATGATGTATCTGGAATAGGATTGCATAAAATTTATTCATTTTAACACATACAAAGGGGAATGAAAATAGAGATAGAAGGTAAGAGATTAAAAATGGAGATAAAGTCAGACATATAATAGAATGGTAGATCTTTGCTGAGAAAACAAGGAGGATAAAATCCACTGGCTAAGTTGACATTGAACTCTAATGCATATTTAGAGAAACAGGCCTTAAAATAAACAAATAAAAATTAAATAAAATTATGAAACATTTCAGAAAGATGTAATCATGGAACCTGGAGTGCCTTTCCAGATGGGTCTTTATACCCTAAACACCTTAATTGAGAAAGCATTCATATTTATATCGGACTAAGAGAAGAAAATACTTACAGTGTGGAGGAATACACAATTGGGAGTGGAGAAATAGTGGACCTGTTAATCTTGTTGATAAGTCCAGCCATATCCTGTTTTTTGAGTTATAAGTGGAATAAATTTGAAACTTGTTTCGGAAGATCAATTTGCCTGAAAAATGGTGATGCTACATAGCTTAGTAGTTACCGGAGCTCTAAATGGTGGTTGATGAGCAGCAATCTCAAACATACAGCAACCTGATAATGAAAAATGTCATTCCTACTAGTAGTGTTCCAATTTTGAAAACACATGTAGTGCGAATTATTTCCTACCAAAAGACCATATGTCGGATTTGTAGCCATAAGGAATATCTGCAAGGAGCTCTGGGCACATGTAGTTGGGAGTGCCAACAACCTATACAAGATATTACCATCATATGTAAGGGCTCATATGAGATTTCAGTTAAGTACTGATTTCAAAAAAAGATGTGTTAAAGATCAATACCGAGGAAGCAAGGTCCTCTGTGTGAAGCAGTTTCGCAAGTCCAAAGTCACCTATTCACCATGAAGGTGTAAATTACTTGTGAAGATAACGGAAACCAAGTTCTATGAAGTACTTTTTGCTTTCTTACCAAGACGAATATCACCGTCTTTTGTGAGGAATATATTGGAACACTGTAATTAGACAAACTCATGTTAAAATTGGTGCATGTGAAAAAGCATATATTAAATACACGGATGGGGGTATATACACCTTAAGATCCCTGTGAAGAACTCGGTTAGAATGTAGGTAGTCCAGTGCTAATAACACCTGTGTCAGCCACTTGCAGAGTTTCTACAGAGCAAATCAATAGAACAATGTTGCATATGTGCAAGCTAGCTATTACAGGTACAAAAATAAATTTTCATAAATTGCAAAGTTCCTTACACTTACCTCCTCTGGGAAAAATACTCCTTTAGCCTTTCTTACAATCTCTGACCTAATCATTGAAAAAATTAATATTGCCTCATCCAATTGAAGAGTGTATGTTTATATATTTTAACTTGCTAAGTGGAATATGTTTATTCTTTCAAAAATGATTTAAGTGTAATAGTGATAGGGTATATACTCATATTTCGTCTGAGGCGAACTTGTACTTCTGAAACAACTTAAATCAATTCTTTATCCCAAATGAAATTAAGAGGAATTAGAATGTCTAACAAACTAGGGTTAGCCAATAAATAAAAATAAAAATAGGATAGATTATGTACATGTCTCCTCCTTCACAGTAGCCAGTCACAATGCAGACACAGGACCCCTACAAAACAGAACACATTCAGACCAGCTTGAATAGAATAATTCAGCACAATTTTAGAATTTTGCTTAGGATACACATACAGAACTATGATTACCTTGTCCACCCAAGCATCTTTGTACTCCACAACATAAGGGTGGTTGAGTCTCGCTATTAAATTCATCTGCAACAATATAGAGTAAAATAAACTTCCTCAGTCTTTCAGTAAGAAACACTGTTTAGCGATCCCATCTCTGATGAAGTACAGAAAACCAAGATTAGAACATGAATGTAACATTCCCAAAAATCAATATATTGCCGAGAGGATTTTTCGGGGGATTATATTCAAGTCTTGGGGAGTCGCATAGATGAATTTCATTTTGTTGATACAATCTGGATGAGATAAGGCGATCTAGACGAATATACATATTAATATTACATACATATATATATATTATTCATTTACTAACCTTCGAATTCGACCAAAAGAAAAGAAATTAAGAAGATGAAGATGAATTATTCATTCACTACGAGTTGGTAATGAATTATAGTATATTTTAACAACAAATTTAGGAATAACTAAAATGACCTCCTGGTGTGCTGTATCCTTGAACTTCTCTGTTTGCTTAGCGAAACGAATCTTCTTCAAAACATACCTATTACAATACAGAAAATAGATGATCAAGCTCCAACAGATCAATGTTTATGTAAGAATTACACGAGCACAAGACTATATATAAAAAGTGAATCTTGTGTATAATAGCGCACACACTTTTCTTAGTGACATATCTTCGTAATTCTTAAACCCTTAAAGATTAATAAAAACACGTATACAAATTATCAAAGCAAAATACAGGACAAACTGAGTTATGTTAAAAAATTTGGACCTAAAAGACCCACCATATATGCATACAAAACACGCAGATTGAGAGACAAACTTGAAAGTGATGAGGCAATTACTTCTTTTTCTCAAATTTATGGAGAACAAGAAAAGCAGCTCCAAAAGCTCCTCTTCCAATCTGCTCAATTACTTCATAGTCTTTCATCTTGGACTTGGCATCGCCATTCTCAGTCTCCATGGAAACCTTCAAAACCATAAATTTTTACAAATGGGTATAAATTAAACTTCAGGGATTACTCCAATTTCTGAATTTAATAAAAGGGCAATTGAGAAAGAAGGCAATGTTTGGGTATAGAAGAATTACTTGTAAAACAACCAATAAAAGGTGGAAACTTGTTTGCACAGAAGTAAAGAAGGAACAGATGCCAACACTTGAGAGTTTGGTCCCTGGGTTTATTATTGTATTCAAGTTCTAATGATACCTCTTTCGGAAATGAATTAAGCTACATTCCACAATGATGAAATCAAGCTACAATATGAGAGAGAGAAAGAGATGGGAAGACACTCAAGTAAAGTAACATTGCACTAATATGATTATCAAAGAGCTTATTATTCACCAAATAGAAAAACGAAAGAGAGAGATGTGGAGAAACTAATCAAAGTCTTAAGTAAAGTAGCTTACACTATTTAAGATAATTGGTTTAAAGGTGAAATCTTTAGGAAAATTCAAACAACCCCAAATACAAATGTACAGAGCAAAGAGGAGGATGATAGAGAGAGTAAAAACTAAAAGCAAAAGTAGGAGCGACAGGAATGGAAGATGAAAGAGGAGGCAAGGCCCTTTGCTTGTATTTCCAGATTCATAAATAATCATTCATTTCACACCGAGCAGGGAATATTTTGTTTGTTGGTTGGCCCTTAAAGTTATTATGTCACCTTCCTCACACACCTAGAAGTTTTTTTGTAGTTTAATTAATTTTGACATGCTGCCAATAGTACTATTCATTGTTACTATCTGACCTAACTAGAAAGTCATGCCCACCACAAAATGCAAACATGTTCTTGGAAAATGGAAATAATAATCTCACATACAGTTTTGATGAAAATACGACAGTTTTTAGTTTTCAATTATGCAATTTGGTTTGCCAATACATTATTCATGTTGATCCAATAAAACTCTTTAATGTAGGAGTCTCTTGCTATACATGCCCACTCGGCATACAACAATGTAAATATTTTTAATTTTATAGATGTTTTTTTAACGTGTTTACTCAACAATCAATATACAGTCGAATAGTCACAAATAAGACGGATGTAAAATTTTCACAACTTCATAGATATTTATCGTGGTGAGAGTCAAAGTATGCCAAGGTCGTCATTCACAACATTTTCTTAAATTAGACTTCTTATTGATATGATGATTAAGTCGAGCTTTTCAGCTACATTAGATTGTCGGGTGAATTTGGTTTTATTTTGTATCCTACCGAATAAGTATAAACATACAACAGCTAAACACTACATCATTAAAAAATAAACATGTCATTAAAATTTATAACATGTTCCACTTTTGTGTAGATAAATATAATATTTAATTGTTGTGTGAATAGACCCAATGAAGTCTACAAGTCATTTTTGGCAAATAATATCTACTTTATATCGAATTGGCATCATCCAGAAACGAGAGAGTTGGGAAGTATGAAAGTAGACCAAATTGTTGATCCACCAAATTTTTACAGAACTCCAAGCCATGCCAAGTATAGAGTCCGTTTCATCAATGTATATAAATAGACAAGACAAGCTTGTCGGTTGAAGAACAAACTTTCATCCATTCGTCCTAAGATGGGAAAAAGCACCTCCGCCTTTCAGGTTTCCTTTTCTCCTTTGGTGGAGATTTACTCTTATCACCCCACTATCCAATTCAAAGAAAAAGCAGGTATTATAAGATTGAAAATTGGCACCTAAGTCAGATTTTTCATGCATAGAGTAAAAAACCGTTGCAAGAGAAAACAATCGCACAAGTTCAGAGCGGCACATAAGTGCAAGTAAATGAAAACATTAGAACTTCCTAGAGATTCAGAATTTTTACATGAGATTGATTCAATAGTTATATAGCTACTTTCCCTTGGATTTTCTGGATGACTTCCTACTTTCAAGTTTTGCCTTGGCTGCTTCAAATTCTTCATCAGTAGGTTCCGACATAGTTTCACCTCCATATTTGCTAATCAGAGATGAGAACATGGAATCAAGTCGGCCTTTCCTCTCATTCTGCCGCTGAGTAATTATAGTGTATAAGTCATCTGACTCTTTCTTCGATCTGTAATGTGTAAATGGCAAGGTCAGTTTGTAATAATATGGTTTGCTTTTCAAGATTGAAATTACTGTATCACGTCAACTTAAAACTAGATTAGACGACTCACTTCGCCCTGCGGCTTAAAGGGGATGTTGGTGGTTTTGTCTCAGACACTTGGGTAGTCCATTTCTGATATGCTTTGGTTGACTTCAGCTCTCCTGAAAGACATTATTAGCATTGCACAATAATAAAAACAATCAGGAAGTACGTAATACTGTATCAACAAAATCAACATTTAATTTCATGCAGCCCATCATGCATCTGAACTTCAAATTTCAAGGGATGATTCTTCAGACCATCAACCCAGTTCTAATGTGCCAACCAGTAAGGGCAAACTTAAGTTAATTGAAAGTACAACATGAACTCAGATGCCCAACTTCCTCTTTCTGGTAACTGAATCATAACTATTAGGTCATATACATTCCAACCCAACCTCAAACTCAAAATTTCTCTACCAGCCAAAAAAAAAAAAATCCTCACCTGCAGCTATGCTCTCATCAAGAATATCCTTGAATCGATGTGAATCCAATTTAGGATCTGAGCATATCATAGAGCAGAAGAGCCTGAAAACAGGAAAGCAGTTTAGAGTACAACAAATCAATCTTCAAGAGGAGGAAGCACATCACTAAATATACAATTATACCTCTTCATGTTACCCTTGTACTTCTTGTACAGATCAATCAAATCATTCTTCTCTGAGTCTGATCCTCTATAGTTTGCTTCAAACTCTTCAACATCTGCTTCAGTGACCTGCAATTGAGATGTATATATATAGTCTTTGCTTAGAACAAGGAACATAAGGGAAAATAACAAGAAAATGTTTAGAATGCTGGCAAATTTCTTGATATTAATATAAACCTTTTTGTACATAGTTCGGAAAAACTCCCTCAAATTTTGAACAACATCCCCCGCAAGTTCCTGTAATCAGAAAACAAAGATATGCATCTCTAGTAGGTAAATGAGAAACCATGCAAATTTTCCTTGCAATAATTTAGCTTCTAATTTGTACATTGGTAAAAATTAAAACATTATTTTCACCAAACATGATGTAAATATCATATGAACCCACAGGTGACCAAAAACTACGACAAACAAAACTGGATTATTACAAATTTACAACCGAAAACTGACCGCATCATCAATACAGCCAGTCTGATCATAGAGTGCCCGCTTTTCTTCATCACCAAGAATTGATATCACCTTCTGCAGTTGCTGAAATTTCTCCTTGGCCTCCTGCAAATAGAAAAGGTGAAAAGATTTAAAAGAAAATATAAGGGAAATAAGAGTATGAAGAGGATAATTGAGAACACAAAAGATGACAAGGAGAACTAAATTTGACCTCGTCACCAGGGTTCTTATCAGGATGTAGTCGCAATGCCAACTTATGATATGCTTTCTTTATTTCCTTCTGAGTTGCCGTCCTTTCCACCGCAAGAATCTGCAAGGCACAAAAGCTTAGTTACATTTTTTGAACCACTTTTGAACGGAAATATGAATTAAGCCCCTCAGAGAACAGGTCAAATACAGAGAGCTGTATGTGATCTGAGTTATTAGAAGACACACGCTAACACATAGTCAACAGACTTATGAAATTGGATTTAATGTGGTATACTTCACCTAATACTAATAATGATGATGATGAATTGGCGTACAATTTTAAATATAAACTCCTGTCCACGTTTCATGTCCTCTTATCTGATGTCCAAAAACAAAGTACTCTTGTTTAACATATTCAAAGATTATCCTTTTACCATTGCTATTAAAAAAAAGAACTTAAAATTAGGCCCACTCAGAGCTTATTTTGAACTTATATGCCAATTTCAATGTCTTTGCTACCACTTGCAAAGTTTTTAAAACCAATTTCAATATTTTCTTAAATTGTGTGAAAGTCAAATGAGGACATCTGAAGCTAAGCGGAGCGATTATGATGTTGATGGTTACCATAAATATGACCAAGAAAGAAACTATAAACAACATGAAGTCAAATAATATTAAGAGATAAACTTTACCCTAGAATCACAAAAATATAGCTCCTTGTAAGAGCATAGTATTTACCATAACATGGCATGTGGAATCTAGGAGCAAAGAACCATTATAAGGAAGCAAACACAGAAAACTGTCCTATAATCAATAACACATCATAGATCAGCGGAATTAATTTAGTTCTTCTAAAAGAATTTGATTTTTCTCTATGGCCTTAAAGTTAGTCAGGTTTCAAGGCCAAGCTTTCTCAAAGCAAGAGCACAAGAAAAGAAGAGATCTAGATGGGCTGCAATGATTGCAGCTTCCAAAGTTCAATACTGTCTACTGGGATATATTAGAGACCATAACCATAGTCAGATTTTGTTTTTATTAAAAAAGTAACACTTTCGGGTTATCACTTAACTTCGCCATGAACTAATAATTGTTAAGCTTAGCAAAATGCACAAAAAATTAAGCAAAAACCTTTAAAAACTTAATTGCAAACTCCAATGAGCTTTCTTATAATCAACCATTAAGATATGAAGCTCTAAATATTTAAATTTCTTAACATTTTGCGATATTGAAAACCTAAATTAGGAGTCATGATCTTCCAAACTCATGTACCATTCACAACAGAAGCCTTTTCTTTGTTTTTTATTTTTTTATTTTTTTTGTTTGTGGTAAAACAGAAAACCAAGTCCCTCATATAGATCAACTTACATACATGAAATTTATTTATTATTTTCAAACGCAATTTGGAGGGATATTAGTACAAGTACAAATGAATTTCAATATCAAGAATCTCTCAGTTATAATATTATTAGGGTGTAATACTAAAATCACTATAAGCAGGGAATAAAGCAAGAATACAAGCTTCCAGAGAAGCAGGAATGAAGCCCCACAAATAAAGAGAATAAACATACCCACACAACTTGTGAGAATCGAACATGAGTGTGCCCATTTGAGAACATAACAATTTACAGTTACTAAATCAAATCAACAGGAAAAGCAATCACCTGACCGGTTATAAAAAAGAAGCAATTGATAATCAATAATTAGTTTTTCATCAATTTGTTCAAACATTTAACTATTAAAATAACGAAATTTAATCAACGAACACACAGTACTAAGAGATCTGAAGAATCAAAACAACAACTTCCAATTAAGCAAATAGCCGTTTTAGAAGAAGCGTGTGAAATTATATACCTCGTACAAGCTCTTATCTGTTGAGGAGGATGATTGTTGGGGATCTTCTTCCTGAAACTGTTCTTCTTCATCTAGGGTAATGTCTTCCGAAACCCTAGTCTTCTTTCTCTTCCCCATTTTGGCACAGATACTTGTCTTCCACAGTTGATGACTTACGGAATGGAAAAATCTCTTATACGAGGCCAATGCAGAGGGGTTTCAGTTGATAATCTATATGAAGTGATTCGCTTTATTTAGGGGTGATGATTTCCCGCCATATTGTTCCTTTTCTATATATTCCCGCCAGATGAGTATCGGGTCCGGTTAATCCCTGAGATTCATTCAAGTGGGTTTGTAACCTTTTGCCGGTTGTGATTGTGTACAGTGCAGCTCGAAGCCCGATCCGACCCGCTAAAGTGTTGATATGTTTATTGTTTACCACATGCCAATTGCCATTCAAGGACAAGTCTAAGTCCAGACACACAATAATCACATATTATATATACCTTATTTTTAATAATATAGATAAATAAAATATTTAATTATTATATATTTATATTTATTCTTTAAAAATAGCCCTTAACACATAAAATAATAATTATATATATATATATATATATATATATATATATATATATATATATATATATATATATATTGCTAATTTGCTAATGGTGACAATTTTATTATTATAAAATTTTTAAATAATATAATTAATATATGATCCACCATTTATAGATAAGTATAATGATAAAGAGCAACTAAAATCAGTAATACTATTTTGTATCCATATCTTCTAATCATTGTTTTGTCAGTAATGGTAATAAATTTACATCAATAATAAATATTAACATATTTAAGATATATAAATACATGAAATATAAAAAAATTAAAAAAAATCTCATAATAATTTATTTACTAGTTGCAATTTAATTTTATCATAAAATTTATGACATAAATTATTTTTCAAAATTTTATATTAATAATAGATATTTGTACATGATATATGAGGTAGTTTAAAAGTGACTCATGTATTAATATTTTATTTTTAAATTCATTAAAATTCACATTAAACCTGAAATTAACGGATATATAAATTTTTTTATTTAATAAAACACTAAATTTGTTATTTCTACCAAAATGCAAGAAAATCACTAAAAATATGTAGGATTTTTACTCTTAATGTTGATGCCGTAAATAAAATGTAGCAGTTATTTGAACCGATTGATCACGCAATTATAATTACAGGCTGGCGAAACCGTAAATCCAAAGTTTGGTAAGGGCAGGGTAATTGGCCTCAACTGTCACAAAAGCCTTCGTTTCAGATTAAAAAGTTTTAAGCCTTTTATTTTATGTGACTAAATAAATAGGACAAATTACGAAGAATTAATAAATCAAACACCTCTCACTGTCGACACCTATTACTCACCGGGGCCACGCCACCGCCACCACCTCTCGATTTTTTCCGATTATCACCACGATTATATGTTTTGATTCAAGGTACTCATATATACTCCATCTCTTGATCTCGATTTGGGGATTTTTACTTGTATGATTTCATTCATTTCCTTTTTCTAATTTCTTCGTCAGTAATAATCATTTCCGGTTCCATTTTGCGGATCAAGATCGGCCAAAAAGCTGTCGTTTTGAAGTGCGGTGAGCCTTTACTCTTCCGACTAGGCTTGTATCTGTCTTATTATAGTTGTTCTGTCTGTATAATTGTGCATAAATGATTATATTTACACAATGTATGCTCATATGTTTTTATATATGATGATGCTTTTGGTAATTTTTGAATTTGGAGGTTTCTTAGGTTTATTCCTTGTTTCAGATAATTTGGGAGATGAAATAGTTTAGTTCATTTTTAAAAAAATTATTTTTTGGTTTTTTGTTGAAGTGTTTACTTCTATGAAAGGTACCAATCTGAAATGAAGAAATTTAATAGCTCTGCCTTGAAAGGTTTGCCTAATTAATATAGTCTGGCTAACACGGTAAATTTGGTTGCATAAAGTCGTAAAAATATTCTAAAGGATATGATGATTTTATATTCCCCCTCCCACCCTACCAATGCTCATGGTATCAAGCGATTGTATCCACATATCTGCTACTAGTCAGCTTGTATAAAATTTATGTCACAGTTCCAAGGAGAATCTGCTGCATCGAATGCCCTCTTTGAAAGGGAATCATCATAGGCTCTTTGAAGGAGAGAGACAGGACAAAAGGGCTTGCTAGGAATTGAACTGTAATGTTAATTGACAATTAAACAATCTCAGTATTGTTACCTGGTCTGGTTTTATTATTGGAAGATATTAAATATACTTCTGTTAGATGGTACTTAGTAAAGTTAAAAGGGTGGCACTACTTGGATATAAATTTACCATTTATGTTAGCAACATAATATTATTGGTTAGAGTAGAACTGATTGCTTCAAGAAATAATTACCATACTAGCTGAATTTTTTGCTTCTCTCTTATGGTCTATACTGTAAGAGGGGAGGAAAGTGATATCTCTCCCTAGGGTTAGGTAGAGATTGGTTTTGTTAAAGTAAAAGCCTGTGGAAAATCATAACCATTTAATTGGTCTGTGTGTAAGAAATGTGGAATTTGAAGGCACATAACTAATGTACCATTAATTCCCATTTAATGATTAATTATATCTAATAATGTTTTTAGCTCTTTAAGAAAATGTAGTTTACCTATCTTTTCCTTTATTTTCTTTCTGTCCCCACCAGTTCTCTCTATCTCTCTCTTATCTTTCATCTTGTATTTGCACATATGAATATATGAACAATAATGAAAGACTCAAAGTAATTGCCGAAATCATATGTAGCCCATTCAATGCTTTCAATATTTTATAAATTATGTTATGAACCAGACTTAGTTGTTCTTTAGCCTTCAATACCTATGTTCCTCATTCTTATGTTGGACTTTAGCAACAAACTGATTGTCAAGAGAAACAAAAGAGAGTAAGCAAAACACTAAATTGATGGGTTACGATTAACAATGCAACAGTATTGGGGTAAGGAGAAGAGAAGGAGGTGCTAGTAAGGAGAACTCTTATGCATTCTATTAGATAGGTATTAATACACTTGTCCTTCAACTTGAATTTATAATATAGAAAGCAGGAAATTAGCATTCCGTTTTCATCTTCAATCTAAAATTTGAAACACCTCGTAAAGATTACTTCACCATTTACTTCAAGTTTATTTAGGGGATCTGATCACCCCTGGGAAAGGGGAACTGTTTTTTTGATCCTTGTGCTTGGTTGTGCACAAAGTGAAAGGCCAAGGGTCTTGGTTGATGTACCAGTGAACTCTTCTATATGAAAGGAAGAAAGTGCCATAATGAAGACTACTCTGTTGTCTCTTCTTCTTTTCTCACTTTCTGGAGTAAAGACCTCTTCTCATCCTTCCCCATTTTCTTCGGAAGTATCACAAACCATTCGGACTAACCTCAGATTTTGCTTCCTGGCTAAATTTATTTTGGTTAATTTATTTTCTACTTCCCTATCTAGTAAGAGCCTCTGAAGCTGCGTTTGGTGTAATCGATATAATCACCATCATAATTCTTAACTTCCACAAATATGCATCATTGAAGGATAATTTACCAACTTATGTGGAACATAGCAAATCGACTATTTGCTGTACAAGTAAGTTTAAGTTTGGTTTTGATAATTGGATCTCATGTGGGCGACACCTCTGATAACATTCCACCTTGTTATCATGTCCATGACTCATTTAGAGATGGTTGCATGTGCTTTTTTACTTTTGAGTCATGCTTGAATGATTTTCGGAATGTATGTGTGCACGAGGAATGGAAGTGGTTGTGGGATTGTTTATATCATTTTTGTGGATATTAAGATGCTTTTGTGCAGGATAGTTGAATAGATGGAGTCTTCCAAAGAGACAGGCTGCCAAGGTCCAGAAGGCCCCATTCTTTGTGTCAACAACTGTGGCTTCTTTGGCAGTGCAGCCACCATGAACATGTGCTCCAAGTGCCACAAGGACATGATCTTGAAGCAGGAACAGGAAAAACTCGCGGCGTCATCTATCGAAAACATTGTGAATGGTGGCTCCGGCAGTAGTGGAAAGGAGCTTGCAGTTGCAGGTGCCATTAATGTGCATGCGGGAGCGGTGGAGTTGAAGGTAGTCCCTACATCAGCATCGTGCTATTCATCATCCTCAAACCAGACTTCAGAGGTGAAGATTAAAGAGGGCCCAAATAGATGCAACACTTGTCGCAAGCGTGTGGGTTTATCAGGTTTCAGTTGTAGGTGCGGAAATCTATTCTGTGCAGATCGTCGCTACTCTGACAAACACGAGTGCCCATTTGATTATCGGACTGCTGCTCAGGATGCAATAGCTAGAGCCAATCCTGTTGTGAGAGCTGGAAAGCTTGACAAGATCTAGGAGCCATAACCGCCTCAAGGTTTTAGTACTGAAGTATGATGATCGTTTATCCTTTTATTCTATATCCATGCTTCTTCGTCCTGGTAAGTTGGCCAGTTGTCTTCCTAGGCGTCCTCAAGTGATATGAATGGTATGATGGCATGATAAGTGGGGGCATCTTTGCAGTCTAATGAATGCAATTAGTATTCCTTGTCTGATTGACAGGATTTAGTTTGGTTGGTTTAGTAGCGTCTTTATTTCGGATGGCTTGATCGTTGCTTAATACCACAATATGTAATTTGTCGTGATTTATTTTATTCTGAAGTGATGTCATATTGTTATGGTGTTGGTGGCTGCGCGCATGCCTTGCATAACATGAAATCAATCTGTAGCCAATATATGAAATTTGTCTGCGTGTTTGCCAATGTAAATTTATGTTATATTCTCTATTTGAATTACTACCCGGGGGGGGGGGGTAATTTGATCCCGGTAACTTCGACCCCCGGGCTAAGTTTTAGGCGACTTGACCCCCCAACCTCTTCCTTTTCAGGCGGTTAATGGGTGAACTAAAGGGATTCCATCAAATTTCTCACACACGTAGCAAAGACTCTCAGAATGCACCAACATTAAGGTAAGAGATTTCACCCTAAAGCTTTAAGTTAAGTTTTATGTTTCATAGTGGGTTTATGAATTGTTGTTGTGGGAGGCTGTTTTGTTAAGTATGAGGATCATGGTGAATCCATGGAGAGACAAGGTTGGATTGTGGTTGGAGTTTATGTGATCAATGTGCTCTATGTGATTAAAATTTAGTAAAATGGACGAGTGATAATCTGTGCACAACAAATGTTCGATGAAATGCCTAAATGAGAAAATGTTGTTAATTTAACTTTCAAGTATGGGTTAATATGAACTAAATGGTTATTCTATATTACCATGACTAAAGTTGATAATAAAGTTAGATTATTTTGAGAAAATAAAAATAATCCAAGAAGGATGCTCGGAAATGTTAGTGTTGTGTGTAACTACTTGCATGAAATAAATTGTTATGTTTCTTAGCAAAATGATTGCTATATGTATAAACTTCCATGACTGAGAATTAGTAAGCAAGTTAAGCCATTTTGGCAAATAAAATTCAAGGTTTTTAATTGGCTTAGCATGATAAGCGCATTTGTGACAAAATAATCAAAGTTTTGGTTAAAGAAAATGAGGTGTATGTGTTTTCCAAAGTGAGTTATGTTTTGAAAAGAAGACCAAACAGATTTTATAAAATGTATATGTTTTGCAAACTTAGAGGAGTGGGGACATATATCATGACCTTGAAAAATAATAAGGTAATGTGTGGGCATGAATTACTGATTGATTTCATATATATTATGTTTGGAAGCCAAAACAGATTTCTATATGGAGTTTGTTATCATTGGTGCTCTATATGGTTATGTATTAGTAATTTAATGATTTCCAACCTATGCACACCACCTGTTTGCTATTATGCAAAAGAGAATATTTGTTAATTTTTACACTTAAGGTCCTATTTTCAATCAAAAGAAAAGGTCTATTGCTAAAAAAAAATAAAAAAAATCAATATAAGCTATGATTTTATTTATTTGAAAATGATGGGAAACAAATATCAAGAATGATTTCTAGAAATGTTTCTAAATGGTTTTAGGGAAAATTGTCAAGACTGACTTGCGTAATAAAATGGGAGACGAGTGGATGAATGACAGTTTGATAGTTTATAGTGAGAAGGATATTTTTTCAACAATTGAAAACGAACAAATTTTGAGACGTTTTCAAACTATGCAGAGTTGCAGAATATAGTTGTCTCCTCTTAATCGTACAGCCGAAATAAACAGTTCAAGCGTCAATAAATAATTTTTTTTACTAAGAGATTTTGACCCCCCCTATATTATGGTCCTAGTTCTGCCACTGATTACTAGCTAATGTTATTCCGTGTAACTTGCTGTTTGCCTAATGTGATGGACATTTCTCTGGCCTTCCCTTCCATTTCTATTTGATATCTTTTCAACTCATGCATACATATTGGCACCCTTAGAAATAACTGTTTAACGATTGAGCAGATTTTGTCATAATCAACCTTCAAAGAAGTTTAAATTTCCAACAGTTTTGCAAACTGACAAGTTAGAGGAGAAAAAATCATATGAGAGTTTATTGTATTTATTTCAATTCGTCAAAATGGTGCACTAGTGGAGAACATCCTTGCTTAACTTGGTATAAGTAGGGATGTAAACGGATATAAATGAATTCGAATATAGCAATATTTGTATCCGTATCCGGAAAATCAATTCGCTCTACGTATTTGTATCCGATATTCAGCGGATTTTAAAAATGTTATTCATATTCGGTATTCGAAATAATATCCGAATACGGACAATATCCGTTTTTTGTTTATTTTATTCGAATATTCGGATATCCGGATTCGTTTATCAATCACTTAATATAAAATTCATTCAAATTATTTACAAAAAAAATTAAAAAAAAATTGAATAATTACTCATAACCAATCTCAATTTAAAGTTTAAATTATACATATTAATGAATAAATGTTAATTTTTTTATTTTTAATAAATACAATAATTAATGCTTTAAATTACAATTCAAATAAGTTTTTATTATTTTTAAAATCCTAAATTTAAAATGAATACTCTACTTATTAATGTTTAAATGTCCATTAATAAGTAGATGATCATTTTATGTGTTAATTTGGAGTAATACTGTAGTGTGTATAAATATTTATAATCTATAATTATAACATTTAAATTATATTTATAACACTTGTTAAATGATATATTTTAGATATATTGTAACACTATATATAACTATAATAAGGGGGGGAAATTAATGTGTTTTAAGGTATAGTTCATTAATGAATGAAAGTTAATTTATTTATTTTTAATAAATACAATAATCAATACCCTAAATTATAATTCAAATAAGTTTTTGTTATTTTTGAAATCCTAAATTCAAAATGAATGTTCTACTTATTAATGTTTAGATGTCCATTAATAAGTAGATATTCATTTTATGTGTTAATTTGGAGTAACACTGTAGTGTGTATGAATATTTATAATCTATAGTTATAACATTTAAATGATATTTATAATATTTGTTAAATGATATATTTTAGATATATTAATTATAACACTATATATAACTAGAATAAGAGAAAAAAATAATGAGTTTTAAAGTATAGTTCTTTAATGAATGAATGTTAATTTATTTATGTTTAACAAATACAATAATCAATGCTCTAAATTATAATTCAAATAAGTTTTCATTATTTTTAAAATTCTAAATTTAAAATGAATGCTCTACTTATTAATGTTTAAATATCCATTAATAAGTAGAATCTCATTTTATGTGTTAATTTGAAATAATATTGTAGTGTATATGAATATTTATAATCTATAATTATAACATTTAAATTATATTTATAATATTTGTTAAATGATGCATTTTAGATATATTTTAACACTATATATAACTAGAATAAAAGAAAAAAATAATAAGTTTTAAAGTATAGTTCATTAATGAATGAATGTTAATTTATTTATTTTTAATAAATACAGTAATCAATACTCTAAATTACAATTCAAATAAATTTTTATTTTTTTGAAATCCTAATTTTCAAAATGAATGCTTTACTTATTAAAGTTTGATGTCCATTAATAAGTTGATGTCTATTTTATATGTTTGGAGTATTACTGTAGTGTATATAAATATTTATAATCTATAATTATAACATTTATATAATATTTATAACATTTATAACACTTGTTAAATAATCCAAAAGTTATATTGTAACACTTGTTAAATTATATTTATAATACTTGTTAAATAATTCATTTTAGATATTTTAACTTTATAATAGTAAAAATTCATTAACTATACTTAAATCGATTTATTAATATTATAATAAAAATGTTATTTTCTACTTTTTAGAAGTGAAATGACATATTTTGAAAATAATTTTCGTATGGTAGTGAAAACTAATTATTATATAAGGAAGACCACATAAAAAAAATTATTTTGCTTATTATATATATATATATATATATATATATATATATATATATATATATATATATATATATATATATATATATATATGGATCAGAATTCGGATATCAAATTTCGAATATCTGTTATTCGTTGAATATATTTGCGGACGAATGTTAAACGAATACGAATACATCTATATCCGTATTCGTATCCGTTTATTTACGGATTCCTTTAAACCGAATACAGATATATTCGTTTTTTTCCGAATGTGAATAATATATATATTTTTAAAATATGGATACGGATGAATATAAATATTCCGGTTCCCTTTATGGCCCGAAGTTCAAGGCTAAGAATGATAAATAAGGTTTTTATTCTTACCATATATTTATTATTCAGCCCATGTTTGAAGTCTCCTGCTGATAGCCTTATGTTTGTTCAACTTGTTTAGCCTTATTTGACAGCTGAATTGTAATCTCATTATGTATATATATATATATATATATATATATATATATATATATATATATATATATATATATATATATGTTGTAACACACGAGTTTCAACTTTCACTTTCACAGCAATACATTTGGGATATTTTAATGTATATATAATGACTCAAGTTATTATTATTAATGTGTTTTTCGTCATAATTTTTTAAGTAAACTTATAAAAAATTATGATTATTCAAAAATATATTATTGAGATAGTGAATTAAATTTTGATGCGTTACATATATTCAACTTTGTAAATTTTTATTTTTAATCAAAAAATTAAAATATCGCATGCAATTATTAAGAAATGCATAAATAGAAGTCTATTATATATAATATAATAAGTATACGTATGTGTGTGTATTATAATAGAATAATTTTAAACAATTATAAATCATGACAAGTGGAACGCTTTTGCTTTATAAAAAAATATTATATTCGATTTAAATTATAAGATCATTATTAATTTTTTGAAGTCAACTAAATTTTTAAACTCAAAATTAACATAATTTTTTTTTAATTTTAATCAATACAATAATGAATATTATAAATTATGTAAAATTATTACTCATATAAAATGCTATGAACCTAATTAAGAAAAACAGAAAGGAAAAGACTCAAATGTGATGCAATTATGCAAATATATGATGAAATATACTGATTTTTACCAGAATCCGTTATAACATTCCTTAAATTGAGACAAACATATAAAGAGATTTACGCATAAAGAGATTTACATTTTGTGCAATCATATACGTATATATACGTGTGTATGTGTATATATATATATATATGTATGTATGTATTCTGCCGTAAAAGTTGGAGACTGTTTTTCTAAGGCAATTACCATGCATACTGATTATTTATTTAAACTTTTTCAAATTCCAGGAAAAACAATGGTTTGTTCAGCGGTGTATACTCTAATGCTGCAGGAGTTTCTTGGTACTCTCTTTCGCGCGCACATATATATATATATTTGACTTCATATATAACTCACTGAAAGTTGGGCATATATATATGCTTGTATGATTTAGTAATTAGAAAGGGTACATGCATGTGAATGACGATGATGCAGGAGTCCCAGCTTGAAGAATCGGCAACTACTGAGTAGGTTTGGAAGATCAGCTGGAGAGTCCAGCAGCTCCTATACATCTATCTCTCTCGCTTAAACAGCCAGTTATTCATCAACAACAACGTGATTACTTTCAAACGCCACCCAATCCCAATTACATTTACAATGATCATCAGATAACATTCCCGGCAGTAGCACAAGAAAAGCCGACCTCAGACAAATATATAGCAGAAGAAGTTGCCTGGCTTAAGCAAATTTTGTTGTCACCAGATCGTGATGCCAGCCACAACGTTTGAATTTTAATTGTAGCCTACTAGCCTTGCATGCATGCACAGTTTTTTATTTTTTTTTTATTTTTAATTTGGACGTAGTTTGCATTTGTCTTATGTAAATAATGTATCTCAGCTCATGCATGCGCCAAAGATTTTGAATGTTAATTGGTTTACTAATTTTATCAATTAATTTTATGTGCGCTTTTTCATTTTTCTAGTATAAATTTTAGGAAAATGATATATATTAAAAATATATACGTCGACTTTTTGATTGTTAGCTACGTGAATAACTATTAATAATAACTCTTTTGAGAGTGTGTAATAAGTGAGATTATCTTATAATTATATTCAATCTTATGTATTAATATATTTCACAATTATAATTCGACACAAATTTATTGCAGACTCTAGATTTTATTATTGGGTTCTTATGCTATATTGCTATATGTTTTTTGTTTATTTCTTTTTATGCATGTTGAGGTTTGTCTTAACCGCATAATAAAAATTAGAGTAATTTATGTGCACAAACACTACTACTCCATGCATTAAATAAAAAAAATTATGTAAAAAGTTAATAAATCTTATCAATAATTTTAATAATAGGACCCACATATATACTATTTTTTCTCTATGTTTATGCACTATTGTTTGTGCAAGTAAAACTACTCAAAAAAATTATATTCAAATATATTTCAAGATATAAAATCATTATATTGATTTTTGAAGTCACTTGAGATATTTTTAAACTTAAAATTAACATATATTTTTTTAATTTTAGTCAATATAGTGATGAATATTATAAATTATCTAAAAAATATTACTCATTGTAAGATTTATTATTTTAAAATTGTTTTTAATAATTTTAAATTTAAAAATGTAAGTCAACAATGAAATTATAATTTTGGAACGCATGCATGGAACAATATTTAAAATATTTGACATTAATTATTAACTATTGTTGTTAAAAAAATTACGCTCAAGTATCAAAAAAAAAAAAAAAAGAATTGATATTTTCACAAGTTAATGTGATATTTTCGCAAGATTAAATGGAACCCACTTACAAAAATATTAAATTAACTTGGAGAAATATCAATACTCAAAAAAAAAATTCTTAATACGTGTTAACTAAAAAAAGAAGTTAAACAAGAGTTGAGGCACGTTATCGTAGTGTCTTCTTTAGTATGTACAATTTATGAGCTTAAAATTTTGTATAGGCGCTTCGAGATAGAGTTGGCATCTGTCAAAGTTATTAAAAGAAATATATTGAAGCAAAGACTAACCTAAAAAACACTGTTATATATTTATTTAATTTTTTACATGAAATATATGTTACTTTTCCTTTAGCTAGTACCATGCATTAAAAGAATATTATATATATTTCAAGAGATAGTAAGCCTTAAACCCTAACGTCTATCATCTTTAAAATCATATATAAATTAACCCATTAGTTGCTCTGGACTGAGTACAACCACAAATTGTGTAATATTGCTGGGATATTGATATTTCCACTAGCTAGTACTATTAAACTTTCATGCTTCATAAGTTTCTTATCCATTTAACCAAAAAAGTTTGTAAACAAAGTGTTAGAAATTATGCAATTTGATTTCCAATTTTATGATATGATTCAATACTGCAGAATTTACATGTGTTGATTTTAAATATATATGACACCACAAAGTAATTTATCATAGGGAAAATGTAGGGCATGCAGCGTATTAGATTAATTGGAGTGAAGCCCGGCCCCCAATTTCTAACCATGCTATAATCTAACGGTTCATATGTACAGAATGCAAGAATGTTTATACATGTTTACTCTTCTGGAATTGGACAGATTCTCTTGAAGAAGAAGAAATGTAAAAGTGTGGGATGCAATATAACACACTATCCAGCACAATTGTCTAGTATACAAAAAAAGTTATGAGATTTGGACATATTTATGAATGTCCTAAAATTTACATTCTTAGCAGTTTTTGCAAGTTTGCCCTCCTATCCCATCCTCGCAATAGTTTTCTTTCTTAAGCAAAGATTACTAATATACATAAAAAAAAACTCATGCAAACCAAACCTCACGGAGAAGCCCAAATCTTGTGTTTGCTGCATTATAACCTCTTTGGTTCATGTTTTCACCATTCCCAGTACTTCCGTTTCCGTTTGCAATTGCAGTTGGAGATGAAGGCAATTTCTCAATTATAGATGTTAAAGGAGAATGCAGCTCCTCTAGCTCCTCATCACTTGTATATCCTTTCCTCTGTATGGCAGACACGCTCCTAGTCATCTGAGAGTTCCCTCCTGCCTCCGCAACTTTCTCTGCTATATCAGCAGAAGAAGGAGGTGTATACACAGCCTTAGCAGCCGAACAAGGGAAGCCGCCTGAAGTCTCTCCTGATAATCTACGCTCTATGATACACTGAACAAACAGAATAACCACACATCAATACTTTCTTCACCATAGGAAACTAGATTTAAAAGCCCTCATAATGTAGCGTTTCCCATATTTGATAGGGCTATAGCATACTGTTTCTATATGCAAACAAACTATTCATTAAATCAGAGATGGCTCAGCTATTAATATTCTATTCTTACCAAAATCTCAGTGATGCCATCAATAATACTAAATAAATTCATTGTGCTTAAGCAGCTAGTGACTAAATCAACATTAGATGTTATATTAAAATTTGAACAGCCAACAGAAACTCATCAAGATGAATACATTTCACTCATCAGAACAACAAAAGCTAATTGGAGGGTAGTGTGGTGGTCCACATATGATTGCACATAATCTAGCATAAATATAATATAGACCTAGATAGAGCTGAATGGTGAAAAAGGTTGTGTGTACTCATTGTGGTAACTTTAGGCATTGCAAGTTGAGCCATAAGCTTGAAATTGGATTTTACGAAGCTAAATGCCATTGGAGGGTTGTTAGAAAGAGGTATAAAAAATCATGGAGAGCTGTTCAAGCAATGTTGTTACTTGAATAACCATCCAATACCAAGCACTTAAAAGAAAGAATGTTTGATTTAATAATTCAATGGCTCATATATTCTAATAGACAAATAGTCAGAAGAGAAAGTAACGAATTTCAAACCTCAGCATTTAGTGCCTCTAACACAGGACCTGGAACCGGATCAGGGCAGAACTCATCTGGAGTGAAATTGCAGAGTATGCGCTTGAGCAAAGAAAGACTAATTGATGGACACACCTAAAAACATGATTAAAAAAAAAATCAAGTTCAAGATTTGAAGAAACATAACTTGATGCTCTGAATTTTTCTATAAATGTACAGATTTTTTTTAACAAACCTCTGTTCTAACTGATCGGTCCATAAGCAAGTCTTTTGGTAGCATTAGAAGATCACTCAAGGCATTCAATAGATGGAAGCATTTTAGCTCAATATCCCCTTCCTGCATGTCGTCATTACCACTGCTATTTTGATCTTTCGCAGAATCATCAACATCCATGCCAAACAAATCAGTAAGCCATCTGGACCAATTTCCGACCTGCAAATGAAGTCCGTTTTAGGTACTACAACACTTGCTACAAAATAGTTACTGACATGCAATAGATCGTGGCAAAGTAGGAACAATATCAAATGCATAGTTTCCTATACATCGTTACTCTTCAAATTTTAACACTTTCATGAAATATGGTCACATGACGTGATAGATTACGGCATATCAGTAACGGTATCAAAGACTTGGCTTCCCACACATCGTTACCCATCAATTTTTTTGAAGATGTGCTTAAAAACTCCAATACAAAGTAGCTGAGTTTTTTGACATTTGAGAATCATATGTGCGAAGGGTCAACTCTGCCCTCACGGAATTAAATACTTCTATTTGAGTGGCCAATTAAGAAAACATATCTACAATTAACTAGAAAATCAGGATGAGATCTAAGTGAATGTAGATTTATATTTTTATATAGATGAGCTGAATACGATGCATACAGAATTTTTTAGCTGTGCCCCAGACCCAAAGCTCAGATCCCCAGCAGGAATAGGCAACACCTTAGAATCAACTATAGGATCAGATATAGGATCCGTTGGAATCTCATGGGCCGACTCGCGCAGAATAGCATTGAACATGGCTACATCAAGCCTGGCAACACATTTTTCCATTACCTGGCCAGAAACATAGTTTCTATTTAAATAAATCAAAGAAATAATTGCTAAAATTTGTCAGAAAATAGAAACTGAAGCTACTTGTGCAGATGACACGCCTATGTTTACATACCATTCTTGCCAATACGGGCAGGCAACCACATTCATGACCCCCTGCTCGAACAGGACAAAGTCTTTTAAAAGCATCATGGAATGCAATTTTCCAAAGGTTAATGGAAAAGCTCCCCTGCTGCTGGTCACCCAATGCAGGTCCCAACAACCTGTAAATGGTTTTACTGGCATTTACATCCACAGCTGGAGATTGCATACTAGGAGTCAAGGTCTGGACCGCAAGAAGTTAGTCAGCACAAAAGAGAAATGTACATTGAAAATTACTTACAATTGTAAAACTACACAAGTGATCTGCCATACATAAGCCTGAGTAACACATTCAGAACTGTATGTAGTATCTCAGTTCTAAAAAAATGTTTATAAGGGCTTAAGTATACAGCTTAAACACATACAAGCTGCAAATTACCATGAGATCATGGACTGGAGACCAATATATTGGTCAAAGGTGAATTTCTGAAACGAGACATTATGTCTAATAGCTTCAATCAATATGATTATATCAACTAGCTATGCATCGGTATAGTAGATTGTGAAGTTCATACCTGCCACCATATTGATTCAACTATCCTAGAGAAAATCCAAGATTCAACTTTCTCAAGCGCAGCTGTGAAGGTCCTCGTCTCTTGCCAATTATCAATGAATTCCATAAAACCAAGCTTATTTGATTGTCTACCGCTAGAAGTAGCCCTCCATTTCAGTGATGAAGACTTGTCTTCACTTTTCTTGCCTAATCTGTTGGACTCAAATATTTTCGTAAGCGCAGTTGACTGACAAGAATTGCCAAATGCTTGAGTGATAATTTCCCTCAGTACAACAGTGTTTGACAGCCAGAAAGTTAACCTGTTAACAGAAGTAAGCAAAAGGATTATCAGTTGAAAAATCAATACATATTCCACAACCCTCAAACACAAAAGGGAAAATATTTACATACCTTGATACATCATTACCACAGGCCTTAGCAATCATTACAAGCCCTGAGACGGTATTTTTAGCAACTGTAGCCCGCTTGTCTTGAGACCAATGTTTGCAAGCATGAATATAGAGTCTAGAAAGACGTCGCGCAGGTGTATGCACCTTGTGAGCTGAGCTACCATGCTCTGGTACAACAGAATATAGAGATATTTCTAAAGCAGCAACTTCTCTCAGCTCTTCTTCAAGTTTCTCAATTCTTATTTCCATTTTCTCAATCTTTAGATCTAGGGCCTCCTTATCTTCTTGCTCGACATTTTCATCATCATGGGCAGTTTCATCACCACTTCCAGCACTATGAGCACCATTTGAGGCCTCGTCCAAGGCATCAAGTTCCTTCACTTCTTCAAGAGGTATGTCATGGACACTTTCAGCACTATGAGCACCATTTGAGGCCTCATCCAAGACATCAACTTCCTTCTCTTCTTCAAGAGGTATGTCATCGAATCCTGCAGATGATTCAGATAAAGGCTTTGGATGAACTTTCATATTTTTGGAATGGTTATCAGATACACTTTTTGCTGCCACTTTAGAAGTCCCTCTATTAGATTTTGTGGTTTTCTTTGGGGTGTTATGTGGGGACTTAATCTGTGAATTATTTGATCCCCATTCAGGTTTCACTCTTGGTGCACGAGAAGAACTATCAGAGGATCCCTTTTTCACTAGACGTTTTGGAACTCTTGAGGCTCTTTCTGTTTTTTCATCCTCAGCTGTTTGTGAATCCCCCTGAGAGGACACTGAATCATTTATTGTCTCGGAATCTGATTCTCCATCCCTCCCCTCTGAAGGTTCTTTCTCTAAATCATTAGAGGTACCATTTGGTTTTTCTTTGTTATCTTTATCAACCATTTGGCAGGGTTTTGAATCTTGAGATTCCTCCTCAGACCTGTAGACATCATCTGCATAATGTATAACCATGCTTTCATAAACTTCAGAGGGTTTTGTGCCCGTTTTGGAATCACTTACTAAGATACCGGAGTCTGATATAGCCGCTGAAGCTTTATAACCAGTCTCTTTTGCTTTCACAAATTTTCCAGCACTTTGTTGTTGCAGTGTATTCTCTTGTCTTTCAGATTTTGCTGAATCTGTTGTTTGGACTTCTTTTCTTGTCTGTCTGTTTCATGCTTAAGATATTTCACTTTGTCAACTGCAAGCAGAAGTAGCAGATCTAATGAAGGAGAAAAACAACAATAAATGATCTTAAGAAGAAAATCATAAATGCAGACACCGCAACAGCAATCGACTCGCAGAGAAAATCTTCGTTTGTTCATCTTTGGAGATATCCAACATTATTTAACAACTGGCTACAAAAACAGCATTAAGGCTCAACAACTGCCTCTTTGTGCTTTGACTATGAACTTTAGTTCCTAAAGCTACATGCAGAAAGAGGGAAAAAGAACCGGGAAGAGTTCTAATCAATAAGAGGAGTTATTGCTGTCCAAGAGATTAAAATAACAGTTCACCAGTAATTGAGCATATCCAAATGGATTTTGTTGAAATAGTAGCATAAGCTAAAAGGAAGGGCAGACAACTGAACCTTTAACGGGATCCATAATACAAAATCAGAAAAGAAATTAAAACAGAGCTATAGGAATTCTAGCACAAGGCACACTTTGTCATTTAGAGACGCAAACTATTCCGGTGACTCAAAATTTGCCGAATGATAGTATAGCTTTCACTAAAAATATATTCATTTGACCAATAAGCTTAGGATTTGCAATGTATGTGGATATTCAAAGCTGTTTCAGCAATGTATAGTAGATACTATGTCAGCAATTTGTTCAAATGCTTACATTAAGTTTAGAGCAAATAGCATATAAAAGACTCGGAGCCAGAAAATAACAGTGATTAACATGATGACTATGCGGGCTTGGCTTGGCTCGCCTCCATCATAAGTCAATCTTGTAGCTTTATTATAGTAGTAAAACTAACTATTGAACTAGAAGAGGAAAATCTGCTCATCACTCTTAAAGGAGGCTGCGATTCAATATTCAAACTCACAATTAATACTTGCTACTCCAAAATAAGGAAACTGTTAAGGGAATAGCAACAACATGAACAACAAAAAAAACACGATTTATAGGGAAAAAATTACACTTACACTAACAAACCTGAAATTCTCGTGAAGAGCTAATTCAGAACAGGAAAAGGCAAAGGAAGAGAAAATGAGCTTCTTCCACACAGAAACTCTTCAAAATGCCGGGAAAACGAAGTAGCACGAATCTATAACGTTAAGAAAAAAGAGCATCGGAAAGCGGGAAAATATAGTTTTAACTTACCGAAGCATTTTACTCCTCGTCGAACTTGGAAAGAACACAGAGAGCTTGGGAAATGCTTTAGCTAGTAGCAGCCTCGTGTTCCACCATTTCCGATCAGCTTAAAAAATACAGCCACACAGAGAATCTTTGGGATTATCAATCAACTATTGAATTTTAAAAACGAAAGATCCAATCACAGTCCTTGAAATCCACACTTTTTCCAATAAATAAATACACTGGTAATTCGTATATATACGTAGAAGCAATCTCTCTTGTTTAATGAGTCATTTTCTCTCACTATATATCTTCAGACATATTATTATTCTTCTTTCTTCAAATGGTCCAGATTAATTCTCAATTTCTCTTACGTGAGTGGTTTACATCGTTCTATCATTCTCAATCTCTCTCTCAATTAAATACAGGTAGATCGTCTATCACCCATTCAAAAAAGGTCTTTTCCATTTCATTTATTAGCTGTTCCATCCTACGACAGCTGCTTCAGTGTGTTATGGTGATAGGTTGTCGGTGGCGGACAATGACCGGGATTTCCCGGTTACGTTACGCGTTACTTATTAGGATAAATAATAATTAGGAATACATGTTTTAACTTTTAAGTTTTAACTAACGTTTGACACACCTAAACCACTCTCGCATCACTTCATCAAAACTCTCGCATTCATTTTTATTTTTGTTGTAAAAATTGAAAAATAAGTATGATATATTAAGCTTTCAATATATCACATTAAACTTATAATAATCACACATGTTTAAAAGAGCTTTTGTCGCGCTTATGTTGAGACTTAAATTTAATTTTTTTTTATGAATAACGTGTAAAAAAAAATATAAAAAATTAACCGAGATAAACGACCCACTTACCGTAGATTAAGAAATAGTTGATTCTATTATGGGATTTAATCTAGTAATAATTTGTCCCACTTGTATATGACTCTATATAATAAGAGTGAGGGTTCAAATCTCACTGTGCGCACTTAGATATTAGTATGATGCATAGAGACATTCTATTTAAGATGGATGTTGAGACCACCACGACTATATCAGAATTCATCGACAACAAAAAAATCGTTAAAAAGATTAATAATTTAGCATATTTTTATTACATTTGAAACTTGAAAGAACTTCATTTTATATTTGGTTAGTTGAAGTTGATCCTCAATTACTCGTGATGTGTATTTAATCATGTGGTCATTGTCACTATATGGTTATGGACTCTTATAAATAATTTTTTTTTGAACGAAACATTCAAAACGATTGTGAAAATTTATTAAGTTGGAACATCTCTAACAATAAGTGAAAAAATACTAATAAGAATATTTTTCAACCAATAAATAAAGACAAAAATCAGACCGTTGAGCGGGCTCCTATGCTAGTACCCAATAATAGAAGTGTAAGTTTATGGTATACCAATACAAAAAATCAAATCAATAAATTGATCAAAGGCTAATTACACCTAATTCAAATCCAATTCCAACCTCAGATTGGCCCCGGAGGCTGGACCCTCCACAAGGTCCATCTTATACCGTGGACATAGGGGTGCACACAAAATCGACTAAAATCGAAAAATCGATCGGACCGAACCAAACCAATACCATTTTAAACCGAAAAACATAAAATCAAAAAACCGAATACTATAAAACTAAAAAATCGAGACTAGTTCGGCCAGTTTGGTTTAGCTTCTCAAAAATTCGAAACCGACCAAACCGACCGAACAATTTAAAATTATAATATAATTTATATACTTTTCTAATAAATATTTATTTTATATAATTATATATTTATTATATGCTTTTATTGTGACGAATTTGTAAAACTTCTATCCTAGTGAGTGAGTTAAGTGATTTTTGTTTTTCGGATTTAGAGAACTTCTATTATAATTAGTAGTTATTGAGTTAGTGATTTATTAATTATTATGAAAAATTGACAATATAATAAATATCAAATTATCAATTACGGAACCGAATAACCGAATAAACCGACCGATTTAACCGAAACCGAATAAACCGATAACTGATTACGTTGTAAAAATTTGGCCGGTTTTGATTTTTAATTTTTTATAACCGACTTAAATGGGTTGGTTATTTTTTTTCCTCAAAAAACCGACCAAACCGACCGTGTGCACCCCTACGTGGACATTTATTTTCGTTTCTTAAAGATCATTTTGAATAGTAAACTATAATTTCATAATTAACTGTAATTCACATTATTATAGCATCAATAATTCATCAAAATTTTACATTAAAAAAGAAATACACTTCATAAAAATAAAAAATAAAAAATAAAAAACCCCTACACGTCATATCATTAAATTATCATATTACTTTCAAATCACATTTTAAAAAGATATACATACTGAGAAATCGAGTTAAAATAAACAGAAGATGTGATAAGATAATGTAAAGAAACAGTAAGTAATAACAAAATTACTTGTTGTCTCGAAGGCTAATTATTTTTTTGGTGGGATCTTTCTTTGTTTTATATAGACAATATCGTCGTTTTTGTGCTATAAGTCACTCAGTTATATAGTATTCATCCCGTTCAAAGTTCTAAATCATGGGTAAAGTAAATCAGGATATATGGTTAATGATGTCTTCGAAGTGGTTCCCTGAAAATGGATTAATTAAATATTTTAACATTTTCCCCTTTTAATTATTGATAAAGAGGCTAGTTTGAGCAAATTTTTCTTATATCTTGTCGGCATGCTACCAACTCCACCATATGTGCTTTTTCTTTACCGACCTTAATACGTATATCTTCATATATATGGATGTAAAATTAAACTATTTATTAAGGAGCTACCTTTTTTTCCATTTTTTTTTACTTTCAACTACGGCATACCCACAAAGACCACCACCAATTCTGTTATTATGTGCATGGAAAATAATCGACGGATATATGCATGCAATATTTCACTAATTATGTTTTTTAGCCATTTATAAAGTCAAAAAAGTGTTACATATTTATTTCTCAAAACTACGTGATTTGTAATATTTCTTCGTTTTATTGAGAAAAATGTTTTTATTAAATTACCAAAAAAATTATAAATATTAAGAAAATATTTTTGCTTCGTTAAAGATATATTTACACACGAACAGTGATAAGTAGCGGTCAACCAACTAAGTATTTCCAGAGGAAAGGTACGTATAATAATATTTTTATTTTTCATATTTTTTGGTAACAGGCAATATGTTGTTTAGATAATATATAAAGCATAAAATTCGACTTGTTGGGCTTTGGAGGAACATCCTCTGTATTAAATTACAAGTTGGTCAAGGATCCCACGAAAAAAGAATACTGGAGTAATAATTACTTCCCACCCACCAAAAGAGTTTTTAATTTTTAAATTTTAAAAGTTAAATTGTGATTTTAGTTTTTAAAATTCTTAATCTAAAATCTCATCATACGTTGATTACTCTTCTTATTAGTATTGAATGAATTTATTTTAAATTAATCAAATATCGATCCGCAATTAATTTGATTGGTCAAACTCAATTTGATTGGAGGAAGGAACATACACCACCATGTCTGGAAATTCAAAGTCGGTGAGAGAGAGAGTGAGAGTGATACTGTCACGTGCCAAGCATGAGGCTCCATTTCCATGAACAAAGTCAACGTTATTCGTTGGACTATACTTTAATTAAATAAATTAAGAGAATTGATATTTTAACAAATAAAAATTATAATTTCATAAAAAAATTTAAATGAGGGTAAAATTTATTTATTATTCATATAAAAAGAATTTTATAAAATTATTATTTTTATTTATAAAAATATCAATTCTCTGAATTAAAAGCGGACATTCCAAAGAGGAAAAAAAGGGGGAGTGAGACTAGGAGAGGAGTGGAGGCAGCACCACCGCCATATCCTCCGAGATTTAATTAGATCCACATGCAGCACGCAATTAATGACCCGACGTGCCACCAACAGGCATATCGATTTAAATCACAAGATAAGATTGACTGACCATGGACTGCCCTAAACACCTTGTATTTGGTTGTTTTTCCGTTTAGAAAGAGAACAATATAATAGGATTCATCATATCTCCGTGAATTCGTTACTGCCCTCCGTCAAAAAATATATGAATTTTATATATTAAAGAAAACACGAGTAAAATAATTTTTGAATAAATATACAACTGATCCCTTCATTTCTCAATATGATCAACAGTCAACTTCATATTTTTACGACATCATGAATTATATTTTATTACAAATCTTATTCCACCAAAATTGAAACTGATTCGGGAAGATAATCACCAGTTGGCAGTGTTGCACACAACAGAATTTCAAATGAAATTGAGGGAATCAAGATGACCAAACGGCTGCTGTTGATAGATGTTCGATTCTATACATAATCAGACAGGTCTAGTTGGTTGTCCAAATCCCATATGACTACTTTTCCGTCCAGCCCTGTGATATTTTAGGTGTAAGTGCCAATACCATCTTCCAGAGAACGTCGCAACATGAATCATGCGAATACAGAATTAATCAGACGATGAATTGACGTCCATTAGGACTAACCTGAAGTGCTGAAGCGAGCCACTGTTGAATCCTCTGCTTTCTTAAGTGGCATAATGCAACTAGAATTCCCAAGGCAAGGTGGAGGGAAAAAACATGTATTATGCTTTTATAAATTAATAAAATTTAGCTAAGGGAAAAAATAAAAGATCCAAACACAGGCATATGATTGAAAGATTATAAACTACTTGATACAGTTCTCGTGGACGCTTCCACTGGGTCTAGAAATTTCTACAGTATCATTGATGATTCCATATTTTGACTGGCCGTATAGTTTTCCAAAAGCTCCGGACAGCTGAAAATAAGAGAGAATGTAATAACATAAAATAAATAGAACAAGAGCCTAAGACCAACTCAAAGCTAGAATACTTCATAAATTCGTTTTCCATGGTTAGATAGATAAATTTCTAGTCCGTTAATAATTGCAACCAAGATTAGGAAACTTGTTTTTCTGGGGTAAAACAAAAGGGTACTTCACAACGCAGGTGCTAACAAAGGCCACAAGGTAAACAACAAACTACTAAAATGATCAATTCAACCACAGCATGGATAAAAACATGGATCCTCCACTCACCTAAACATACACCAGCCTTTTGGCTGTAATCACAATAGGATGAGTTCGTTAAATAAATCTAGTTCTGCCACATTATCTTTTATATATTTTCTTTAAAATAAACCCATAATTATTCTAGTCTTCCAATTCCCTATCAGTTGAACCAACTCTATAAGTCATTGGTGTGGTTATTGCTACTTGGCAAACATAATACCAAAATGACGTTCGTATATCTCTCGTCAGTGTTCCTTCTAATTTTTTTGATGATTACATCCTATTTATGCTAGTTTCTCCAACCTCTCCATCTCGTACTTTGCTCTTTCTATCCGTTGACCCTTCTTCCCTATGAGGCGGTCAAATCTTGTTCTTTGCCCACATACTTTGTAGCAGGTATTAAAACTCTGGGCTAAAGGCAGTCCACCCAGCTGGCTTAAGTGATTTTCGTTTTCCACACCGATTCAAAGTCAAACAAAAAAGGGCATCCATTAAATGCATCGCGTGCAACTCTCAAAGCATGTCAGATTTTGTTATTTTAGAAATTATGGATGTATTATGTAAGAGGTGATTATTTGTACATGGAAAAAATAAGGTTCATAATTTTAGTATTTTAACTGGGGCAGAACACGACAACTGTCTGAAAGAATTAGAATATTCATCAAAAGGATGGAACAGGGCGAGGCAAAAAACTGTGCCATATATGTCACAATTTCTTAACGTTGAAAATAACAGCATGCTTTCTTCTATTGGTTCAAATGTCAGCATAAACACTGGAGAAAGAGTTACAATCTTGCTCTAATACCTGTGAGCCATATCTTGCACTTGAAGATGCTGTTTTCCTTTCACCAAGGAACCTAATAAAACTCCTAATAATAGAAAGATAAAAGATATCACTTCATTATTTCCTTCACAAAAACATTATGCAATGCAGTTCTGTGATACAAGTACCGTGCAGTATGGAAGAAAAAAGATACAGAAACAAGCAAAAATAAAATTAAAATGCCACAAAAATGATCCAAAAATCACGAATAGCATTATTCATAGCAGAACAGTGAGTTACCATAATCCTCTCTCATCTGCTGCAAACACCATAGGATTGCAGTCATATCCCACACCAATGACCATTCTCTCAGAAACAAACAATACCTGAAGTGGTAATGTGTTTGTGAATTTCAAATATAATACCAGAACTGAATAAAATAAGTATATATGATCTAGAGTGATGCTGACCCACATCACGGAGAGGCAAATCACGGAATGCTACACTTTGTGCAGAAGGAGAAGGACCAACTTCATCAACAAAGTGGATAACTGAATTATGACCTGAGGAGTCATTCCATTGATAACTACGTTAGGACATTTATAGATTATAGAAACCATGTTCTACAACTTTCATTTGCTGTCAATTAGAGATTTAAAAAAAAGAAGCACTAAAACGTAGAAAACTAACCTATAGATGACCCCGTCCTCTTTAATTAACTCTGACAAGTTGGCACATAGTTTAAGGATTGGGACTTTAAATAATACTTTAAAGTTCACTATTAAGTTTAAATAGATTTTTAGTAGTAGGGTCCAAAAAATTTGAATTGGAGAGATAGTGAAGGTAGAAAAAATAAATTGTTGAAGTGAAATTGTGGGGCCCGTAAAGCTAGGAATTGGACAAAAGTAAAGAAGTTCACTTGATTTGGGACTTCCAAGAAAGGAGTTCAATTAAGAGAGAGAGAGGGAATACATAAAAGCAAGCAATGACCACAAGCACAAGCTTTTGAGGTCACTAAGAAACTTGGTTTCCTCTTACAAAACAAAAATGTTCGGTAACATTGTGAAAGGCCTTTAAGATGAAGATAAGCGCTGCCAAAAGGCCCTTTCTTGGAACTAACTGTAATTGACAGTTACTACCTTCTTTCACTAAAGGTCTTCTAATTATAGGGAGTTTCATCAAACACATCAAATTCAATAAAAGTTCATGTCAAATTAAATTTTCTAAGAGTGCTCGAATTCTACTTGAAGCATCACGCCTATCACCTTTCAGGGCTTCAATGTGCTGCAAGTTAATTTATACCAAAATGCAGTTGTATGCTTACCTGAAATTAAAGCAAAAGAGAAAACTCTTACCTACATAGGCTAAGGTATTGCCACTTGGTGACCATTTGACACCAAATGCCCAGCCAAATGATAGATCAAGCTGAACAATTTGCTGCTCAGCAAAAAACAAGAACAAGAAAAACATAAAATAATTTAGTCTTCAACCAAAAGACATACTGAGGTTTGCAAATATAAACCTTGTTATGAACAAGAAGAAAGCATAAAGTGAGGAGAAAGAAAGAGAGCGAGAGAGAGAGAGAGAGAGAGAAGCTGTGCAGAGGACTGGGTATATTCTACTCCCTCTGTCCCAAAATAAACCAATAATAAAAAGGGTAATAGTGGAAGAAATTGGTAAAAGTACTTACAATTACGGAAATAGGGCATTTATTTTGGGACTACCCAAAAATAAAATTAGGAGGATCCATATGGGGCAAAGGGATAACTAATTGTGGTGACTCTCCATGCGACAAGACATAATGGTGGAAATTGTGCAAGACATTAATTAGGATGATTTCATTATTATTTTTACACAACCTCGTTTTACTCGCAATTTCCTGAATAACTATATATATAATACACATATATGTGTGTGCGTATGTGTATGTGTGTGTGTGTGTGCTCAACATAAGAGACTTACCAAGTATGTGTATGCATGCACACACATATACATGTACAACACCAGAAAAGACAGAATTCATGAAAGCTAAAGGTATGACAACAATAAGAAACCAACAACTAAGGGATCCAACATGCTAAAGTGAGTAAGAATCTCAAATTATAAAATACAATTAGAATGTTGAAGAACCTTGATCAAAATTCCATGGTTGTATGTGCTGATAATAAATATACATTAACCAATAAATATCTGTGAATGCAAATTTAGTTAAGGATAATCTATTATACAATTGAATTTCAACATAAGATGCAGGAGTTTCCTTATAAGATTACCCAAGTATTAAGTATGAGGGGAAGCAAAAGGATAAGGTTGCTTTGCAGGAGTTATCAAGGAATAATGGAGATTGCAATTTCTAACAAAAATAGGGACCAAAAGGATAAGGTCGCTTTGCAAATGTGTGGAGACTCGCAACAATGACTAGACTGTAGTTGGAGTGAAAATGTGTCATTGATTTTCGTAATTTAAATGAGGATGCATTTTCCATGTTGAAGCACAAAAAATAAGATCTTTTAACTGTGATGATTTTTCTTCATAAATGTCTATGCTAGGTATTTAGTTAACCACAGAAAAAATATAGAAAATTAAGTTTGATCTCACAAATCATATATCAGAGATTTTATCTAACATGGTTAAGAAGGACATAGATATTGAACCTCGCCAAATTTTGTATCTGATGACGAGCCTGTTCCTGAGTTCCTGTTTCATTGCCAAAGATTAAGAAGACAAAACAAGTGCAGATACGAAGAAGTTATATATATATATATATATATATATATATATATATATAGCAGTACAGATTGTTCAATGGCTTCAACCAACATACCTAGTATCAACTCCTTTAATGAAAGTGGAGAATACTCGGCATTTTCCATCAGTAGATGTCGTAGCCAGTAGAATCTATTAAAAAACCAAGTAAACCCTCAGGAGCATTTCATTTGCTCAATGAGAAAAGTCATACACACAAAGAAACTGCATATTCACTAAACTTAGAGTTGTTACTTTCCTCTTCTTACCCAGCTAGAGGGGGTGCAATGGGATTCAGATTTATTTTGTTCAGAGTACATAGCAAATGTAAGCATCAAACATTTTAACCGAGCAGTATAGTTTTATTACTCTTGTTGTATACCAGTGATTATTCAAAATATATGCAGATTACATAATGTAAGCATACGCACATTATTAGGATGCCAAGCAACACTTGTCACCGAAGAATCATGTCGCTTCCTGATAAGCTTACTGACCCACCTGAGCAAAGGCGTAGAACATATCATCAACTAAAGTTGGAGAGGTTACTGAAACACAAAATAAAATTTAAAGAACCATTCACTTACATTAAGCCTTGTGTTCCCAAAATATACTCCCTCCATCCAATTTTATGTTGCCGTGAAACCACAGTACAAAACCAATATATATACAGTTACATATATAAATTAACTCCTAAAAGATTAAAAACAACTGTTTTTGTAGGGTAGGCTCCAAGTATAGGAATTGGAACCACCAACATTCCATAAAGATCATTAACAACTTATCTAAATTTCTGTTGATTTATCATCAAATTCTAAAGGTGCATCCATATACATGAACACACAAAGTATGGCAGGGCCGAGTTTGTAATTTCATCTTGCATAATTAAATTAAAATCAAGCCAAAAATAACCACAAAATATAGGCCATTAAGAAAATTCAATACAACACAGTAAAATTTAAATTCACATCGACTTAGATTATGTCAACCACTTATAAGGTTAGCAACCAAGTGGTAATAACTGATGGCAACAAAATTTCTATGTAAAAAAAGGTAAAGCATATAGCTGCATGAGTACAAGCATGTTAACACATACTTTTGACTTTGGCAACTACACGCACCAATGATAAAGGGTAGAGAGAAATTCAGCAAGCGGGCTATTACCAGTTATTCTCTTGCTCGTAGTAGCATATACAAACAGTTTTGGCGCCACTTCCAACAGCAAACTTGTTTCCTATAACGAGGATTAGAGGGTTTATTAAAAATGTGATTTCAAACTCTATATCCAGGATCACAATCTTCAAAAGAGAAGTCATTACAGAAGCTTAATGATCCATAAAACATTAACAGTAAAAACAAGTGTGGCAAATCAATTATCAAATGCAAAGTATCACAAAGAAGTCCCAAAAGTATAACATACTGCTGCAAATGTGTTTGTCATGAGATTCACAACCATAGAGAATTAGCCATTTAAACAAACTGATCTCCATTCTATTATCAACTAAAGAAAGTAGAGATCATCTTCTAAATTGATTAACCAGGTGTTCATTACCATAAAGAACTAAAACACTATCGACTATGGGAAAAGGAAAAGAGAGAGAGAGAGAGTAAACTAAGTAACTTGTACCATTGTAAGTGTCTTCATCTCTCAAGACTCATCTTGGACCAAATCATTTTAGTTGACAGGATGAGAAAATTAACACAACGTGAAGATGGCGTTTGGAACTAAAACGTGCCTATTCTGCGCCCCCCCCCCCCCCCCCCCCCCCCCCCCCCAAAAAAAAAAAAAAAAAAACCTTGAGCAGAGACTGTTTAGGAGGGCAGTGGATGGAGGACATATATATTTCTTCACTGTTGGAGGTAGGGTTGTAGTCCCTTCCTTGAGTCACTGAAAGAGTTGAGGGATTAAAACCAATGCAGCCAAATGTGAGATCATCCCTGTTAGGTAGGTGGGGAGTCTACAGGCCAAACTCTAGTTATAGGATACATCTTGGGAATCTCTCTTTTAGACTTATCTAGGCCTTCCAATAGTAGCATCACAAAAGTCAATAATTCATTGTGGAGATTCTGAGACTAGCAGGCTGGAAGGTTGATATTTCTCATATAGGGGGAGGCCAATATTTTGCTTAAGTATACTATCAACGCCAATTTAGGACATAGGGAGAGTAACATTTAAGGGAATATCACTTGAATTGTTGCCTTATTGCCTTAATGCTAGATATAGGTATGAGAGAGTATTTTATGAGACAGAAATGTAATATAACACCTCCTGGACTCCACTGAACACAAAGTGCAGCGCGGTTTAGCCTTAGAATAACAAGAGTTGGTACCCAATCTGACCCTTCTTTGTTCCATACATATCTGAAAAAATAAAGGTGGGAAAATTCAAAACTTAGAATGGGTAAAACTAACAAACACACGTGAAAACATGCATGCACAGTCACACAAATGCACAAGCTTACACTGTGGAGAAGAGTGAGAGAGATTTATAGAACTTAAACTATCACATTAAAAAAATTTAAAGTCCAAAGTCACTCACGAATTCCGATCATGAGATACAGTAACTATTCTGTTTGATGGTATGCTCCAATCTATCCCAGAAACAATTTGGTCATGCTGTAACAAGAACAGCAAGAAACAACAAAACAGTTACTTCGTGAGCATATAGCTGTCATCATACTTGATGAAGACACAAGTATGATAGCTAGTTACACTGACATATATAATTTTGATGACAAATGTATGTTTAATTTTATCTTATCAAAATTATGTACATGTGCAGACAAGTGTAAACAATACTAAACAATTATATTGGCAATGGGATTTTTGTTTTGAAAAGCATTAAAATTATTATTATGAATGGAATATCGCTCTTAATATCAGAGGAAATTCTCTTTATGGTAATTATGAAACCCTATCCCAGAGTAAACAAATACAAATCTCCGAATTTTGAAAAAATAACATTAGTTAATATATATATATATATTCTTAAAAGTGATCAAAAGACTAATGGTACTCAAAGATTATAATACCAGATCGATTAGTGTATCTTGAAAGGTGTCTCAATGATTTGAATAATGATCATTAAGGAACAAACAAGGAAATAATAATTCCTGGAAAAACTGGAAGGTTAAAAAAATACCTCTTCCACAAACAATGTACTGCAAAGTGCAAACAAAAGAGCTTAAGACAGACAAATTAAGAACCTTTTGAAGAACGTGTAACTTCTCCCACTTCTCTTCCAATAATCTGTAGATGTGTACTTCATTACTGTTTGGACAAATTGCAATCACTGTGAAGGAAGTGGACATATATGAGAAAATCATTCAGATAGCACAAGTATTTGGAAATAGAGAATGAAAAATCTGACAAGTTTAAAAGACAAGGAATTTGAAATCAGATAGCAGTATAGTAAAGATTGCATGAAATGAGATAACAATATAGTAAAGATGGCACAGTCAATTCAAGTATGCAGAAAGATGTTATCAAGCTTAAAGAATTTCAAGTATAAATTAGGAATGCAATATCAAACAAAAGTATAAGAAAATGAAATATGAAACATGCATGGTACTGATGATTTTGAAATCGAGCATCATGACATGGAATGTACATAATATCTTAAACACACCTCAATGGCCTCATTAAACACTAGCTTTTTACCCCCACCCCTCAAAGTACCGGCTGACTAGCCCTCTTCAACTATGTTCTCAAAATTACATCAATGTTTCTATTATATTTCCATGTTTTGTCACGAAAAACCTATTATCTTTCATAACTGACACATTTATTCACTCAAAAACAACAAAACTTTACATATAAACACAGTAATACTTTATAAGTTGCAATCTCACATAGTTACTTGAGCTTGTCCTTACATTTAAAGGAACACAAAAACTCCGATAGCTTCTCTTTTGATACTAACTAAGATTGTACATAAAAAAAACACTAACTCATGAAGAAATATATAGACGCCTGTGTTCACCCTTTCCCCATCTCAAATTTTCTGCTTTTTTATTTAGAATATAATATCCTACAGGCATCTCCATTTCTTTTTAATTCAGTCACCTAAATTTAAAAAGTAAAAGAAAAAGTACAACTTAATCCTGATCTATAATAATTTATATCCCTGAAACCCCAAACAGCAAGAAAAAATAATACTAATACTCCCCTCCGTTCAAAAATAGAAAATAAATAATCCTAATTTCAAATTATGATGTGAGTTATTTGAACTTTATAAGTAGGTTACATATTAAATATTAACTATTGAAAATCAAATAAATTCTCATCAAATTTTGAATTTTGGAATTTAGCAAATTAACTTGGAAAAAAATAAATCGAATGGGACTCTTTTTGTGGACAGAGAGAGTAAAGAATACAGAAGCCACTTTTGCCTTCTATCTCTCTCTCGACTCTGAACCAATCTTCACTACTTAAATTGTAGATCAAAGAAGCGAAAATCGCATTGGCTAAAATCCATCGGACCAAAATGAAAGTAAAAGTAAAGGGAGAGAAAAATACTGGAATGGTCGGGACTCCAAGCATGACAAGTGCTGCACTGAGCGAACTGATGAACTGCAGTTGCCGCCATTTTATCTGCAAAATAAAATAACATAAATCAGATTTATCTCTCGTTCTTATCGAGCTAACAGCTCCATTCGATTTTTCAGATACATACGAAGCCTGTGCTTGCAAAACAATGATAGAAATGGGGGATCCAAATAGAATAAGGGAAAATTGTGGAGGATCCTTCAGACTTCACCTCTCTCAAATTGGGAGAGAAAAGAGGGAGACCTGTGGATGGAAGCTGTTGGATTCTTATTTCCAACACCAAAACTGCTGCTTCCAGATTGCTTAAGCATAAGGTCTAAACTGCCCTCCAATATTTTTGTATGGCCAATGGTTGTGTTGCATTTACAGTTATTTTATATCTATATTATAAATCAGCTTTCTAGAACTGTTATATGATTATTATGTAACTCTTCGGAACAGTTATTGTTTATATCGATCTATATTATTAAACGGTAATTCCTTCACACTATATTTTTTTATTTGTCTTTATAATTTTAATTATATTATTATTATTTTTTATATTATATTAGTTTTTATTTTAATTATGGAACTGTTATTTGCTTTCTGAAACCAGGCACATAACAGTTCTTCTTTTTATATATAAGAATTTATTCAATTACTAGTGTTTTAAAACCCGTTTAGAGATTAAACACAAAATGCTATTTTTAGTATATTATATTTGAAGTAATGTGTTTCATTTTTTTATTAGATAAATCCTACTAAGATATTGTGGTCCACAAGTTTGTATCAAGCTTACGTAAGTTGTATTTGATAAAATTAAATGTTAAAATTTATAGAATTTAAATATCTGAATAATATAAAATATTTGTCTAAAATTATAATTGAATAAAAAAATATTATTTGATAATTATTTTTTTTTAAATATCTGAATAACAGTATTTTATCATTTTAAGTATCTGAACAGTTTAAGCAAAATATGTTTAATAATCGTCTTAATTTTCAAAAGAAAAAGAAAAATTAATTAACATATAAGCATATTTTGTAAATTATAATTTAATATACTTTGTAATGCATATCTACTAAAAATATTAAGTAAGATGGATCTATAAAAAAATATTTTTATTAAATGATGCTATTGTATAATTATTCTCGTTTTTATAAATAACTGATTTTATATATTTTAAAAATTATTAGTTAGATAATATAGTCTTAGAAAGAACTAAATTTTCTTATAAAGATTATCTAACTCTATATTAGTTTACTACTATTATTATTCACACACAAGTATAAATATACTTGCAATCAATAACTGTAATGACCACGAATTTCATTAGTTATTGTAAATATACTTAATAAATATTTAGCAATGAAATTAAACTTTTTGTATTAATTAATTGTGCATTAGATAATTAAATAAATGTACTTATGTGCTTGTATATTTATTTAAAGAATTAAAGCAATGTGTATAATTAATTAAAGCAAATCTAATTGGATTATATTTTTAAATCCAAATGAGTTGATAAACTAGGTTAAAGATATTAACCTAGTAGCTCATGTATGTAATTTAATTACTAGCCCATGTAATTAATTAAACAAGCCCAATGCTTGATTTAATTAAATGTAACCTAGAATAATTAATGTAAGCCCAATGTGTTATTTAAATTGAGCCAAAACAATTTAATTGAATGAGCCCAATAGAAATTATTCCCAAGCCCAAGATGGAGCCCAATAGGAGGTCAAACTTTGGTCAATATATATATATATATGTATATATATATATAGATGTATATATGCACATTTTTGCATTAAAAATAAAGGAAAAATGGCTTGAAAAAGCCAATTTGCTGAATTTTTGAGGGCCCCACTTGGATAATTGATTTCCTAGATTGCTTGAAAATCCATCCATGTCATATAGTGGCTGAACAACCCTAGTCATTCCATGAGTCAATCAACTAGTCAATCAAAGGAATAGTAAGCATGCTTAGCAATTAATTTCACCAACATAGCTTGATTAGTGAATTAATGCTAGATTAGTGATTGGCTATAAATAGGATGCTCCACACTTGATACAAGGTTGTTAGTTTATTTGCTAGACATTTCTAGAGAAAAGAGAGAGAGCATTTGTTAGAGAACACACTTGTGAGTTGAGAGAAAAATCTAGAGAAGGTCTTGGTGGATGTCCTCAAGCTACACAAACTACTTTGGTATAAGGAGGAAGAGAGCCAACAAATCACAAAGGTTTAAAAGTTCTCTAAACTCCATCTTATTTCATTTTTGTAGTCTAGAAAGCTTTTGATCGGTTAAAATGTATTTTTAACCGATCAAAACTCGTTTTGACAATCTAGATGTATTTAACTATGTAATATATGTATATTCATAGATCTATGTGTTTATAACATGATTTGGTAGGTTAGAAATGCATAGAAGTTAAAGAAATATGTGTAACACAATTTTACCGGTAAACCCTAACCATGCATGCTATGTTTGATGTTGTATTTTGAAATGTACAAATCCAAAATTGGATTTTTATGGCTAGAAAGCTAGATCTATGAGTTTTAAGTATAAAACCTTTTTGAAGTTTTCAAAAATAATGAATAACAAAGAAGTTATAGCTTTTACCAAAAAGGATGTCGTTTTTCAACCCTATGTGGTTCGATCCGTAAATTTCGTGTGAAACGTTTTCAAAAGGACGATCGAACCATGAAATATTGTAAAACATTAAGTTAGGAACACATCAACACTGATTTGGTGTTATTTGGATGTGTAGATTTCATTTAATCAAGGTTTAAATCAAAGTATCAAAACTGTCCAGAAAAATCACAAAAATGGGCACCTACTGGAGTACGGCGCCGGGGCGCCGTTTGCAGTATTAATCACTGCGCCCCGGCGCAGTGCACTGTTCGGGAAAAAAATAAAAACTCGAACCGGGTCGGGTCGGGTCGGGTCGGGTCAGCCGGGTCGGGTCGGGTCTGGTTCGGGTCAGAAAATGAAAAATGTTCCAAAAATTATTTTAGTATTTTTGGACTTAATAAATATATTTTTAAATATATATATGATTGATTTATTGATTTAAAGGTGTATAAATATTATTATTGAAATAATAATATAATAGAGGTAATAAAATATTATTAAATAAATAATAATATTAGAAAATTATTAAAATATTATTAAGTGTATAATAATATTATAAAGTCAATAAAATATTATTAAATGATTAATAATATTAGATAATCAATAATGTATTATTAAAGGAATAATAATATTAGATATATATTAAAATATTATTAAATAATTAATAATATTAGATAATTAATAAAATATTATTAAAGGATTAATAATATTAGATACTTAATAAAATATTATTAAATGATTAATAATATTAGCTACTTAATAAAATATTATTAAATGATTAATAATATTAAATAATCCATAAAATATTATTAAATGATTAATAATATTAGCTACTTAATAAAATATTATTAAATGATTAATAATATTAAATAATCCATAAAATATTATTAAATGATTAATAATATTAGAAACTTAATAAAATATTATTAAATGATTAATAATATTAGAAACTTAATAAAATATTATTAAATGATTAATAATATTAGTTACTTGATAAAATATTATTAAATAATTAATAATATTAGATAATTAATAAAATATTATTAATAAATAATATTTATTTATTAATAATATTTTATCTTATTTCAATGGAACAAAATGATTTAGGAATAGTAATTTAAAGTTGTTTTGTAATGTTGGAGAAGAACGATTGGGTGACGAAGAAAAATTCTGATATTAAGGGTCATTGTAATTTAAAGTTGTTTTGTAATGTTGGAGTTTATACACCGCACTTATGCAAGTTGGAGGCCCGCAGCGATACTGACGTGCAAATCGTTCGTCTGACTTGGGTATAGGGGCGAAAGACTAATCGAACCGTCTAGTAGCTGGTTCCCTCCGAAGTTTCCCTCAGGATAGCTGGAGCCCGGGTGCGAGTTCTATCAGGTAAAGCCAATGATTAGAGGCATATCAACAAGGAAAGAGGAGGTTGTTTGTTCCAGGAAACAAGGTAGTTGTTAGATGGCCCTACAGAAAGCGTGTCTATCGGAGGACTCGATCTGCTCCTTTTTATGACAGAGGAATTCTAGATGAGATGTTTGATCCATTATCTGGGATTGGAACTGATGTTCCATTTTCTGATTACTTCAGCCTGCCAGCTCTTGGTCAGGGACCCGGAGAAAGACATAGTCGGCGTATAAAGTTGTATTCAATAAATTTAGATGGCATTATCAAATTTGAAGGCGATAACGGAAGTACCCAAACCTTATCCGAAAATGCAGATGTTGGAATGTCTGAGAGCTCTGAACCTAGAGGAATTGGCGTTGGATGTATTTACGTAGTTCTAGACAGAGAACCAAGTAATGTGTCAAAACCTGGTTTTGATGATGTGTTTGTACGAGGTGAAGGAGAACACGTATCTCGTGTTGGCGTTCATGTCCGTCCAGATGTAACCAGCCGGTTCACTGTTTTATGTCGTGAGACATTTCAGTTTTGTCATGCTCCAGTTGGGGGGGGTGTAGAGTTCATAAAGATGGAAAGAACTCTTTCAGACTGGGCATAGGCTACATTCTTTACTATAATGTGTCTAATCAAGAACTCTTGATTTTCTTCATTCCTCTTCTTTTCTTCCTCTCACTCTCTCTCTCTCTCTCTCTCTCTATTTTTCTATGTTGCTGATTTCTTTTGCTAGAATGAAGTGGGTGTTGGTCAAAATTAAATAATATAACCAAGATAGAGATAAGATAAGAAATGAGTTTTGATTGGTTGAAAATATGATTACATTAGGATAAGATAATGAATGAGTGGCTCAAATTAAACTCCACATCTATATTCTAAAATTATGGCTGGTTATATTTAGCCTAGACAATCTAACCGAAAGACACATTATCTAGTGCAAAATACCCTAGAATACCCTAAGAGTATACAGTGTACATTAAAGCGGTTGGTGAAACATACAGAACTCATTATCACTCAAACACCTTCACAACTTAATTTTTAACTTATAAGTCAAATTGGTTCTAAACACTTTTTTTTATGTCACAACTAAAAAAAACTCATAATTTACTTTAAATTTTAACTTATATAAGTCATTTTAAAATAAGTAACTGTCGAACGAGCCAGAGTAAATTGTCACTAATAACAATGTACGTGTATTTTAAATACAGGTGTATTACACGAAGTAGAGCAATTAAAGGAGGTAAGCAGATATTTTAAATACAGGTGTATATTAATTAAGTCAATCATATATATTTTTAAATATATATATGATTGATTTATTGATTTAAAGGTGTATAAATATTATTATTGAAATAATAATATAATAGAGGTAATAAAATATTATTAAATAAATAATAATATTAGAAAATTATTAAAATATTATTAAGTGTATAATAATATTATAAAGTCAATAAAATATTATTAAATGATTAATAATATTAGATAATCAATAATGTATTATTAAAGGAATAATAATATTAGATATATATTAAAATATTATTAAATAATTAATAATATTAGATAATTAATAAAATATTATTAAAGGATTAATAATATTAGATACTTAATAAAATATTATTAAATGATTAATAATATTAGCTACTTAATAAAATATTATTAAATGATTAATAATATTAAATAATCCATAAAATATTATTAAATGATTAATAATATTAGCTACTTAATAAAATATTATTAAATGATTAATAATATTAAATAATCCATAAAATATTATTAAATGATTAATAATATTAGAAACTTAATAAAATATTATTAAATGATTAATAATATTAGAAACTTAATAAAATATTATTAAATGATTAATAATATTAGAAACTTAATAAAATATTATTAAATGATTAATAATATTAGTTACTTGATAAAATATTATTAAATAATTAATAATATTAGATAATTAATAAAATATTATTAATAATTAATAATATTTTATTAATTAATAATTATTTAAGTGTGTTTTACGCTTAAATAAGTTAAGAATGTATTAAATGAATACTGTTCATAGCTAATACTAACTATGCATGCGCTCCATGTATAAATGTAATTCCCGAAGCACGCAAGTTGTGTCTAGTGCAAAGAGTATATTCATTACTTGACGCAGAAGATAGTCGAAATACATAGTCGAAATACATAAAGACACATTCAAACGAGGGGTTATATTAATGTAGAACTAGCCATATTTATGCCATAAACTCCACATTGAAAATATAATAGTTACTTAAACATACTTGGTTTACCCCAAGTGGCATCATAAATCTGCTCACCTGCCTCACGCCTTCGTAAGCAGCTGAAAACGGTTGCATGGATGGCCGCCACACTCTTGTCAACATTAGTATTATTTATCTTTGGCACCAGATACTTGTCAGCTCTGTTACAGAGATATTCTTGGATTGTTCTAATGTTTCGAATATATTTTACATACTTGTTCTTTTCAGGATCAAGTGTCACTTACTTGCATACATGGAAAGAACTAAATTTTCTTATAAAGATTATCTAACTCTATATTAGTTTACTACTATTATTATTCACACACAAGTATAAATATACTTGCAATCAATAACTGTAATGACCACGAATGTCATTAGTCATTGTAAATATACTTAATAAATATTTAGCAATGAAATTAAACTTTTTGTATTAATTAATTGTGCATTAGATAATTAAATAAATGTACTTATGTGCTTGTATATTTATTTAAAGAATTAAAGCAATGTGTATAATTAATTAAAGCAAATCTAATTGGATTATATTTTTAAATCCAAATGAGTTGATAAACTAGGTTAAAGATATTAACCTAGTAGCCCATGTATGTAATTTAATTACTAGCCCATGTAATTAATTAAACAAGCCCAATGCTTGATTTAATTAAATGTAACCTAGAATAATTAATGTAAGCCCAATGTGTTATTTAAATTGAGCCAAAACAATTTAATTGAATGAGCCCAATAGAAATTATTCCCAAGCCCAAGATGGAGCCCAATAGGAGGTCAAACTTTGGTCAATATATATATATATATGTATATATATATATAGATGTATATATGCACATTTTTGCATTAAAAATAAAGGAAAAATGGCTTGAAAAAGCCAATTTGCTGAATTTTTTAGGGCCCCACTTGGATAATTGATTTCCTAGATTGCTTGAAAATCCATCCATGTCATATAGTGGTTGAACAACCCTAGTCATTCCATGAGTCAATCAACTAGTCAATCAAAGGAATAGTAAGCATGCTTAGCAATTAATTTCACCAACATAGCTTGATTAGTGAATTAATGCTAGATTAGTGATTGGCTATAAATAGGATGCTCCACACTTGATACAAGGTTGTTAGTTTATTTGCTAGACATTTCTAGAGAAAAGAGAGAGAGCATTTGTTAGAGAACACACTTGTGAGTTGAGAGAAAAATCTAGAGAAGGTCTTGGTGGATGTCCTCAAGCTACACAAACTACTTTGGTATAAGGAGGAAGAGAGCCAACAAATCACAAAGGTTTAAAAGTTCTCTAAACTCCATCTTATTTCATTTTTGTAGTCTAGAAAGCTTTTGATCGGTTAAAATGTATTTTTAACCGATCAAAACTCGTTTTGACAATCTAGATGTATTTAACTATGTAATATATGTATATTCATAGATCTATGTGTTTATAACATGATTTGGTAGGTTAGAAATGCATAGAAGTTAAAGAAATATGTGTAACACAATTTTACCGGTAAACCCTAACCATGCATGTTATGTTTGATGTTGTATTTTGAAATGTACAAATCCAAAATTGGATTTTTATGGCTAGAAAGCTAGATCTATGAGTTTTAAGTATAAAACCTTTTTGAAGTTTTCAAAAATAATGAATAACAAAGAAGTTATAGCTTTTACCAAAAAGGATGTCGTTTTTCAACCCTATGTGGTTCGATCCGTAAATTTCGTGTGAAACGTTTTCAAAAGGACGATCGAACCATGAAATATTGTAAAACATTAAGTTAGGAACACATCAACACTGATTTGGTGTTATTTGGATGTGTAGATTTCATTTAATCAAGGTTTAAATCAAAGTATCAAAACTGTCCAGAAAAATCACAAAAATGGGCACCTACTGGAGTACGGCGCCGGGGCGCCGTTTGCAGTATTAATCACTGCGCCCCGGCGCAGTGCACTGTTCGGGAAAAAAATAAAAACTCGAACCGGGTCGGGTCGGGCCGGGTCAGCCGGGTCGGGTCGGGTCTGGTTCGGGTCAGAAAATGAAAAATGTTCCAAAAATTATTTTAGTATTTTTGGACTTAATAAATATATTTTTAAATATATATATGATTGATTTATTGATTTAAAGGTGTATAAATATTATTATTGAAATAATAATATAATAGAGGTAATAAAATATTATTAAATAAATAATAATATTAGAAAATTATTAAAATATTATTAAGTGTATAATAATATTATAAAGTCAATAAAATATTATTAAATGATTAATAATATTAGATAATCAATAATGTATTATTAAAGGAATAATAATATTAGATATATATTAAAATATTATTAAATAATTAATAATATTAGATAATTAATAAAATATTATTAAAGGATTAATAATATTAGATACTTAATAAAATATTATTAAATGATTAATAATATTAGCTACTTAATAAAATATTATTAAATGATTAATAATATTAAATAATCCATAAAATATTATTAAATGATTAATAATATTAGCTACTTAATAAAATATTATTAAATGATTAATAATATTAAATAATCCATAAAATATTATTAAATGATTAATAATATTAGAAACTTAATAAAATATTATTAAATGATTAATAATATTAGAAACTTAATAAAATATTATTAAATGATTAATAATATTAGTTACTTGATAAAATATTATTAAATAATTAATAATATTAGGTAATGAATAAAATATTATTAAATGATTAATAATATTAGATACTCAATAAAATATTATTAAATGATTAATAATATTAGATATTTATTTTGAACTATATTAAACAATTAATATAAGTTCTTTGTGTTTGAAATATTATCAAATAATGATAATATTTCCTAAGTGTTTAATTACCCATAATTAATCAATTATGTGGTTCGTATGGTTCATAAAGGTCATTATACTTACATGTATATGATACTAATTTAAGATCAAATTGATTTAATTGTTAGGTCCGTTCAAGGATTGTTAGATTAATTTGATAAGCAGTAGACAACGCACGAGGCAAGTTCTCTATCCTTAACTTGTAATTCTTATTGCAAGTTTCATAACTTTAACTTGTATTTATCGTTGTAATTATTATTCAACCGTATTTACATTTCAATTATTGTTGAGCAAGTATTCTACACTCGTAGTTACTTGACAGACCTTTAAGTGAATTAATTATCAAAAATTACTTCACATCGCTATTGATTATTGTATTCGCACATAGTGCTTTGCAAACTATTTAAGAACGTCTAAGCTAATTGTTTCGGCTAGACAAATGCATGTTAAATTCATTTAATTGAATATTATAAAAGCTTATCCAAACCATTGGCTGGTGCGGATTCTTACAGTAAGACTGAGATAGAACAACCCTAGTTAAAGGGGATTTTATTTGTCGGATACCCGACAGCGCGCAAGAAAACTAAATGTGATGCATATACATAGGACATGAGAGGACTGATCCCCTCAAGTGTCCCGTTATTTTTAACAAGGAGTCAGACATTGTATGTCTGTTCTACCTTAGTAGCAGTTCAGGGTCATTAAAGACCACTCAGCAGTAAAGAGTCAATCCCTTCTTTTATTGAACATTGATTCTTGTTATCTTTCACAATTGCTATTGTTGAAACCTTGAAGTTATTTCCCTTCATCATGATATATCGTATGATTGTTGTTTATAAACTTGCTGAGCCATTTAATTGCTCATTCTTGCTATATCATGACTATATTTCAGCCATTCCCGAAAGCTCTAAATCGGACAAAGGCAAAGGGAAAGCGAATGCTTAGTTTTAAGTATTTGCATGCTAGTTTACTTTACTAATATGTAATTACTGTTGTAAATCTTTTGTATTTCCCTTAAGATATGTAATGTTAAGATTAAGGTAATAGACCTTGGGAAGTGTAGCCTTTTTATAAGGAACCTTTTGTATTATTCCGCGTAGTTTGAATACAATATATGTATTTCATTGTTGTTAAGTATTGTACAGTGAGAACCAAACCCGAGGTTAAAGAACCCGGATTTGGGGTCGTCACAATAACTATATATTTCAATTATTAATTTTAAAAATAAAAATTAATTATTTTGTCTAACAAAATATATTTACATTACAAGGTATTAATAATGGATGGGATCGTATGTTCATTAATGCAAAATTATAAAATTTTAATAATTAACCAGAAAAGATTAAATAGAATCTTTTGTTTTTATTTCTTTTGGAAAACAAAAAATGGGCATTTGATGAAGACCTTTACTCATAGCAGGTGATGATAATGGTGATTCTCTGTAAGCTGAAATGCTAGTAGCTTTATTAAGGAAGACGGCACCATTTCTACTTCTTGATAGGTTGTTTAAAGACAGAAAAATTAATAAAGAATAAAACAACAATCATATGCTACAATGAAAAGGATGAAGGGCTGGCATGCATGTATCGAAGTGTCGAAAATGAAGAACAGAAATTTTAACAAGTTGGATACCAGCAATCCATTACAGTAAGAAAGTGACTATGAAATACAAAGCGCCAACGACAATTGGTAACGAGGAAACAAAACAAGCCAATGACAATTGGTAACGAGGAAACAAAACGACGAGTATAAACCAAAAGCTTAAGTAAGACCTAAGATGAAACTGCACTAGGTAACGAATCATGTTTCAAGTTTCTTAATGAAAGGTGAGTGTTTGTTGTTGCCTGTTGATCTGGTGTACGTATGCTTATGAATATTATGAAATCCTCCCCATGTTTCTCACCTTTTTCTGCCCTTTATTCTCTCCCCTTACTCTAAATCAATCTGTTTACTTCCTTGTTTAATTAAATTAAATTTCATTAAGTTAAGCTTAATTAGAATTTTTATGAAGGTTAACAGTAATCGCCAATTGAATTGACGTTGGATTACAAAAATCTACTAATCGCCAGTTGGATTGGCGTTTAGGCTATATGTCAGAAAAGTTGAACAATTTGGAGGTAACTTGGAAAGTTCAATGTTAGAAGTGCCATTTTGGAAAAATACCCCAAGTTCCTCCAACTCCCAAGGCATGATACAACAAGACTTCCTTAGGTTTAGGGAATTTGCTATTGAGAGGTTCCACATCATGGAGGAAAAAATGGAATGAAACGAAGGTCTGAAAGTGAACCCGAATTTACCAATCCTTTTAACCAGGAAGAAGAAAGAAAGGGGGTCTATAGGGATCCCTACCATGCTGCCAGAGCTAGAAATGGAATGCAAGGAGAAGATGAGGTACCTAGAAGAAGAGGGCAGAGATTTGATAATGAGGAGAGGGAAAACAACGCAGGCGCAGAGCATAAACACCTTAAGCTTGTGTTCCCAGTTTTCAATAAAGGTGATGAGGCCGTTAGTTGGATTAGGGATTGCAATGAGTACTTTGATATTTATCAAGTACCAGAGAACAAGAAGGTACCAGTTGCAGCCCTGCACCACCAAGGAGTTCAGAAATACTGGTACAAGTCTTACTTGGCTGGAAAAACTGAAGTGGCTTGGGAAAGATTTTCAGAAGATTTCATCACAAGGTTCACAGAAGTTGGTACGGAGAGCATCTTTGAGCAATTCAAGCTATTAAAGCATGTGGAAGTGTTACTCAATACTATAAAGAATTTGAAAAATTAAGACGGAGAATGCTTGATAAGATCCCTCAACTAACTGAGGACTTTTTCCTAAACAACTTGGTGGGTGGACTTGATAATGACATCAAGAAAATGGTTAAACTTCTCAAGCCTAACTCCCTAATGGAAGCATACAGGCTTGCTAGAGGCTATGAGACCCCTTGTAAAACTTTCACATCCCACCATAAAAATTCATACCCTGCCAATTCTCCAAACCCACCCAGAAAATATTTTGTTCCTACCCCCAACTCCAAGCTACCCTTGCTCACCTACCCAAAAAATAACCCCACTACCATAAAGGCCTCTCCCACGGTTATCACTACTGCTCAAAGAGATGAGAGGAGAGCCAAAGGACTCTGCTATTACTGTGATGACAAATATGTCATGGGGCATCAATGCAAGAACCTTTAGTTTTCATGATGGTGGCAGAAGATCAAAGCAGTGAAGTATACGACTCCCCTTCCTTGTTTGATGAAGACCCGACAGAATTGCCCCAAATAGAAACTTCCCCAGGGGAGAAACCTTGGCAACCCTCTCTTATGGTAACCAGTCCCCGACTTTCAAGGGCAAGGTTGAGAGTGAAAAGCCACTTATCTTAGTAGAAGGAGGCAGTACTCTAAGTTTCCTAAACCAAAACATGGCTGAGAAACTTCATTGCCCCTTAGAGAGCCTATCAAGCCAATAATGGTGACTCTACCAAACGAAGATCAGCTCTGGAGCCATTACTGCTGCCACAACTTTTCATAGAGTTTGGGAAATCGTCATTTCAGTACCAAGGTGTGGATAATGGAACTGAAAGAATGGGATGCTATACTAGGGATTGACTGGCTCAAACAGTTAGGGCCTATCCTCATGGATTACAGCACTCTAACTATGAGTTTTGAGCAGAAAGGGGGAGAGGTAAAGCTACATGGTCTAAGAAATAAAGGCCCTACCCCTGCTCCTGCCCTCAATACAATAATTTAACTATTGCCCAACCTATGTGGATGCAACAGCTAATAGAAAGTTATGAAGGGGACAACAATTTAGAGCAAGTGATGGCTGTACTGCTCACTACTTTTTGGTGCCTAATGAGTTTGAACTTAGTCAAGGATTGCTAAAATTTAGAGGGAAATATTGAAATTAATGGTGATCTAAGAATGCAAGTGTTACCAGGACACTTTAGCGCTAGAGCTGCACTAAAGAGCATAGAACAATATTTCTACTGGGTTGGAATGAAAAAAGATGTCACAGTTTGGGTAGCAGAATGCCTACTCTGTCAAACAACAAAACATGAACATGTTAAATACCCTGGACTCCTAAAACCCCTTGCCATTCCCACTGCTATTTGGAAGGATCTAACAATGGATTTTATTAGTGGATTGCCCAACTCTAGAGGCTTTGAGATGATACAGGTAATCATTGATAGGTTCAGCAGATACACTCACTTCCTACCTCTAAGTCATCCTATCTCAGCCAAGGGATTAGCCACAATATTCTTTGAAAATATTTTCAAACTCCTTGGCATACCAAATTCCATAGTCAGCGATAGGGACCCTTAATTCTTGAGTGAATTATGGCAAACCCTTTTCAAACTTGTTGGTACCAGGTTGCATCTCAGTACCTTGTACCACCTCCAATCAGATGGTAGCACAAAGAGGATCAATCATCATTTACAGCAATACATTAGACGCATATGTGGACAAGCACCTAAGCAATGGAGTTTGGCTGCCCTTAGCAAAATGGTGATTTAATACCACATCACTCCTCTCTCAACACTACTCCTTATCAGGTGGTGTATGGTGTATTTCCTAGTCATCTTGTCGTCACAGCAGGACTGAGCACAAATTTGGCAACAGTAGAGGAACTTCTACTAGACAAACAACAACAATTGGAGGTCATTAAGGAGAACTTCAAAAAGGCTCAACTCAGGATGAAGGACTACGCCGATAAAAAGACGGCATAAAGGATCTTTGAAATTAATGACTCAGTGTATCTCAAACTTCAACCCTTCAGACAGGAGTCTTAACACTCGAGAAAAATATGAAGTTAGCTCCTAGGTTTTATGGACCTTATTGGGTACTGGAAAGGGTAGGAACAGTAGCATACAAGTTGGAATTTTACAGTTCTTCAATGGTGCATCTCCCATTCCATGTATCCCAACTTAAAAGGCACATTTGTACAGCTAAATTCAGTTTTCAACTCCCAGCACCCCAGATGGTACCTTTGATATGGGACCTTAAAGGATTCTTGAGCAAAGACTGGTACATAAGAACAATAGTGAAGTGTACCAATATCTCATACAATTGTTAAGTCTCAGTAATTTCACTAGTTAGTTACGGAATATTTTAGGAAATGTAGTTATTAGTAGTATCTAGAAGGAGTATGCCCCATGTGCAATTTGTTAGTGAGTTGAAAATATCTCTATATAATGTAATTGAGGTCTCTTCCCTTTGCATGCTTATGAATATTATGAAATAGAGATGTGAGCTCTCTTCCTCCCCAAGTTTCTCACCTTTTTCTACCCATTATTCTCTCCCCTAACTCTAAATCAATCTGTTTACTTCCTTGTTTATCAAATTTAGTTGTTCAAGCTTTGAAGTGCTTGACAAACATATTGGACTCAGATTCCAGTTTACAAGATGATTGCATCAAAGAGTAAGCATGAATTATTTGAAACTGAAATTAAGATTTAAGATGCTCTACGGCAAGTTATCATTATGGTGCGTAATGTGAGCATTTTGGAATAACTTTTAACATAAACAGACAATAAGAACATCCAAAGAATAAGATTGACAATTGAGCTTAAGACATGTAGAATAGATTGTGAATACAAACATGGGAAGTTCAATGCAGAATCAAGTAAGAAATATGCACACATAAAGCAACCCCATAGATTAAATAAGCAACTGACATCTGTTGCGCGCATAACAATGTTTCAAATTTACCCATTTCTAGGACCATCTTCCACAAGTTTACATCAGTCCAAGACCACTAAAATATTATAACCAAAATAAAAGGTCATTTGAATTCGTAATTCAAATTTATCTCTTCGATATGTTGTTTAAGCATTAAAATATCCACTATATGAGTGGCACATCTTCTTTGGCTCATGGTGAATTAGGTGACATACCTCCTATCAAAGGCTTTGGATACCAAAGACCAGTGCAAGAGATTAGAACAGAACCTCAGATGTCTTCTTCACTTGAATTGAATCCTCATAAGAAAAACTATATTCATTTTGATAAAATGCCATTCTGTTTACAAAATTCGAAAGATTTCTCTCTAGTATTACTTGATAGCACTTCAAGGAATACATCAACTAGGACGACAAGCCATTTATGAGTATATTTCTTTAGAAAGCTCATGGCAGAACACTAAGCCAATGGATGATTTGGGCGATTTGATAGCACTTCAAGGAATACCACAACTAGGATGGCAAAACATATAAGATTAAATCATGAAATGGTATACTTCTCTAGAAAGTGTGTGACAAAGTTTAAGCCAATGGTCAAGATCACAAAGAGTGAGCAAATCACCAAATCCCCATAAACCATAATTTCCACTTTCAAAGGGATCAGATTCTGGAAAAATGGTGTAACTTTACATGATCGTCCTATATAGAGGAACCTCTCTATGAGCTAGATAAATGACTTTAATACAGCTAAAAACTTTGACACCGGAATTTCACATTGCACTTACAACACAAACCCGCCATACAAGAGATAATCAATGCAAAGTTTATGAATAAATGCTGTTAACTACAACCATAAGTTGAGATCAGAAAAACCCAGAAATTACACATTAATATGAGTTAAGTAGCACTGAAAGATCCAGGTATCATCAAATTCTAATTACACTAAGAAAAAGACAATTTATAAGCACAAGAACAACCATAATAAATAAGAAATTTGCAAGCTTCCCAAAAAACATTATGATGTCAAAATATCCAAATTAACAGCCATATTGCAGTGAGCAAGCATTTGACCCAATTCATTAGGCGTATCATTATTGAACAACACTAGCAAAAAACCATATCAACATAACTTCACATTTATCTTCAAAACCCTAATTGACTTGAACAATCAAAAGGGTTACGACTAACGGCCCAAATTCAAACCATACCCCAGATCTTATGAATTTACTCAGATTCATCGGAAACAGATAGTGGAGTCGTCTGCTGGGCCTCCAGGCGCTCAAGGGCTTTCTGATGGGCCCAAGTTTCGATGGTGAGATCGGGCTTGGCGTTGAGGCCGACGCCGAGGATGACTATGGTGAGGAAGCTAGTGACGTAGCAGGGAAGCTCCCAGTCCTCCCATTTCCTCGACTGCCCTTGCGTCGGCGGTGTCCGGTTCATGAAGTAACCGTTCGGCCGCTCCTGGTGGCCCGGGCTAGTCCACCGGTTTGTTCCATCTCCTCCACCGCCCCTGAGGCGGAGACTGGTGCTCAGCCGCGTCCGTAACATGCCAGCGGCTGTGGCGAAGGGTTTCGCGGACGCCATTTTTAGAGAGAGAGAAAGAGGAAGTAAGGTGAAGAGTGTTTTGTATTGTTGGATTGGATATAGGTATTGGCCGGATACGACAGCGTTTTGTTAGGGGTAGTGTTTTTTATAGCGGCCATCTGAAAGTAGGGAGTTTAAATGGAATGAATATAATTCCAAAAAAAAATTGTTAGTATTAGTCTATTTTTATTCCTTTCTTTAACTAGCTAGTTGAGAAATCCAGATAATTGTTAATTAACTTTATACTTTGTGATTTGATAAATTTAGAAAGGTATAATAATCAATATTCTTTATTAAGAAGGTGAGTTGCAATATTTATTTCAATTTGATTTTGTTCGGCTGATTTCCGGCATATTATCCTCAATAATTTTAATTTGTTGAATTTTTTTATCATCCTTGTTGTAAAAGTAGGATTATATTCACACAATTATTTTTCATTCTAGTACTGTACGTAGTTGAGAAAGAGGGGAGGGGAGGGGAGAAGGAAAAGAAGAAGATTATTATAGCATCACACATTCTACATTTAATCATTTACCACTACAATTAAAAAGTCTATCCTATTATGAGCTCTATTTCTATCGAGGCAAAATGTCACAATATTTGGATTGGAGGGGAGGAAAAAACACTGAAAATGTCCATAGGTCGACTCTTCAAATTCACATTACTGAAGTCATCAATCAGGGCACTTGGTCTAGTGGTATCATTCTCGGGATGCCCCCTTTTCTTACCTGGTTTTACAACATTATTTACTTGAAAATGCAGAGGAAGAGGAGAGGTTGTCCGCAAGTATAAAGGTGACTGCATTTTTTTTCCTTCTTAAACATTTGTTTCTGAAATGCATCCGTCAGCACACAGCTTCTCAACAACTACCATGTAAGAAAAGTATCCTCTCTCAACAGCTTGTGACACGTTGATTTCTTTTATGTGACCGTCTGTTGCTCCATGATATATTGGTATTCAGATTAGAATGGAACTAGTTGCTTTTCTTCCCTGTCGATATTGCATCAGCTTCATCAAGATCAGCGTGCTATTTCAAAATATACGATTGCCTCGTCATATCGACATTGAGAAAATAAGCTACTGTGCCCAAGCATAAGAAAAGTGCGCACCGCATCCTCCAAAAATGGTGAGAAACAAATCCCTACAATCCAAGAATCATAAAAAGTTGCCAGTAATTTCCACCTGAACAGACACAGTCTACAATATGATGGAATCGATTCTTACCCCTCAAAGATACTTCTCTTCTACAAATCTTTGAAACAAACTCAGCAAAATTATGGCAATCAACACAAATACGGAGCTTTTTCATGACCCGAACAGGCTTTCCTTTCCTTCAGGAGTACTAATCAGAGCAAAAGCCAATACAAATTTTCACTGTGGCACAGCAGTATCTTCTCCTTCTGCTACTCATCCACGTCATATAGAACACAAGTCAAATCAGGAGCATAACCAGCTTCCTTGATCTTGACCGATATTTCGCTTACCTTCATAGATACCTCTTCGTTTCTCGGATGTGATCGATCACTTGCGTGGAAAGTATGAAGGGTTTTATCAAGTTCAATCCAACTCTTCCCTGGCTCCTTCATTACAGCCTTTTCCTTCATCAAATCCCTTATCACTCTTGCATCATTCCATCTTCCCGCAGAAGCAAGCAAATTAGAAAGAATCACATAATTACCAGCATTTTCAGGTTCTATTTCCAGAAGTCGATTACCAACATACTCTCCAATGTCCATATTCTGCTGAACTCTACAAGCACCTAAGAGCGAACCCCAAATAGCAGCAGTTGGTTCAAAAGTCATATGTTTGATAAATTTAAAAGCCTTTTCTATTTGGCCAGCACGCCCGAGCAAATCAACAACACTCCCATAGTGCTCAATGTCTGGCTGAACACCATATTTTCCACTCACCATCTCATTAAAGACTTCCAGCCCTCTATTTTCCATCCCTCCGTGGCTGCAACCAGATAATACAGCCAAAAAAGTTACTTTGTCAGGCATAACTTTGTTTTCTTCTCTCATCAATTTGAAGAGCTCAACCACGTCTTGTCCCATCCCATGTTTGCTATATCCCACAAGCATTGCATTCCATGAGATCACAGTTCTCTCAGACATGTTATCAAATATCCTTCTTGAGTAGGTGAGGTTTCCACATTTTGAGTACATATCAATTAAAGAATTCTGAAGAACCACATAGGATTGCAGTTCAGACCGAAGTACATGGTTGTGAACTTGCCTGCCATGTTCAAATGCAGCAAGCCCAGATAATGCAGTCAAAACGCTGGCATAAGTAACATAATTAGAGATCATTCCTTCCCTCAGCAACTGACAAAATAATTCTATTGCCTCTTTGTCAAAACCCAACTGGGCATAGCTCGAGATTATAGCAGTGCAAGAAACAACATCCCTTTCTGGCAAACCTTCAAATACACCTCGTGCTTCATGGATTCTACCTGCTTTTGCATACATGTCAAGAAGTGAGCTTCCGACATATATTTGGGATTCAAACCTGCACTTTATTATAAGGCTATGGATTTGCCTTCCATGGTAAAACCCAAAGACACCTGTGCAAGAGGTAAGCACAGTGGCAAAAGTGAACTCATTCGGTTCAGTACCTGAAAGAACTTCATGTTACAATCTGCACTTCGAATGCTTATAGAGAAGACCATGTAAAAATGAACAATATAAGTCAGTTGTCGTGACTGTTATGTGGCATATCTAACAGATATAAAAAAAACCACCACATGGCACTGTCATCTAACCAACTTGGCATAGACATGGTGATGGACATAACCAGAGCAAGCACATATGCAATATGAGAGATCTATGAGCACGTCAGTTACAAGGTAAATATGGCACTTAAAAATATAAATTATTATCAACATGTTTAAAATATGTCAACAAATATAAAATTTTGATTAATCTACTTATGCACACACACGTATACATAATAATAAATGATACAAGGTCACTCCTCTATAATAACAATGTACGTGTATGATTATTCATCATGTTTGTTTTGAACTAATAATTTATTTATTTTTTGGTTTATTGGAGGGGTGACAACCCTAAGACTAGAACAGAGGGACTACTGTGAGCCAAGCGGTATTAGTCAAGTCCTCAGGCAGTATGCTAACAAGCTACGAGGAGGGTCCCTAATGGTTTGAATCCCAGTAGGTCCAGAAGAGCTATCCTTGGCCAAACATTGTGCACCCTATTTTCTTCACGCTAGATGTGTTGGATCTCAGATTCTCACAGTTCCAGCCTCCAAGGTATCTTCAAATAGCTATGATTATCAAGACAAGGTTTACAAGGGGATGTTCCTCTCTAGTGTGATTTATCAATGAAATCGTCATTTGAGAGTTATGATTCAAGGATAACTTGATGGAACCCCTCCTCCCAAGCCACACTCCACATGTAGTCATTTCCCAATATAGCTGAGCATTGGTGTTTGTGGTATGACCCAAATTAACAGTTGCCTTGGTTTTTGCAGATGATACCTACAGCACCTGCTGAGCCTAGATTGCCACCAGTGGCCCCATCAACTTTGACTTTCACCCAACCCAATCTAGGTAAGCTCCATCCCACAAGAATGACTGGCAATAGGATCTTGCAAATTCAGTTGCGTCCAAGTAGCACTCTTAATAATTTAGGACATGCATGAATCGTGATCCACGTCTAACATGTTTCTAGGAATGTTGTATCGAACACTGAAATGACTATGAAAAGCATCTGTCACCTCAATTATCACATGGGGGCGACTAATCCTCAGTACATAAAATAGCTAATGATAAAAATGGAAAATGTGAAGTTCACCCTTAAATTCTATTGGAAGTATCATACCCTTGCACATCTGAGTTTTGAACACCTAAAAAAATTCAATCATGCATCAAGTCCCATATACATATAAAATTTTAAATCCCAAAAAGTCCAACTGTCTACATAATTGTTGAAGGTGTCCACGAAGTAAATAATTTTTTCCCTATGAATATATTTACAAATCTTGCATTTGGGATTATATGTTTATCTTCACACGTGTGGATGTTTTCTGTAGACTTATAGGTTTTAACTGCTTTAGGATGCCACTATGGGTAAATAAATCACAAGCAATGCATCTTTGCAGAAGACAACAATACATCCCCTTCCAGTTAATACCCAGTTGACACCATTTCGGTAAAAAGGTTTTGCAAATGCTGGAGATCAGTGGTCTTACAACTGATAAGGCAGTTATCTAGTCCTTTTGAAGCTCATGCAATCACCAGTGTATCCTATCTAACATGTTAAGATTGGATTAACCAACATTTATAGGGTAGAAAAACAAATTCAGTTATAATTTAGAAAAAACAAAGAGAGAGATTATAAAAAAAATAGTAATAACAAAAATCATGAAATGGCACAACTAATGACAATGCCAAGCATAAAAAACAGAGAATTCCCCAAAAAATACCTGATCTAATCATCTCTACAAAAAGATTAAGAGCTTCAGAGGCATACCCTCTCTGAGAATAACCGGACATCATCGCCGTCCAAGAAACCACATTCCTCTCAGGCATTTCATCAAGCACTCTTCGGGCATCCCCAAGACACTCACACTTGGTGTAAAGTACAATCAACCTAGTTCTGAGATATACAGGTGGGTGATAACGGGTTTTGATCATGTGGGAATGGACTCTCTGGCCTTCTCTAATAGCCCTTTGGTTTACACACTCATTTAAGAGCGAGTCATAGCCTTCAAACTTCATTTCAAGGCCTTGTATAGCCATTTCTATCAAGGCCTGTTTTAGGTAACCGCGGGAGCTCGCAAGTTTAAAGTTTGTTAGATTTGGCGGGAGGGGAGAAGAGGTCAGTTGGCGGGTCAGCGTGTTTGAGATGGAAGAAAATAACCGTATAGGATGATTGAGAGCTAATGTAGTTTTCTGAAGCATCTTCACTTTTTAGGTTAACAGTCTCGTTGACTAATATCTAGCAGTTTCTGAAAACGTGGCCGATTTTGAGTTAAATGATTCACCGAAATATGTAAGACCTAGAGGTGACACAATATAGTTTTGGGTTGGTTTTATTTAAAAATTAAAACTATATTAATTATTTTTATTATGAGGTGTGTGAGTTAGAATTATATAATTATAAGTCCAATATAATTTAATTTATATTTTAAATTTTAAACTTACCGTTATTATAGTCTAATTAAATAAATTATTTATTATATTTAATTTATATATTCTTTTATTTTCTATCTCTAATTTTTTTATACATTCTTAATTTTTCTCTCTAAACATTTTTATACACTCTCTAAATTTTTTTGAGTTTCTCTCTCTAAAATTTTTGTACACTTGCATCACAAACCTCCCTTTTTCTTTTCTATTGCAATTCTCGAGAACCTCAAAATTATGACGGGGTACATATGAAAGGCATGATATGCAAATCAATTGTATTCGATTGCGACACGTCATTCACTTTTTTTAAAAATGACCATTTTTTTAAATTAATTTATTTTAAACTTAATTAATTAAGTATTTAAATAATGATATATTATGAATTTTATAAATATTATCTTTAATTTAAAATCAAAAAAATGTGTAATTTGAAAGAAAATATAATATCTTCGCAGTCGTGTTTGATTAAAGCTACACAATTTTCTTCCTTAAATATTTTTTCCGTCCTACAAAAATGAGTTAGAAATATATGCTTTTTCGAATTGTTTAAAAATATTTTGCACACTGAAATTGAATATTGAATCCGCCAGTAATTATATTTGTAATGTATATATATTATAAAAATACTTTAGAGCTCATATTTAAATATTAGTAACAATAATATACATATAAATATAGGAAAATATATTTGTATTTGTAATGTATATATATTATAAAAATACTTTAGATGTATAAATAATTAAATTCTTTTTTTTAAAAAACAAATAGTATTTACTAATCTGAATATATATATAGAAAATTTTATATATACATAAATTGGTAAAAAAAAAATCTTTTATTTATGAAAAAATTTACTAACTTAATAATTCTAAAAATATATATAATATTTTAGAAAATGTAAAAGTGGCAAAAAAATAAACATATGATAAATAATAATCTATTACAAGAAATTTTTGATTGGGTCTTCTCTTTATTTTTTAATTTGTGGGATAAAATAGCGAGAGAAAGAAAGTTAAATTTTAGAGAGAGAAAAAGTGAAATTTTAGAGAGAGGAAGTTAAATGTTAGAGAGAGTTAAATTTTAAAGAAAGAGAAAATTAAATTTTTAGAGAGAGGGATAAAGTTAAAATTATTTAGAAACAATTGGAAAAAATTTTTAGAAAAATAATAATGCTCTTGTATAAGACTAACTAGATTTGAGATTTAACACTAACTAAATTTAAAGGGACATTTACACTTTATAATACTTTTTTAGAAAAAATTACATTAAAAGTGCATTTTTATAATATTTACAAAAATGTTATAATTTAATGTTTTATTTTTAAAAGTAGTGCAGTGTTCCTTCAATTTAGTTACGTGATTTAGTAAGTTTCCTTGCCTCCGCCGTCTGCATCCCCTATCCCCTCCCGCCTCCCGCCTGCTCCTCCCCTCTCCCTCCTCCTCCTCCCCTGCTGCCCCCTTCCTCCTCGACCTCCCTCTAGATCTGGCCGACCCACCCCCTCCTCCCTCCTGCTCCTCCCCCCTTCCGCCTCCTCCTGTCTCCTCCTCCCCTACTCCGCCTGCTCCTCCCCCCCCCTCCCCTGTTCCTCCCGCATCCTTCTCCCCTACTTCACCTCCTCCTCTGCCTCCCGCCTCCTCCTCCGCTACTCTGTTTGCTCCTCCCCCCTCTAGCCTCCTCCTCCGCCTCCCGCCTCCCCCTCCCTTGCTCCTCTCGCCTCCCCTCTCCCTGAATATGTAATAATTAGTTTTGGTTACCTTAGTATTAAAGGTTGGTTACCTCTGTATTAAGGTTTGGTTACCTTTATACTAAGGGTTGATTACCTTATATTAAAGTTTGGTTACCTTTGTGTTTAAGGTTGGTTACCTTTTGTATTAAGGTTTGGTTACCTTTGTATGACAGAGTTGGTTACCTTTTGTATTAAGGTTTAGTTACCTTTTGTATTAAGGTTATTGGTTACCTTTTGTATTAAATTTGGTTACCTTTGTGTTAAAGGTTGGTTACCTTTTGTATTAAGGTTTGGTTACTTTTGTTTTAAAGGTTGGTTACTAGTTTTTTCGTGCACGGTGAGAAAGAAGGTGGAGTCAAAATAGGAGAGAGAGATGGAGAAAGGCAGGGGAGAGAGGCGGGGAAGGAGGACGGAGGCGGGAGGGGGGAGGGGGAGGGGGTAGGCGGGGGATGCAAGCGGGAGGAGAGAGGAAGCGGGGGCGGGGGGGGGGGACGGAGGAAGCAGGCGGGAGGGGGAGGGGGGACGGAGGAGGGGGAAGGATGAGGAGGCAGGCTGGAGGGGGGAGGGAGGGAGGCGGGCGGGCGGCAGGCGGCAGGCGGCAGGCGGCAAGCGGCAAGCGGAGGGAGGGAGGAAGTAGGGGATATGTGTCATCTTTTCTCCCTCTTCTGTTTTTTCTCTATCTCCTTTGTATTCTTTTTGTAATTATTTTTGTTAGTGTACTATTTTTGTAATTATTTTATAAAAGTTGTATACTTGTGTAAAGAACCCAAATTTAAATGAGTTAAATTAACATGGGTTAAAATTAGTTAACTAGTTTAAATTCATATTTTATCAATAATATAGTTAACCGAACCCAATCCATAATATAAAAAATAGTTAACCAACCCAATCCATAATATAAAAAATAGTTAACCAACCCAAATAATTCCATTTAATATGAGTTGACCCAATAGTTAACTAACTAGATTGCCACCTTTAGTAAGACCCAACTGTTACTACCTAGAATAAATTGATTTTGAGTTAAATGATGGATAAGTATCTATACACTCAAATTGAACGTAAGAATATTTTTATATTGAGATTCATATCCTCAACACTTTTTAATAATAAAAATAATATTGTGATTGAATGTTATATTTAATTTGTATATACTTATATTTTTACTTAAATAATTCAAAGTGAACAGAGAATTTTTTTAATGTGCAAGGCCCAACAAGTACACGTTCATCTAATATATAAGTTAATAATCTTGACATGCTAACAAAATTATGCTAGACGAAATATAAAGTCTCAAATAATATCGTAAAGCTGAATATAGACGATTGGACTTGAGTTTGATGTTGCAACATATAAGGAAGATCATTAGGGATTCTAATGTTTTCAATATATAAATTGAGAGTATACATTGGAAATGCATCTTCTTATTATTCCAGTTAGGAGCTTGTTTTGTACAGAATCGTCCCAATGGAAAATCATGAATATGGCTCAAATTTAGTTCCATCAAAAGAATGAATCTTCATCTTTGTTGTGCTCGTTTCTCGTGTTTATTTACAAGGATTATAATATAGGGATTATGATATATGATATTATAATTCATAAGATTATAATCCCAAGATTATTAATCATAAAGTTAAATAGCCTTGAGATTATAATTCATGATTGAATATGATATTAAATAGTCTCACGTATTAAGTCATTTTATATAATCCCTAGACTAGTAGACTAGTAGTCCATTAAATTCAAATTTAAAAACAAACTTGATAATTGAAATTAATAGATTTATTCTAAGTGTAATTCTTACCGACAAACATAATCTTGGAATTATAATTCTTACAAAAAAAACATGTGTCTGAAATCCAAAGGATTGTTCCAAGTCCCCGAGTGATCTTCAGAGCATCTCATATTTACATTTGCAGCCTCCAAACCATCGATATGCATATCCATTATGATCCCAGCTGACCTGCGAGTAACAAGTCCTTGACATCCTGGCCTGTAGTCTACCAAACCACCCACATAATTTGTCCATCTTCTGCGAGTCAGATTCACATTCTTGAATTTTAAGTTGCTTAAAGTTCCGCCTTTGCATCCAGATAAGAAGATGCCGTTTTCCTTTCGATTGCTATCCCTTGGGCAGGTTGTTACATAAATGGGCTCTACTCTTCCCAACCATGATGGATTATAATATCTTGTAGTGATATTTATATTTGAGTAGGTCATGTCACTTACAGTTTCACTTAAAATTAGAGGTTCAAATTTAGATTAGACATTTATCTAATTATCCATCCCGAGTTAAGATCAATATATAACTATCATACATGCCACCTTAGGTCGTGCTTGGTAAAATGCTCAGTTATTGATGCTTTCATACGTATTCAAATAGTAAAAATAAAATTGAGCCTGCTATTTGCAGTAGCATATTCTGCACTCGTATAACCTAATGTATTGAGCAGAAACTTTTTTTTACACATGCCACAAAGTGCAAACAACTGACCCATTAATCCCATAGGCCATAAGCAACCGGCCAATCAGAAAACTAACAAATAATTTTCCTATTTATCATCAGGAATGGTAACAACTTAACAGCAATCATACAAGTAGTGAAATGGCCAATTTCCATAATATATAGTCTTCACTTAAGCATAGCTGTTCTCATATTTTTTTACACTGAATCGATCAATCATCTCGCACAAATGGTCAGACTGAATGATCCTCTAAGTTAGTACTAAGATATACTACTATATAAGAATAACAGAGTGAACTTTTCCCCAGTAGCCGAGACAAATCTGGATTTTAAACCGACTGTTACATCAACAACATGGGAAGCTAATTCAATGTGAGGCTTCCTCTCTGATTACCAGATATCTGCTAATACTATATGCGATATATACATGCTAGCTACCATTAGTGCTCTCCTCGACCTTCATATCTCCATTTTCAGCTGATTTGACTGCAAAGAAGCTGTGGCACTAAACAACCTGATTAAATATCAATATTTCAAAGACAAATCATTTTTCTTTTTTCCTTTTTTATAAATGATTCACAAATTGCACTATAGGAAATGCAGCAACTACAATTTGTTTTTTCTTTCAGCATAAACAACTTCTGTCTACACAAGTAGAAGTTTGAAGAATAGAATCATTCTCATGGGGGTGGTGGACTGTTCCAACTCTCACATGTAAAGACTTAAAATCAACTTGTCGATATCACCAAATAGTCTGCCTTATAACTTTTGGCTAATTTTTTGAGAGAAAAAAAAAAAAAACAGTAAACCTATATTATTTGATGAAAAAGCAGTATTATGAAAATGTGAATTACATTACCCGAATGTGCTGATAAATCATAACTTAAGAGTGAGTTCTGTGGCGTAATGAAGTTAGTGTTGTCTTCTTCCCTAACCCAAGCAGGCTGATGGAGCAAATCAAACTGACATAGCTGTTGATACTGTTCTCTGTTTCCATCGACTTGTCCTTCCATGCACATAGATGGAATAAATATGCCAGGGAAGTTGCTTTCCATTAAAGATCCACCCTACAAGTTTTATAAGGTTATACAAAAAAAATTAAATAATCTGATGAAATTATGATGAACATAAACTTGAATGATGCTTGATACCAAAAACTTATGATGAAATTAATCTTGATCTTTAACCTACTAAAATTTAATACTGGGACCGGTGCATAGGAGAGAATTTGGCGAGACCATTATTACTCTTTTGATAAATAGCGAGACCATTAAATTGTCATCAGCAGACATTTCATTAAGACAGGCAAAACTCCATACCAACAACAATCACATGGTGCAATCCCGTGGCTCACATAACTAAATCAAAAATCTCATTGCACCAAACCATGCTGTTTGAGGATCATTATGATTCAGGTCTTCGGGGCCAGAACTAAAACTAAAAAATAAAAAGAATCATTCTAATACATATCATATTAATGATTTTTTCTAAATGACTAACTGCTTCTTAAATGCCAAGGTAAAGTTGTAATAAAAAACAAGAATTATAAATAGGCTACTTGTATGGGACATCTGTTAAATGTCCATCCTTTCATGTCTATTGCCAGTAATGAGGGACCCAATGTTTCTGGGTGTCCTGCAATAGTAATTCCTATGCAAATGAAAGTAACGCATGCTTGATGGTCACTGCTTTGGGCTATTGCATCTAACAACCAGTTGAAGATGTAAATGTGCCAGATGGAAGATGGCATAGGTGGTCCAAGTCTGACCCACTGCCCTGCCTCTATTAATGGTATAACACTATACTTTGACATCTTGAGTAGGGTCCCAAGAAAAAGAGAAATTAAAGAAGTCCAAAGTTTTATTTCCCTTTCCACTTGCCTAATGAAGTCCACAAGTATTTGCCGATCTTTTCTGAATGATTTTTTGGAATTTCAACAGGAAAGGTGCCCCAGGGACCAGGAGTATTAATCATATTGGCCCCAGCTTGTACCAAGGTACAGTTACAAGGATGAAGTCTCTTTTTCTCAAATCATATTGCTTAAAGTAAAGAAACTAATAGCTCAGAGAGGATTGTATTAGAATCATTTCTCACAACAGAGAATTACCAAAAAGAGTTGCATAACACTTATTACCTCTGTGGCCAAGAGACTTTCGAGGTTGATATCAATTCTTGGGTTAACAGCAGCAAGCCTCATTGACAAAAACTGATAAAAATATATATACACAATAAGTAGATAATAAAACAGAGAACACTATGATTACCAAGTGAACCTGGAGTTGTATCTATTTTTGACTTGGCTCCATTATTAAGTCAAAAACTGTAGCAGATTAAAAGAAAGGGAATTGATATTCTTGCTACCTAATCTAGAAATGTAGAAACAATTTAAATAACAGAAACGTTAACGCTGTCAAAGTTCCCAAACCTCAAGTTCTATATTTCACATATTGGCGTGCAGATTTAGCATCTAAGATATCTTAAAACGCAAACTCTAGATCTGAAGTATTCTTCTCTATCATTTTCTTTTTCTCCCTCTCTTTTTTGGCAATAGAATCATTTAGACTCCCCCCCTCCCCCCTTCTTTCTCTCTCCTAACCCATCAAAATATAAAGGTAAAAAGTCTAGATGAGGTTTTCAACATTAAATAAACATTCAAAAGGCTTCACGAAGCAATATCTTAGGTAAATACAGCAACTACTTATGCATTATCATTGGTCAAAAAATTCCCAACTAAAGTTCCATCTCAGAATAAAAGGACATAATATTGGAGTATACAAGTCTGACCTCAACTTGGCGTTGTAGGGATTGCACATGGTTGATAATCTCATCCAATACCATTGCTGTACCCGAAATCTGCAAAGAAATAATCCAAGAATTGTTTATTTATTTACAAGAAATTATCATTGCCAAAACTAATGACACTATTCACAATTCCAAATAATTGACCACTTCTTACAATCAACCAGTAGTGTGCTCCTGAGCCTCTTTAGGGGTTTTCACCAAATCCCCAGGAAATGATATCTAGTTCAGCCTAGAAACGGTACCTCAGAAGTCATCTAAATGACGTATAAGGGTTATTTAAACAATTAATATATGTTTTGAATACTTCATACACTTAAAAAAGCATTTGAAGTGACACTGGGTATCCCAAACAACTAATATATGACTACTACGAGTCAGGCATCCAGGACAGTTATACATCTAATCACTACATCTTGAACAGCTGCAAGGGCCATACAAATTTCCAACTACTTTTTTCAGCTTTGAATGATTTCAAAAATAGTGTTTCATAAGTCATAACATATAAGCTACAACCATATTAAAAAGTATAATTTGAAGAAAAAGAAAACGACCTAAAACTGAATGATGAAGAGACGAGAGAAGCTAAACAATGTTGAGAAGTGGAATATAGTAGTGTGATACCCAAATCAATACACTTTACAACTGAATTTCTATGAGAAACTATAGCTCCAGTGAAATAACCACAAGCTTAACTGGCTAGAAATGAATCCAAAACCAGAAAAATTATGGCACATTAAAAGGTGAACTCATGGCACGGAAATAACATTATCTGCGTTATAACAGATTATAAACTAGACCATAACCTACAGCATTGTACATGGTTGACTGATATAAAAACTCAATGAAATAAAATGTACAATCCAGAGCTGACCGCATTATTATCTGAAAAGTTGTAAGGCATGAAAGCTCTGCCATACTTGAAATCAAAACAGCATGATTGGTGGTCCCAGCAAAAAGTATATTAGCTTTAATAATACAATTTCATTCACCCCCCCCCCCCCCCCAAAACCAAATAAATAAATAAAATAGTACCAAGGAAGAATAAAACTTGTTCAGTTACTCAAAAACATCAACCAACATGTGATTGTGTAAATGTGATTACAGGCCTAATATCTTTCAAGCTGATTCAGTGATTTTTATTTCTGCCTTGATTGGTAGCGCAATCACATCATAGCCAAACAAAAGTTTGGTCACCAAGTGGTCGTTGTAAAAGAAAGTCTTGTTTTTGTTATTGTGAGAGAGATTCCTAACTTTGATGATTTGTTTTTATCATGTACCTCTCAAGTGCCAGATAAACATCCCAAATCACAAGTTAGGAAAACAAATATTGTCTGCAGTCAACTGGACCCATTTCAAATCTGGCTTAGCTTGCAAGTTACATGCATGTCCCAAGAGGTTCATGCATCAAGTAGTTAACATTAAGCAATTTTCAAACCTGCAATGCCTTCATTAACTGGATGAACATTTTTGACATTTGCAAGATATTCATCTCCAATCTCATTTTTTTGAGGAAAAATTTAAACTTTCGTCTTGATCAAGCCCCACAGTTCCTATTTACATGTTTGTTGTAAATAAATGTCAACACCACCCACCACTGTCACAGACTCAGTGTCACTGTATACAGAAAGATCCAATAATCGTCTAGCTAGTCATTTTATAACCCAAACTATAAAGAGGAAAAGAAATCCCTGCAATTCAAATGACCAAAAAGTGCTTAAGAGAGAGGAGCTACACTGTACATCTGTAAGTCTCCCTATATGTACCAAGTCAGAAGAGGATTTAGTTATCTACTTTAGTGTCCTTACTCTTAAAATTATAGTTATACCCTTTCTTTCAACTTTAAAATCTTTATTTAAAGGTTGTTATGGTAATTTCGGTACTCAAATACAAGATAGTCCAGTTTTCCTTTCCTTTCCCACTTTTCACCCTCCCCTTCTTCCGCTTCCTCTTCCCCACCATGTCTCTCTTTTTCACATAATTTTTTTTATTAGTACTTCCGTTCTAAAATAAATTAGAGATACATTTGTAAAACTATTTTTTAAAAATACTTCTACGTTTCCAAACATATTCTCATAAAAATTTAATAGCTGCGGCATAGTGAACAAAATCTACCTATATATAACTACTATATAAGTAATGGCTTCTAGAAAATTTGTGACTTTATAGTCTAAAAAAATAAAATGTATCTAATTTTGGAAATGATTAAAATGAAAAATGTATCCATAATTTTGAAGTTCTTATCCTCCCTGGCTCCCTCTATTGCACCAAAAGAATCCCTTAAAAATTTCTTTAGAATATGCAATACTCTCAAATTTATATTATAATTATTTTTTTGGGAGGGAGTGAGCATTGGGCAACTTTTTAGGCACTCTTCTTTCGATGCTAATAGTAATATTTATAGGATAAGTATAATAAACACATGATATTTGAGCACAATATAAAACACTATATTAATTATTATTATTAAAAAATAAGATATAATATAAATTTTTATGTCAAATTTTACTTTTTAATAGTGATTATCAAAGTAGTATTCCATGTTGTATTGTGTGTGTGGTAGAGTCCATATTCATATAAATTATTTGTTTTATATTTTGTTGCGTGTCTCTCCAAAACTTGTTCAAAAGGTGACACTGACGTAACCGTTATTAACGCCTAAAGTAAAGGTACTAGTAATTATTAGTCCTAATGAGTAGTTATAAACTAAGACAGACAGATACTGATTGAGGTTATCCAAAATCTAATCAAATACTTCTACTAATATAATTTAAAACGACACCGCACCTTGTTGCAGCCGGGGACCAGATCTTGTAGCAGCTTCATCCTAAAATTTATCTTCTCTCTCCTTGCCTGCCCCCACATTAAATAATATTATAGTAATCATGTAAAACAATATAATTAACAACTAATTATTGAGCTAATTATATGAGATTACTCTTTCAGCCAAGCTATGTCTGTCAGTAGCTTGGCCGCGGCGAGCTCGAACGTGAACGTACGGAAGCTTTTCCCTGTCCTTGGAGTTTTCATTCTCGGTGTTTTTACTCTTTTTTGCCGGTCCTTTAACCTAATTTTATGGAGAAGCCACAGAGTTAGTCTTGTGAACATAATATACCACAAATGGAAACCCTAGTTTAGATTACCTTTTTCTCTCTCTCTTTTCGCTTGGACGATTTCTGATCGTTGTTTGGAACCACTGAATCGGACAAGCCCGGCGACGAATTACGGCGTGAATCAGATTCAACCGGTTCCTGCTTCACGTAATTCGATGGAATTGAGTTGGGCTCCGGCGAGTTCTCCGGTGCGGCGAAGACGGAGAACTTTGAGGCTCGGTCAACTAGAGCAGTATTTGACGGGAACATTGGTGGGAAATGATAAGGTTTTGGATGCTCAATTGGGCCATTACACCAGACTTCCCCGGCGTGTTTTTCCGGCGAGTGTAAAAGCTTGACGGCCTGATTCGCCGGGAGTTCTAAAAGAGCAGTGAAGGAACTGCCGGTTTCGGGTGGCACAGACATCAAAGTCTGAATTTCTTCGCCGAATTGTAGAGATAACACACCGATTTCTTCTGTTTTTTGGAGAAGATATCTAATTACCTCTAGTCAAATTAACCACAAAATGAACCAAACCAAACAAACTGAAATTCGAGCGAAACCCAATTCAGTTTATTTTTATAGAGCTTCGAAAGTGTTTGAGAAAGTCGAAAATTGAAGTCAATTTTAAAGAAAACGACCAAAGAAGAAAGAAATAGACAATTGAAATGGAACTTAGAAATGACAGGGTTAGAGAGTAGTTGTTGTTGTATACGGTGGTGGTGCTTCCATGGCGGTCAAGCGGGTTTTTTTATCTCTCCGATTTGTTTCAGTAATCAGCCATTTGAAGTACAGCGAAAGCAACGTGTCGGGGCCCTGCTCTGAGCTCTCTTGTTTCTCTCTCTTACAATTTGTTGAGAGATAGATAATGTGTGTAGGCCTAGGTGAGGGGTAATGGATTGGTGCCGCAGGGCGGGGACCGGGACCCGACACTGTTTTCTAACCGTAGAGCTAGAGGATGATCTGTCATTTTCTTGCATTTATACGGTAACAATATACTTTTATTATTATTACTCCTATTTTTAATGCATTTTTGTGTTTTTAAAAATCAAGCGCTAATAATTCAAGCATAGGTGTCAAAAGTAGAATTGTAGGCTGCCAAAAAATTAGGTGATGAAATTTTGACTCATTTATTAATAGGGATGATAATTTGTTCCGTTTTAACGGTAATTTTCATGTTTTATTTTAAACGAGAATAATGATTATAATTTTGAATAAAAATAAAATCAAAGATAAAGAATTAGTATCAAATAATACTTATGAAAATAAGGAGAGGATGGTATTTACTTTCTTGGCCCATATTCCTCTTCTCGTACTCACCCACCCCCGAATAGTTATATATTAATTAAATTAATATTTATTATACAATTAAAATATATATACTTATGTTTGTGTCTATATATATATATATATATATATATATATATATATATATATATATATATATATATTATTGTAAATATAATTAAAATTATATTTTTTTAAATTCACAAAATATTATCCTCAGCGATGATATAAATTTTTCGTGGGCGTTTAAATTTTTAGTGAGAATAAGAATAGTTATTAAGTTTTAATTTTCATGGAGAATGAGACGAATGTGAAAAATTTTATAAGATTTGGAATGTATAATCCCAACCCTGCCCCATAGCCATTCCTATTTACTAACACTGATTGTGTTTAATTTTCTCTCATGATGATATTTTGCAGAGAATTGTTATTATTACAGTATAGATATATCAAATTTTTATATACTATCTCATTCACATAAATATGAGTATATTATGTACAAACAAAGTGTAAGTTATAAAATAAAATTGTTGACAATTTTTAATTATAATAATATTAGAAATCTCAACAAAAAAAAATCGATGTCAAATAATATGACACCATTACTTCGGTTAATTATATTTTTTATGATTAGTTATATCGTAAAGTACTATTTATTTTATTTAATGACAAATTATTTAAGATAAAAAAATTAAGCCCGTAACATCACCCTTTTAATTATACTAATGAGCTCTCACAAACCATTATTTTCTATATGCTCCCAGTATTTTTCCCGATTATATGTCATTTGTTAATTATTTTTATTAGTCATTTTGTTGCACAATAAGGGTTTTATTTGCCAAAAAAAATCCCAAAAAGAGTTGTCTTTTTGTTAATTATAAAATTAAATATTATAATTTTATTATCACGCCGCTATTATAAAATTAATAACTTATAATTTTATGATCAAATAGGAAATTGAATTATTTTTCATATTTATATATTTTGTAGATAGAATTATTTTGGGAACGGATGGAGTCAGAACTGTATTGTCTTCATTTACGGTGTATAAAAATATTTTCTTGCATTTTATGTATTATTATAAAAAAAATACTTTTAATTATGAAAATAAAATATGTAAAGATGAAGTTCAAGTTCGTGAACAAATATTAAGCGAGTTTAGTTTCTCTATTTCTTCGCCAACAGCCTATGGCTCTTCAACCCCCCCTCCCCTAATCTTGTGATTAATAATTAATAACTTTCAAGGAATTCTAAAATTTCTTATTATACATTCGTTTCAGCCTTCAATTCTCTTTTTGAGATTTATCAATATTGAAGCAAAGTAATATATTTTAGATAATTTAAAATATTTATTATTATATTAATTAATTAAATTTAAAAATATTTTACATTAACTTCAAAAAAATAATAATAATTTATATTTTAAAATGAATATAGTATTATCTTTCTCAAGTTTATTGCTAAGAGCTTCATCCATAATTTCCTTTAGTTCGGTTGCTTTTTAGGCATTATTTACCATTTTTTCCATCCCAACAAAAACACCGAAACTCAAATTCCTCTTGAAAGATGAGATCGATCTAAATATAAAATTAAATATTATATTTATATTAATTATTAAAAATAAAATATTATATGAATTTTAATATCATATTTTATTTTTTATAATAACTCTTGGGCGATCTGTCCCAAAATTTATTTATTTATTTTACTCTTAAAATATTTATAAAAGTTATTTTGATAATTTTTTTTACAAAATTCAGTGATTTAAGTTTAATTTAAATTTGCATACATCTAAATTATGCTTAAATTATTGAATTTTGAAAAAAAAAATTATCAAAATAAATATTTTAGGAGTAAAAAAATAAATTAAAATAAATTGCTAAGATAATATTTAAATATTAAATAATTATACTTATTTCACATTTTAATATGTAAGATTGTACGCATCAAATTAACACCAGGCGACGTGGTGCGTCCAGGCGTGAAGCCGCTGGACCCTACCAACCTTAGTCTTTTCTTACTTGGTACTTTAAAAGTTAATATCAAATTAATTTGTGATAAATGACTACCGAACACAACTGCTTTTGTTATAATTTGAGTAAAGACTCTTAAGCGAGTACTAACTACATGGAAATGATTGGATGGGGAATTGGGGGCGCAGTTGCGGCAGGTAATAATATAAGATCTGTTGATCATCATTCAAGGTTAATTTTAGAACGGCAGAAAATGAATGCCGGCCGCGTAATTCAGCTTTTTTCCCCAGCAATTATTCAGAAGAAATTAAAGAGGGCTGGTGCCTGCCTGACCCTGAGGGGAACAATAAACCAGAAGTTGACAGACTGATACTTGCATTGATTTTTACAAAAATTTTAACAATTCAATCACAATAATTTTAAGCCAAGGCAAGTTAACAAGTTTTTTTGGTCAGCCTTTTTATATGGGATCATTTGGATACAGGGGATTGATCCGTAACGATTATTTATTATGATAATTATTTTAATAAATTAATTTTATATCATTTAGTGAATGATTTAATTATTTTAAAAATAAATTTGATCAAATTGTTATTAAAAGTAGCGGTTAAGGAGATGTTTTTTTTTAGTTCAGTCGTTATTTCTAATAGCAGTTAGGCAGACAATATCTTTTTGATTTGACCCAAAAAACGTATTTTTTATGAATTCAAATTTGAAGAAGAAATCTAAATTTGAATTCTTTCTTCTTCTGAGCAAGAAATGTTTATAAACTCAAAAACAAATGTGTATCTTATGGAATAATTAAATAGATAACAAAAACAGCCCTAAATAAGATTTGTGCATAAAATTTGTCAAATTGACAATATTATTTGGACAAATTGAGTACCAAAGTTTGATTCTTCTTGATGAGTATTCAATTTGTACAAATAACATTTATCAATTTGATAAAATCATTTAGTTTTAACAAGTACGGGCACACACCTCTAGTGAAGGAAGAAGATGAACTTTCGGTCAATTGCTAAGCAACCTGTCAGTGGTGCAGATTTGTTAGGAGGAAAGAACTTCAACTCCAAAATACCCATCTCAATCTGTGGCCATTTTTGTGACTAAGTTCCCAAAGAAAATCTGTGGCCCTTTTTGTTTTGTTATCATCTGCAAAATGTTTGGTGAATAGAAGTGGGTTCTCTATATTAATTCATGGAAAATACGTTTCTGCCTCTTGATTCTTTTTCTTTGCTTCCCGATCAATCCAATGGATAACAACAACTAGAAGAAAAAGAAGGAATTCAATTTTAGGTTTTTTCTATAAATTTGAATTCATGAAAAATACGTCGTTTTGATTTTGGACCAAATCAAAACAACGTCGTGTGTCTGGCATGACCACTATTAAGAGTAGCAGTCATGCAAAAAAAAAATCTCCCAGACCGCTTTTCCTAGTAGCGATCTGGGCATTATTTTTTTTAAAATCATTAGAACATTTGCTGAACGGTATAAAATCAATTTACTAGAATAATTGTCATAACAAATGATTGCTATGAATGATTCCCCTTTAATGAATATATATATGATCCCATAAAAATACAATCCCTTTACACTGATAATCACTAACTTTTGCAACTACTATTTTACAATAATGTCGGATGTAAAAAAATATTGTTTACGAAAAGTTACTTACAAATAATGTGACTATTGAGTTCAATTATAATTATTTGGCTCTTATATATATGTTAAATTATAAATTAACAAGTTTTATAATTCAAGCAAAGTACGGATAAGTTTAAAAAGGATTTATCGGATTTTTTTTTCTTCCTTCGCAAAGTGCTGCATGTAATTTTAGCATTCATATTAATTTGTTCTAATTGTATATATAAGATTCAATGAGTAGTTATATATATATTTCTGTGAACATTCTGATGAATTACATGCCAATGTAGAAGGAAAAGGACCGCTGGGTACTATTTTTTTGTTTGATAGTATATGTTTAGTATAAGATATTAGAAGCTTGGTATGTTTTTTTTTTGGGGTTCTTTAACAAACTAAAATCTATGCATAGGTGTTTTTTATATAAAGAAAAATATGAGAGCACTTGTGAAATTGGATCTAAATTAAATGCATTAGAATACGAATAAGAAGAAGAAGAAAAAAAAGATACAATGTATTTGGTTATGAATTCAAGAAGTCATTATAAATAAATTTGTGACACACAAAAATAAGGGGAAAAAATACTTGAACTACTGAGTCACAATTTTTATTTTAATTGTCAAGTTAACTCGGGATCAATTAAAGCGACTCTGTATTTGTTTTATTACATTTTGGCATTAATTAATTGATTATATCTAGCCATGTCATTTAATATTTTAGTATTTAACAACTCATTAGTAATCGTAGCAAGACTCGTTATTTATGAAAACAAACAAACAAACTTAGATGTATCCTTTTTGGTAGATAATATAGTAAGTATGTTCCAATATTAGAATTTACAGCGTTTGCGGTGATAGTGTTTATTGCGTTTGAACTTCTAAACGTATCACACTACTTTTAGAATATTGTGTTTAGACTTTAAATACACTATTTATGAATTAAATAATATACTTTTAAAATAAATTACTTGTAAATGAATAAAAAATTTAATTGTGTTTGGTGCATTTAAAATATTCAAACGTTTCCAAATACTTTCAAACACCGATGGACAAAAAAACATAGTATAAAGGAGTATGTTTAGAACTAGAAAATCTCAAAAGAAAATCTAAAAGTTTATTAGACTTTTATTAACCATTTATTACACCCGTTGACCATTTGGTCAGAGGTTTCTTTCCCTCCTAAAAATGTTATTTATTTATTATTATTAAAACTTGTATTATGATAAAATAATTTTAGAGATATATTTCAATCCTAATAGTCTAAAACAAAATCTAGATATCCATGGTTCATAGCTAAAAATAAAGAGAATTGAAAATTTTATGCTGGAGATAGAACACCAATCTTTGTCTTAGCTTTCCTATAAAAAGTTCTCCGTTTGATGTGCCTTTATCCTAAACTAGGCATCATCTCACATGCACACGTTAAGTGTGCAGAACAATAAATAAATAAAAATAACAGTTCAAGGAAAAGAGGTCATGAGACAGTGGCACAGTGAAACAATAAAAATAGAACTTTTCTACAGCCACTGGTCCAATTTTTTTTTTTTTTGAGTCTTAAAATATTTATAATATTTATTTTGATAAAAAAAAATTATAAAATTTAGCGATTTAGGTTTAATTTAAATTCATATAAATAATAATGTTGTACAATTATAAATATATTAAGAGTAAAAAAAATATTAAAAAAATTGAACCGATCGCCCAAGACTTTATGATGAAAATAAGAATAAGAAAGAAAAAAAAGTAACACAATCTCAAGAAAACAAGAAAATGGTTAAAAACTTTCTTCTCCTAAAGTAATATAGATATAATTATTACTTTTTTTTTCAACTTCTTAAATAATATATTTCTATTAAAATTACGTTATTTTGAAGAGAGATAATATAAAAAGGATGAGAGAGAAAGTAAGTGGGAGGAAAGAGAAATAATATTAAAAAAGAGTAGTGATTATGATATTTTTTTTTATATATTTTCTCTCCTCAAAACGATATAATTTTAATAGAGATATATTATTTAAGAGATGTATATTATTTAAAAAATATGTTTTAAATCGATTCTCTCTCTCTCTATGTATATATATAATTTTAAAATAAATGGCGAGAGTAAGTTGTAACCACTAAAGTAGATTTCTCAAACTGGCCCAAGATAACAAAGAGGAGGGTGGTTGGACCACAGGAAAGTTTCCAAAAGCTGTAATAAAGACCAATGAGCGCCCACTCTAGTGGGCCTTTGGCCACGTGACGTCCACGTAAATGTATCATCATGCTCCCTGTTCACAGTGCACATACAAAATGATATGAAAAATTATAGATTTACCCATTTTTTTACTCATTTTTTTTATTTACATATAAAATAAATAAGTGTGACTCACTCATTTTGATTAAAAATAAAATAAGATGAAATCACATTTATTTATCTTATATATGAGTAAGAAAATTGAATAAAAAAATAAATAATTATAAAAGTACTCAAAAGATATTTAGTTTTTGTTCATTAGTATTCACTTATAATCTAACCGAATTGTCTAATTGGATATAAACAAATATTAACTTTTATTATGTAAATAAATATTTGAAATATATATTAATTGAATAACCAAAATCCGAATAATTGAATTATATATATAAACGAAATATGAAATTATTTTTATCAAACAAAAATTTTAATTTCAAATTTCACAATATAGTTTTTAAATAATATTTAAACACAGTCTACAATTATAATAATTGATAAACTAATTTAATAATTTTAAATTAACAATAAATAAGTACATAATCCATAAGACAAAGTCTAATTAAAAATAATATTTTTAAAAATTTTCTAATTCGGTTAATCAGTTATCTGAATAGTCTAATTTTCATATCTCGAAACCAAAATTAAATGCTGAATTGTAAAATAATTATAACCGAATAAACAAAATAATTCGGTTAAAAAAATACGATACGGTTTGAATATTTGGTTTTATCCGTTTTTTAGTCACCCCTAGTTTTATTACCCACATTTACAGTATTTGCAATAATAGCATTTGTTGTGTTTAAACCTCCAAAATCATAAATGCAACGACTATAAATATTGTATTTATGAATCAAATAATTACGTTTAAAATAAACAGTTATTGGACAAATAAATTTTTTAAATACATTTAAACTTTCAAATATTTTTAATTGCACCTAAATAATCAAATATACACTTAGAGCTTGCTTTCAACTTCAGGCACTACTATGTTTATGGTAAAGCAATTATTATTATATTTTGTCTTTGGGTATGAAATCAATACATTTGTTAGAGATATTCTATTACACAATATTTTAATTAGCATCGAACTCAAAAGAAATTTAAGTAGGGGATTGTGACTTTTTTCTCATCATTTAATCCCATTTTCCTTCGTTTTCTACAGCTTTTTAAAACTCATAAATTGAGGGTAAAACTTCCAAGAAATAAAAGACTTTCCAATTTTCATAGACCAACTTAGCTTAAAGAAGAAACTTGGAAATTTTGTACTTCCTCCAGCTTAGCTAGCTTATGCAAGAAGAACTCTGAAAATTCTTCCGTTCCATAAAAAGAGTTTTATTTGTAAAATAATATAAATTATTTTACAAAAAGAGTTTTCTTTTCTTTTTTGGTTGATGGTAGACTGATAGTAATATAAAATTACACACTATCCATTACACTACCATGTCATCTTTATTAAATTAAATACCCACTATTATATTCAAATATTTTAAAATAAACATAGAAAAAAAAAATATATATATATTCTTATATAAGATTTACAAGGTATTCAAATATAATTCTATTTATATAATGAAGGGAGTATTATTACGTATAGAAGAAGGAATTCTCTGGCTTCTGGTATAGCCTATGATGCCACCCGAGATTTTTCTTCACATATATTAAAGTTTGTATAGAAAATAAATAAATAAAAAGTTTTGTCAAATTAGTTTGTTAAATAAAAAACTTTTAAGACTTAAACATTTATGTATCCAACAATTGTTGGGATATAATTATTTGGGTCTGGTTAAAGTGCCGTTCAATTTATTTTTATTATGACCTGAATCCGGTGTTGGTCAATGGACCGTAATTAGTGTTGGCCCATTAATATTAAATAAAATTGCAAATATGATTATTAGTGATTTACATAAACTTTACACGAAAAATAAAATAAAAATAAATCAAAACGGAAGCTTCAAAGGTTTATTTTCTCCTATATTATTATTGGTTTGGAAGGTATATAAGATGGACAGATATTTGCGACCCATTTGAGGTGACACCTAATTTGTTGGGCCAGCAGACTTCGATGCTTCTGAACTGGTGGGCCAATAATGGCAAACAGCAAGACAATCCCAGTCAATTCCAGGACCCAAAAATGACCCAACATGCTGCAAGTGGGTCACGGACCTAAATACTTCAAGTGGTTGAATTAGAGTACGAAAATTGGACCCACAACACAAAGGTCGTACACACTAAGGATGGATTTCCACTGCTAAAAATACCCAAATAGCCAACCGGAGAAGAATGATAGATGTACAATTTTCGAAATGGGCCCCCTTGTCAATAATTATTAGTATAACTTGACGTTTACATGTCGGGTCTAGCTAGCTGTCGGATTATCCGACAGTGCGGAGCGTAAGGTGGGTCCGAAAGAATTGATTAATTTTCTCTCTAATGATTTATATGGGCCTATTTTTGGGCCAACTTTGTAGCTCACATTGGATATGTGCACACAACGTTAATTTAGATGCGGAAAAATATGAACAACCGAGGCCCTGTAAGCCCAATTTTGTTCCATTGGCAGATTTGACCCGCCATTAATCTCTCCCTCTATTCCCTCTCTTTTTCCCGACACGCCCAGTCTTTTTTTACGGCCGCCGGCCGCCGGAAACATCTCTTGAGTTATCGAAAAACAGTAAACTTGTTTAAATATTTATCTCATATTTATGTATTTCATGTGTTGTGTGTTTGGATATATTCATAAAGTTGCTGCATAAAACTGTTTAAAATGTTGATGCGAGGACTTTTGATACTCTTGTTTTAGATATATATTTAATCTCTACGTCTTCCTATGTGTGTTTGAATATATTGAAATTTTGCTTAATTGAATTGTTTAAATGTTGATTTGAGGACTTTTGATACTCCAATATACTGTGAAATTCTATCTCCATTCGGGGGCGGATCCAGGATCTGTTCTCAGTGGGGGCTGATTTTTTTGGGTTGAAGACCGAAATGAAGGGCTAAAACTTAGTGAGTTAGAGAATGAAAGTTTGAATACATTATACAGTGAAGTGTTTAATTTTTTTTAGAATAGTAGTAGTTTAAGTATTTTTTGCTTCTCTAAGTTTAACTTTTTCATAAATTTGCCCCTTTAAATATATTAAGTTTTATTTTTTCCCTGTCCCTATACTTATAAAAAAAATAAAAAAAATAATCAGGTCTAGCGTAGGCACCGCCTGTTCTGCCATTTGAATAGATCTGCTACTGTGTACATAGACATGTTGATGTCTTTTTGAATAAAAAAATGATATATTATGAATATTTAGGTCGATTTTTTATTGTCAGTTACTTAAATAAGTATTAGTGATAATTGTTTTGTAGAGATGTGTAATAAGTAAGAACCTATTACAATTCTACCCAGCAACGAAGTCAGAATTAATTTTTAGTGGGGTCAAAATTATTTTGAAGTTAAAAATAATTTAATGGGGGTTCGGGGGCAGCGCTCTTAAACCAATATTTTTATACTTTCAGATCACACACACACACACACACACACACACACATATATATATATATATCATAATTGTTCATAAATAATTAATTCATGAATTATTTTAAAAAATAATGTAAAGTAGAGTATTACTTAGTTTAAAAAATATTATAGAGAGATACATATATATATTGAGGGGATATGAGTAATCTGAGTTTAAAATTTGATTAACAAAGTTATAAATTTTTAATTTGACCCCTTTGACCCCGTATAATAACAAAATTATAAAATTTGAGTGGGGTCAATTTATATATAATATTAAAATTTTAAAATTTACCCTATATTATAAAGCAATTATTTGTTTTCAGTGGTGTCAATTGACCACAACTCTCCAAGTAGCTTGGTTGCTGATTCTACCAAATCTTTTGAACAATACACAAGTAAATGAGGACGTTGGTTCTTGATGCAGTAGATAACACAAGCTTTTAGGGGCCAAGCAAATGCCAAAAGGACAAGAATGCCCTCAACCTGAATTTCAGGCTAGGCCTGCTGGGTAGTCTCCAAAAAGTGAGCAGAGGCAGCTGCTTCCTCTGCCCCATGAATAGATCCGCCCCTGTCTCCATTGATGGCAATATGTAGCTTGCATATTAAAACTAATGTATACTCCCTCCAAAAAAGAGTTCATTTTTTATAGTGATAATAGTATAAAATAACACAATGTTTTAAAGTTTGCCACCATATTTATTATTTTTTTTAAAAAAAATTGTTAATTGCCACCATATTTCATTATGAACCATACAACTATGCTAACAACTTATTTTTACGGGTATACGTTGATCAAAAATATATCCTTAATACTTGCAAATTTGCAAATGAGGGTCTTTTTTTGTGGAAAGTAGGGAGTATTATGGTTCTTAGTTTTCTTTGTATATTTTGAATGGTTGTTACATCATATAGTAACTGTGATTTCATTTTCCCCCCCTCTTAAGATGGCTGTTGCATATCTAACAATGTGTAATTATATATGTGATTGAATGTTTGTGGCTTGGATTAGCTGTTATAGATCAAAAAGTTTAGTTGGTTGCCATGTACTCATTCTGTCCCAGATTTAGAGCCCGGCTTATTTGATATACAAACACCTTAGGAGATTCTGAATTTCCAAATTCAATGTGATAAGGGGTGAACTTTGTGCTTAATGATATTTTGTGGCTTTACATCAAGTGGAACTTTAATTTTAAAATGACATTAGAGATTTGAGACTGTTGTGTGCCAAGTTAATCTGCAACTGCAGCTTGGCGAAATAGCAGTTTAAGCTTGCCTTTTTGTCTTAACAGCTTTCTTGGTTATTTCTGATATTGGTATTTCTCAATCTTTTCTTTCCTTGTTGATGCTAGAAGCGTGGGTTTGTTGAAGTAATGGCTTCTGCTTGTGAAGTGGGGTATGAACCTTCCAACTGAGTTTCAGCAGCATGCGAAGGATCCACTTATCAAACTTAGTTTAACAGACTCGTCCGAACTCTGGCTCTTCCAGTGGCAAATTAATCAAGTAAAGTTTCCTTTCCTTGTGCATTTTCTTTTGTATTCTCCAGTTAAAATTGTTTACATGGTCAACTTATGTTCGAAAGATATCCAACCTATATTTATAACAACGATCAACATATGATCCGGAAATGTGTGCTTGAGTGAGAAAATAGATGACTTTAGGCAGGAAGATACCAGATCTTCTCTTAGCGGACTGGCCACTTTTTTTTTTCCTTTTTTTATAATATTAGTGAAAAGAGAGAATTTGGGTAAGTTGATGCGGTGATCTGTTGCCTTTTCTAGTTGTTATGAACTGAGAAAGAAACTGGCCATTATAACCAGCCATTCTTACCGGTGGATATTTTTACCCGGAGCCTTCTACAATGGCAAGTGAGAAGCTCCTCTCTCTATCTCTCTCCCTACTGGGGGGCGGGAACATTTTATGCCGTGAACTCAGTTGGCAGTGTTAGCTTGGGCTGGCATTAAATTTCTTAGTATTTTATGTAGTATTGCAGCCTCTTGCTTTTGATGGGCATGAAGTGACTCTGAAGCTTCATCATGGACATTTGGGCAGTTTTAAGGGCTCTTCTGGCAAGCATAAATCTATTCTCATTTATTAATGATACACTATTTTCATTTCCCACTAGAACATACTCCCTCCATTCCTAAATATGTGACGTTTAAGGTTTTTGCATAGGAATTAAGGAAGCTATTAAATAGCTCTAATATGAGTAAAAAATAATAGATCGAGACTAAAATACCCTTATCTTGGGAAAGAAATGAATATGAATGGTAGCCTACTCCTAATCTGATGTAGTTACTTCTCTCTCCAAAATCAATTAGGAACAAGAGAGAGAAATAGAATTATCCAATAGGGATAAATTAAAAGAGAGAAAAAATAGCCTAGAAAAGATGAGAGAGGATTAGAGAGAGAATTGATGTTTAGGGGTAATTAAGGAAACAATGTAATCAATATGTCCTAGAAATTTTGAAACGTCAAATATATAGGAATAAAAATAGCTCTCTAAAACATCAAATAATTAGGAATGGAGGGAGTAATTTTAATGATGGTTCAGCAGAAAGTCTTCCAATGCTGACTTGTTACTCGCGGCAGGAAAATCATATGATGTTCTGAGTTTTGCATCCCAAGATCCAGATGCAACAGTTTTCTTATCTTCTGCATCAAAATCAAATATTGGTAAATTGCTTACACTCAGATTTAAAATTTACTTTTACTTCATGTCTATATTGTAAGTATTGTAAAATTACCTTACTATTTTTGCAATTGAAGTCTAGAAGTTATATTTTGTTATACTTTTTGCTTTAATTGTTTCAGACTACATATGTCATTTGAATTTATTACTGATCTGGCTCAGAGGAGTGTACTTTGGGGTAGAACTTTGTGTGGTTGGACCTTAAGATTGAATAACTAGAAAATATACCTATTGTAACATTGTGGTCACCAACAAGTTCAGATGAAATCATACGGCTAATAAATTACCAGGACAATGGAGACTGTACGTTATATATTCGGTATCTATATATTGTTGTTATCTATAAAAAAAAAATCTATGTATTGTTGTTAATGCTGCCATGGTAGACTAGTGATCATAAATTCATGTATGCTAGATCTGAAATAGATCGTTATGTAACATCAAATAATCAATGCAGAAAAGATGCAGAATATGATAATAAGGGAGTATTTTAAAGTTTAAAATTTACAAAGCAAGCTTTTAAAAGTTACCATTTACAAAAGCAGGAGCCTGCGTCGTACATTATCATGTTAATTATTTCCTTTTTTATGGCTTGCCGCTGTTTTTATCTCTTGCACACCATGTATCATGTTTCTCTTTCTCTCTTACCCATGTAAATGTATGCCCGGGAAATCAAATCCGGCTTTTACTAAGAATCCAATCAGCAGTGGAAATAATTTGATTGAAAATGAAAAAGAGGATATATTATCAAATATGAAAATTGAAATGAAGTTGAATTAGTCTCTATCTAAACTATGGTTATGTAATTGTGTATGTAGGAATGAGGGATTTGATGGATGAGTATGTGCACTGATGTGATTTTTTTATTTTATTTTTTGATATTGTTGACAGCTGGTAAGATTTCACGGTGTGAATCCCTCATCCATTACCCGGAACCTAGCGAACTGCAGAAAGTATTAGGCCTGCTGCAATTTTGACAATCTCAGTGCACCGCTCTGCAACTCCTTAAAGTATTAGGTCAAGACATTTGCAATCAGGAAGTGGTTTTGCAAGTTGCAACCTCCGGTGGCGATAGTGAACGTAGGAGTTCTCTTTTTGCTTCAGAGCACCCATTAAAACCTCCAAAGAGGAGACATGTTGATGAGCCCACTAGGTCACAGTAGATCGGCTGGCTCAAGCCTGGGAACAAAATTATAATGTAGCTGCCTCATCAGACTCTGGGGCATTCTCAAGAGAGAGCTGAGGTGTTAAATTTTTGGCTACCATTTTATGCATAAGCCAATATTTGAAAGGTGAAAGAAGTCGTTGATTCTTTAGTTTCATTGATCCCAATTCATTGATACTTGGCGTGTCATGCTGCAAGTTGATCAGAAAATATTTTTCGAAAATGAATTTAATTGAACTTGTTTTACTACATGTGTTTCCTTGCTGCATTCTATTTGACATGCAACAAGTAGACACTCCATTAGTTTTGCCCTACACAGGTGCTTCAACCTTCTCTAGAAGTAATTTGTGAGCTGCTACCTCTCTGTAAAACATTGTAGAGAACTATGTGTTTTGTAAGCAATAGACAGAAGGAAAGCGAGATGGTTAGTGAAATGGTGAATGTGATTGTTTAGGTGCAATGTCTTTTACCTTTTTTGCCTGTATACTTCATTGCATAATTATGAATTTCTCGACTCCTCCTTTGGTAAAATAGTTGAAATCATATATAAATCACTTTAAAATGGCGCTGCCAATGTAAACCATAATCAATATACTCCATACCCATGCAAATGCAAATGCTTGGATAGAATTATCCGGTCCTTTTTCAACAAGTATAGTATAGTTTACCGGTACACACAAGGTCTGTAAAATGTATATAGGCTGCTATAATACAAATACAAAGAACAAACATGTGACCAATCATAATGGAACTATTCATCGAGTACTGAAGAGAAGTAATTGAATCATGAGAGACCAAGTAATAATTGAAGAGAAGTACAAGTGATTTGCAAAGCCATTGAATCTTGCATATTCATCTTACGAAAGAGGGCGAGGGTATAAAACCTTCATAATTTAAAAATGTAATTCTAGCTACAAGCATCTCAAACATTTACAGATTGAAATGATCAAGAATCAAGGCAAGCTCACAGAAATTTGAAAAAAAAAAATGCTAGCTGAAATCATTCTTGCAGTCGGCTCCCAAATTGATGCCAGTAAAGCAGGCCTCTGAGCTTCTTTTAACCAAGTTAAAGGTAATTGATACTGCACCAAACCATTCAATTGAACAACCCGAAATCATGGATATCATCATCTTCATCAATTACATGGTAGATAACAGTCAAAACAAGCCTGCAAATAGGATGTATAAGCATAAAGGATGATGCCAGAATCTTCCCGTATAAGGGAGAGCATACATTAACATTTATCAAATATCATCGCCGAATCAACTAATCAAGAAGTTGAAACAATTTACTACCCATAAAATTGAAAAAATATCATGGAAGATCTTTGGCCATCATGGTACAATATTTCCTTTCAAGGCCATCTCTCTCTCTCTCTCTCTCTCTCTCTCTCTCTCTCTCCCCACGCACACACACACACAGAGGCCACAAAAGCGATAAATCTTAAACCAGTCATAGATTAAAAATAAAACATAATTTTTCCAGTTTAGAACAAACCTTGTTTAAAAAAATTTACGAACATGTATAATTTGAAATTTCTTCATTGCAATCCAAAATAGGCAGTTTAAAAGATATAAAAGTTTGTGACATATTTAGCTGCAGAGCAACATGAAGACTGTCTCAGAAACATGCCAAACCATGTTCTGAAACAGTAAGATCATCCTAACTTTAATGTTTCCAATTCCGTAAAAAAGTTTTACATACAATCAGGCTCTGTTGCAGTTCACCAGCTCAATATATCTTTACTTGATGTAATTTTGAAGTGTAAGAAAGTAACAAACACTTTTGAAACCTTGAACAAGATTAAAACTGAGAAATGAAAAGACTAGCAAACGTAAACAGTTAATAAAGAAAAATACAAAAAGAACCAAGAGATTATTTTGAAAAAATACGAGAAAGTCAATAAACATGAAGACTTGGGATGCATTTCGATCTACTTTTAGGAAACTGTATCCAAATACTTGTTTCTCGAGAATATTAGGAAAACAATTATTTTCAATACAATAACGAGCATTTGGAAACCAACTCCAGAACTAGATATAGAATTCGTCTTCATAAATTTAAAATCCACTACAAGTTCCAAAAAAAATAAAAATATAAGGGTCTCTGAAATAAACCCCAAAAATGTTAGACAATCCCAATAGTTTTACAGCTCAAGACACAGAGTCAAAGTTATATAACTCAGTTGGGAAAAAATTTAAGCAGTACCATAAGCAAGATGAAGTGTTGGTCGCAAATGCCTACAGAACATGGTAATAGAGCAACCTAAATTTTGTGTCTGTATACGTATATATAATATTAGCCTGTAAGTTGGAACCAAAATCAATGGGTGAGACTGGAACAGAACTTGCTTGATTTCAATATGAAGAAAGATATGGAGAAATCTTTAATTGTTGTGATTTGAACCAGAGAGGAAAAGCATGTGTTGGACTCTCGTTCTTTCAGAAAACTGAAAAAAAAGTAGAGGAGAGGATAGGTGAGAGTGAGAGAGAGAGAGAGAGAAATCAGGACTGACTTGAAGCAAGAGAAAGGGGAAGCAAGTGGAGTTTTCTGAGGTGCAGAGGGTGGAATGAAAGATGGTTGTGATCCAGTGTCCTAAAAGTCGGTCTAGGCGCCTGCCTAGGCAAGTAAGGTTTTTTCCCTCTGCTTTTTTAAAAGAAAAAAGTAATTTTTCACGAGAAACCATATCAACATACAGGATTAAAACCCAAATATCATAATTTTCCTTTTACAAGTTACAATGCAGAATCTATACGTCTACTATATGTATTTTATAGTTGTCCTTGAGTTTTCAGTGGAAGAAATAGTATGCTTCGTTACGAAAAAATTGGACATCAAACAACATTTTTCTTCACCCTGAAGCTATATCATCTCACGAACTCTCTTCTGAACGACTGACACAATGGTTACGAATCTCGGGGACTAACATAAAGAATGAATCATGTGAATGGCCCTTATTTACCAAACACTCAATTCTCCTCTCTAAGAATTTCTTCTTTTTAACATTCAATATAATAACTGTTGCACTTCTTGTAGAGTGTCTGATTAATCATTTACACAAATGATGCAAAACTGAAGGATTTGGTGAAGCAAAAAAAAAGATTTAGAACAGCATCAAAACAATAAAGTAGCCTGAGAAACCTATTATATTCCAAACTGGGTTTCAAAATCTTGACAACCAAAAAACATATAAATCAATTCAACTTCTAAAATGCTAACCTTACCGAAAGATGAAAAAACAATAAAATAAGAGAGAGAGTGACGGCTGATTATGAAAATCCTAGAATTCAAGGACGGAGGAGCGAATGTCTAATTCTTCATTACTGGAATAGAAGGCAGATAGCACGGTGGAATGTGCTCCAGCAACAAAAGTTCTAAGTCCAAACAAAGAATTAAACCTTCAATTAGCAAACATAAAGAGGGACGTGTGCATGCATCTTCAATATATTTATAAAAAAGAAAAAGAAAATTAAAAAGAAAAAAAGGAGAGAATCTCAACCAAACCTGATTATGACTACAACGAACAGGAGTAAGTAAAAGGCTAGCTTGATTAGGCGATACTTTTTTTCAGCATCAAGAAATCTGAAGACCTCAGTTACATCAATGAGATGTTGTCGCTTCATAAACCTGAAACATATATACAAGGACAATTATGACCCAAAAAGATTAAGATTTCAAGCTCAAGAAAGATGCAGATATTTGCATATATGAATACAAGGAGTAAGGCCCGAAAATTCGCCATTTATGAATAAATAATCCATCCGGATGGGGCAGGACAGGGCAAGGAATTGCTTCACCTCTTCTCTCTGCTTACTTTAAGTTATTGGTATGATTTCTGACAGAGCATCATTCAGAGGATCAAGGATAGTTATAAATATTTTTTAGATAGAAAATGGAATTTTAATAGTAGAGAAGAGACGTAATAAACAGAAGGGTGGCAAGGAGTCCATCCTTATTTAGCAAAAAATAGATTTACATTGTGGAAACTGTCATCTCTGGTAGAAGTTGTTTCTTCTCTAATTTCCCAGTACTTTAAAATCAGAATTTTTCACTCTTCCATGCTCACCTAAGAGCTACGATCATTCTGGCGATCTTGTATGCATTCAGCTTATACACTTTTGATCAAAAAAACAAGTCCTATAATTTCTAAACTAAATCAGAAATCATATTTTCTTTTTTTGGTTGCAAGAACAAAAGCATGCCATGGTTTGGGCATTATTTAGTGTCTGAAAGCAGTAATTAAGTTGCACCAATAGATCCAAGAAAGTTTATCTGGCCTATGTAAATGGATGAAGAGAAAAACACAGGACAGTCAAACAGTGATCAGTCCGAGCAACAAAAGTTGGAAAAGGGATAAATTGTGCATAGTTCTGGACAGAAAATAAATGAAGGTTTGGAGTCTAATATCAAAGGCCAGGAAGCTAAGAAATGTAGGTTTGGAGTCTATTATTAGGTTTAAGGATGAAAAGAAATGGAATACTTCTGTTTCTGTAGTCATGGCAAAGATATTCTTGTCAAGAATGACAGATGTTAAGGGATGAGAATGATGATGTTAAGGCATGATAAAATCTATTGAGTTAAAGGACAAATATTAACACATTGCTCAAGATCTCCTACTCACCAAGTCACAAACTAGGATTAAACTTCAAAATTATAAGCTTCGAGTATTAAAGAACTGAAGACCCAATGACATGTTCAGAGTCAAATATAACCACGTTGACGGCTACTAAATCATGTTTGACCAATTTAGAATTTAGAAAATATTGTTCAAGCTTTTTATCTTAAAAAATGTTGTTCAATCTTCAAATATAGAGTGACGTAATCTCTCAATCATCAAATCAACCAAAAAATTTTAGTTTTTACTCGAAGAACTTGATATAAAAGCTCCCATTTAAGATTTAGTGATTCAAAAAAAAGAATCAACCTTAATCCATATAAAGAAGCAGTGCAAACTGCAAAGTGGGATACAAGGAAAATGAGTGACTTTTAAGTGTGACAAGTTTTCTAAGATTTGATCAGTTCATACATTAACAGGAAGATAGCAGTCCTACGTTGAGGAGTTTGTATCATGTTCCGCTTTGTATGCTTTTTATAGAGTACCCCTTCATAAAGACATAGCTAAGACCATTATCATAATTTCCCCTTTTCTTATCTTCACAGACTTCAATAAATATCACCAATTAAGTGGTTTCCTTTATGGATTTATCCAATGTCACCATGATGCTTTGCCTAACAACAAATTTATGCCTCCACGTATTTACATTACTTTCTTAGTACAAGACAAGAAAACCAAATTTTCCTATGCCTGAGGCATTTTGGTGTTCTAATAACCTGAATCCGATTAAGGAAGACTAAAAGTCCTCTTAATGATTGACAGTTTGATTTCCCAATTCAACCTGTAAAAACATTCCTAATACAATAAAAGAAAAATCTTAACTGCAAGAGGACTTGTAGAAGGACATTGCAAATTAACAGGGATACAAGAACTTACAGACCATGCCACATGCATGCAAGGAGTTACCTTCAAAATAATAAAGCTCCTAGATAAGTGAAGTAATCATTAAGAGGTGGTGAGAGAAAAAACTTACAACATCGCATTATAGCAAGCATTTGGGAGTGTAATTATGAACATGAACCAATTCCCTGTCACAAGGAACAGACCGCAGAATACAGCCTGCAATACCATCTCAGGGACTACCACAGCATTAATGCGAGATGATGATTCGTAAGGGTTCATATAGTCAGCTTCCAGATCCGATAAGCACACAATCTATAGAAATCACAAAAAAATAGTAAATAATAATAACAATAATTAATATTTATTAGTATTGAAATTTGTGTATCTTGACTCTCTTTTTTCTTTTTCCTTTTTGACATTTAATCAAGTGTTAATATTTATTAGTATTGAAATTTTAATGTCTGTATGTATATATAATCTGTTTAATATGTAAATACGTGCCTAATTTTGAATTCCCATTCTTTGAGATTTGTCAAACAGCCTAATGGTGGCAAACCCAAATCAAGATTCAGATAATAACAAATTAAGAGTCACTCTATAACTTTAAGATACATAATGTATATTATACACCGTGATGGTATGAAAATATTACTTTCAACTCAATTAGACAAATAACAGAGCCAAGATAACATGACCGAATATAGGCTGAATGGTAAATATCAACAGGGGAGCAGACTATACAAATATATAAGTGATATACTCCGAACTCAAACTAATTTGCTAGACAACGCTCAAATTGAAAAGCCAAAAGGAGAAAGACCCTTAAAACCCAAATCAAGTAAAGTTTTTAACTTTAAACAAATAGCATCTGAATTCTTCCAATTTCTTTAGTTTCTCAGTATAATACAAGTATAGTAATTAGGGTTTAAGAGAATGCATTACCTGATAGATGTTTAATGCGATGAGGGCTATGTTCATAAGGAAGAAAATCACCCAAAAAATGGGGTCCCAAGCCATTCTCAGAAAGCAGTCTGGTTGAAAGTACACTGGTTTTCTTACTTAAAAGCTTGATGGTTTTGGCTATTCACTGCGAGACTTTCAATGGCTTTAGTTGATAGAAAAAGTTCCAAAGAGGGGTTCGTCTTGTTGAAGGCAGAAAAGTTCGTTTATGACTATTATACTCTTATTACATATGACTAAATTGCAAATCTAACCCTCGTATTTGTCATGTTTTTGCTAAACTGTTCCCTAAATATTTTTTTTAGCATTCCTTATAGATAGATACATTAGTTATGCATAAGTGTTCCTCCAATATTTTTCATCTATAAAAAATTGATTTCCGTTAGTCAAACAAGATGTATTCCGTTAGTCAAATAATCATATTTCCAAATTCAGGCTAATATAGTCTTTTTAATTATAGTAGAGCATGTGACTGTGGATGATCTACTGGTGTGATCGTATGCGTACGACGCAGAGAGATTATTTGATTTAGAGAGTATAAAGAGAATTATCTTGAAATTTGTGAAAAAAGAGAAGAATGTAGCAGTTTTTAACAACGGAGACTTTAAAGAGGTTTGTTCCACGGCCACACAGAGGGTGTCTAAGACGGTGGATGCTTATTTGGGTGAAATTGCAGCTTATATTGAACCAAGTATTTCCAAGTTTAATGGAATTGCCAATTTGGTGCCCAAAGTCGCTAGAAACATTGATGATGATCTTTACCGGCCGGCAATTGACATCTACTTTAAAGTACCTTATCTAAACCAAAGTTTAGTTAATTACAGTAACACCTAACAATGTTATATTTATTAATCATAATTATAATTAAAAGAACAAATTGAAATACCATATGTTTATCAATCAAATATTTGTACTAAATAATTTAAAGATTTCGGAATTAAGGGCAAGCAGTTCAAATGATTAAAGTACTCATCATTTAATAATATATAGTTGACTGTTTGTTTGCCAGTAAGAATTATGCATGCATGTCCAAGACGTTGGTCCAATAATAACTACTACTACTTATTTGGAATGTATATATAGTAACTTGCTAGCTAAATATTAGTGTATTTCAATTAAATTTATTAACATGTAGACGATTTTATCAGATGGTTAAATGATTTAATTTACTTAGTATATATGATGAAACTATATATACCTAGCTAATTAATCTGATTAAATAATTCTTGGCATATTTTTGTTGATATATATATATATATAGGCTCATCCACATCTGAATGAAAATTGAGCATGAGAAGGTCTGCAGTGTGATAGATCAACTGAAATTATTGTATGATATCAGGGTCCATACTTCGCAAAACAAAAAATTACTGGTATAAGTCTTTCATGCACTATTTTATGACCAGTTAAAGATCAAGAACGAGGTGAATTATCGCAAGGTTCCATATGCAATTTCCACAATAAGTTAAGTCAATTACAAGCATATATTTCATTGGCAAAAGTAAAGGAGGCTTTAAGAACTGAGCTATTGAAAATGAAGATGTGATGTACATATCAGATATTCAGAAAAATAATAATAATCAAGGGATGACATTGGCCAAAGGTACTGTTGGAGGTCATAAGAAGCACATGACTTTCTTCCCATCAATGTCGAAGACTTTGGAAAAGTTCAATCCTTTCAAGCATGATGGATGTAAAGATACATCTAATATCGACGACGGAGTAGACCTCACTAAGCCAGAGAGGAGAAGATTCTCTATTTCCTAGATAATAATTAATCTGTATGGAGTAAGTAGCCTATTTTTTGGGATAAATTAATTAAAATTTGTGTAATATTGGGTGATTTTATTTGAAAACATAAGATGTGTGATTGTGATATTTATGGGTGATTATTGTTGTAATCTTTTATTGTTGATCATATATCGTATAAATATTAAATAATCAATAACAATATTATACGTCCAAGGCATATGATTGTAATTTATTTAGTGGTACTATAGACGATAACTGTAATGTCCTAGAATTTCCACATTTTTATTAATTAAAATATTAATTTAATTTCCAACGAGTTAGTTTTATGAGATTATTTAAATCTTTTTATGTGATTAATTAATTATGTGATTAAATAATTATGTAATTAATTACTAAAATTAATTAAAGGGGGTCACTAATATGTTATTAAATTAGTGAACAAACCCTAAAGTTTTAATATCAAAATAATTGATAAGTTTCCTATTAATTAAATATTCAATTAAATTGAATATAATGAGTGAATTAAATATAATAAATTAATTAATATGATTATTAATTAATGTAAATAATGTGAAATATTAATAATAATATTTATTAGTCCATTTAGTAATTTAATACTAATGGGTTAGAATATTTAATTATTTATTCAATTTAATTATTTATTTAATCATGGATTGAATAATTAATGTATAAATTATTAAATTAGCCCAACATGGGTCAATTAGTAGCCCAAATGTAGAATAATAAAATTTGACAATTTAGTAGCCCAAACAATTTAATAGAAGCCCAATTGGTATTTTAAATTAAAGCCCAATGATTGGCCCACTTGGAAAATACTTAATTTAACTATTATTATTTAAAAAAATGAAAAGTGACTTGATTTTGGGACAAATCAAATGTCCATCAGCCGTGTGTAGGTGAGTGAGGAGAGAGAAAATGATTTTTTTTATTTTCTTTTATTTTTCATTTATTTAATATTAGGTTGCTTGTTTTGATTTTTGGGAAAGTCTTTTCCCACAAAATCCTCACCAACTTAGTATGGGTTAGCTAACTTGTGTAAGTATCCAATAGGTGCATGATGGGCTAAAATTATTAGATATAATTTATGTATCTAGTAATATTTCAAGTATACTTGAAATGTGAGATATACTTCATTTTATTTTTCAAGCAAAAGAAAGCTAGAGAGAGTTGAGAGAAAATTTTAAGTGAGAGCATAATATTTGAGAGATCAAGTAAGAAGAAGAAATCCTAAGTTAGTTCATGCCATCCTCCTTCACAACATATTTTGGAAAGAAGAGGAGAATAGCTATCAAAACAAGGTAGTTATTTTTAAACCCTAATCTTGCTTTTCTTTCAAGTTATAGTATAAATATTAGTGTAATAATTTCTATGGTTAATATCATGCTATGTATGTTTATATAGTTGATCATGGGTTTAACTTATGTGTTATGAGTTTTATTGAATGAAAAACATGTATTTGGTTGTGTGAAAATAAATCTCAATATAATGATTAACTATAATTTTTGATAATATTTAGATTTGATGTTCTAATATTATAGAACATTAAATCATGAGAAAAACAAAGTTTGAATCACTCAAAATGGAGTTTTATACAAAAAGTTATGATTTATGGTAGTTTATGTGATGTAAAAATTTTTATAAAAAAATATTGATATTAAATCATGAAAAATTAATTTTTCATGTTATAAATTAATATAAGATGATTGGTAATTTTTTTGGATTTTTATTGAAGAGTTAAAGATTTATTGAAGGTATATTTTTATTTAAAATGGGTAGCCGGAAACACTGTTCACGTTCTGCGGGAAGAAAAATTTTTTAAGGCTTTCCGCGCAATGCGCGGCTGCCACTGTTCACCGAGGACGCGGAGCCAAACGACGTCGTTTGGCGTCCGTAGAAAATTCACTCCGCGCGTACGCGCGGAAGCCGTTTCCGGCTTTTCAAAAACGGCGTCGTTTTGACCCGTAACAAACCAAAACGCGCGCAATGCGCGGTAAGAAACTTTTCGGCGAAATTACCAGTTTGCCCCTCCGTGTTTTTTTGTCCGGCAGAATTACCATTCTGCCCTCGGGTCAGTTTTCGAATTAATTACGAAAATGCCATCGGTCCGGTTTTTCAACTTATTTACGAAAATGCCATTCGGGTTAATTTTAATTAATTTAAATATTTGAAAATTAATTTAAAATTATAACAAAAATAATAATAATACAAAAATAATATTGGGGAGGATATTTTTCATAAAGTTTAATATTTAAATATTTTAAATATTAATCTAGTTAGCTAAACCATGGTTAGGTTAAATAAATTTATTATTTATTTATTATTTTAAATGTTAATAATAAATAAAGATGATAAATTAGCAATTATTATTTAATGCCTATTAAATAATATTTAAAGAGAGATAAAATTTATAAATTAATTATTTATTATTTAAATATTATTAAATAATAAATAAAGATAATTAAGTAATTAATTATTATTTAATTAACATTAAATAACGATTAATGGAAATTAAGTTATTAGAGTAATAATTTATTATTTAATTTAAATAATAAATAAGAATGATTTGATTATTATTTAACCTTAAATAATGATTAAAATTAATTAAATAATTAATTATTATTTAATTGACATTAAATAATAATTAAAGAGGATTAAGATTAGTAAACTATTATTTAATTTCCTTAATTAAATAATAAGTAAGTACAATTAGTTATTATTTATTTTAAATAATAACTAGAGTTAATTAATTAATTTCTATTTAATCAATATTAAATAGTAATTAAATAGAGATTGAGTTAATAAAATAAATTAAATTTAATTATGATTTAATTAAACAATTATAATAAGTTGTTTAAGGGTTTAATAAGTGTCCAACACTTAAGAAAAATATTTTCTAACTTATTAAATTATTAACCTAAAATGATTAAGTGTCTATAAGGTTAATAATATTGGTTTTGACTAATGTAATTTATGTGTTAATACTTATGTGGTAAATAAGCTCGTTATTAAGCGTATAATTATGCAAATACGTCGTACTAATTATTAGACCGACTTTATTAATGTTAGGTCTTTCAAAGCAAGTTAGTTAAAGCTAGACAATTATTGTAGCTGAGCAAACAGGCAAGTTCTCTAACCCTACTCAATTATTATCGTTGAACAAGTTTCCATACTTGTATTTATTGTTAAAGCTTGAAGTGGTTTAATTATTTAAAATTATTCCACATCCATAATGTTTATAAAATCGCACTTAGTGCATTTGAAGCTTGTTAGTTCTTGATTCATGAACTGTATTAAAAATGTCTGAAGCTAATAGTTCAGCTAGACATTGCGTTTCTAAATTCAATAACTTGAATACTTTTAAAAGCTTATCCAAACCATTGTTGGGTGCGGATTTCTTATATTAAGTCTGAGAATTGAACAACCCTAAATTAGGGGATTTTGTGTCGGGAAACCGACTTTGGGCGCCAGTGACTAAATGTAATGCATATACAGCGGGTTGAATAGGCTGATCCCCTTGAAAACCAAACAACTCAAAGGGTCAGAGGAAACTCTATTATACCCTAGCTAGTTCAGGGTCCTTAGAGACCACTCAGCATTTTAAGATTCAAATATTCTGTTTATTAAAATTTGAATCCTGTTTCATTCACAATTGTTATATCTATTGTTGAACCATTGATGATCTTTCCCATTCATTCATGATATATTAAATCTATATGATTGTTATAAACTTGCTGAGCAAACTAGTTGCTCATTCTTGCTATATCATGAACCATTTTTCAGATAATCCTGATTGCTCCAGGAAGGATAAGGGAAAAGGAAAGGCCAAAGCTTAAGTAGCTTATGCATGCTAGTTAGATCTTTATTTATGTATTTACGGTTGTTAAACCTTTTGTAATTCCTTATGATAGGAACTGTTTTTATGTTAAGGTTGATAGACCCTGGTATTGTAACCTTTTGAAGGGAACCAATATGTATTATTCCGCGATATTTAAATGCAATGTATGTATTTAATTGTTAGTAATGTGTTGAATAGTGAGAACCAAACTCGAGGTTATGGAACCCGGATTTGGGGTCGTCACAGGTTGGTATCAAAGCCGTAGGTTAGAAACGTTAGGATTTGCGAAACCTAAGTTATAACCTTAGTATTAAACTCATATCGAGTGCGTTAGGGGATGAATCGGGGAGATTCATCATGTTGTGTATTTTTGGAGATGGATTTAGAAAATCCATCGAGCCGAGATGTACATGATAAAATATCATTTCATTTCATCAATGAATATATTTTATTGCTGTACTAACGTGTGTTATTGTTTTATGATATAGGATGGCAGAGATCGGACAGTCGAGTCGCACTGCTGAGGAGGACTATATTGATATCCATATGGATACTGCACAGCCGCTGGTGGCTGCACCCGTAGAGGAGTCAGAGTCAGATCCTGAGGAGGGGGATCGTGTGGAGCCCGTCTGGGGCGGAGTCATGAGGCCTTACAGTGAGGATGAGGCAGAGTCAGAGGAGTCTGAGGAGGAGGAGTCAGCTGATGGCATGGGCACCACTGCCGCTGACATCATAGAGGGACTGACCGATAGGAACGAGGGGCTGGAGGCAAGGGTCCAGCATCTAGAGGAGCAGAATCTGACCCACCAGCACATGGAGGATCAGTATAGGGATGCGGCTTACCAGTTCTCTGGCGAGAACACAGAGCTGAAGGAGAGGATAGTAGGACTGGAGGATCAGGTACAGGAGTACGAGGATTCAGTGGAGCATCTTGCGGTGCTAACTCATCAGCTGGTAGAGCAGGATGTAGAGCTGCAGGCTAAATTAGCAGTGGTTGAGACTAGGTTGGCAGAGGCTGAGCTGAAGGTTCAGCAGGTTCAGGCAGAGAAGGCCGCCATCCGTGCACACTGGCAGGAGGCGATAGAGGACCGTATAGAGATGGAGAGACAGCGGGATGCCGCTTATGGTCAGATAATTGAGCTAGAGGAGGAGGTCCGCGAGAAGCGGGTGAGGACGGATAGACTTAGCTACGTCTACCGATCTTCATATGGTAGGCTTCAGAGCAGGGTGCACTACTACCCAGCTGAGGAGGGCCAGTCTATGCACACCATCAGCAGGAGTGTGGTGATGGCCATCGGGGATGAGGAGTATGACGACGCGATCCGTAGGGGGATGCGCAGTCAGTAGTAGTAGTAGTTATTTTCTAATTTCGTATGTAAATAGATGCAGTAGAACCCAACTTTTGTTTTATTAGAGGGTTAATATGTCACTAAATCCCAACTCTAGGAAGTTGTAGGATATGTCAGATCCCATCTTTTGTAGCTTCTCTGGGATAGAAGCATTTATAGCAGTATGCTTTTGATGTAAAGTGCTACGCACTCCTGTTTTAGCATATGAGTATAAATGCAGTTGAATTTATGTTTATATGCGTGTTGAAATAATTACTTGTATTTTAGCTAAACATTGTCTAAGATACAAAATAATGAAATGAAAAAGATGAAACAGTATAATAATGTAAATTTTTGTTTATAACAGAAAATGCCGCCACGTAGACAACCACCAAGGAACCAGGGGGTAGAAGAGTCAGTTAACAACGACGCGGGGGGTCACAATGTAGACCCTATGCAAAACTTCGTCGACATGCTAGCTGAGGCAATGCAACACAGACATCCTGTTGTAGCAAATCCACCACCACCACCACCAACTCAGTTGGCAAATTTCAAAGATTTTAAAGCGGTGGGACCGCCAGAGTTTAGGGGAACGTCGGACCCGATAGAGGCCCAGTCTTGGATAAAGGAGATAGAGAAGGCGTTCGTTATCGCAAGAGTAGCTGAGGAGCAAAAGACAGTTTTTGCTACCTACATGATGAAGGGCGAAGCCAATTTCTGGTGGGAAGCCAATCAGAATAGGGCTGGGGATGGTGTGGTGCCCTGGACAAAATTTAAGGAAATATTCGACGAGAATTATTTCCCGAAAAGTATGAAAAGTAGGATGGAGGTAAGGTTTCTAGAACTGAAACAGGAGAACATGTCGGTACCCGGAGTACGCGGCAAAATTTAATGAGCTGGCCAGGTTCGCTCCACATCAGGTAGACACGGAGGAACGCAAGGCCAGGAGGTTCGAGAATGGATTGAGACCTTGGATATTCAACAAGGTAGCAGTACTGCAGATTGACTCGTTCGCAACTTTGCTAGAGAAGTCAATCATTGCTGAAGGAGGAAGTGACGCGTTAACCAAGTACAACCAGGAGAGAAACAAGAAGAAAAGTGAAGGGGGAAGCAAGAACAGCAACAGTGGAGGCAATAATAACAACAATAATAACAACAAGCGCAAATGGGACAACAGCAGCAACGACAAGAGCTCGGGGAATCAACAAGGAAGTGTTCAGAAAAAGCCAGCATGCAATATATGTGGAAAGAACCACTTCGGAGAGTGCAGGAAAGGGAAGAATACATGCTACAATTGTGGTCAGGTGGGACATATTTCTCCAAATTGTCCCCTCCCAAAGAAAGTGAGATGCTTTTCTTGCGGAGCATCTGACCACCTGATAAAGGATTGCCCTAAGAAGAAGAATGACGGGGGTAGCGGCTACAGGGGCAATAACAGCAAATTGGCTATCGGGGGACCGGTACCACAGAACAAGCCGACAGCCCGGACTTTCAATATGACGGTACAGGATGCCGTGGGGTCAAAAGACGTGGTGTCAGGTATTATTCCGATCAATAATATAAATGCATATGTATTGTTTGATTCGGGTGCTACCTGTTCATTTGTGTCTGATGATTTCGCTAGACGATTAGAGTTGCCTAGGGACAAACTAGAAAACTCAATGAACATAGAAGTTGCTAATAAAGAAGTGATACCGGTAGAGTACATACATAGAAATTGTTGTGCTGAAATCAGGGGTCAGAAATTAAATGTGAATCTAATTCCAATACGTCTGGGGGAATTTGATGTAATACTTGGGATGGATTGGTTGTTTAACCACGGGGCGATAATCGATTGTCAGAAGAAGTGCATACACCTTAAGACACCAAATAAGTCTAAGGTCGTATTTTATGGCAGCAAATCGTCAAGACAGTCTTCTTGTCTGACGATGATGCAGGCCAAGAAATTATTGAAGAAAGGTTGTGTAGGGTATTTGGCTCATGTGGTTGACACACAAGTGGTGAGTCCCGAGATGGAGCAAATACCAGTAGTTAGGGAGTTTACGGATGTTTTTCCAGATGTACTGCCGGGTTTACCGCCGGACAGGGAGATAGAATTTGTGATTGATTTAGTACCAGGGACAGCACCGATATCGAAAGCACCATATAGGATGGCTCCGGTAGAACTGAAGGAATTGATGGTGCAATTGCAGGAGTTGTTAGATAATAAGTACATTCAGCCAAGTGTTTCTCCATGGGGAGCACCGGTGCTGTTTGTAAAGAAGAAGGATGGATCGATGAGATTGTGTATGGATTATAGAGAGCTGAATAAGGTGACAATTAAGAACAAGTACCCGTTACCACGAATTGACGATCTTTTCGATCAATTGAAAGGGGCGAAGTACTTTTCAAAGATTGACTTAAGGACTGGTTATCATCAGTTGAAAGTCAGGAAGGAGGATATACCCAAGACGGCATTCAGAACTCGATATGGGCATTATGAGTTTCTGGTGATGTCGTTTGGACTAACGAATGCGCCAGCCGCATTTATGGACATGATGAACAGAATATTCAAGCAATACTTGGATAAATTTGTAGTCGTGTTCATTGACGATATTCTGGTGTATTCCAAAACGGAGGAGGAGCATGCTGAACACCTAAGATTGGTGTTGGAGATTTTACGGAAGGAGCGGTTGTACGCTAAGTTTTCAAAGTGTGAATTCTGGTTGGAGAGAGTTCAATTTTTAGGTCATGTTATTGACAAGGAGGGAGTTTCGGTTGATCCGGCGAAGGTTGAATCGGTGATGAATTGGGAGCAACCAAGGACGCCGACAGAAGTAAGAAGTTTCTTAGGGTTAGCGGGTTACTATCGGAGGTTCATTCAAGACTTCTCAAAGATAGCAACACCGTTGACCAACTTAACAAGAAAGACGGTGAAATACGTGTGGACAGAGAAGTGTGAGGAAAGTTTTCAGGAGTTAAAGAAAAGACTTAGTGAAGCACCTGTATTGACCTTACCAGACGATACAGGAGGTTTTACGGTCTACAGTGATGCATCGCACAAGGGGCTTGGCTGTGTGCTTATGCAAAACGGCAAAGTCGTTGCGTATGCGTCCAGACAATTAAAAGATTATGAGAAGGGATATCCTACCCACGACTTGGAGCTGGCAGCGGTAGTGTTTGCCCTTAAAATTTGGAGACATTATCTATACGGAGAAAAATGTGAGATATTCACAGACCATAAGAGTCTGAAGTATATCTTCACACAGAAGGAGCTGAATATGAGGCAACGGAGATGGTTGGAATTGATCAAAGATTATGATTGTGAAATTCTATATCATCCCGGCAAGGCCAACGTAGTAGCGGATGCTCTGAGTAGAAAGAGCAGGGAGAAATTGTTCATATTGACAGATCAAGAACAATTGGTTCAAGAGATGGCTCGAATGGAGTTGGAAGTGAGAAGTCCAAACGAGTCAATAGAAGTCGAGGTGAGCCCAACCTTGTTAGATAGGGTGAAAGAGGCTCAAGACAAAGATGAGGAATGTGACAGAATCCGGAAGAGGATGACCGATGGAGAAGAGGTCAAGTTTAAAATTGATAGCATGGGATTGCTGAGATTTGAAAATCGTGTTTGGGTACCGCTAGTGCCTGAATTACGAGAGGAAATTTTGCAAGAGGCCCACAGTACGAGATACTCGATACATCCGGGGAGTACGAAGATGTATCAAGATCTACGTCAGCATTTTTGGTGGCCGAATTTAAAGAGGGAGGTTGCAGAATGTGTCAGCCGATGCCTAACTTGTCAAAGGGTAAAGGCCGAACATCAGAGACCAAGTGGATTGTTACAGCCGTTAGAAATTCCTGAGTGGAAATGGGAGCATATCACAATGGATTTTGTGGTAGGACTTCCAGCAACACAGAAGGGATATGACGCAATTTGGGTGATTGTGGATCGGCTAACAAAGTCAGCGCACTTTTTGCCGATCAAGATTAGGTTCAGTTTGGATCAGTTGTCCAAACTGTACATCAAAGAGATAGTTTCAAGACATGGGGTGCCGGTATCGATTGTGTCAGACAGAGATCCGCGCTTCACGTCAAAATTTTGGAGAAGTCTTCAGGAGAGATTGGGGACACAGTTGAGAATGAGTACAGCGTATCATCCGCAGACCGATGGGCAAAGTGAGAGAACAATTCAGACATTGGAAGATATGCTCAGGGCCTGCGTAATGGATTTCAAGGGCAGTTGGGAAATCCATCTACCACTAGTTGAGTTTGCATACAACAACAGTTATCATGCGAGCATAGGTATGCCGCCTTACGAAGCTTTATATGGCAGAAAATGCAGAACACCTCTGTGTTGGGATGAGGTAGGAGAACGCCGACTGTTGGGGCCAGAGTTGGTTCAACAGACGGTAGAAATTATCAAGGTAATAAGAGCTCGGCTAGTAGCAGCTCAAGACCGTCAAAAGAAATACGCCGATTTACATCGACAGAAACGAGACTTCGAGGTGGGGAGTTTTGTGTTCATTAAGGTATCTCCCTGGAAAGGGAAGATCAGATTTGGAAAGAAGGGGAAATTGAGTCCAAGGTTCATAGGACCGTTCGAAATATTGAGAAGAGTGGGTGAAGTAGCATACGAGGTAGCTTTACCTCCTGAATTGGAACATATTCACAATGTGTTTCACGTGTCGGTATTGCGGCCATACAAACCAGACTACAAGCACGTTATCTCCTATGAACCAATTCAAGTCGGGAAGGACTTATCATATGAAGAAGTTCCTGTTCAGATACTCGATAGGAAGGAACAGAAACTGAGAAATAAGATAATTCATTCTGTCAAAGTACTCTGGAGGAATCACGCCATTGAAGAATCTACGTGGGAATTAGAGGAGGAAATGAGGGCAAATTACCCGTTTTTATTTGAGTAACCTTATTTTTACAAATCCGAGGACGGAATTTTTATAAGGAGGGGAGAATGTAATGTCCTAGAATTTCCACATTTTTATTAATTAAAATATTAATTTAATTTCCAACGAGTTAGTTTTATGAGATTATTTAAATCTTTTTATGTGATTAATTAATTATGTGATTAAATAATTATGTAATTAATTACTAAAATTAATTAAAGGGGGTCACTAATATGTTATTAAATTAGTGAACAAACCCTAAAGTTTTAATATCAAAATAATTGATAAGTTTCCTATTAATTAAATATTCAATTAAATTGAATATAATGAGTGAATTAAATATAATAAATTAATTAATATGATTATTAATTAATGTAAATAATGTGAAATATTAATAATAATATTTATTAGTCCATTTAGTAATTTAATACTAATGGGTTAGAATATTTAATTATTTATTCAATTTAATTATTTATTTAATCATGGATTGAATAATTAATGTATAAATTATTAAATTAGCCCAACATGGGTCAATTAGTAGCCCAAATGTAGAATAATAAAATTTGACAATTTAGTAGCCCAAACAATTTAATAGAAGCCCAATTGATATTTTAAATTAAAGCCCAATGATTGGCCCACTTGGAAAATACTTAATTTAACTATTATTATTTAAAAAAATGAAAAGTGACTTGATTTTGGGACAAATCAAATGTCCATCAGCCGTGTGTAGGTGAGTGAGGAGAGAGAAAATGATTTTTTTTATTTTCTTTTATTTTTCATTTATTTAATATTAGGTTGCTTGTTTTGATTTTTGGGAAAGTCTTTTCCCACAAAATCCTCACCAACTTAGTATGGGTTAGCTAACTTGTGTAAGTATCCAATAGGTGCATGATGGGCTAAAATTATTAGATATAATTTATGTATCTAGTAATATTTCAAGTATACTTGAAATGTGAGATATACTTCATTTTATTTTTCAAGCAAAAGAAAGCTAGAGAGAGTTGAGAGAAAATTTTAAGTGAGAGCATAATATTTGAGAGATCAAGTAAGAAGAAGAAATCCTAAGTTAGTTCATGCCATCCTCCTTCACAACATATTTTGGAAAGAAGAGGAGAATAGCTATCAAAACAAGGTAGTTATTTTTAAACCCTAATCTTGCTTTTCTTTCAAGTTATAGTATAAATATTAGTGTAATAATTTCTATGGTTAATATCATGCTATGTATGTTTATATAGTTGATCATGGGTTTAACTTATGTGTTATGAGTTTTATTGAATGAAAAACATGTATTTGGTTGTGTGAAAATAAATCTCAATATAATGATTAACTATAATTTTTGATAATATTTAGATTTGATGTTCTAATATTATAGAACATTAAATCATGAGAAAAACAAAGTTTGAATCACTCAAAATGGAGTTTTATACAAAAAGTTATGATTTATGGTAGTTTATGTGATGTAAAAATTTTTATAAAAAAATATTGATATTAAATCATGAAAAATTAATTTTTCATGTTATAAATTAATATAAGATGATTGGTAATTTTTTTGGATTTTTATTGAAGAGTTAAAGATTTATTGAAGGTATATTTTTATTTAAAATGGGTAGCCGGAAACACTGTTCACGTTCTGCGGGAAGAAAAAATTTTTAAGGCTTTCCGCGCAATGCGCGGCTGCCACTGTTCACCGAGGACGCGGAGCCAAACGACGTCGTTTGGCGTCCGTAGAAAATTCACTCCGCGCGTACGCGCGGAAGCCGTTTCCGGCTTTTCAAAAACGGCGTCGTTTTGACCCGTAACAAACCAAAACGCGCGCAATGCGCGGTAAGAAACTTTTCGGCGAAATTACCAGTTTGCCCCTCCGTGTTTTTTTGTCCGGCAGAATTACCATTCTGCCCTCGGGTCAGTTTTCGAATTAATTACGAAAATGCCATCGGTCCGGTTTTTCAACTTATTTACGAAAATGCCATTCGGGTTAATTTTAATTAATTTAAATATTTGAAAATTAATTTAAAATTATAACAAAAATAATAATAATACAAAAATAATATTGGGGAGGATATTTTTCATAAAGTTTAATATTTAAATATTTTAAATATTAATCTAGTTAGCTAAACCATGGTTAGGTTAAATAAATTTATTATTTATTTATTATTTTAAATGTTAATAATAAATAAAGATGATAAATTAGCAATTATTATTTAATGCCTATTAAATAATATTTAAAGAGAGATAAAATTTATAAATTAATTATTTATTATTTAAATATTATTAAATAATAAATAAAGATAATTAAGTAATTAATTATTATTTAATTAACATTAAATAACGATTAATGGAAATTAAGTTATTAGAGTAATAATTTATTATTTAATTTAAATAATAAATAAGAATGATTTGATTATTATTTAACCTTAAATAATGATTAAAATTAATTAAATAATTAATTATTATTTAATTGACATTAAATAATAATTAAAGAGGATTAAGATTAGTAAACTATTATTTAATTTCCTTAATTAAATAATAAGTAAGTACAATTAGTTATTATTTATTTTAAATAATAACTAGAGTTAATTAATTAATTTCTATTTAATCAATATTAAATAGTAATTAAATAGAGATTGAGTTAATAAAATAAATTAAATTTAATTATGATTTAATTAAACAATTATAATAAGTTGTTTAAGGGTTTAATAAGTGTCCAACACTTAAGAAAAATATTTTCTAACTTATTAAATTATTAACCTAAAATGATTAAGTGTCTATAAGGTTAATAATATTGGTTTTGACTAATGTAATTTATGTGTTAATACTTATGTGGTAAATAAGCTCGTTATTAAGCGTATAATTATGCAAATACGTCGTACTAATTATTAGACCGACTTTATTAATGTTAGGTCTTTCAAAGCAAGTTAGTTAAAGCTAGACAATTATTGTAGCTGAGCAAACAGGCAAGTTCTCTAACCCTACTCAATTATTATCGTTGAACAAGTTTCCATACTTGTATTTATTGTTAAAGCTTGAAGTGGTTTAATTATTTAAAATTATTCCACATCCATAATGTTTATAAAATCGCACTTAGTGCATTTGAAGCTTGTTAGTTCTTGATTCATGAACTGTATTAAAAATGTCTGAAGCTAATAGTTCAGCTAGACATTGCGTTTCTAAATTCAATAACTTGAATACTTTTAAAAGCTTATCCAAACCATTGTTGGGTGCGGATTTCTTATATTAAGTCTGAGAATTGAACAACCCTAAATTAGGGGATTTTGTGTCGGGAAACTGACTTTGGGCGCCAGTGACTAAATGTAATGCATATACAGCGGGTTGAATAGGCTGATCCCCTTGAAAACCAAACAACTCAAAGGGTCAGAGGAAACTCTATTATACCCTAGCTAGTTCAGGGTCCTTAGAGACCACTCAGCATTTTAAGATTCAAATATTCTGTTTATTAAAATTTGAATCCTGTTTCATTCACAATTGTTATATCTATTGTTGAACCATTGATGATCTTTCCCATTCATTCATGATATATTAAATCTATATGATTGTTATAAACTTGCTGAGCAAACTAGTTGCTCATTCTTGCTATATCATGAACCATTTTTCAGATAATCCTGATTGCTCCAGGAAGGATAAGGGAAAAGGAAAGGCCAAAGCTTAAGTAGCTTATGCATGCTAGTTAGATCTTTATTTATGTATTTACGGTTGTTAAACCTTTTGTAATTCCTTATGATAGGAACTGTTTTTATGTTAAGGTTGATAGACCCTGGTATTGTAACCTTTTGAAGGGAACCAATATGTATTATTCCGCGATATTTAAATGCAATGTATGTATTTAATTGTTAGTAATGTGTTGAATAGTGAGAACCAAACTCGAGGTTATGGAACCCGGATTTGGGGTCGTCACAATAACACAATTTATGGTAAGATAATAATTACCATGCTTCAATTTTACAAGCATGAGAATTTAATTTTCCTAAGTACCTTGAGCTGATCACTTTATGTAAGAATCTTCTAACAGAGAGAGAAAAAAATTAAATTTCTATTAATGAATCATTTGTTACAAGTGAGAGAGAGAAATCAGAGGGAAGAAGTTGTGTTTCCCTCTCATTTCCTTTTCCCTTCTTGTCATGCCCATTATATCATTAGCTCACTTAATCTCTGTTAAATGATTTAATATAAAAATGATAGAGGAACACATTTAAATAATTAATGTATCTACGAAGAAGAAAAAAAAAAAGTTTAGAGAACAGTTTTGCAAAAACATGACGAATAAGAGGGTTAGATTTGTAATTCAGTCATTACAATTTACATATCGGTCACCACTTTAGCTGTGGTTTACAGTTTTACCCTCTTGATAAAAGTCCTAATCCTATTTCCAGAGGCCCTTAAGGCCTTTACCCAAATTTAAAAAATTATATGTACACATATAATGTTTTCACATATGAGCTGAATTGGTTTAAAAAATAAATAAATTAAATAAGCTAAATTATAGGTATTTTTTCCTGTTTAACATTTAATTTATTTCTTCTCGAAAACATATTGCTGTAATTAAAGTGTATTAAATTATAAAAGCTTAGCTCATCATAGAATAAAGTTTGATTTTATTCATAAACAGTCGTCTTAAAATAAAAAACTTAAAAATAATAGAATTTTTTTTTAAATTAAATTTATTTGTTGAGTCGTAAGACTTTTTTAAATTTGATTATGTCTATTTTTGTTTTTGTGTTGACATTTATTACGAGAGTATATTGATTTATTAATACTTTGTCTAATTCATTAATTTATAAATAATAATAATTTTTTTTATCTCTTTTCTAACAGATAAAATGGAATTGGGGAAGTTTTTAACTAATGTATTTTATTTTATTTTTGTATGTTGAATGTTTGTCGTCATAATTAATTAATCATGATCCGGCGTTTGGTGGATCGACCCGAAGCATATTGGGCAGTACACATTTGACATTTCATTGTCCAATAATCCAATTTCTCATTCTCTCACTGAAAGACAAGTTTGCTGCAAATTCCATGAAGCCGGAATTTATCGCTCATGGCCACCAAATCATGAAGTTCGGAGTCGTCAGACCCAACTGCTATCGACAAAAGTCCACTGTTATAAATAGACAATCCAGCATTCGCAAACAGGACCTTAAAGGCCAATCCGTCGCAGTAAGATACCCTTGTTAGCTTCTTTTCCTTTTTCGACCTTTAACGTGAGCTGTAAATATGTTACGTGCTAATAATCCTTCCAGTATTTATTGTTCTGTTATTGATTTTTCTGTTGAATGTTATGTTTTGAGGCTTAGTTATGTATTCCATGCCCCTCTAAACTTAGCAAACTTTAGCCTTTAGTAGATATAATGCATGCTATTTTGAAATAGAAATGTGAGTTCTTTACAATTAAACACTAGCTGTAAAGTTGATTTCTCAAACGGAAATTTTTTCCCATTATTTGACCATTGAATTTATATAGGTTAATGTTAATATTCATTTCATCAATGTATTATAGAGTAATTTACCTTATTGATGTTGCATAACTGATGGTGTAGCATTGCAGAATTATCACTGCTCTTTATTTAGGGTTGCCTAACTACTGGTCAACATTGTACATTTTAAACAGATAGATTCATTATTGGCAAATGGGCACTAACCAAAATTTAGTTTCAAGTACTGAAGATTAAGGGTACTTATGTTGTACACAAACCCACGTCATGCATTGATCTTCTTGGCAATCAGAGGCAACTGATATAGTTAAATATTTGAACATTAATCATATCCTACAGAGGCACAAATACATGGGTCCTCGTCACTTTGCTGTTTTACACTAAATTTAGAAGTTTTAACTAAAAAAATGAAACGGGCCTTGGTGACCTCAAGTGTCTGAGTTTCTCTTGGGAGAAGGGTTTCTTCTTCTTTTATTTTCCTTTTTCTTGCGTGTAGGTCATAGGTTTGGGAAAATCTGGAGTAGCTGCAGCAAGGCTTGCTCTTGCTAGAGGTGCTTCAGTTGTAGCAATCGACCAGAATGAGAATTGGGGTACTGTGGAGGTATACCATATGGTATGACTTTCAGTTACATCATGATTTTCTTTATTTTCATTCTCAGCACAAATTCTCTGTCTTGATGTCAGAAAGTTTCATTGGTTTCAGGAAAATATTTGCTTGGAGAGACAAAGTAATTTGAAGGCAATTCTTGGTCATTTTGATACGGAGCTACTTAAAGATGCAGATACAGTGGTTGTTTCCCCTGGAGTTCCTCTAGAAAATTATGGTCTTTCCTCACTTTTTCAGTTGGTAAGCATGATTCACTCAGACTTCCAACTTTCTACAAGGAATACAGATTTTTTTTTGATAGCACGTGGAATGAAGATATATGGCCTCGTTTTCTTTAAATTTGGTTTTATTTGCTACAGTGCATTTAGAAGAACGCTGAACGCCTATGGTTGTACATATTTGCATTGTATCACGGTGGCCTATCAACTAGTTTAATAAAAGGCTTTGTTTGATATGTTGTATCACATTTTTTCTAAGTTAATTCTACTCCATACATTGTATCCTTGTTTCTAAATTTATATGCTACAATTAATTCATTAACCTGCCACTACTCTGCACATAGGCACAGGACAATACATGCAAATGTAAGAAATCAGACAACTAATATTGTGTAGTTGATTTTTTCATTTTTGGTACCATTTTATGCTTAATAACATGCACTCTAACTGAATATTAGTATTGTTTGTATTATCTTCCTGTTCAATCCTAGGGAAAGCGTGTCATGTCTGAGTTGGATTTTGCTGCAGAGGTTCTTCCAAGATGCACCAAAATTTTAGCAGTGTCAGGAACTAATGGAAAATCGACTGTTGCCACTTTTGCTGGACAGGTATATTGCTTTTAGCATATTTTTTTTTGTGTATGCTATTTGCGCTCTTATATTAGGTACTCCATATCATCAATTCATCATTCCACTGAATTATAATTGTTTTTCATGTCATTTGAGAACCATTCCATGTTTTTAGAAAGACTAGTAAATATCCATTGAGCGATGTCAACTTTTCTCGTGCTGATCGGTTCAACTTTAAATATTTACTGAACGGTGTGGAATACATGTATTAATTATAGCAGAGCGGCACAATTTTTATTATCAGGCAGATTTTTGACTAAGAGGACAAAAAAGTTGGCAACATAGTTTTTTCTTTTTCCTTTTGTAGGTGAAAGCATCACAGAAACTTTGTTAGACATTCTTTAAACACTTTGTTACTCCATGTAGGCATAACCCCCTTGTTTCATCTAATTTGAATTGAATATGATTATCAATAAAGCATGTCCTGAGATTATTATTCTTTTAATTTTTGATTGCCAACATATCTATGGATGTCGTGTGGTTATTGTATCGTATACAAGTCTATGGTGTGCTTTGAGTACATTGTCTTGAAATGTTCTGAAGGTAGATGCTTAGTCATCTAAACATCAAGACATTTGTGGGCGGGAACCTTGGAATTCCACTTTCAGTAGCTGCTTTGCAATGCTTTACGTCATCTCCCAGAAGTCCCATGTTTCAGGCAAGTACTAGTAGACTTGACTTCTCTTGCCTTTCCATTGAGTTTACAGTGTAAATTTTATATCTACTGTCCTTTACATTTCAATTTCACTCTTTGGGCTTCTGTTTCTCAATGTTATAGCCCATTTTAACATATTCGAAGGTTCAATCTGCTGTGATTAAGCATATTTGCGTATTCCAGGTTGCAGTAGTGGAGGTTAGCAGTTATCAACTTGAAATTCCCAACAAGTACTTCTCCCCATCAGTAAGCGAACTTTTGAAGTTTTGGGCACAGCTCTAATAGAACCATTTGTATACCCACTTTTTGATAATATTGTGGTCACATTTCAAGGTTGCTGTGGTGTTAAATCTCACTCCTGACCATCTGGAAAGGCACAAGACGATGAGGAACTATGCAATGGCCAAGTGTCGTGTATTTTCTCAGATGAGGGACAACAAAATTGGCATCCTCCCCCTTGGTACAGACCAAACTGGTTTCATTTAATTTTAACATTTCCTTTTGGTTCAGTCTGTGTCATGTGTCATTCAGGGGAGCTTATCAGCATGAACTGGTAACCAACTTTCTTATACTTTATTGTTACCTAAGGAAGCAATTTTATTAGTTTTTTATGGGAGTGACAGAGTGTGGTCGGGTGTTAGATTAATAATAGATGCGGTTGGGGCTATGTATTTGATTTTGGCTACAAAAATTTGTGACTTGTGTCACTAATATGAAATAGCCTTTGAACATTAAGATGAGTTTATTATGAAGAACAAATAAAAAAGTGCCGGGAGAGCAATGTAGAAACATTCACAACCGTGCAATATGAAATGGTTGTGGGGCCATTACTTTTGGTTCCTTCAAAGCGCTTATTTTTTTTTTTTTGCCTAATCAATAGAATTAGCAACAAAATGTACCATAATTACTACTTGGATGTGGTACCCAACAGCTTGTTAATATGAAATTCATTCGCTTCTGGTTCATTGCAAATGTGACACACTGAGTAGATCATGAAGGAGCATGATGCTATTCTGCAAGGATAGTGACTATCTTGTCTACTGACTCTTTAATCTCAACTCTTTTAGTTCGTTTTCACAGTTTATCAAATCTTGATAGGCTCAGGATAAATTCAATCTTTTCAGGAAATCCACATTTGACTGAAGCAGTTGCAGAGCATGCAAATGGATTCAATCTTGCTTGGATTGGAGCCTTTCCTGGTGTCGAGGTAAGATAAGATCTCCCAAGTATATGATAATTCAGTCCTCTATGAGTGGTATCCTTAGCATGTTTGCAAAAGGTAGATAAATATCCAAAACGTAACAGGTTTGTAGGCATCTTTGAGGTGATTTATCCATTGATTCTGAAGCAATAAATGCGAATGTATATGTAAAGAGTTCTAGGAGCCACAGCGTGATGCATTTGTGAAAGTTTTGGTGGATATCCGCGAGGTTAGGGGTCTGAATATGATGTAGCTGCTATGTGAATTTTTTATCAAAAGCATAGTTTATTACCCATTCCACCTTTCCTGACATGCTTGATTTATGGGGAGTCCCCAGAGCTTTACTATGTATTGTACACCCTTAGAAGTTACATACGAAAAAATATAGGAAATTTATTGTTTTTGTAAGATATTTATTCATGATATTTCTTCACTTTTTAAAATTTCCTAAATTGGTCACAGGTTGTGTAGGTTGTGCTCTACTAAAAGTTAACTGTATCTTCTCATGTTACTTATTTCAAAAAATTATAAACTGTCTGCTTCAGTCTCTTATTACATTAGTGCTTAATAACCAGTGTTCTGGTCTGATGCTCTGATGCAATTTACTCCAATATTTAATTATATCATGTGGATCTGTTTTATTGAGTTCAACTGTTGATATATGTATTCTGCTCTGTTTCAAAAAGGTTGATGCAAACACGAAGGTTGCCAACTTTAAAATGCCTATAACTGGATGTGTTTCGCAACTAAAATTAGACGCGATGAAGGGAATTGGAGCACATAACTATTATAATGCGGCAGTTGCTGCGTTTTCTGTTATTGGACTAGATATTGGAATCAATGTTACAACTATCAGTTCAACAGTTGAGAAGCTGAAAGCTCCACCTCATCGAATGCAAATTGGTAAAGCTGATATTGTTGGTGTCATGTATCATTATTTTCCCTTTTGATTTCTGTTTGTCTTTAAATGTTACGAAATGAGAAAGCAAAGGATTAGAGGGAAGAGAGTACAAATGCAAAAGTTGAGATCCTATAAGACCATTGTGGAAATGCTAAACACCAGGCAACCCACATAGAATATGAAAGAAGAATCAAGTACCCACAACTTATGCAGAGAGAGTCCCAGCCACCTAATCCTTGAAATAGGCTCTCTCTCTGTTATTATTGAATGGTATTATTTTATGAAATAATTAGTTGGTAGTCTTATTGTTCAAGCCAGGTATTTTATAAAAACATTTGTTCTCTCTGAAGTCATTTTGATCTCTAAGGAGATTCTGTATACTTTTGCAGTGCATAAGGATACTCATGGAGTAACATGGATAAATGACAGCAAGGCAACAAATGTTGAAGCAACATATACTGCTTTGGCAGGTCTAAGAGAACAGAAATCAGTGATTCTACTTGGTGGCCTTGCAAAGGTTATATCTACAGGCCAAACTCTTCATTTACTTTTACATGGTTGCTTGAATTGCATAACTAGTTGAATGCATTTTCTGTGTAATTCCAAGTTTCTGATTATCTTGAAAGGTCAGGAAAAGGTAAAGAAATTCATTGAGGAAATAATTGTTGATAAGGCTGAGATATACTTTTAAATTTCTAACATGGGAGAAGATGCAGAGGAATCTCCTATTAGCTCTGAGCCAACCCGAGGGACAATACTTCAAATCCAAAGTAAATATTCCTGATTGACTGCAGAACAGTATACAGCTCTGGAGCACTTATTAATAGGATTTGAATATTGAAAGAAAGTTTTTAGGTTTTGTTTTTACATACTGGAATTCAGAGATTTATTATTTGAAAATTTAAATAAAGCAACTAATGATAGGGGTGTGGGTGTTGATCAAAAGAAATAGAAGATCAGGGGAAAGGCTTAGGGTTGTTGAATCAGGGCTTTTGTTGAGAAAAACTCCTAAAAAAACTAAAGGTCCATATCTGATTAAAATAGGAAATTTTCTAATAGAAATAAGAAGAGTGATTACAGTTGAGTCTCAGTCTCATCTCCAATTTTCTTAGGCTTCACCTCTAAGAATATGTTACATCACATGTTACGCAATCTTCATGTCTCTCTGTTTAAACTCTTGCAGAAAGTGGAAACTATGAGCCCAAGTGCCTACAGTGTTCTAAAAAGCGGCCACCGGGCGCCTCACCTAGGCCCAAGGTGGCCAAAAAATCCCTCCAAGAAATTAGACGGGGTTAGGGGGGGCTTAGACGGAAAAATTAGGATTACAATTATTATTATTATTTTTTAATAATTAAGCTACAAAACGACGTCTGAGTGTGGGTGCGAATCCGATAGAGATATTATCTTGGAGGGATATGAAGAAGAAGAGTTGTAAATACAGAGGAATATGGACTATTAGTTTATATTTTTGATTATTTATTTGTGTTTAAACTTTAAACAATTGCATGTTTGTACAATATGGATATGTGTTTGAACTTTAAGTAAAGGCCTTTAGTATCTTTATTATAGATTGTTTTGCTTTATATTATTGTTTTATTTGGATAAATGTAAGATAAAATATTAAAATTGACTTAAAATAAAAAATTCCGCCCAGACCCTCTAGGCGTTAAACCCTCCCGTCCGCCCGCCTCCCGTCTACCGCCTTTTAGAACATTGAGTGCCTAACTAATGTCAAATTTTGCTCAAGTGACTGAAAGTTCTGTTACTCCCTGTGTAAATATAAATATACATAAACATGTATATATACTCGTGTATATACACGCACACAAGCACACACACTCACTCTTGTTTAGAGCCAGTCCACCTTGATGCATGCTAACTTCTTTCAGCATCACCATTGTGTTAAAAAAGCATAAAGCCAATTAAGCATATGGGGATATTCTCTGAATCTTACAATCATTTAGGTACCCCAAGAGTTTGGGCGTATATAGTTGTATAGAAATCATTTACAGTCCCTATGTTTTAGTCCTAGTTCCAAGTCCTACAGACACAATGACATGTGTCGTAGATAATTGCAACTTTAGGGGCATTGGATCTTGTGAGTGTGGGACTAAAATGTAGGACTGTAAGCATTACCTATAGTTGTATGCAATCATTATTTATTTATTCTTATCTTGCAGGTTTTAGATTTGCAAGGATGTAATGGTTTTGAGCGGCTTGTAGAACCACTTAGACACCATAGAGGCGTCATCACTGTAAGTTCTCTCTCAATGATACAAATACGATAAAGTTAAACTAGCAAATTGCTATGCTTGTACAGCATATACATTAGTTCTGAAGCCAAATATCGTGGGGTTTACTTCTATCTGGTTATGCGCTGACATGTTTTAATGATCGTTTGTAGTTTGGATCTTCGGGAATGATGATTCAGAAGACACTGTCTGCAAATGGTATAAGCATTCCTTGTATCACAGCTAGCAATCTGAAGGAAGCTGTGAATTTGGCGAGGAATATGGCAAGATATGGTTTGTCCTTTTTCATGCATGATTTTATTGTTTTACATTGATTCATGTGAAGTCCATGATTCTGAAGATACAAGTGTTGCACTTATGTACTGATCCATTTTGTTCTGAAAAAGGAAAATTTTCACTGATTGAATTCTTCACACTTGAAGCAAATGCTTAACCTTCAGTCAATAAACTGGTTATATGGGTACTGAATGGGCTCCTACTGTCTTATAGAACTTTTGAGAAGTAAGACCAACTTAGATTATGTAAGTAATTGACTGTAGTTGTTGACGCAATTCCTTATTCTAACAAATGTCAGAGACATTTCTGGGTCTTTTAGTAAAGAAAAGTCATCCGGATATGCTTGATGATAATTTATTTTAAATGAAATAGTAGTTAAAATAATCCCCTGAAACTAATTCTCAGCCATAATGATTATTATGGCAATGTTCAGACATTAGTTCCAAGTAACCCCTTCATGACAAATTAGCAAAAGTAACAAAAAATATAAGTTAATGCAATAAGGATGTCTCATTATTTTGTTGATTCTTTTTTAGATCTATTCTCTAAAAAATCTCATGTATGAGCTCAGGCTCTCTTTATTAGAACTAGTGTTCTTGTGGTTAGATGTCTTGCATTCTATATGTGCATAGTGAGCCTTATCTCCATTGGGTTCAGGGGATATGTTCACTTACTTTCAGTTTTGATTTTTAAGGGCTAAACAGAGTTTTTTCTTAGATGAAGGGTTCCCGTAGTTGGTAGAGCTCTATCCTGACTTCAGTGGGTCTATATTGCCCTTGCTTTATAACTCTTGTTCATGTGTCTTATTTTCTTCATTAACTTTAATATTTTTGCTTTAATCCCATGGTCTATAGTTTTCAGCTTAGAATCTTAATGTAACGATCCGGGTCAAATTCCGAGTCCGAATCAAATCATAGCATTTGGGTCATTTTAGAGCACCAAATGCTCACCCAAAGGTTATAACCGAAGATTTTAGTGATAGCAGTTTGAGTTTTTATATACACATCTAAATATCCATATTAACATAGATTGTATGATCCGACTCGAGCTTTCGAGAGTCGGCTTTGATACCATATGTAACGATCCGGGTCAAATTCCGAATCTAAATCATATCATAGCATAATAAAACTCAATGCGCTTTCTCAATAGTATCTTCTTGGGTTATTTTAGTTCACCACAGGCTCACCTAAAAGGTCATGATTGAAAATATTAATAATAACAATTTGAGTTCCAAATGTTCCATATTAACTAATGTGAGACTGAGTTGTTACAAATGCAAACTCCCTCACTTAAATACCTTGTCTCTCTAGCCATTGTAGGATAATATCCCCCACTTAAATACCTTGTCTCTCTAGCCATTGTAGGATAATATCAGTAGCCTACTAGGCCCGCCTTAGTGTTCCCACCTCCGACAACCCGACCCAAGCTTTCGAGAGTCGAATTTGATACCATATGTAATGACTCGAGTCAAATTCTGAGTACGAATTAAATCATAACACAATAAGGCAGCCTACTAGGCCCGCCTTAGTATTCCCACCTCCGGCAACCCGACCCAAGCTTTCAAGAGTCGAATTTGATACCATATGTAATGACCCGAGTCAAATTCCGAGTACGAATCAAATCATAACACAATAAGGCCCAATGCGCATTTTCAATAATATCTTATTGAGTCATCTTAGCTTATCACAGGCTCACCCAAAATGTCTTGACTGAAGGTATTAATAATAACAGCTTGAGTTATTATATACACATTCAAATGTTCTATATTAACGATGTAGGACTGGGACGTTACACTACGCTTAAATTCTTCTTTCAGGAACATGTTTTCTCCTGTGTCTTTTATGAGAGGAATATGTACAGCTATGTAGTACAAGCTTATATTGGTGTACTGTTATGGTAAAGTAGTTGATAATTATCATAACAAGTCCAGAATGAGGAAAAAAATAGACTAGCAAGTTTGTCATAGTCAAGTGTACTTCATTGAATGGACAACAAGTGACATGTTTTGTCAATTTTTGTTGAGTTTGCCATTAGTACTTAGAAACAATGTCAGTTTATGTGCTCTCTAATGCCAAAAATGGTTTGTTTTTTTACCAATGATCTCATACCATTTTTGAAGTTAAACCACCTGTTTTTACCCTGAGCTTGGTTTGATGATCCGTCTTGTCTCTGGTTTGACAAGGAGTATCGTGTCACTAGGACGGACTATATTTTAGAAGTTACAGCATGTAAGATAATCCTTTTTGTGCTGCTAAATGACTAATAATTGCATACCGTAAATGTTCTTTAATGGATAGGTTGAAGATTAATTACACAAGTTTGCTGCATCGAGTATTTTCCTATGGTGCTCTTCATCATTTGACATGAATTTTTAAAACATGCATAAAACTAACATAGCCAGCCTCCAGGTTTCGCATTAACATTGAATTGGCCCTTGCATCTTCTTATTTTTCCGTCTTCAAATAGAGAAGCGATGATTCATTAATGACTTTTGACATGTTTTGTATACTTGTGTCGAAATGAAGTTCAATAGATGCAAATTCAATTTAAATTCCTGAATGGTTCATAGCATAGATTTCAATCTGATTACATCTTTTGGTCCGGGTGCAGGGGATGCAATTTTACTGAGTCCAGGCTGTGCAAGTTTTGACGAGTTCAGAAACTTTGAACACAGAGGGAGGGTCTTTGTAGAGCTGGCTGCCTCAAAGTAGCAAGTTTGTCTCAGGAATCCATGTCCTTCAATAATATGTTTCCTATGGGCCAGGTTTATACAAGTTAATGAGTGCAACATCTTTTGCTGCAGAGCTTGAAATATATATATATATATATAAGCATTATATTGTATCACCCAATAATCTTTTGCTGCAGAGCTTGTCTGGTGATCATGTCATGAACTTAGTACTAAGTCCTCGTGCCATATTTTAATTTTATTTTTCATATAATAGAAAATTGTGTAATGATCATGCTGTTGAACTAGAGTAAATATTTTTATTTTATAGAAAATTGCAATGCTATTTTACTCTTTTTAGAGGACATTATAAATTTTAACTTTTTAAAACTTTTTGAGATATTTTTTTTAAATTTATGTGATTCATACCCACTTTGAAAACAATAATAAATTTGACAATTAATATTTTTTAAATAATTTATAATAATCGTAAATGTATTAACTAAATTAAACTCAATAATAAGGTTAAGATGTTAATTTTGCAAGATTTATTATTTTTAATGTTTGTACAATCACGTCAATTTTTAAATAGAAGGAATAAAATTTTCTTATTTATTTATAATTGTAGTTTACCCTATTTTATTATTTAATTTTTATAGTTCATTTACACAAAATAGTGGTGGCATATACCTTGAAAAATTACTTTTAAATTTAGATTACGAATTTACTACTCCATTCATTTCTCAAAAGCAGGTTTAATTTTATTTTATTAGTTAAATTAACCATTTTTAAGTCAAAAGTTATACTATTATTTTCTTGTAAAATATTATAATTATATCGGATTTATTACTATCTATAATTTTTTTATAAAATTTAAAATATAAATCAATTTGTTTAATTCTTAATTTAAAAATTAATTATCAAAGAATTTTCACTTAAAGTAAACGTGTTTTTGAGTAATGGAAGGTGGAGTATAATAAAAAGTAAAAACTCATAATATTATACGAGAATACGCGCCGAGTCAAATTGACATTGACACTCTATTTTTGAGTTTTAAATAAAAAAAAAAAGATAAAGAAAACTTAATTTATAAAAAAAAATAATAAATTATTTAGTTTATAAAGAAAAAAAACTTAAAATTTTCTATTTAAATTATTAAATTGTTCTTATATTAATTTTAATATGTTTATAATTTAGAGGATCTAATTAAGGATTACAAAAGATAATTTTATACTATTATTTAATTTTGTCCATTTTTTGACAAAAATAATGGTCAACTTTTTCTTTTTTTCACGTTCATTAAAAAACCCAATAACAAAAAAGACAAAAACCTAAAGTTTTGATTTCATTTATTTCCTTTTATAAAATTAGGTCCGGTTTGTCTAACACTTAACAATTTTGAATGGTTGAATTAGTCAGTCATTTAGTTCGTTTATTTTGAATAAAAATCTGTTGAATAACTGAATCGGTCAGATTTTTGGATTAAATGGTTAAATCTAATTTTTTTGGCTAAATGAATAAGTCTCAGCTGATTTAAAAAAATAAAAAATAAAAAATATTAACTATTATATTAAATAAATTTATAACAAATTTAAATTTTTTCATAAGGATAAAATAATAAAAATTTGTTATTCAAATATTTTAGATATATTAATTATCAAATAATTTTTTTTATTTAAAATTTTGCTTCATTCAGAGCTGGTGGACTTTTTACACGCCTTTTTAATAACTACGATGTCGTTTTAAAGACTACCGCATATGAGTTCCAGAATGTACAAACCACTGTGACTTCGTCATCCAACAGGCCGAAGAAAAGAAAACTAAGAAGAAAAACAATATATCGGCTGATTCCATCAAATCCAAATTATGCCTTAGAATTTATTCATATCTTCTTCAACATCGAAAAGGGTAGCAGGTAATTCTTTACTTCAATACTATTACATTCTCTTTCTTTTATTTTCTACCTTTCTCTTATCTTAAAACTACACCTATTCTAATTTTTATTCAAAGATATCTGTTTTCTTTATTGAGTTTCTTATATGATTTGATTGTTATTTGGGAGGAGCTCTACAGGTTTATCCTTTTTCCTCCAACTTTATATACATCTGTGTGTTCATTTGTATTCTTGAAGTATTAGGAATGTAGCTGCATATAAAAATTTCTGGATATTTGTTAAGGTGCATTTGATAGTGGGTGTTCTTGGAATTTCACACAGTTTGAGTTGATTAACTTATGGGTAAAGCGCTATGTAATTAGACACTGGCATTATTCACTTCCCTTATAAATCTGTAACACATATTGGGGTCTATTTAGAGTTTTTTTTGTGTGGGTGGGTGTGTGTGTGGGGGGGGGGGGGTGTTCCGGGGCGGCGAAGGGACAGAAATGAGGAAGTTGACATTCATCAATCATTCCGGAAGAGGTTGAGGAAGACGATGGTATTTTCTACTGGGTGTTTTAATAGATTCGTGCTTATAATAAATTAACATTATCAAACACAAAAAAAATGTATCTGGTCTAATCATAAATCATATATGTCATCTCATTCTATGAACCACCAAAATCTATGACAGGTAGTCTTCATTCTCTATTACCAATTAAGGAAATTGGTAAAATTGCAGCTGAAGTTTGCTGTTGCAGGATTTGGAAATTATTCATAACTTCCTTTCACTATATAATAATAAAAGTTACATTTTCCAGCCATGACAAAGATTTGTGATGTCCGTTCAAGTTTAAGTTAATTTATACAAATACACAGTTATTGATTAGCAGTATATATGAAAAGAAAATCATTATTTTAAGCATGTGAGTCAACTTATATATCAAATAATTGTATCTCTGTTTGTAAATTTCTGCATTATAAAATTATTTTGATTGGCATATTCAATCAACAGTATCTGGTTAATCATTTCCCGCATAAGGTGTTGCGTGCCGAGCTTATCCCTGGGGCTATGCCAACATGATTGCTTGTTCTCCCATTAGGTGTGTAAAAAATGTGTCCCACTTGAGTGGGTGTGCCCAAAGGCAGATGACTAGCTGGATATCTGGTGTTACACCTCGAGCACCATCAGGAACATGTTGCTTCTGTTTCTCAGCTGAGCATCTCAAACTGAAATACTCTAAGATTTCTGTCTTGAAGACAAATAAGTGCTCATCTGTCATTGGCTACCAAGTGGTCAATGTAAGCTGTTTTCGGCCTAGCATCTGCAAGGAGAGGAACAACTTGTATACACTAACTGTTTGGAGTATAATCGGTTCTAGATTCCTCCTGAAGACATGCCTTGGTAAATCATTGGGGTCTGAACATACGACTTTGAGGCATATAGTTCCTAAACGAGGGATGGTTCCCAAGTTCACATATAATGCGGGATCCTCTTCCTGGCTACAACGGTGTGTGCCTGGCTTTATTTTTGGATTTTTGGTTTCTTATTCTACTTCTGAACCAGTACATGCTGAAGCACTCCAGGCCAAGAAAAACAAGGATCAAGATTGTGATTCCTCTTCTGCCAGCCATTCACACGGCAAACAGGTTTACACTGACTATTCCATAATTGGTGAGTAGTACTTTATTACCACACTATATGTTCTCTCTCTTTGTATTTTCTTTTACTTTTAACTATTTAACTAAACTTTATGTAATCTTTTGGAAATGATGAATTTCCTTGTCTTGTTTATTGTCTGAAACTTTGCCTATAATTTTGTTGGCCTACCCTAACTAGTTTGAAATATAAGGCCTTGTGTTGAGTTGAATGGCTGTAACGTAGATAGCTGCTCCATACTGTGCAGGCATACCTGGAGATGGAAGATGTATGTTCCGTTCTGTTGCTCATGGCGCTTGTGTACGATCTGGGAAACCGGCTCCGAACGAGATGATTCAAAGAAAATTGGCAGATGAATTACGGGCCAGCGTATGTTCTAGTGCCTCTTAATTATGAACACAATTAAGTCAAATATATATATTTTTATTTTCTATTGAATTAGGAGACATAGTATACTTTAATGTTATAGTGGACAATGCAGCAAGATTAAACTTGGTTGTTCAGTGTCGCCACTTTATAAAATTTATTTCAAAAGCATTAATAGATGAGAGGGATGGACTTCAACACTTGACTTGCTCCTTTGTGATATCCTTAACAGATCAAGTGCCATAGGCATTAGTGTTTAATGTGCACTGAAGTGTAAACTTGTTTCAAGAAATTACTTTGTAACTGAGGTCCCCTTAATTTGGCATCTGCTAATTTTACAGGTGGCAAATGAATTTGTGAAAAGACGGAAAGAGACAGAATGGTGAGTTTCCCCAATCTGACAACCTTCTTTACTTATTGCATTTGTCATTTTTTGTCAGCCATCATGTCCATCTTTCATAGGGTAAATGAGATTTGCCTTTTATATAAAGAAGTGGGAAAAAATGGAAATAAAACAAGCATTGTACTGAGTCTTTCCGTCAGTTTGCTAGTACTCTTTTAGTATCACCTCAGTAGCTGATGCCTTACGTCTTAAGTTCAAGAAAGGTTTCTTTCAAAAGGAGGCTCCGGATTATGTCTTGGCCAAATCAGGGACTCCTTGTGACCTTGCATATTGAGTCATAACTGTAAGTGCACTAGAATCATACCTCTTTTCATATCTAGAATATTAGCAGATAATCAGTTTTACATGTATGTTCTTATAACTCGGAATTAAAGTTATTAACTTTGGTAAGGTTGTATTGGATGGATATGGGATGTAATGATGGAGCATGAGTTGGCTCAACTTATGCGATTGGATCTTACTATTACATAATAGACAGTTGGTTCAAGTAGTTTTATTAGTCAAAATATTTTTTTCTGAGAATTAAAAATAAAATTGTCTTGAGATCTATATGCTTGTAAAACTTTCAAGTAAAAAGGAATCTTATATGACGTCCTGTTAAGGATCAATGACGATAATCTGGATTTTTAAATGGCGACTAAATAATCTAGGTGTACTACTTAGAATTCCATGCACTTATCTTTATTCATATAATGTTATCATCATAGTATTGAAAACATATATTTTATGTGAATACCTCTTTGCCCCTTAAAATTTCCTTTTTTGTACAATCTGGTGCATTATTTTCTTACCATCCAGTTGGACCACTAAGCACCCAAAAAGGACTCCAAACAAGAAAGGGCTATTAACAGGCATTGTTTACTAAACCCAAAATAGCATCAAAACCCACTCTTCTCACCTCTCTACATCTTCAAAACTCTGCTATCTTTCAGCCCTTATGTAAACTTTATAACCCAATATTTCCCTCAACTTTCTATGCATGAAGCAAACTGAAACTGGAAAATACCCTTACATATAGAGAACACTTGGTTTTTTGATTGTTCTTTCTCTAAATCTACTCGGCAAAATGTATTTAGGATATTATTGGTAAAAAGTAAAGTTGTTGGGTTTTACTCAAAGCATAATCCATGCTGTTCAAAGGTTTAAGGGGCAGATCATTTATTGCTTCTGCAAGGAAAGCTTCCTGGGGCCTGGTATTATACTATGTTTGGCAGAATAAGGGAATCGAGAACTTTCAGGGCTAAATATATAAATGAAATAAAAATAAAGTTATTGCCCTTAAGGAGATCGAAACCTTTGCAGCAAAGGGTACAGGCATGGCCAACAGGTGTGTTAGCAATCTGTTACTTCTGTAAATTGTGGGGTACAAACTAATTAAGTTCTGCTGTAGCTTGTAGTTTTTTTGTATGTTGTTTAAATGTGTTTTAGTTGTCTTAGAATTTTTTTTTCTTCCCATGTTCTTTTAATATCAAGGTGTGCCTTGTACTTTGTATTAGAGTGTTGCAATTGAATAAATTAAGTAGAAAATCGAGCCGGTATACATTTATCCAGTGAACAGGCAAGAGTAATATAGGGAATCTAAATCCGAGCTTTAACTATTACTTGAATTATATGACATTCATCTTATTAAGAATTGACCCATTTCCACAGATCTTTATGTTAATTCCTGATGAACTTGATGCTAATGTTTTCGCAATTTAGGTTTATAGAAGGTGACTTTGACACATATGTCTCCCAAATCAGGAAGCCACATGTTTGGGGAGGTGAGCCAGAATTACTAATGGCTTCTCATGTTCTTCAGTAAGTGTCCTCTCTCTCTAGTCTTTACCCCCTCCCTTGTATTCTCTTTAGTGGGAATGTATATATGCAAGTCACTTTTCTTGGCGTGCACAGTGTTTTGAAAGTAATATGCTACTATTTGTTAATATCTTCTTCTTTTGAATTCTATGCACCTGCTGCATCTTTCAATCCCTGAAGTTGGACTTAATTTTTTCCTTTATGAACAATTTAGTCTGGAAACAGTGTTCTTGCAGCATAGTTCAATCCCCAAATGAGTTTTCTTTCGGATAGACAATCAAATTTAATAAAAGTCTGGCAGATTAATAAATACCTGCTTGCATCCTTAGTTCTATCATTTGTTCTTCCTACTTGTACTTGCACAAATGAAGTTGATTAGGCGCTTTTGCCATTTGATCATCAAATTTCAAACTTGAGAACCTTCTTTTATCACTGGGAGATCATTGACTCATTAGGCATTGCGGTTTCTAACATGGAAAACGTGGAAGCAATAAAAGGAAAAGGAAAACAAACATAAATGTAGAAAGGAAAAAACTATCTTAATGAACATAAGTCTAGTTAGATATCTATACCAATGTTAAACTGTAGTGCGTAGATAGTTAAGAAAGTTCGTTTATATTTAGATTTCATTTTCTCTATTTTTTCCCCATAGTTTCTATATTCCACACATACCTTAAAAGCATATTGGTTTTACTTTTTTGTATTTATTTTTGAAAACATCCTCAAAAAATGAAAGACTTCAAAGTAAGGGTTTTCATATCACAGGATGCCAATCACAGTCTACATGCACGACAAGGATTCTGGTGGCCTGATATCCATTGCAGAGTATGGGCAAGAATATGGCAAGGAGAATCCTATCAAAGTTCTTTATCATGGCTTTGGCCATTATGATGCATTGCAAATTCATGAGAACAATGGCGGTAGATCGAGACTTTAGCAGTCATACGCGTTTAAAGTATAACTGACTGATAAAATAGCAAAGAAGAAAAAAATGTATTATTATGGACAATATTTGAAGTCCACACATTACTATGCCCTTTGTGATGGTTATGTTCCAACTCAATATGCATACATTTGCAAAATAATACAAAAAATGTTCGTGTGAAATCACATAATTATATGCCATTGAGTTGAGTTTTTGGGGGTTTATTGGGCACCAAAACAAAAATGGGTATTGTACTGAAAACTAGTTCAAATCTTATTTGAACTGAATTGGGTAGGATCACTCATCTGGGTCGCTCGGATTGGAGGAGGACCACAAATGCAATGAAACTGAATACTACCAACAACTCTAGTATGGAAAAGTAGGGTTGTATTGACCTTTCTGGGCAGTTTTTCTCCTTGTTAGGTGTGGCTTACATGGCAAAAAGTATACTACTAACTCACGCACATGCACAAGTCACTGTCGGTCTTACTTTTTGTGTGTTGTGTTGTGTTGTTTTCAAACTTCATTATGCCCCCACCCAAATTCTTCTTTTAAGTCTTCCTCCTTTCTATTTCCCCCTCTGCCCATTTTTGGCATTTCTTTCTTACCTTGTAGTACCATTCCTAGTCCATTACCTACTATGATATAAGAAAGAAAATTGGAAATGTTCAATTTATATGGTCGTACATTGCAAATATAGTATTATAAAATCTATTCAGTCTGTCTTCTTAGACTCTCCTTTCTCTTGGGCAGTTCTTTCTTACCTTGTATCATCCTTTTTGACTTTACCTTCGATATAAGGAACAATTTAATTTATATGTGAAATTATATTACGAAATGTGTTCAAATTGGTATAAACCAATTTTTTCATGCGGAATTTGCGGTTTAGCTGTGTAGAATGAGCTCGATTTGTAAGAAGAAACAAGAAAAGAGGTTTCAACTCTAGGCCCTGGCTCAACATTTGCAAGCCATTTTATTCTGATAAAGATGGCTAAAACATCTTTTAACTTTTATGAATCAATGTACTATTGAGAGTTCTATTTAGGAGGAAACCCAAGGAATTGGCCAAAATAAATTAATTAATTTTTTGAGTTCGAACTTTGGGTCAACATTCGAGATAATTCTTTTGAATGCACTGGGACAATGTGAAAAATTCTTCTGAGAAAAATTTAATCTCAGTTAACAGGTAAGCTGGTCTGATAATATTTTTACCATTCAAGCGAAAATTTTAAAAAAAAAAATCGAAGGAAAAGTTCTTTCTAAAGCTGGAAGTTCAACGGGTGGCAGTGGAGCATTTTGAAAATATTTTGGGGACTGTTGTCCCAGTTGATGTTACTGGTGTGGACTGCCTTGGAGATTATCTGCCTAATACTATCTCTTCCCTTGATGCCTCATTCCTTGAAAATGAAGTCTCTGATGAAGAAATTCTGAAAATTTTGAAGTCTATGAAGCAAAATAAAAGCCCAGGGCCGGATGGTTTCAATGTCTTTTTCTTTATGCACTCATGGGACATTGTTGGGAAAGATTTTACTCTTGCCATTAAATCCTTTTTTCAGAGAGGCTGCATGCTTAGGGGGACTAATTCTACCGCCATTGCCTTAGTCCCAAAAGTCCCTAATCCTTCTAGCATGGGTGATTTCAGGCCAATATCTTGTTGTAATACAACTTACAAATGTATTACAAAGATCATTGCTTCCCGATTAAAGCTGGTTCTTCCAAAAATTATCTCTCATTCACAGGCTGCTTTTGTTCCTAGTAGGAGAATTGGGGACAATATTTTATTGGCCCAGGAACTCTTCAGGAATTATCATAGAAAGTCTGGCCCGGCTAGATGCGCTCTGAAGATCGACCTTAGTAAGGCTTTTGACTCTGTGTCTTGGGACTTCCTCTTCAAAGCCCTAATGCTCTTTAAATTCCCACCTAAGTTTATTTATTGGATTAAAGCTTGCATCACAACTCCAAAATACTCTGTAAAGGTGAATGGAGCTCTTTGTGGCTACTTCAAAGGTGCCAAAGGTTTGCGGCAAGGTGATCCACTTTCCCCTTATCTTTTTGTGCTTACTATGGAGATTCTATCTATTATTCTTGCCAAAGAAACTTCTTGTTCTGCTTTTAAATTCCACTGGTGCACAAAGCAGATTAATCTTACTCATCTGTGCTTTGCCGATGATATTATTCTTTTTTGTAATGGGGATATTACTTCTGTAAATATTCTCAAATCCTGTCTTGATCAATTCTCTGCTATGTCTGGGCTTCATGTTAATCAAGCAAAGAGCACTTGTTTTCTATCTAACACTGCAGAGGACCTTACTAATGCTATCTGCTCTAGTCTGGGATTCCAATTAGGTGTTTTTCCAGCTAAATTTCTTGGAGTTCCCCTGATTACTACAAAGTTAAATAAAGCTGATTGTCAACCTCTGTTGGAAAAAATTCTGAACAGAATTTCCTCCTGGACTACAAAATGGCTCTCCTATGCAGGTCGATTGCAGCTAATCAAGTCGGTGATTTTTGCTATTCAGAACTTCTGGTCTTCACATTTCACTCTCCCTGTTGCTGTTATGAAGGAGATTAAGAGCATCATGAGCAGATTTCTTTGGAAGGGTTCATCTTTACAGAAATCTGGAGCAAAGGTGGCTTGGAAGAAAATTGCTCGGCCTTGTTCTGAAGGGGGGCTGGATATCAAAAATCTTGAAGAATGGAATCAGGCACTTATGCTTATGCATCTCTGGAAATTAATTAATCCTTTCTCCACCTCCTTATGGGCTGCTTGGATTAAAAATGTTAAACTCAATTATAAATCCTTTTGGAGCGTAAAGATACCAAACGACTGTTCTTGGACTTGGAGAAATGTTCTGAAACTGAGACCTATTGCTCTAAAGTTCATCAAGTACCAGATAGGTAATGGAGAGCTGACTAATTTATGGTTTGATCCGTGGTATAACTCCCGTCCTCTGGCAAATTCTGTGCAATCTGATCTTATAAATCACTCGGGGCTGGGACCAAATGCAAAGGTGAGTAGTATTATCCTTAATTCTTCCTGGATTCTCCCATCTTCTAATCACCCAGCTGTTATTGATTTTAGAAGCATGTTTGATCATTCTATAACTTGTAATTCTGAGAATTCGGATATGATTTTCTGGGATCATGTTAGAGCAAATGATGTTACTGCTGCCACCATCTGGCGTTCCATTAGGTGTCACGTTCAAAGTGTTAATTGGAGTAGGGTCGTTTGGCATAAAGTTCTGCCCCCCAGGTTTTCTTTCCACCTGTGGCTTGTTTTTAATCATGGTATTAGAACAAAGGATATTCTGATTAAGTTTGGTGTTGCTATTGACCCTTATTGTGTGTTGTGCAATGTTGGGATGGAAACTTTTGATCATCTATATTTCAATTGTCCATATTCATTCAAGATTCTTGTTTCTGTGATGCGATATTGTGGATGGAAAGGTCTTAATCGAAGCTGGCAGCAGATCTCTGACTATGTCGTTTCTAGAGCAAATCAGCAGTTACCCCATATTGTTCTTTGCCTTGGTTTTGCTGCTGTTATCCACTCTATTTGGAAAGCGCGAAATGCCAGATTTCATAAAAATTCTCCTATTCCAATTAGGGTTATTATCCGTGACACTTTGAATGTGATTAAATGTAAATTGCATAGTTATAGGAGATTCCAAAAGCTGAAAACCAAAGTTGATTTCTGTCGTTTAGATGTGTAATTGGTTAGCTGTGACATCTTTGGGATCTGTCCTCTGATGTTTAGGCTTTTCTTTTGGGGTTCCCATTTCCTCTGTATTTTGTTCGTTTTTATATAAAATTTAATTTAGCAAAAAAAAAAAAAAAAAAAAAAATTTCCATAATAATAATTTAATATTTCAACCGTAATAAATAATTTTTGACACAATATAAATTTTAGACATGGGAAATATATACTTCATTTACAGCACAGTTCTTCTATTTAATTATTATCTTGAAAAATAGTGTTTGCCCTTAAAACAGTTAATTCACCCCGTGACAGGAACTAAACACCCAACATTTGATCTCTTTTGCTACCAGCACGCATCTCTGACCTCTTCTACATATGTTATGTTTTGTTTTTCAGTGCCTAAAAGACATTTAAACCATAGAGAGTTAAATAAGACAAGAGATATGGGGTTGAATTAGGATCGTAAATGATAATAAAAAAATTCGTATTTGTATTAAAAAAAAATAGATATTATTCGTATTCAGAAAAAAATAGATATATCCGTATTTAGTTTAAAGGTATCTGCAAAAAAACAGATACGAATACGGATATAGGTATATTCGTATTCGTTTAATATTTGACCGTAAATATATCCAACAAATATTCGAAATTCGATATCCGAATTCAGATTCGTATTCGAAATTCGTATCAGAATAACTTATATATATATATATATAATAAGCAAAACAATTTTTTTTTAAGTGGACTTCTTTATATAATAATTAGTTTTCATTATCGTACGAAAATTATTTTTAAAATATGTCATTTCACTTCTAAAAAGTAAGAAATAACACTTTTATTATAATATTAAAAAATTAAAATAAATTAATTTAAGTATAGTTAATAGATTTTTACTATTATAAAGTTAAAATATCTAAAATGTATTATTTAACAAATGTTATAAATATCATTTAATAAGTGTTATAATATAACTTTTTGATTGTTTAACAAGTGTTATAAGTGTTATAAATATCATTTAAATGTTATAATTATAGATTATAAATATTTATACACACTAGAGTATTACTCCAAATACATAAAATAGATATTAACTTAATAATGAACATATAAACTTTAATAAGTAAAACATTCATTTTGAAATTTAGGATTTCAAAAATAATGAAAACTTATTTTAATTGTATTTTAGAGTATTGATTATTGTATTTATAAAAAATAAATAAATTAACTTTAATTCATTAATAAACTATATTTTAAAACTCATTTTTTTTCTTCTTATTCTAGTTATATATAATGTTACAATATATCTAAAATTCATCATTTAATAAGTGTTATAAATATAATTTAAATGTTATAATTATTGATTATAAATATTCATATACACTACAATATTACTCCAAATTAACACATAAAATAGACATCTAAATATTAATAAGTAGAGCATTCATTTTGAATTTAAGATTTCAAAAATAACGAAACTTATTTGAATTATAATTTAAAGCATTAATTTTTGTATTTATTAAAAATAAATAAATTAACATTCATTCATTAATGAACTATACTTAAAACTAATTATTTTTCCCCTTATTTTAGTTATATATAGTGTTACAATATATCTAAAATGTATCATTTAATAAGTATTGTAATTGTTATAAATATCATTTAAATGTTATAATTATAAATATTCATACGCACTACAGTTTAAATTAACACATAAAATGGACATCTACTTATTATTAGAATCTAAACATTAATAAGTAGAATATTCATTTTGAATTTATGATTTCAAAAATAATAAAAACTTATTTGAAATGTAATTTAGAATATTGATTATTATATTTATTAACAATAAATAAATTAACATTCATTCATTAATATGTATGGTTTAAATTTTAAACTGTGGTTAGTTATGAGTAATTATTTTTATTTTTTTATTTTTTATAAATAATTTGAATGAATTTTATATTAGATAACTGATAAACGAATTCGAATATCCGAATATTCGAATAATCGAATATTCGAATAATTTATTTATTTAGATAAAATAAATAAAAATAGAAATTATTTATATTTAAATATTATTTTAAATATTAAATATGAATATAAATAATAAATTAATTTTTTAAATACAAATACGGATATTATTATATTCAAATTCGTTTATTTTTATTTACATTCGTTGAATAATGGTACCCTTGTTTGTGGACCTGCTTTTTTCTGGCTGTCATTGCCTTATTGCCTATTAATTGTTAATTTACCACATACAGACAGACTCGGTTAAATTTACCAAACCACCCACCCTCCCTTGTGAGTGGAAAGTCGCAAACTGAAAAAGCTGGTTTGCATTAGCATGCTGTCCTTGTTGAATGATTTCCTGACACCTTTAACTCGGCGCATACAGTGAATCACCATGTAACAACACTATGCTACTATTACCATTTAATGTCTCCTCCTCCTTCTATTCCTATAAGTTTATTTTCAAATGATTAGTTATCACTCGTAATCATGCAAGACCTTAAAAGTAATCATATATCACGGCACGATTCTCCAAATAAATGTGGAAATTAACAGTATTTCTATGTACACGTTATTATGATTTGTGACATTGGGGTTTGTTAGATAGCACTTCAAATATGAAATTTTAGTCAGTCTTAGTAATTTAATTGGTCCAAATACAAGCATAAGTCCTCCAAAGTCCAATCTAGTTGCAGCAGTAGTCGTCGCCATATTAATCCAGCTGGTTTGGATTTCTGTTGACTATGCTACTTCTTTAATGGTTTCAATTTGTTCGACGTCCGTACCCATGTCACAACACCATTAACAGTTACGTAAAAATATAATTATAGGTTATTTCTTTAATATCTTCCCCATGGGTCGCAATGAGGTAAATATTTTATGGATTTTTTTAATGTGTGCCCTTAGGGTACACATTAAGCGCGAAAAATAATGTATAATATTATTTGTTTATGTAGGCGCACTGAATTCAATGTATAAAAAAATAATATACTAGTGGACCCCATGTATTGAATTCAGTACAACTATATAAAGAAATAATTTTTAACGGGTCTCATCTCTTGTTTTCCGCGTTTAGTGTGTGTCCTTAGGACACACATTAAGCGGACCCATATTTTATAGTACCTAGTATATAATAATCCTGGCTACAATCATGAAGTATAATTAAATTTAATCAGTTCAAAGTTCAAACTGGCATTAGCCACGTTTACTCTACCATTTTCAAATCCATTCCACTGAGTTCATACTCGAACCAAATCTCTCTCTCCTCTCTTTTTCTATCTGCAACCCCTCGTTGCATATCGGATAGGAGAATTCTAATGCATTGAACAATCATGGAGTATAATGCTTTTCTGTTCTTTATGGTCTTTCTACATCACTTCGTTTCTCTCTCATTTTCTCTCACTTCTGACGGCTTATCTCTGTTGGCCCTCAAAGCTGCCATTTCCACCGACCCAACTCGAGTCCTGGCCTTATGGTCCGATTCCGACCCAACCCCCTGCCACTGGGCCGGAATCACCTGCGATCATAACCACCAAGTCACCTCCATTTCTCTATCCAACAAGAGCTTCACGGGCTACATACCCTCTGAGCTAGGCACCATTTTATCTCTACAAATACTCTCTCTCTCCTACAACAACTTCTCCAAACCCATCCCAGCCCACCTCTTCAATGCCACCAGTCTTCTCTCTCTAGACCTCTCTCACAACTCTCTCTCTGGACCCATCCCACACCAGATCACAACCCTCCGATCCCTGGCCCACTTGGATTTATCTTCTAATTCCCTCAATGGCTCCCTCCCTGAATCCCTCAGCAACCTCACCCAGCTCACCGGAACCCTAAATCTCTCCTTCAACCATCTCTCCGGAGAGGTCCCACCGTCGTACGGACGGTTCCCGGTACTGGTTAGCTTGGATTTCCGGTACAACAATCTCACGGGAAAGATACCTCAGGAGGGGTCATTGTTAAATCAGGGGCCAACTGCGTTTTCCGGAAATCCTGGTCTTTGTGGGTTTCCGTTACAGGTGTTGTGTGCAGAACCTGAAGCTCAAAACCCTAAAGTACTTTCGGATCCTGAACACCCTAAACCCTCAAATGGGTATTTAGGGAGGGAGAAATCGAAAAATGGGTTGGTAACTGTGCCATTGATTTCCGGGGTTTCGGTGATTATCGGTGTTGCTTTTGTTACGGTGTTACTCTTTCGGAGAAAATGGAAGCTAAACGAGGGCAAACTGGGGAAGGAGAAGTTAGAGAAGGAGGTGAGCAGCGAGGAGGGGCAAAAGGGTAAATTTTTTGTGCTGGATGAAGGGTTTGGGCTGGAATTAGAAGATTTGTTAAGGGCATCGGCGTACGTGGTGGGAAAGAATAGGAGTGGGATAGTGTACAAGGTGGTGGTGGGGAGGGGATCAGGTGTGGCGGGTGCAGTCGTAGCTGTGAGGCGATTGAGTGAGGGTGATGCCACGTGGAGGTTCAAGGAGTTTGATTCTGAAGTGGAGACCATTGGTAGGGTCCAACATCCGAATATCGTGCGGTTGAGAGCTTATTACTATGCACACGATGAGAAACTACTGGTAATGGATTTCATTGGTAATGGAAGCTTGTATACTGGGCTACATGGTAAGCTTCCTTATTTTATCCTTTGCAATTTTATTCGTTTTTTGTTTGGTTTTGAAAATTGAGGTGATTAGTTTTGCAGCATGAAATTTCATTATGGGTGATATCATGTAAGTCTTGTTCTAATGTAGTAGTAATAAAATATCTATATATTTAGTTTTTCATCTTTTTTCTTATAAAAAAATATGAAGTTGAGTTATATAAGATTGTTTTCATCTTTGCTGATATAAAAGAATCAAAATAGATGAAACTAATATGATAGAGGCTCTACAATCTTTGTCTAATGTACTCTGCTAAAGAAGATGACTTTTCTTAGAAATATATGGCTGCATTTTGGAATAGAATGATGGATAGAAAATTTAGTGTAATGTGGTGTTTGGTTCTTGAACCACTTAGTTTCAATCTGACTCAAAACCAATCTACTAACTTATAAGGTTAAGCAGGTAGAGGTTACTTCCTTAAATTAGAACTCGACTACAATATTTCTGAGGCAAATATGTGTTACAACTGGTGGCTGGTGTAGCTGCTATTGCAATTATTAAAAGAAAAGGCTTAAAGCTGAAGCATGTGGTGGTGCACTTTATCATATGATCTGTGTTTAGTCTTGATTCTTGCAAGTTAATGTGGAAATGCTAAATTGCAAACCACATAACCATAATACTCCCTCCGTTCCTTTTTATCAATCTTTTTAGAGAGAAAATTTTGTTTTTGTTTTTTTTGTTTTTTTTTTGTAGATTTCAAGGAAGAATTAATGACTTATTTTTTCATATTATCCCTAAACATTAAATACTAATTTTTTTTTTCATCTTTCGAATGAATTTTAAAAGTATAATATTCAAATTTTATACGCAATTTATCCAATTGAGCAAAGCATTGATTATATTTCTTAATCTATGTGCTTCCTCCTAAAACGTCAATTAAAACAGAATGGAGGGAGTAATAAAGGCATTTATTAACACATGTTTCTGCAAAGCTTAGGTGAGGATTTTAAACTTGCCCTTGTCTTTACATGTTGATGTTCTCATTTGTACCAACCAACGACCCCCTTCCCTTGTGCCCCCAGACACAAAATTTAAAACAATACAAAAGAAAAAGAGATAATGAGACAAAAAACATAAGATGACTAAAATTCACTCATATGGAATCAGATTATTAGGACTACAGTCTTTACTACTATGTTTTTTGGCCATTTACTTGTCAACACCTACTCTCACCTCACCCCCTGGCAATCTTAATGGGGGCTTACACTGACATGACTGATGGTATTTTATAAAGAAATTATGGGGAAATCTACTTTTTTTATTTTTTATTTTTGTAGATCCCTAGGCATGTATAATACCAGATAGAGCAAAAACTATAGGTCACAAATTTAATATGTTGCTATATTTCATTTTGATGACAGTGAAACCCGTAGCCACTACCCTTAGGGGTTGGATATCATTGTGCTCATAGCAATGAGCTTGCTATAAATGAATTTGGAGGACTAGATGGACCTTCTAAATTTTGTCAAGCCAATTGTACTTGGTGCTTAATGAAATACTAATAGATTATTGAGGTAACTTGTAATTCTTACCTTGTGCAGAAATATTCATAGGCACCTAAGGAAATTCTTGTGAAGTAATCATTTCATTTTTTTTCTTCAGTGTTCAGGCAATTGTAGTAGACTCACAGTAAGTGTTCAAGTTATTGTGTTCTCTTGTTGGATAACAAGATAGTATACTAATTTTAAGTTACAATTTGAAGGTGGTCTTAACTTTTATGATTGCAAGTGTTGCAACAATTTTGATATGGCAAGTTATGTATTATGTGTCCTATACCTAGTGCGGTATTTGTGTATAATTCAACAAATTACTGAATGATCTGAATACTATATGCCCATTTTATGTTTACCGTAGTAAAATTAATAAAAAGAGAGAAAGCTTTAATGGGATTCAAAAGAGAATCTTTATGCGAGTGTGCTAGACATAATCAATTTGACCTGGCCATATTATTTTTGAACTCCAGTTAGCAGGTATAGTTGGAGGGTTTTATAGTGGTACTGTAGTTTGCCAGGATGAAGGAACAAAATAACAGAGTGTAACCTATGGTAACATATGTTCTCCTTTTTCCTTTTGTGGTGATGGCAGTCATTATAAGTGTGCCTGAGTTTTTTTTCTTGTAAGGTGCAACAATGCCAAAGTTGTCCGTTGAAATAGTAGTTTGGAAGTATTTCAGAATTACTACTTTTTTGTGGTTCATTAGTACAATAATGAGGATTGTAGTCCCCTGTTCTTCATTTTCCCCCTTGTTATTATATCTGTTTTTCTATAATTATTATGTTCTGTCCTATTCTTATTTTTGTTGACTCATTACTGGTACTGACTTCTGATTTGTTATGCTCTTTAATTTATTCATGTGGAATATTTATTAATGCTTGAGCAAGCCCATTGGGCATTAAAATAGTTCCTGAAAATCTGCATACCTCCCAAATTGAAAACTAAAATAATAATACTATAGTAACATGGATATTTTTAAAAGGATGCAGTTCTAGATGGATCAATATACCCTGTCTGATGAGATTCAAGGCGTTCTTTTCTACTTGTCAAAAATGAGTTGGAAGAGTCTTAAAGCACATTTTTGTTCTTCTCTTTTTTCTATTTTAATTTAAAGAACACACACGACAATTTAACAGCAGCTTTATTGTAGGGAATGCAATTATTTCAACTTATCCTTATCAAAATCTTATTTCAAAATTATTGAAAAGTTTTGGATGGTTTTTTCATTTCAATATGTTTTTAGGAAGCTACTTTTGGAAAGTACTTATATTTGTTATGGATCTATGGTTATACTTCATGCTCAGGTGTCCTTGATTGGGCTTTTCCTTTCTCTCCAAAAATACTGTTTATACTTGTGCTTCTTCTCAAAAACCCTACTCAACTTGGACTTGTTATCCATTTTTAGCTGCAAAGTATCAATCATTTTCTTGCTACCATGTTTTTATGTGAAGATAGAATTGTATGACTTTTCCCCCTTTTTTTCAATTTATAAATTTCATTTTTAGGCCAAGGAAGAGGGTTGTGTGAAGCACTTGATGAGAGTATATTTGTCTTTATTTTTAACTCACTTCTGTACAGATATGTCATAATTAATGCTGTGTTTTATTCCATTGGGGCTTGAGCTTTTCCTTTCGTGATTTCTATTCAAGGAGATATATCTGAACGTTAATTTCAGAATGCATTTAATGTCCTTGTCCTATTAATTATTATGTTATACACTGCTGTACTAGTCTTACTGAGATTAAAGGAATGGCCCCAGAGGAGAGATGACAAATGGACCACTGATACAATAAATTGTGCAGTTACTCATTTGCAGCTGCAATGACATATTTCAGTTTGCATGTTTTGTTCTTGAACCTTAGTTGCATACTAAACAAATGAAGAAAAAAATCCAACTTTAATTCTTTTAGGGCTGCTTGCTTGGTAAACAATTTAGCCATTTAGGTGCTTTTTAAAAAGACTTGGTAAAAATCATATTTTAGTTTAACTAAAATTCGCTAATTATCTTTAATTGACAAGTCATCACTAAAAACTAGCAATTCAGGAGTAAAGAGTTTCTCGTGCTTAATTTCATGGAACAGTCCATTTAAGTGTGACTAAAGGAGGTTTTCCATGTGTGGGACAATTTTATTATGCAATCTGGACTTATTTCATTGCGATTTGCTCTTCCTCTCATGGCTGAGAACCTGTGGCAAAAAGAGCCAAGTTGCAAAACTCTAATTCTGTCTTATTTTCTTTTCCCAAGTTTTTGCAAGTGACATGAAATGTTTGTATGGTAGTGAAATTCAAATTGTTTTGGAAAGTGCTTGGATGATGATCAATTTTGGATTTGAAACTTTTGTACCTGCCAGTTTCCAGTCAGACAAGTTTATTAATTAATAATTATTAGTAGTAAATTTCAACTTCATCGAGTAATCTTTCCTTTTGATGGATTAAATGCAGGTGGACCTGCCAATTCGTTGCCACCATTATCATGGGCAGTGCGGTTGAAGATTGCTCAAGCCACTGCAAGGGCGTTAGCACACATTCACGAATGCAGTCCTCGAAAATATGTGCACGGAAACATAAAATCATCAAAGATCCTTCTTGATGATGACCTGCAGCCTTACATTTCTGGATTTGGTCTCCCCCGTCTTGTCTCAGGCAATTCAAAATCCACGAATGCAGGACTCAAAAGGCTGGACTTAAATCAGACTCTAGCAAGCCCTAAGCATTCAGCTTCTTCATCAGTTATTTACATTGCACCTGAGGCTCAAGTTTCTGGTAGCAGATTCACTCAGAAAAGCGATGTGTATTCTTTTGGAATTGTTCTTTTGGAGATTTTAACAGGCCGCTCACCTGATGGGGGAGCAGATAATAGTGGTATGACTCTGGATAGCCTTGTGAGGAAGGTATTTCGAGAAGAACGCCCCTTGTCTGAGATTATAGACTCAGCACTTCTGCATGAGGTTCATGCAAAGACACAAGTTGTTGCTGCATTTCACGTGGCACTCAATTGTACGGAACTGGATCCAGAGGTTCGACCTAAGATGAGAATGGTTTCAGATAGTCTTGACCGCATCAAATCACAACGAAAGACTTCTGGATGAATTCTTGTAAAGTAGGTTTGTTAAGTTAAACTGATCTTCATAAAATGCGGTTGATTTTGGCTTCTCAGAAATCCTGGGTGTATGGTTGGTTTAGGTTCTAACATGGGTGTTATGTAAGGAAGGGCGTTACCAGTGTCGGTCTCAGTTGGAATATATTCTTGGGAGGGGATATTTCCACAAGAGATATCCTCTCAAGTTCTCACACAAGTTTTGGACCTATTTAGTGTTAATGTCGGAGGGAACTTGGCATATTTCTTGCTGAAATATCAATTCCAATTTTGTTATATTAAAATTGTTAAATTTAATGAAGATGAGATGGGAGACATTTCTGGAGATGACAATTACTGATGCCAAGAGCCATTATGTTGCACTTTTAAAGAGTGCATGTTTCATATTAAACTAAATTACCAATGACCCATATCATAATAAGAAATGACCATCAAAGTTGGTCTGGGCCAAGGAGCCAACATGCAAGTTGGAGAGGAAGCATGAACGAAGGCCCTAAAAAGCGCCGACTTAACAGCAGACGCTCTATCAGAAAACCAAACTTGTAAAAAAATAGTACATAAATAAATTAATATAAAAATAAAATCTCCCGACTAAAAGTTGTTAACAAAAATCTACAGATACCCTTAAAATTGGAAGTCACATAGAAAGGGCAAGGGAAATAGAGAATTAAAAGGGAATTTAATCCCTTTGGGTATTCGAGCACATTGTTTTGGTCCCCTACCCATCCCCCCCCCCCCCCCCCCCCCTCTCTCTCTCTCTCTCTCACACACACACACACACACACAAACAAAAGAAGGGGAAAAAGCACACAAAAAAAGCAAAGGAAAAGTTTCTCAAGACCCTCAAAGGAGTACGTACTTTGCTTAAAGTCTTATTTTTAGGTTACAACCCCAAAAGACCTAATTGAGTATTAAAATGTATATACTCCATATAGTTGGATCAAAGGAAAAGTATATACATAGAAACAAACAAAAATATATGTGGGCTCACGTGTCCATGTTTCCCTCCACAAAATATATACATACTACTGTTAAATACTCGAATGTGGACATATATAATAATTTTAAACCTTGAATTTTTAATAACTTTCAAAATACCCAAATTTGTTCAAATCATGTTACACATTTTGATGTGACAACTGATTGGTATTTAAAAAAATTGATATATGACGTGTATTATACCATTCGACTTCAAGGTAATCAATCAAATAACAAAAAAGTACTTGATCTTCTTTCCCAAATTAAAAACCCTAAAATAACATTTTTAAAGTGATAAATACCTCCAAATTTTGTATCTGGAAGGAAAGGAGAAGCAAAGGTTAGAAGGTAAACAATCAAAATCTTCAATTCTCTCCCAAAATTTGGCACAAGGGTGCATATATTCTTGTGTCGAAATTTGAGATGCAACTTGGTTAAGCTGATAGATCCTTCTCCACTCACGACATTAATTTTTGTTTTTATTGGAATCTGGTGAGATTGATTGATAATTTAGGTTGGGTGTTAGGGTTTGAAATTGAAATGGGCTATTCATATTTGGGTTAATTATTACGTGATGAGTGTGGAAAGAAAGAACAATGGAGCTGCAGGGCGTGATTGTTTCTTTATCTGCTCAAAGAGGGAAGAAGGTAGATTAAAATTTTAATTACTCTAATTTCTGAAGGAGGGGAGTAGTTAATATCTATATCTTTCTCTCTCTATACACGTACACATATAATAAATATATACATATACAATATATAAATGCGGGCATTAGTCTTTGTGTAATTCGATTATCCTGTTGATTGTAGAAAAATAAAATAAAATATAAATTATATTTATTCAGATGAGTTCACGTTTTGAGGGGGAATTCCTTTAAAAAGGAATTGTTAAGAGAAGTTACCAAATTGATTATGTTAATTTACTGGAGTTTTTTTTTTCCCATTCATGTGTTTGATTTTGAATTGCCAAATTAGAACTAATTAATTAAATATAAATTAAGAAAGGTGTGAATTTAATAGTAATTGAGGTGATTATGAATTTTAATTGTCGTTTTGATGTTAATTTATGGGCGTGCGCATTGCAAGCATTTTTATTTTATTTGTTATTTGGTTGTGATATATAATCCATGTAATATATATTTTTTTAATAATTACACATCAAAAATTGATGAACTATGGTTTATTTAGGTTTTCTGAGAGTTTGAAGAGTTCAAAATTTTATATGCAACAAAATTATTACGTTGGTTAAATTGATAAAAAGTGGAAAGTATATATGTTGATTTTTTTGATCATTAAGTAGTCCTCCTCCAACTCGAAATCTTTGATTTTCAGTTTTGAATGAATGGTATAAAAATAAGAAAGAAAGATGAATGTTGGTAGATAGATAGATAGTGTTGGTAGGGGTGGGTTTACTTAATTCTTGATTTTAGGGACCACATAAATGATAAAATTAAGAGCAAGACTGGTCTCATAGATCTGATAGATGAGCTAATTAATCTTTTTTCTTAATTTGTGATGAAAACGATTAGGGTGGTACGTTGCTGCTGCTGCGCTGGCAATCAACTGGTGGTGAAGGTTTGATTTTAATTTAATTTAGTAATTTAATGTTATATGCTACCATGCAAATTAAACCACGTACTTCCTTTCTTTAATTAATTACCAATGTTACTAAATACTTGTACTAATTATATCTATATTACACTCCCCACTATTCTGTAGCTCGATCTCAAGAATATATATATATATATATATATATTAGCTAGCTTCTAGGTCATCCAATTTTATCCACATAACATGCATGCGGATGGCTACGTATTTGCAAGAAGCTCGATCATGCCAAACATCAGCTCAGTTGATATATATATATATATATGAGGCTCAATCAACTGTTCCATTATAATATCAATTGAGGTGGGGTCATGCATGCAGTCTTAGGCTTAATATTTCCATTCATATTGACCTCAGCTCGTCGATATCTCATTTGACTCTACTCACCAGTAACGTGTGAATTAGACTGTTTTTCTATCTATATATGTAAGATTAAAATTTCTCTAATCGGTTAATGTGATTGTATGTGTATATATGTTTCTCCCAATTAGTCCAAGACTTTTAAGTAGTCTGTAGTGGTATGTGATTTCAGTATTCTCAAATGATTTGATGATAATCTATCATCATCCATCTAAAAGAAAGAAAGAAAGAAATGGGGTGTGTACATACATTTTAAGGAATGGAGCACGTACGTCTCTAAAACAAGTCATGTCCTTTCCTATCATATCATCGAAACCTAGCTAAGCTAAGCTAAGCTAACCAACCATCTAACTCTCGTCATATGATATTACGTACCCTGCCTAACCTAATATTAGCTACGACTGTACAAATGTTACTTGAGGATTAGGGAATCTATTTTTCTAGTTATTAAAAAAATAATAAAAAATTCCAAGAATATGGTGAAAAGGCAATGGCTGCATGCCCTACCTGCGCCCAGTGTTTTGTGTCGTCCATCTTAACCACCAACCACCCCAAGCATACGATTCTTGTTCCTCAAATCCAACGAAACGTCATCGCATCATAGCTTCAACGAAAAGCTATCTCTGCCCACCTTTTTTCACTAACGTTACAAACAACCACCGGGGCCGGATATGGCAATATATATTACAAATAATATTTTTTTGTAAAAGCTAGGATTATATTAAAATATAGACTCACATACTTTTTGATTTATCCTTATATTCATTAAATAATATTAAAAATAAAATACATTTATGTCCCATGTTTTTGTTGTATGAAATAACAATTTTGTACTTATTAATACATTTTGCGTACTTTACAATTATAATAGTTTTATTAATTAAAATCAAATAAATTATATCAATTTTAAAATTTATTTTTGGCTAGTTGAGTTCTCAAAAGGTGAAAATACAACTTTTTGTGATGATTTATAAATTAATTTCAATTAACAAATTAAAAGAAGGAACGTACTACTATATAGTAAAATAAATTGATTATAATAAATCCACGCAAAGTCATGTGAACTCGTTTATGCATCTACTATTCATCTAGTGAAGCTGAAAATTATTAATGTTTTGAAAGTAACACTTGACTTGATTTTCCTTTTTATTTTTTTGATTCTATTTATTAGTTTTCATTTTAAATTATAAGATTATTAATTATTGACTTTTAAAAGTTTGTTTGTAATATTTAACAACTTAAAATTAGTATATTTTATTAACAATTATGAAACAATAACTCTTACAATTAGTAACACATTTTAGATAGATAGTTTATAATATTATTTTTTTTCCGACTAAATTTAAATAAATTTATTATGTCCTCAAATTAATTTCAAACAATTAATAATAATTTTATATTTTAGAATACAAAAAGTATTTAATTATTGCAAGTAATTAACCATTACTATAGACTTATATATATATATATATGAAAATAAAAATAAAAATTCCAACTGTAGCAATTGCCATAGCTGGCTAAGCTATAGATCCACCCCGACAACAACATACACGAATTCAATTTAATTGGCCTAAATGCCTGCCTAAAATTGCCATGCAACTGAAATGAACTAGTACTAAATATTAGTCCCCCATGTTTTCCAGTAAAAGAAGAAGAAGAATAATTTATAGAATTTATTTGATATGAGTCAATATATTTGTGAACATTGTAAAGTATTTAAGAGTAGTATTAAGTAATTATAAATTTATTGTATGTATTCAAAACCTAATAAAATATACATTAATTTTTTTAGAAAATTAAATTAACTTTTTAAATCAAAATGTAACTCTTACTAATTTAGAACCGAGCCGGGGAGTATAAATTAGCTTAGAATTAATTAATTACCTCATCGGCCTAAACAACGACACTAGCTAGCTATTTAATTAATTAGGTTTGAGCATGAGGAAACAAGACAACGCTGTCTAAAAGCATACAAATATGATAAGACCTTTAAACGTCGACCAACTTTATAATTAGAGAACAATCAGAATTTATTCAGATTTTGTGCTACGGAATCATTTACGTACATATTCAAGAAACTATTCTGAGATCAACAAAATGTTTCTTTTTGTAAAAAAAATGACTTTTACATAATAATATTTGCTCTCTCTCTCTCTCTCTCTATATATATATATATATATATATGAAAGTAAGCTCTAAATTTCGGATTACAACAGGGAGAACATTCCAATATTCTGAAGACTAATATTCGGTTGCACACGTAATATGTTTATAAATTATATAAAGTAGAATAAAAAAATTATAAGACTAGAAGACTATATAAAAAAATGAAAAAATAATATAATAATATAAGTAAAATTATAGAGAGAAAATAATAATAATAATAATATGACACCGTCAACTTTATATATATATATATATATATATATATATTTGTTGTGATGACACGTAAGCAGTGGAAGAAAGGGGAGAGTACCGATGCTAACGTGATGATTTCCTTCCCTTTTTATTAAGTTGTATAGACTTTTTGTTCCTCGAAGTCACGTGAGTTAGAGGGGATGTCCCGTGCCAGAACAGATTAAGACTAAAATAGATGGCAGATGATGGGGACTCCGTGAATCCGATACCCGGGCCCACTGTCCCAGTCAGAGTCCCCACCCCACGCCACGCCACCCAGTATTGAATTGAAATGTTGAATGTTACCTCCTCCCTTTCCCTTGAGACAACTCTACGAATACAATTTTGAAAAATAAATTTTATTTATATTATTAAAAAATATAATTTTTTATATTAAATTTTATTTTTTAATAATAAAAATAAAATTTATACACTTAAACTTATTCCCCTCAATAACAAAATAGACACGTATTTGTTTCTATCAGTAACATGAGAGAAAGCCATGCACAAATCCGTAATGAGTAATTGAATTATTTGTCTGTCATGTCCTTTAATATCTCAAATAATTATATTTGAGTAAAGGTGAAATTAAAATCCGAATAAGGAATCCTTTTTTAAAAAAAGCACTCAAAACAACTCTTTACAATTTTATAAGAAAATATATTTGCATGCTAAATTTAAAATTTTGAATTCAGTACAATCACTAATTTCGATATTTCCTTTTTTATTTTTATTTTTTTAATATGATAGTAATCGTGTGACACTATAACATGTGATGTAAACATCACTTACATACATACATGTAAGTTTGATGGATTAGATTATTAGCTTTTATTTTACGTTTGAATTGGAGTTATGAAGGTGGAAATAGAATGATATAGAGAAGAAAAAAATATTTGATTATTTTATTAGAATAAAGTAGATTATTCTCATCTCTCTCAAATTTATGAATTTTATTTTTTGACGGAGGGGTACATATGAAATGTCTTATTTCAACTAAAATAGAATGAATAATTTCACTTTTAATTCTATTCTATTTTCTATTTCATTATTTCATTCATTCTATTCCTTCAATCTAAATATAGTATTAAAATTGTAATGTTTGATGTGTTGTGAGACCCAAACACATCATATTATATTAGAAATGCTAGGCTTGAACTCTAAAAATTACGTTTGTTAAATAAATTTTATTTAAAATATTTTGTTATTAAATAAACAAAATTTTTAAATACGTTTAAAACTTTCAAATGTGTTAAATGCTCCAAACCCTAATTGACGTAACACTATTAAACACTGTATCATGATAATTATACTTTATAATGTTTCATTAATTTGGCCCATTTTTATTTATTGTTCATTTCATCCTAAAGAGGTATTGATGAATTCCAGTTACTTTGGCCGGTATAAAAGATTAAAAGGTTTAATTAGATTAAAGTTCTAATTTATTTTCCGGATATATCTATATATACATTTAATACCATATTCAAAAACACATATAAAAGTAAAATAATTGTAAAAAAAGGAAACAAAAAGTATTATAGAGAAAAGAGAAAAATATTTACTATTATTTTACTTTAATATGTGTATTTGAATATGACACTGAATATGCATATAAATATTATAATATTATCACTATTATATTTTAACAATGTTAATGTTTGAACTAATAAAAATTATTCATTATAATTGTCTTTTTAAAATAAAATATGCCTCTAAAATTCAAAACAGAGACAATATTCTTTTTGAATACTAATACATACACGCACTGTATTGATAAATTACATACACACACACATATATATAAAAAGAGGATGTGTCAAATGTGTAAGGTTATAATTAAGTCTAAAAAAATCCTATGTGTTGATATTTATTTTATTATTTTAATGATAAAATTAATTCATTTTTATATAATTAAATATTTCATAAAAAAATTCATAATATATGAAGGTGTGTCATACATATAAGACATAATTATATGTCATGTATTAAATAAATTATATTATTTTTAATATTAGATGGAAAATTGACATATCATTCTAGTAGATTGTGATACACTTAATTGGATGACTTGTCTTAGTCATGAAAAATAAAGACTTTAATGTAATGTGTTGGTATATTTTTAAAATACATAGAATTAGATTCTTCAAAAAAAAAAAAACACATAGAATTAGATGGTTACGAACAATTATTTATTAAATATTGTTATTGTAAATAAATTTTTAATTACTATTAATGTGTAATTACTCTTAATCTTGAAAAAATAATGAACTTAATTTTATAATGTATCTCACTTTAATATATCAATGAGTGATATTTTTAATACAATTAATATCTAGATATATTGGGTGGTATATGTTATAAAATTAGAAACATATATATATTTTAAAGATGGAATTCTACCATTAAATTGTAATATTCCCTTGAGATTATTTATTGGTTGATCACTAGAATCTTAGCCAAACATTTTAATAATTTAAATTATTAATTTAATTTATTAAATTAATTAGTGATTAAAAGTTTATAAATTATGTACTAAAAAATATAAGCAGTAAACGAAATGGGCTAATTAACAGTTTTTATTTTTTACACGTTTATGGATATTAATGTAAAAAAAAATATTTGCAAGATATTAATCGTGGAAGAATTTAATTAATTAATTTTAATTCTACTAATTCTATAGTGTAATTATAACTATTTAGTGGACTTAGTTATAGTTAATATAATTTTAATTGATTATAAATATAAGAAATTAGATTTATATTGTAGTTAGATTTATAAAATTCTATTTAATTACCACTCTAATTCTTATTAAAATATTAAAAAATTGTAGGATAAAACATATCAGTTAGTTTTTTATCCCGATAAAATTAGGGAGTTAGGGACTTTATATATTTACTAGTTGAGAAATTTTATATTTGTCTTCCCACAATATTTTGAGCCCAAACTCAGACATTATATCAAAATAAAGATAATAGACAAAAAGATTAGGAATGGGAGAAAATTTAATCAAAATTAACCAAAATTTTCAATTGTGCTACAATCAAGCACCATTTTTAATTGTGTTACAACTAAGTACCGAGTATATAATATTACTTTTGATTATATAAAATTATGAAAAAAAAATTAAGATAATAATTTTTAAAAATAAAAATTATAAAAAATTTAGAAATCGTTTCTTACATAGTATGCTGCAGTTAAATTTGACTACAGATTAAGAATAAAAAAGACATAGTATTTAATAATAATAATATACTAAAACATTTAAAAAAACCATTAATAAAAATAATAAAAAGATAAAGATGCTAACTAAATAAAGCCTTTTCTTTTAAGCCAAATTAAAATAAATAGGAGAGTGCCATTAAACAAATTTGCTTCCTGCTCCTGTAACTGTAGAAAGCACATACCCCAACAATCACCGCCGTCATGCCTCTCTCTTGTCTCTCTCTATCAATCCCTTAATTTCGCGGCGCTACAAAAGAAAGAGTCATAATGGACCCATGAGTAGACCTGACAATAGGGGTGCACATAGTCAATTTGATCGATTTTTTTTTTTAAAAAATAATTAAATTATTTAAGTTAGTTATAAAAAATTAAAAATTAAAATTATTCAAATTTTTACACCGTAATTAATTATCGATTTATTCTATTTCGGTTAAATCGGTCGATTTATTCGATTATTCGATTCCGTAATTGATAATTTGATATTTATTATATTGTCAATTTTTCATAATAATTAATAAATCACTAACTACTAATTATAATAAAAGTTCTCTAAATTCGAAAAACAAAAATCACCAACTCACTCACTAGGATAGAAGTTTTATAAATTCGTCACAATAAAAACATATAATAAATATATAATTATATAAAATAAATATTTATTAGAAAAGTGTATAAATTATATTATAATTTTAAATTGTTCGGTTGGTTTTGATTTTTTGGGAAGCCAAACCAACCCGGCAGAACTAGTCTCGATTTTTTAGTTTTACAGTGTTCGATTTTTTTGATTTTATGTTTTTCGGTTTAAAATAGTAACGGTTTAGTTTGGTCCGATCGATTTTTCGATTTTGATCGATTTTATGTGCACTCTTACCTGACAATGGGATAGATAGGGTAAGTTTAAAGATATAAAATTTAAATATTATATTTATTTTAAATATTAAAAAATATTTAAATATTATACATTTATATTTATTCATATATGATGCGCGAGACTTTTCTCTATATTCGCTCCGTTAGTATAGAGTTATTTTTCCAATTCGACTCATTTTTGAAAACAATACTCTGTACCAATTTTGTTTATTTGATTATTTTTTAAAATTAGTTTTTTTTATAGAAGATAATTTTGATTTTGCTGTCAATTTTGGATCGTCAACTCGTTGTGACAGGATGATATATAATCAAGCTTAAAATCAAAATAACTTTGAATGAACTTTTTACTAACCACAAAAATAGTTGGCCAGACAACTATAAAGAACAATTTACCCCCTTTTAAATTGTATAGGGTTTGGAAAGTAAATAGGGACAATTAGTTGAGCGAATTCTTAAGTAATTTATTTAGAGAATTAATATTTTTATAAGAAAATATAATATTTTTATAAGTCGGTCTCATTTGATGTTGTAAAAATATTAAATTAACTTGTAAAAATATTAATTTTATATGAAATTTGATATTTTCATAATCTAATTTAAGATTTTCACAAGTGAGTCTTATTTGATCTTATAAAAATATCAGATTAACTTATAAAAATATCAATTCTCTTTATTTAATTGTCATCTAAACATTAGGAAATGACTTACCAGATAAATCATTTCATTCACGTTAATTAAGAATCATTATTTATACTTTTAAATATATATATATATAAAAGAGATTGATTGATAATTAAAATTATAAAGATAACTATAATTCTACGACATATCTTTTAATATTTTAAATTTGATCAAATGATCACATCTTCTTAAACTATGGACGAAAGTTAAAAAAAAGTTTATTCGGAATTTAATTATGCTAACAATAAATATCGCTTACAGTTTAATTATGAGAACCAAGATTATTTTTAAGAAAGATATATTTTTGATGACTCGGATAGCGGGTCTCTGTTTAGTTTGCAGATAAGTTTAAGGATATAAAATTTAAGTATAAAATTAAATATTATATTTATTTTAATTATTAAAAAATAGATTATGATATAAATTTTAATATCATGTGTAACGCCCTCAAATTGGATCTACGCCACTCAATTTGAGTCATCAAAAGACTACAACAAAATTATTACAATACACTGTTTAATACTCAATAATACACAATTAAGTTTTTACAATTATTACTATTTTACAATACAGTGAATACTACTATAACAACTATCTCGGACCGCTACTCCATTTCTCTTTTCTCCCTGTTAGTCCCGGCCACGCTCTTGTTTCCTGAACAATTGAATAAAAAAGAAAAGATGAACTCAAATAGCCCAGTATTATGACTAAGATAATAAAAAAATAAATTATTTTTAACCTTCAACAGTTGAGTTCTTAATCGAATATAATAGATAACAAGTTTTAAATCAACAGCTGTAGTTGAGTTGTTAATAAAATAATATAAATAACAAGATTTAAATAAACAACAACAGTTAAGTTCTTAAACAAAGTTCAACTGCAGTGAAGTAACTACCACTAAGAGAATCAAGTAGATCATGATGTCTACTAGCGTTTATTTTTAAGAAAATCATCATAAACTTTTATCATCTGAAACACCACTTACCACGATCATGCCAAATAATAGTTCTTTTTTGCCACTGGCCAAAGATAACATTCATCACGTGTCCTTGTCATCCGACTAAAGAAACCCAACAATTATATCGCCTATATCCTATATCGCATTTATCCTATATCGACTTTAACTTATCATCTGTGCCACATGCCACAGATATTCAGAATAACCTAATACTTGATGATAAAAATAACAACAGATATATAAATAATGAACAGAAGAAATAGGATAAACAATAACATTAGGAGTTAGCAAATTTTACTTTATCCATATTCAAATAATGTCCAAATTGTCAACATGATTTATAAAAAAAGGTATCCAAGTCCAAGAGTAATGTCCAAGATTCACATGGAGGAAGTTCAATGGTAAGGTTTAAGGTACAAAGAATTAGTCCAAAATGTTCACAGTTCAAATAAATTTCTATAGTTCAAAAGTTCAAGATCCATAAGTTCACAGTTCAAATATGACGATGAAAATTTAATATAAATGTTCTTGTCAAATGGTATTAGGTGAAGTGCAAACTATTAAGGGAATATTAATGAATTATTAATTTAAGAATTTTTACCGTTTAATAATATTAGAGGTACAAATGAGATATTTTTTTATCGTAGTAAGTTTAAGTGATAGAAGATAAAAAAGATGGTATCCCTTACAAGTAAGAAAGAAAATGATATCCCTTTATGATGATGAAAAGAATGATACAATTTACCGTAATAAATTTAAGAGTTTGAAAGAACATAATATCTCATACCTTATCTCGTGACTAAATACAACTTTTATGAGGTTGATCAACCTATATGTATATTCATAATTTAATTAGTAAACAACGCATACCAATTTTATGTATATAAAATCATCAAAGTGATTATATAGATATACTTCAAAATAGTTTTTAAAGAAAATAATTTTTCAAAATAAATCTTTCAAATGAAGTTTTTCAAAATAAATCTTCTAATAGAAGAGTCTTCTAAAGAAAGAGTTATAAACTGATGTGTGTGTGAGTATTTATATAACTTTTAAAAAAAACTTACTTGAACAATACTCGTATCCTTCCAGATCTTCAATGCTTAAGATAATTTTAATACACTTAAAGAGACACTTATACTAAGAAATATTTAGAGAGTGGAAAGAAGAATGAGTGAGAAATGTATGAAACTCCTTATGTTAAGCCCCTATTTATAGTTAGGGCCTAACCAACTTTTTCACACACACATTACACATTTTAATCTTCATCTTTTAATCTAAACCATTCATCGACTAACACACATTTCACACTTTAATTTGCACTGTTCTTTGACTAACACACGTTTCATGTCTACATGCGTTACACATTTACACGAGTTACACATTTACGCGTGTTACACACTTACACGCGTTACACATTTTTATATTATTTTATTGATTTAATATCTCAATTACTAAATATACAGTGTTTTTCAAATAATAAATATGTCTAACTGTTTAATAGCCGTGACTACTACTGTAACAATTATTGGCCCAATAATGTAAGATGTTGTGTATTATGACAATTATTGATTCAATAATATAAAACACTATGCAATTAATAATGTAAAATATTGTGTAATGACAATTATTGATTCAATAATATAAAATGATGTGTAATGACAATTATTACTTCAATAATGAAAAATATTATGTAATGACAATTATTGATGAAATACTGTGTAATAGACACTTTATCAGTTCAATAATTTAAAAATTGTGTAATACCGTGTGTTGCTATGTAATACCGTGTGTTACTGTAAAATACTGTGTGCTACAGTAAAATACCATATGTTACTATACTTTTATCACTGGGTATTTTAGCAGTTAAAAGTGATAATACCGTTAACCATTTTTATTTGAAAATGCTACTGTTGTCATTTTCTACATTCGATAATATTTCGCAGTGAGGTTCACCCATAACTGAATATTTCGGCATCGTCGTACGATTATTTCCCGACAGAACGAATATTTTCAGACCTATCGAATATTGTCCTACATAAAATTTTTACATATCTTTAACTTTAATTTTTATTAATTTAACACCTTATTCTTAATTATAAAATTATGAGAAAAATTTAAAATCTATTTATTAAAATTCAAAGTCTTACATCATATCTTACTTTTTAATGATTGAGATTAATGTAATGTTTGAATTAATATTTTCAGAACCTGACCGGTCATCGAACTGAAAAGGGTACTGGGTAGATGAATCATTAGTTCAATCAATAGTCGAACCGTTATTGAACCAGTGACGTCATAAATATATATAAAAAATATATTATTAATAATTACTAAAATTTAAAACATCTAATTTTTTGTAAGCTAAAATATAGTGAAATCATGTTATATTATTACTAAAAATATCTAATTTTAAAAATAAAAATATTTTTATAAAAAAATAATTAAAAAACACTTTAAAACCTGTTCAATCAGACTAACTAACCGATTTTATTAGTTGAACTATCATTTGAATCGAAGGTCAATTAATTTTTGACTAAATTGATTAAACTGATCCGAATCGGACCGAATATTAAACTGGGTCCAAATTTAATAATATTAATTTGAAAGTTATGCACTTATATTTTTTCTTAGTTTGCCAAAGTTTGTGAGCAGTTTGATTTGAAAATATTCCCCAAAATAAAAATATGTGGTCAATTAATTAAGTTTTTTACAACTTTGGCTATCAATTTTGATAAAAAATATATATTAAAAAAATAAAAACTGGGGTCACTGCCCATAAAAGACCTCAAGTTCCATTTAATTACAACATAAGTTGATAGTCTCTTCGAATAGCCATTAACGACCTCAAATTCCATTTAATTATTACAGAGTCCTCTCTTTCTCCCTTATCTCTCTCCCTCTCTCTGTCTAAGCTGTTTTCATTGCAAACAAACCCAAATCGAGCTCAGATCCAAGGCGTTGATAAAACTTGAAACAAATTACATCTACTAGCTTGTGCTACAAGATTTTCACTCGCTTAAAAATCAAGCAGTTCCCAAAAAAGATCGTCGACTTTTATTGGAAACAACAAAAAGTGAGGAGGAATGTTTGGTGATTCTCGAGCATTATTCACTGATTCGAATGCTATATTTTCTTCGAATTCGAACCCCAAAGGAGAAGACATGCTTACTAAGAGCAGAATGAACTTCGACATGAACAATAATAGTAGTATTCAAGACTACAAACAATACCAGAATAATCAAACCAATTCTGGGTTGTTAAGGTTTCGATCGGCCCCAAGTTTTCTGTTTGCCATCTTCGATAATGGTGTTGACAAAAGTGAGGATTCGAATGAGGATTTAATGTCTGAGAGTTTTAAGGGTTTGGATGATAATAAGAGCTTGTCAAATGCGTTTACCGTAAATTCACAACTGCCGCCGCATTATCCAAGGCATAGTTCAAGCTTAGGAGTAGGAACCCAAGTGGGAGCTATGGATAATTCTTCTACGTATAGGACGGGGAGTTCAATGGGAATGGAAAATCAAGCTAAAATGGTTTCAAGTCTTATGAGGCAAAATAGCTCCCCTGCTGGATTATTCTCTCACCTCAATTCTCAAACTGGTACTGTTCAAGTTCTTGTCTTCTCTTTTTCTAAGAACAAAGAAAAACAAAAAGAAGATATATTTTTCTATAAATTTTATATTATAGGGTAGATGGGGGTATAGAGAAGACCTTGCTCATTGGCCTGTCTGTGTCTTTTTCGTCTTCTTTCTTTTATATTTTCCCCTAATTGCTTTTTGGGAATATCTTGCTGAATAAATTTGATAGTTTTAAGTTTGTGTATATAGGTTGATATCTTTCAAAGCATTGATGGTTAAAGCTTAAAGTGTCATGGATTTCTTCTTTTGGGTATTGAGTAATAGGCAAATACTTTAGTTTATTGTTATTGCATCTTTCAGCTAGTGCCTCACTTAATTTTATTTTTAATTTTTTTATAAGTTCGAGTAGTGAGAATTGTTAAATCGTTGATAGGAAGTAAACTTGACTTCATCTGCAGAGTTCTTATAGGTAACTTGTACTGATGCAAGAGTTCTAGTCTATGATGTTTATATTGCTTGGAATAGTTTCTTATGTTTGGTTGCCGAAGTGTGCCCCTTAGCTTTTTTCTTGTTTAATTTTCCTGACCAATTCCCTTGAGGGACTTTTAAAAGACAAAAAAACAATTATTTGAAAGTTTTAGTTTTTTTGTTGTTGGGGTACAAGAATATGAATATATATATAATCTGTTTAATAAACTAAAAACAAGATCTAGCTGTGGGATGATTCATTGAAAAACAGGGCGGGTCAAGAAATTTATGTTCTTTTACTTTGTTTACTCAAATTTCTTTGCTTTTCTTATTGGTAATTTTCCAACGGGACAGTTTTTTGAGCATTTGAATATAGTAATGGAGCCTTTTCAGTGCTAAAACTGCAGTACTGAATATCTCTCAGCAATTTGCAGGTTATGCCCCAATGAGAGGAGGTGTTGGAAATTACAGACTGGGGAATGGTAGTAATGTAGACTTAAGTCCAACTGCAAGCAGGTTGAGAAACCAGATGAGCTTCTCGTCTGGGTTACCATCTTCCTTGGGGATGCTGTCTCGGATCTCCGAAATTGAGGGTGAAAACATTGGAGCAACTGGTAATGCTGATGCAAAGAGCGGAAGTGGTAATGGGGACACTCAATTTTACACCTCTGAATTCCCTCTAAGTTCGTGGAGCGATTCTTTGCATTTTGCAGAGAATTTCACTGGTTTAAAGAGGGAACTTGATGATGATGAAAAACTATTTTCTGGTGCTCAGGTAGTGTTTCTGTGCATACATATGCCATCTGTTTCCATGTTCAGTCAGTGATTCCATTTAAATTTCTCAGAGTAACGATCTTGCAAATCGCCCGCCTCTCTTGTCGCATCATTTAAGTTTGCCAAAGACCTCCAGTGAGATGGCTGCCATGGACAAGTTGCTGCAATTCCAAGATTCTGTTCCCTTTAAGATTCGTGCTAAGCGAGGTTGTGCTACCCATCCACGAAGCATTGCAGAGAGGGTATACCTTCTTAACTTCAAAACTACATGATAAATCAATGATCCTACCTATTTGATATATTCTAGATTGAGCTTTGCATACGTTAAGTTGATTTACTATAATTTTCAGGTGAGAAGAACTCGAATCAGTGAACGAATGAGAAAACTACAAGAGCTTGTCCCCCACATGGACAAGGTAAAATGCAGTCTTTTTTTGTTAATTTAGAGTATCCCCTATTGTTTTGTTGATATTAGAAGTAATTTCGTTTCTTCTTTGCAGCAAACAAACACTGCAGACATGTTAGATTTGGCTGTTGAGTACATTAAAGACCTCCAAAAGCAGTTCAAGGTATCACATAACAAGAAAAATTCTAAAGCTTGTACACTTCTTATGAACTATTTGCTTCCCTCAAATTTTAATTTCTTTTGCAGACGCTTAGCGATAATCGGGCAAACTGCAAATGCTCCATTATGCAGAAGCCAGTCTTCAGTTGAACGGTTTCTGCATGTATAGCATATATGGAAAAAGGATGGAGAAATGGAACCAGAAAATTTCTCCCTTTTTGTGCCCTCAAGAAGAAAAAGAAGGAACTTTATTTATTTTGACCTGTTTCTGTTAAGTAGTAGGAAAGAAAGGCTTCTCATGTAATCTCAACTATAAGGTTTAGGTCCTGTAAGCTATTGAAGTGCCAGTTATCCAAATTAGAGGCGAAAAAATAGATAAATTTGTATTGGGCATGTAATAATAATACATGTTTGCTATATGTAATATTTCTCGTTTTGCTTAGTAATAGTATATTATCTTCCTGTTTTACTTTGGAGCATTATCTTTTCCTTTAACAGAAACATTATTTTGGAATTTTGGCATGGAATGCCAGAGCTGTAACATGTTTCCTTGCTATTTTTGAAGCCAAACAATGGGTAAATTTTAGTCAGGAGGTGTCTCTGAAATCAAGGCCCTCATCATTTATATCTCCAACTACCTTGATGACCTAAACGTCTCTTTCTCACGAGTGAATGAACCTTATCCACTCCTTATTCTTCTTTATTTAAAAGAATATGTCACCATCCAATTCCATACATCAATTGATGCTATTATTTATTTATCTATTTAAGCAATAGTAGTAACCATTATTTCTTACTTCCAGAAGAAGTGGAGGAAACAAGGGTAGTTTGTTATGCACATCATGCTTTGCAAAATTAGTTCCTTGTGTATGTATATAAATACTTGAACCGTAAATATCAAGTGTTGGGTAGGGATGACCCTGTCCTGAGTAGGGTGGAGCGGGTTTTCCATACTCCTCCGACTTCAGGGGTTTTGCCGAGTTTTAGAACGGGCCTTAATTTTTTTATTTTGAATATATAACTATAAAATAATATAGCTATAATTAGTAATAACTATAAAAAACATAATCATAAATATAAAAGTGAAAAAAATAATTGTAAATATATAACTATTACTATAAAAATATAAGCATGCATTTCAAAAGAAAAAATATAAGTTGCTATACAGATCTAGGTACATAGATGTATTGTAGATATAATTGTACACCTAATTGTCAAGGCGAAGAGCATATCCAAATCTCGACCTCAAACCCAATTAACAAATTTATTTTTTTTTGTGAAAAAAAAATAACATCTTTATGGATCGGTCGGGTCGGGAGGGGTTTCGGGTTAAATTTTCATCCCTGCACCTAGCCCGTGAAATTATGTAAAATTGGGCGATTTTAAGCTCAAAATAATACCAAGTTTAGGCTTGGAGACTAATGGTCTGAGTTCTAGTTAATGGGTAGGGGTAGAGGGAAACGGCCCAAAAGCGCTCCTGTTATAGACCTTTATATTGATGGGCTTAATTGATCTGAACAATTCACTACATCTCTCAACAATGAACTTGGGTTAAGGGTGCAAAATCTTTTGTAATAAATTCCTATTATCAAATACAGAGTATATACATATATATGTGTGTATGTACTCTGTGTCTGATAACAGGAATTAATAACAGTGTTTTGTTATAAAGGATCTGAGCTCCGGGTTAAGGCCTTGACCAATGTTTATTAATACTCCCCTCCGTTACTCTTATTTGTCGATTTAGAGTTCCTTTTCTTTAAATAGTACTAATATAAAATGACACAGTGTACTTATATTTATTATCATCACTAAATTAAATATTTGGTCAATTTAAAAGTAGGAGCAAAAATATATATTTAAAGTTTGAACTCTATAAATGTGACTATTTTTGTGGTACAAGATAGTGTTAATTAATGAATAATAAAATATAAATACAAAATGATGTGTTAAAATATAAGTTGTCCATGTTTTACCGTAGGTGAACCTATATATATATATTTATCATTTTGTATCTCACTTTTTCATTAATTCTTTTAGTGGACAAAGCACTAGTGTTGGATAATATACTTTCTCATCTGAACAAGTAATGAAGATACATTACCTACCATTATACCAACCGAATTCACTGGGCTTAAACTCCACTTTATGGGTGTATATGGTTGGGCTACATGGGCTTGGAACAGCCTGTTTGATGAGTAAGAAGATGGCTTAAATATCTATATTACCCTTAACAAATATTATTACTACTGAATGTACATTTACTATAGAGCACAGAAGATGACTTAAAATTTTGTTTTGATAAACAAATAATTAAATATGGAGATCTATATACAAGAGCTTAAAATGTCATTTAATGCATTTTCAAAAAAAAAAATAAAGTTTCATATATTTGTCAATTATTCACTAGCGGTAATAAGATTATGATATATTTTTAATAAAAGTTAATGTTAAATAAAATTGCTCTTATTTAAATAAATATGTCATAATCTTAGCTCTATTATACGTATTAAATTTAAATTTAAAGAGTGATAGATGCTAATATCTTTCATAATTATATTTACTAGTCATCTACACGTTACGTGTGGGGAAAAAATAGAAGTTAAAGAAGAAAAGGTTATGTGAGAGTGAGACAATAAATTACAGTGACATAACTTCAAGAGTACAATTATTTTATATGCTCTCCTTTAATTAAAATTAGTTCAAGTGGCACTCGCGTTGCATATACAATTGTCGTAAATGTAATATTAGTTTTATCAAAATTTTTGGATAAAATAAAAAATAAGAAAAATAAAACTGTATTAAGATAAAGTAAATAAAATTAAAAGGGAAAGAAGATTTATAAAAAAGACTCAAGAAAGCGGCTATTTTCTCTCCCTTAGATCTTAATAATATAGATAGATAGATGATCGATTTATAATCTTCTATTTTATAAAAGAGTCGGCTTAATATGTGTCCTAAGAACACACATTAAGCACGAAAAATAAGAAATAGCTCCACTAAATATTATTTGTTTATATATTTATACTGAATTTAATACATGAGTTTCACTAGTATATTATTTTTTTATACATTGAATTCAGTACAAATACATAAACAAATAATATTATACATTGAATTCTATACTTAACATATACCTTAAGAGTACGTTCTAAGAAAATCTTTTATAAAAAGAGAGCGAGAAAAAATTTATTTTTCTTGAAGTCGTGTAACATTTATGATTTAAAAAAAAGAATAAGGTGTGCCAAATCATGAACACTGTTGTATAATTGTATTCTCTGATAAAAACCGTTATTAGGTACCGCACTAACCGTTGATCTTGCATGACAGCATGCTCTCCCTCTCTTTCCTCTAAGCTCTAGCATTCCCTACGGGTCAGAGCACACAAAATCTCTAAAAAAAACTCCATGCCAATTGTCCTTTTTCTCCATCATCCTCCCTGACAAACCCTAACCCTAGGTCTAACCCTATCCCAATATCTTTCATGTAGTAATACATAGACGAAATTTCCCCTTGCATTTTATCAAGCCCCCTGATTTTCACAACAAGATTTGCGATCTTATATGTTCCTCAACATGATGGGCTGACAACAAAATTGTCCTTAAGATTTTGGTGCTTGCTTTTGTGGGTTCATATAGCCCAGCATTAATCTGTGGATTTGAGAGATTTTAGGTGTGATTTGATAGGGGTATTGTGAGAATAATGTCGAATTTGTATGGAGATTTTAATTCGAAGATTGATTATGTATTCAAAATTGTATTGATTGGAGACTCAGCAGTTGGGAAATCTCAGCTCCTGGCACGGTTTGCTAGAAATGAATTCAGTGTAAATTCAAAAGCAACTATTGGGGTTGAATTCCAGACCAAGACGCTAGTTATCGATCACAAGACCGTCAAAGCCCAGATTTGGGACACCGCTGGCCAAGAAAGGTATGCCACTGTAATTTTTTCCAGTTTTATGATACTTGGCGTTTCAGCTTATAATAATATACACCCAAATGTGCGATTGTTAAATTTTAATTTTTATTGTTCATCATTTTGCAAATGTGGGTTTAATTATCATTACATACCTGCGAAAACAAAAAACTAATTCCTATTTTGAGGTTAATAGTCTAAGAACTCCTAAATTATACATGTAGTCTGTATTGTTATGCATGTCAACGATTAACTCGATAGAGTCCGATTGCAAGAACTTGTCCCTGAGCTGATCATCGAATCTGTGCTTAAATAGCTGGTCGTAATTAATCAGATAGTTTTCACGTTTTCTAAAGAAACTATTTTGTAAGAAAGTGACGCCAACCCCCACATTGCTTTGGCAAAAACATTTCATTGAATCTCTATTAGATTCCCTCCTCTTACATCTAGGTATCACGTGAGAAAACATGAGACCCTTCACTTGGTTTTTTGAACAGCATAATTAGTTGAGCTTCATTTAAGCCTAGGCTTTGAGACCTATAAAATTACTCATGGTGCTCTAGATTATTTTCTGATTTAACTGGTTAGAATTCGTGTTGAATTAAAGATTCTGCAACTGACAACGTAGTCCTTTTAATTTTAAAAAAGGGTATTGATTTTTATCTTATATTCTTTTCCTCTGTTCCAAATGTAAGATCACGATGATAAGCAAAATTCAAAAGAAGTTGCTCTTATATTTTTGGAAATCAGGGAGTATTAGATATAGAAACTTAGTTTATGTGTTTCGATTTGTGTCGTGCGCTATTTTTGCTAAAATAGTACATATACTGCAGTTTGTTAAGTGACCGATTATCTATTAACTTTGAAATTCTTTATTTAGTTTTGTTTGTTTAGTTGTGCATGGTTCCTTTTCCATGTCGGAGGATTCACTTCGATGGGTTTAACATTTCTAAATATTCCATCTTTCTTTTTGTTTATAAAGTAACAAATGAGTATTCTCTTTCTAAAAACTAAAAAAAAGCACAATGTTGTCTTCTTAGTGAGTTATAATACTACTCTTGGAATTAGTCTGTGACAGCTGTGTTAAGGAAGAAGCAACCCTGTATATACAATAATTCCATTTACGTGATTACTATAGACTCTTCTGTCGGCTTTTTGAGCATGACAGTGATCTCGTCTTAAGAAATTATTCATTTTAATAATATATGACTACTTTTGTTTTGGAGAAGTTATAGAAGATGAATATACTGTTGTGTAATCAACATTATATCTTAGCTAACTGAAGATATATACTTCTTGATGTTGGTTTGTTATTGTACTTGTTCTGCGAGGTACATTTTAAAAATACTTGCATACTCTTGAACAGATACATAATTTGTAAATGTAGCATGGAGCTTGAGTAAGTGCAAATATCAATTAATTGATTCCTCGTATTATGCTGCAAGTAGCGTAACCTGTAATTGGACTCAATGGAACTCATCATACTAGAATTTATAGGCATGTCGGATTTACACATTATTTTTTGCAGAGACATTCACTTCTTTGACCTTTATATGTGCAACAAACCATTTTTGTGCAATTTTAAGTCATATGTTTGTTAGCTGAAATCTGCTCACTAAAGACATACGAGATATAGTTTCTGACATACAGGGATAACCATAGCATAATTTGATCTTTGTTCATTCCCTTTCATGTTTTCCTTCCATTTTTTTCCTTTGACATTGCTCATAAGAGGATATGATGTTTTATAGGAAGTCAGAACTTTTTGAATCAGTTTAATACTTTCTCCGATGGCTGGTAGCCTGGTACGATGGTACCATCAGTTTATTATCTGTTTATTTCATATTTCTTCCTTTCTTTATAGTATTTTACTTATAATTATTCTCTCTTTATTATAACTGCATAGTTCCAATTTCTTTTATTAGTGTGCATACAACAGTTGCTTATGGTCTGTAGGGATAAATCCATTCATTCTTCTTTCAATTTTGCAGCTTTTAGTTGTGTTTGCAGTTTCACTACTGTTAGTTAACATGGTTTATAGGTCACTGAACATTGTCTTTGGTTTTTCAGGTATCGGGCGGTGACAAGCGCATATTACCGAGGTGCAGTTGGGGCAATGTTAGTCTATGACATGACAAAGCGTCAATCATTTGACCACATGGCTAGGTGGCTTGAGGAACTAAGGGGGCATGCTGATAAGAACATTGTGATTATGCTCATTGGCAACAAGTGTGACTTGGGAAGTCTTCGAGCAGTACCAATCGAAGATGTGCAAGAGTTTGCAGAAAGAGAAAACCTATGCTTTATGGAGACATCAGCCCTTCAGGCTACCAATGTTGAAAGTGCATTTCTGACGGCTTTAACAGAAATTTATCAGATCATAAGCAAGAAGTCCCTCACTGTCAATGATGTGGACTATGCAAAGTCTGGGTCTCTCAAGGGAACTAAGATAATTGTTCCTGGCCAGTATTCAGACTCTGGTGGAAGGCGTGGTGGCTGTTGCTCCTAGTAATCTTCATATTCTACCATTTACATTCTTTTATTTCATTTCTTCTACTAATTGGAATATATTCTTTCGCTTAGGAATTAGAAAGTTGTGTTTAAACAGAAGAATATTATGTATACAGATAAGATTGTTGTATTAGGAAAGAAAATGTGCATTGCAAAGGTGCTATTATCATCATGTACATGCTATTTATTGTGTATAACACCAATCAAACCTGCCCGTTTGTGGAAATCAATCTTGACCCAGCAGTTACCCCCATCCCTTGCGTATCAAGAAAGTGAGAGTTCAAACATTTGTAGTGACAAAATAATGTGCGAGTTTAAATTCTGTACTAAATTAGAAAAAAAAAAGAGTAAATGAAATTTTCGTCCTCTGCAGCAATTTCCTTAATTACCAAAGGAGCATTAAGAGTTCATAGGATAATTTCCCTGTTTTTTTTCTTTTCAATTTGTTAGCTTCCAGCCACCCAAACACGAACACAAATTTTTTTTGGTGTTTGCATTCTGAATACAGAAATATCGAGTTTGAATATCCAAAATGATCAACCAATTAACTAATGACAAATTAAATAACAATTCTGATGAGAAATGCTTTGTATGCTGATACAACCAACTACATGAAATTGAGTAATTACATTATTATATTTTTGTCCAGTCAACTATTCATGTTCTAGTCGAATTTTTTTCTGAATGAAAATTTTGGCTTTGTATTATTAATTATGTTTAGACTACAATTTTATTTTTCGAGGGGCCTTGTAATTGCAAAATCACTATATATTTAAAAAGTTAAAATATTAACTTCATTATGTTTAAATTAAAGTTAACCGCTATTTGAAACTATAACTGTAAATGAATCAGGATGTCTGTGATTAAGTTCGACTTGAATTTGTTCAACAAGCCAAGTTCAAACAAACTCAGCTCTTTTGTGCATTTAGTTAAATGAGCCAAGCTCGAAAAAATGTGGTGTCCGACTTGAATAAACCCAATTTGTTTAACATTTAATTATTATTATCTTTTTATTTTAATAATAAAAAAGTAAAAACGAGCTAGCTTAATCTCGATTCAAGCTCAACTTGTTTACAAATTAGCCGAATTTATACATTAGATCTCAAACTTGTTTAAAAATTAGCTCAAACTCGGCAAATTAAATCCTACCTCGGCTCGTTTGCAACTATATTGAAATTTTAATTTCTTAAAGTAGACTATTTTATTTTAGACAGGTTATAGAGTCCCAATTTTATGTATTGACCAACTTGGATAAAAACTCTCACAAAATTCTAAGTATATCCTTCTTCCGCTATTACATAACTAAAGTGTTTTCTCTAGCCCATTTCCTTTTCCATGCTTCGTCTTAGGCCCATCTACTATGTTACTAAATTTTAAAATGAGTGGAAAAGAAAAAAAATTGACAAAAAAATTAATCACTTTTATTGTCAAACTTTTTTGTTTAAAAATAAAAGAATTTAATTAAAAATTTAAATAAGATAAGATCATTTTTTATAATTCTTATTATATCATCGAAATTATAAATATAATAAAATTAATAAAAGGACAATTTAGTAATTTAAATATAAAACTCAATTTTTTATTATTATTCTTTTATAAACTCAGTAACAATATGAAATTTCATAAAACATTCAAGTTTTCTATTATAAATTAAATTTTCATTTTTTTTTTTAATTCAATTTTAGAAACAGAGCAGTAAATAATAAGATATATATATTTTTGAATGTAAAAAGATAAGATTAAGATTGAAATATAATAGCATAGATTACTTTACTTCAAAAAAGAAAAGTTAAAGCTTTGTTAAATTGGTTTTTAGAATAGAACTAAACTTTGATAAAACTTGAAAGGCATGATGGTAATTTGATGAAAGAAACGTGTCTTGAAACAAATTTGAAAACTTCCCACGAATTTCGCACACGTGTACGTTTTTATTTTCTTAAAAATTTTGGCTTCTTGAAATTTAATTTTTCAAACTCTATAAAGAACCGCCCAAATTTCACTTCGAAAATTTGCCATTTCGCCTCTCTCAAAGCTTTCTCTTTCTTCTTCAACTACATACAAAGATAGATTCGTATACAGAGCGCAGCCCCACCCCATATCATCATTCGCCTTCAGGAGACCCTCCGAAACCCTAACTTCTAAAGGTCAGTAAGCTTCTTATCTCTCCGATTTTCTACATTTTATATTCGGAACTTAATCAGAAATGTAATGGCTAGAAAGTGAAATTCTCACTTCTGGATAGCTGAAATGCCCCCCCCCCCCCCCCCCCCCCCCCCCCCCCCCCCCACACACACACACACACACCCCATTTCTTATGTAAAATTGACTATGGTTGCTGGGGAATCTTCTAAATTAGTAGGGGACTTCTCAATTTGTTTGTCGAGAATTGAATCTGGGTTTTCAGTGAAACCCCATTTTCTGACCTATATACTGATTGTTTATTTTTGTTTCTGATCTATTTCTGTTCGGTTGAAACAGTTCATTACGATGCCGGAAGCAAGAGATAGACTATCGAGGCCGGACGATGTTACAGCAGTGTTAAGTCGTCGCCAGAGGTCGATCGGTAGCATGGAAATTCTAGCTGATGAGCCGGCGGTCAATAGCAGAACTCCGTTTCGGTGGGGGGCGACGGCGATGACGGGCGTACTTGGAACAACGGGAGTGGCGGCTACGCGCGGTCGTGGTGTTAGGAGGGGTAGTTTTGGTACACCGAGAGTTGGGAATGGGCGTAGACAGAGTGTATATGGAACTCCCGCGGCATATGGACGTCAGAACACTCTGGCAGGAAGTGGGCGGAGAGCACAAGGAAGCCGCAGTGTTTTACCCTCTTGGTACCCAAGAAAGCCTCTTCATGACATCACTACTGTTGTGCAGGTACTTGTGAGTATAGTGTATTAATCATTCTCTCATTTCGTGCTATTTTATTTTAGTTTATTTTTCCTTGGTGTTTTTATTACTGAGTTCCTCACCATATTTGGTTATTTTATATTATTTTTAGATTAGATTAGGGATTCTTGTTACCATCAATTTTTGAGTCCATAGCTTAGATGTTTAGCATTATAAATAAATGGGGTTTGTGATAAATTGTGGGCATAGTGCGCGCGACTGTGTGTACTGTTTATAATATTTTTGGTAATATGATGAATCTTGGTAAGGATTTGTTCAGAACAAGTTGTATGATTCTTATGTTCTGAAATTCTTTCCTTTTAGTTTTTGGTTCTTACTTGATTATTGTTTTATTCATATTCCACATTCACAATTAGATTGTCCTTGTCACGTACTAGAAGTTCATAGTAATAAGTAAAGATTTGGGTCTCCTATGTTACATCTCGTGATAATTAATCAATGTGTGCATAAATTTCTTTCTGTTTTTTCCGTTGTCCGATTTCCATATATTTTTACCTGTAGTTAAAAACACTCAAATGTGTCCATTTGAATATTGGATTGCATTGAAGTGACATTGATTCAAATTGGGACACATTGTTCAATTAGTAATGGATGTGCAATGCCATATGGGATGTTGGATAACATACAATTGACTTAATTATGTTTTTGCCTAAATAATCAGTTTAAAGGTATGCTTATATGTTTGATGAGTTCGTAATTCATCTATGCCTTGTGATAATGTTAACAGTCAGCAATGCATTGATAACTGACTTTAGTTCAACCTTCAATGGGCTTATATCACCAGACTCTTTTGAATAATGTGGGCAATGAATGTGTATTTTGTTTTCTCTATTCTTGCCGAAGTCAGTTTCTTACATTAAAGGTGAATTAGATCATCAAGTTCACTTTCCATAATTTATCACACATTATACTTGTCTAAAATTTCAGTGAATATAGTATCTACTTTTCTCCATAGCTGAGCTCCATAGCTGAGCTGAGTTTCATCACATTGATTATTCTTGACACTTCTATCTTAGCTTCACATTTTAACTTGGTGACAAAATGGTCAATGTTCTTCCTCGAGAAGTTGATTGACCTTCAAGTTTCCTAGTTAAAATGTCAGCTTCAGTTGATATTTTTATTTCTAGTCATTTTTATCCACAACATAAGCTGGTTGAAAAGCCATAATTCTTATATGCTTTTGTGCAGTTCTTATCTACTCATGTGCTTGTATTAATCTTTGGATAGCAATGTTATTGTTTATAAGATACTATACTTATTTTTCTGAACCAAGTTCAGTTCATTTTAACTAAATAGGCTGTTCAGTACTTTGTATTAGATTGAGTGCCCAGTATTGTATGTTCTAACATGCGATCTCGAATGCTGGAAACACAATAATAAAATTTCCGAAGGTGAAGAGGCAAATTTTTAGCCTCCTGCAGTGCAGGCTGCAGTATATCATTTACATGAGCTATTGATCTCTTGAAATGTAGCACCTTGTTAGTGTAGAAGTTACACTCGAGCAGATGCCATGATATTTGGGTTCCTGTTCTCATAATTTATTTTATTGGGCTTTGTACCTTTCTGTATTAATTTGATTGTGAATAGATTCTTTTGGCAGGCCATTCAAAGAAGAAGAGCTCGCTTGAGAGAAATTGAAGGCCAACAACTTGAGAGTCCATTACCCCAGGGCCAAAATGTTCATATTCCTTCTGCATCTGTAATTGGTGCTCCACTCGAGCATGACCTTTATATGATCTCTCCAAGTCCGACAATTGGGATTAGGCATTGCCCACCATCTGTTGGTAAAGTACCAAAGATATTGCTTGATATCACTAATCAGAATGCTGGAGAATCAGATTTCCTTACACCCGAGAAGAAGCTCCTGAACTCAATTGACACAGTTGAGAAAGTGGTGATGGAGGAACTGTGCAGATTGAAGAGAACTCCCACTGCTAAGAAGGCGGAGAGGGAAAAGAAGGTCCGCACTCTGATGTCAATGCGCTGATTGACACATTTTTCTAATTTGACTTGGATATCAACTCTCGTTGAGAGCAAAGAGACTTAAGGATTTTGGAAGAAATAAAAGGAGATGGTCATTAACAGACCTGCGTGGTAAGATTGGATCATCTGCTGATGATTTTTGGGCTCTCAAAGTTGATTTTACAGATAGCTACTTATTTTCCCATTCACTGAATTTTAACCTTGAGCCGAAGATCTTTGTTTAGGATTAGTAGGCAATTATGCTTGTTATATCAACTCTATATAGAAGAACATTACTCGGTACTCTTTTTCTTCTGGTGGTTGACCTGCAGCATCTTTGGTTTACGTTTGTAGGTCTTACTTGGAACTGATTGTATATAGGTGGTGTATTTGAAATAGCAGGTTTATACTGCATCAGATTGCTAGCATCTGTAACGTTTCTTCTTCAATGTGACAAGGAATTGTCAATTTCACTAAAGCTGAAAATTTCTACTTGGTTCTTGCTTTGTTCGTGTTGATTAATGTGTTTTGCATTTACTCTATGATGTTATTATTCTTGATACTAGAGTGATAACCTGTGACTTCAGTATTTATAAGATAACTATGAGATTAGGACCTTTTAAAAGCATCTCATTTGTATTTATATTTCTTTCCCTCATCTTTCTTAATTGATAATTTGATATGCGTTAATATGATTTCAGTCAATAAAATTATAAATATTATTAATTATTTGAAAATTCAACTAATTATTAAATTTGTTGTCAAGACAATTACTTTCCACCAAAATCTTCGAAAAATCATATTCTTTAGCGAAATATAAAGAGCTGCGAATAACAATAGTTTCAGTACAATCCACACCAAGATTACCAATGAGCAATCCGTCTACATCCCGCTAAACAAAACAAAACCATTTCCCCTAACCGAGGCACGTGTTAATTTTACAAATCCCTTGAGGAGGGAGGTTTCTTCCATTTCTTAACCAAAGATTGTTCAACTGGGGGTGGCGACTTCCACATTATTACGGTTAGTCCAAATACTCCACGAAACCATATCAAGAATACAAACGTGATCCGGATCCAACTGTTTATTCATGGAACAGAAGCACACTTGCTGAACCTATTCACACCTTAACCCCAACGGACTAACAAACCACGTTGTCACCGCTGCCGTAAAGCGTGGAAGACTGTTTCGTGATTAAAATAACCAACGCAAGAATTACACTTCCTATCTACCGCCATTGGGGGTACACGCAGACGCCAGACCGATTTCCAAATAGGATTAAGTGCCGAAGAAGAGACTCCTATGTCCTATCTACAGCAATTCTATAAGTCGAACGAACGAACCAAATAAATACGCCACAAATATTGCAGAAGAGACCGTGCATTCCATAAACTACGCCACAAATACAAAGAAAGGCCTGTTTCCAACCTCGCTCCCTCCTAGAGAATTTGGCTCCTCAACTAACCTCCAACATTGCTTTGCTACAAGTGCATCATTAAAACACTCAAAATCTTTGAAGCCCAATCCACCTTTTAATTTTGAAGTACATAAATTGAACCACTTTATCCAATGTATCCCTTTACCACCACCTGTCTTAATTTCCCTACCAAAACCTACTAATCATAGCATTCAAGTCATCAATAATCCCCATACGTACCTTAAAACAAATATGAGACGGCATCCCCAAATATTTTCCTAGCTCCTTAACTTCAGCCACCCCTAGTTGTTGACAAAGCATAGCTTGGTCACCTGGCAAGGTGTTAGAACGAAAGCATATATTAGATTTATCAAAGTTGATACACTGCCCCGATGTACAGCTAGAAGTATTAATAACTTGAGCTAAACCCAAACATTCCTCTTGGTTTACAGCCACAAATAGCAAACTATCATAGCCACCCTCATGAGCTCGACGCAACAAAAAACACCTCCGAGCATAACACAAATAGATATGGTGACACTCTGCCGTAATCCTCTCTTTGGCGAAAAAGAAGGCAAGACCGCACCATTTAAGAGCACTGAATATTAAATACCGCCGATACGTATATTTTTATTCTCAAGCTAAGTTTGTATAAACTGATATAAGGATAAAGTAATAAAATATTGTATTTAGATATATAATAAAAATTAATTATCAAATAATTCTTTTACATTTAAATTATATTTTAAAAAAAGTCTCTATTTTATAGAGCCTCTATTTTAATAAACTCTTATTATATAATTTTATCAAACACTATTATCATAGAAGTAAATTACATAAACTAACCAAACTTTTCAATATGGCGGAACTATTAAAATTTTTATGCCAACTTTAAATTAGTCAATTAAATTTTACATTTTTAAACTTATTTTTTCTAGCTATAACTTGTAAGTTAGATTTATTTTTCTTTTGATTATTTAATGACCTATAGGTATCAAAATCTTAAAATAGGGGGTACATCTTTTGCATTTTTACCATATAATAAAATGAGGATTTGAACAAAAAAATTAATATTTTCACAAGATAATTTAATATTTTTATAAAATCAAATGAGATCCACTTATAAAAATATAAAATATCAAATTAGCTTGCGGTAACAACTTATATTTTTTTAGTCTCTAAATATTGCAAATTAACAAAGTCAAATTGGTGTGATTCTATCTTAAAATAAGACGAGTGATGATCAGAGTGTTAGGAACTCGTCAATGAGACTTAGAGGAAATCCGTTAGTATCTCTCTCCTTGCCCCGTCCGGCGTCCTGGTCTCCCCTTCAAAATATGTTCCAACTGTTTAAAAAAGATATAAAAGGAAAATTAGAAAAACAAATAAACCAATTTCTGCATGGATAAATATTTTTTTTAATTATTTTTTTAATAAAGAAAGCACCATGTTGTTGACTTGTTTCTTAACTGTATGCGTACGTATCGGCGGTATAAGAACGTGAAAATACATTAAATATTCTCTCTCTTGACTTGTGCATGGTCAGAGACTCTCTCCCTCCTTCTATTTTTTATTTTAATATTTTAATTAAACTTAAAAAATTTTAAAATAATAATTAAATTTACATTCATTTAGATAATTTTTTTCTCAATATTTATTTAAGTTTTACTTTCTTTTAATTAATTCATTTTTCTAAGTTCCAATAAAAAGAGTTTACTTTTTTTAAGCGTTTTTGCAAAATTTTAAAACTCGTGTAATTTTTTTAATTAATAACATTTTTTACATAATTTTTTAATTATGAGTTTATAAATATTAAAATAACATGAATTCTGAATTATAGACTTCGTACTACATTACTTTATAAAATCGAAATGTAGTCCTCGTGTTTTTTTGCAGTAGTATAAGACAGATATTTGTAAAATCTTGGGAAAGCTTTACTTGGGGAAGGTATATTATATTATTATGAAGCGTGAAGCAATTTTTTTGTTGGTGCAATATAATAGTATTAATTATGGAATGATACACGCTAGCCGACTGAATCTAAAATTTGTACTTGGATCTATCTATCTATCTATCTAGAACTCATGCCGGCTAGTGTTCGATTATTAAATAATGAATACTCTCTTCTCTTCGTACCAAATAAAAGTTATTATTATTATTTTTAAAAATTTTAAATTAAATATTATTAATTATGCATAAAAAAATATGTAATTTAAAAAAAAATTAAATATAAATAATTTCATCATTACGTAAAAAAAAGCCAACCAAATTTTGTATCTTGAGAGAGAGAAAGTATAAGTTTTCATATTTAATTAAGACAATTGTAATTCCATTATGAAAGAGATCTCAACCCCTGCTTCTTTAATTAATTACGTACTAGTGCTACTAGTTCAGTATAACCTACTGATTCATTCATTCATATCCAAATATTAGTCAAAGAGTTTGACATTTTTTGTTTTATTAATTAATTAATCTATCAGTTTATTTATTTTTAATAAGCTAGAGTCTGAAACATAAATCGGGACAGACAGCCCATCTATCTATAAATACAAGACTCAACTTTCAGTATTTTCCACCAATTCAACCCAACAACATGATCAGCCGTCTTCGTACCTCTCTATCTTTCTTCTCATTACTATCCCTCTTTCTCTCCCTCCCGTATCCTTCTCTTTCCGACCGGTGCAACCCAGAGGACAAAAAAGTCCTCCTACAAATCAAACAATCCCTAAACAACCCTTACCATTTAGCCTCATGGAATCCGGACAATGACTGCTGTGATTGGTACGCCCTGGAGTGTGACCCCAATACAAACCGCGTCAATGCCCTCAACATCTTTTCCGGCAACATATCCGGCCAGATTCCGGCGGCCGTCGGAAACCTCCCATATCTAGAAACATTAATTTTTCGCAAACTCACAAACATCACCGGCCAAATCCCGTCCGCCATTTCCAAGCTATCCCGCCTCAAAACAGTGAGACTGAGCTGGACGAATCTCACCGGTCCAGTTCCGACATTCTTTAGCCAGCTCAAAAACTTAACGTACCTCGACTTATCGTTCAACCAGCTCACCGGTTCAATCCCTCCGTCACTCTCTCTCCTCCCCAACCTCGACGCCCTCCATTTGGATCGGAACATACTCACCGGAAAGATCCCGGACTCCTTCGGAAACTTCGCCGGAGAGGTCCCCGACCTTTATCTCTCCCATAACCAACTCACCGGCTCTGTCCCAAAATCATTAGGCCGTATGAATTTCACAAGGATCGATCTATCTCGTAACAAGCTTGAAGGTGACATTTCATTCTTGTTTGGGGCCAATAAGGCCATGCAAATTGGGGATTTCTCGAGGAATTTGTTTAAGTTCGACTTTTCCAAGGTGGAGCACTTCCCGGTGGATTTGATATCGTTGGATTTGAATCATAACGGGATCTATGGCAGTCTTCCGGTGGGATTGGCCGCAATAGATTTGCAGTTTTTTAATGTGAGTTATAATAGACTGTGTGGAAAGATTCCGACAGGCGGGAAGTTGCAGAGCTTTGATTACTCAGTTTATTTCCATAATCGGTGCTTGTGTGGGGCTCCTTTACCGGCGTGCTAGGTAGTGATGAGCATATAACTTAGCTCAGCTCTTTTGGGCACGTTCTGCAGTGTGCAGCACGTTTTATTATTTGGGTCAATTTGGCCATACGCTTTTTTGGGTCAATACACTTGCTTAAACTAATAAAGAAGTGAATAAAACCGGTTCAATGTTTTATATTATTAGGCTTAAACTACTCATAAATAAAGAAGTGAATAAAACCGGTTCAATGTTTTATATTATTTGACTGTCGATTAATTAATTTCAGCACGGTCTTCCGTCTTTTTGTTGGCACAAAAAATGTTAATAGTCTTGATTTTTTTATTTTTTTGAAAAAGTCTGAACTGAGAATTATTATATTAACTAAAATTGAGTTGGAATTTTAAACTATCGATTGGAGTGCAAAAGATCAAATTTATTTTTATACTTCTTCCGTTCAGTGGCAGATAAAGAATTTTTCATTTTAATTTTTGAAATTCAATTAACATATAACATATTAACCTTTAAAATTAATCGTCATGCATGAAAATTTTAAAAATAATAAATTTTATAATTAATAGTACTTTTAACAAATTATACAATTATAATACTTTTATCGACTAAAATCAATGGAATTTACTTTTTAAATTCAATATAAGACTATTTTTTTGGAACAAAAAAAAATATTTAATTTTTGATGTGAAACTTATTATTAATTATATATTCTTATGTAGTTATTTTTAAAATTAGAGATTCATTTATAGAACGACGACTTTCCAAATAAATTTTTATTATTAGCTTACATCTAATGGTGGTAATATAATATTACTCGATCTATCTAGAATAAATATGAGCAAAACATGAATTTCATACTAAAAAATGTATTTTTAATTTTAGAGCAAACAAAAAGAAAAAAAAAATGTATGTCTAATTTTAAAATAGAGAAAGTAATATATAATATCAATTTCTTAAATGTGAGAGATAATAAATCCATGTACTACATTAATTTTAACCCCTTAATTAACGACACATTATCCCTAAAACTTAGCAAATACTTAATACTACCTCCATTCATTTTTATTTGTCTTTTTAAGGTTATATACATAGATTAAGAAATGTAATTAATACTTTGTCTGATTAACTAAATTGAGTATAAAATTTTAATATTAACCTTCTAAAATTTATTGAAAATATAAGAGAAAAATAAATTAGCCTTCAATTATAAAGGATAATATGAAAAATTAGACATTTAATGCTTCTTTGAAATCTACAAATGACAATTAAAAAGGAACAAATAAAATTCTCTAAAAAGGCAGATAAAAAGGAATAGAGTTAGTATAAAAGTATTATGATTGATTCATACTTATGCGGGTTCGTCTTGAGTTTTACACCACATTATAACAGTTTTAGTTTTTTAGTTACTATAAAATATTATTTTGTGTGTCGATCGTTGTAGAGCATACGAAAAATCTACTAAATATATTAGACAAACATAATTAATCAAATTGATAAATTTGAGTATTTTACGTTTTTTTATTTTTTTATTTTTAATATAAGATTGTTGTGTGATTGATGTTAAATTCCAACACAAAGAAAAATCACCAAATTTCCAATGGGAGCTTTAGACCCCCACTGATCCCTTCCTGTATTAGTCTATACATTCGTAATAAATTATAAGATTATTATTTATTTTTAAAATATTTAAAAATTTAAAATTAATAAGATTTAGTAACTATTATAAAATAATAAATATCATAAAATAATAATAATTTATAATATTAATACTAAAATTCAATTAATTCATATCAACTTTTAATTAAAAAATATTTCAAATTTTCTTTAAAAAATAAATAATGATTGAAACAAAGGGCGTACTACTTTTATTCTGAAGATTATAATGCAAAAGCAACATTATAAGCGTTTGGCTTGCCAACCGTAAACTTTTCAATTTAAGGTTGATATGAAACTATTAATATAATAATTAATCAGTAATCTTTGGAGTTAGTTGCCAATAACTATTAAAATCAAGTAATTCATTTAATCTACTAATTTTAAAGTGAACGGAGAATGTATAGGCTTCATTGGCTCCATAGAAATCACCGTGTTACTTGGGCAGCATCCTCTTCTATTGCCTTCGAATCATTTATATTCTTCTTTATTTATCAAAAAATAAATAGAATAAGCTATAACTACATACTAATCATCACCGAATTAACAACCATCAAAATAAAGCAAAGTAATACCATCATTTATCAACCATAAAAAAAGAGAGGCGGTAATTCAAGTTTATTAAATTTAAGAGTCTATTATGGACGCTTAAATAATAATAGACCGACTGAAAACGAGACTTATTATGACAATCCAAAATACGAGGCCCAACACCTCCTAATCTACTTTTAAACGTATAATAAAACTATTAATTAACTTTCTTATGATTTATTGCAAATATTAAAGAAAAATAACAAATTTAAATCCTATTAGATTTTTTTAAATAATAAATAAAAATATATCAAATAAATTAACACTTTATAAATAATAAAATATATAAAAATCTTAATTTTCATTATAATTTTCCTCAGCATCATACATAAGTAAACTCTTATGACGGAGGTGAGAGAATATCGAGCTGATTTATGCCAAATTTAAAATAAATTATGACCCTTTAATGTATATTTACAAAATTTTAAAATCTAAAATCGATACTAAATTAGTTAATTTGAGTACAAATAACTATAAGTACTACATATTAAATAAAAATCACTACTGATTAATAGTTATCATAAATATTTAAACGTATAACTAATAATTCATCAAAATATTTATCATGGTATTCTTGTAACACCCCCTTCCCGGACTGATAAGGGAGGTTACGCACAGAACACAACAGAACTAACAAACTGACATCCAAAGTTATAATATGAAACCGAATAGTTTAAATAGATAATTGCCAACTGGCTAAAACACGGTCTGAGTATTACTACAATACTTAGAAACCAAAATATCAAATCCTACACAAAATATCTACACTATTTATATGAAGGAAGCTCTCTTCACACTTGCCCTTGCTCCCCCTGATTACCTGCCGGAAGAAAAACACAGCATGAGCCAAATGCCCAGTACGGATATAGTGTGCAAGAAAATAAGAACTAAAATGAATAACAAAACTAACTGGACTGAACTAATCTGAATAATATAATAGGCTGAATCAAATGGCTGGGGTTATTTCATACCGAGCTCAAAAATAGAACAAAAATATACCTTGTCACAAAGACAAGTCAAAATACTGCCACACAGGCAGGCACACATTGGACTGCAGATCCAAATGTATGCAAAATCGGAAGGTGTGTTCGACACAAACAACACCAAACCGCAGAACAGAACAGAACAGAAACTAGGGTCGACCCATACGCCTCCCACAACAAAACACCAAAGTTGGCCATCGCCCACCAAAACACAAAATAGAAACGCCGTGGACTGATCACACCGCCACGGAAGGTGTCATGCCTCGGTGTCAAGAGGACATGCCTGTGGTACCCCCACAGGTGGTTATAGCTCAAGTATACCCTAAGGTACTTTCTAACAAAAATATCATGTCACAACGAATGCGACACAATATCACAAAAGGGGTTCTAATACGCACATGCTAAACCGAAAAGAATCAACACAAAGTCCTCAAAATATATTAGCATGTACGTTGCTACAGAATCAGAATAAATACTAGACATGCTCTCTAAGTCCAAAGAGTACAAGTTATGAATTTTCAAATATCTAAAACCAAACAATTCTATCATAAACATTGGAATATGAATAATATATCGAAAAAATATTTGAATTATAATTGAAAGACAAAACGAATAAACTTAAAAGTAAAGAAATATCGCTGAAGGAGTATGAAATCCGTACCTGGATTAAGCAATGTAATATCCGAAATTATATTCCAAAACGACTCGTTAAATTTCCTCCGTCGGAACTAATTAAACAAAATAAAGGAATAAATAAATAGTTAATTAATTGATTAAGTTTTACACATTTTCTTTTTCTTAGGCGAATTTGAAATTCTTTCGTTCTTAACAAAATTCTACCTAAAGTTATACATATTTTAATCATATATAATATTTTAATAATTAACCACCTTCTTGTTATAAAATAAATTTAAATATATTTACAAAAATATTCTTTCTATTTTTAATTATGTTACAAATAAATATTATTATTATTATTATTATTATTATTATTATTATTATTATTATTATTATTATTATTATTATATTATGTCAAAACTCTAAAGTTACAAAAATAATAATTTAATAGCCTAAAATGCTAATTACCAACAAAGATATATACCCAAAATATATACACTAACAAACTAAATAACATACAAAAATTAAAGCTACAAAAATAAAACTAATACAGAAAATTAAATAATTACATAAATAAAGAAAAAGAGACATACCCGAATTTAAGGAGAGATTCACCGTCTCCAAAGAAAACCAAAAGAAATTTGGGCTTATATCAATACTCAAAATCCAAAGAAGGAAAATAAAATTTTTAATTAGGGAAGTTATTACTTAAAAGCCCCTCACACAATAAGGTCATTTCTCACAATGGGAGGTCCTTATTGTTTAGTGAATAAAACTAAAGGGGTAATCCCCTATTTAAAGGCTAAGGCAAGGAAGGACTTAACTTGAAGGAGCAATGTGGGACTTACCAAGAGGAAACAGTGACTGGTTATTACAATTCATTATCATTTGAGCAATTTATGGTTAAAGTGTTTACCTTATTTATTTATTGATAATCATGCTTACATAATTACATGGGTATTATATGAGTAAATTTAACTTAATATGAATTATAATAGTGAACTTGAAAATATTGTAGTATTTAATTTTATTTTAGAAGCTATTTTTTCCAAATAAAAGATTTGGAAAAGTAACTTTTTCTCTTATTTTTTCTTACAAAATACACACCGGCCGTGTCACAACACTTTGTTCCTCCGCCCACAGTTATAATTTAGATTTAGAGGGGATTGTAATTTAACTTCGTTTTCTCTCTCTCATAGCATCTTCAGCAGGTTGAAGATATTTTAATTCTAGATTAAATATAGTCTAAGACTCAGATTTAACTCTAGCAGAAAGACTAAATATAGTTTATGAGTTTTTTTGATGAACCAAAGGAATTATATCAAGAAACAAGATAGTCCATAGACTATAATTTTAAATATATTTAAATGGGAGGGTGAAAAGATGATTGAAGTTTTTTTGAATTCATTGATTACTTTTATCTTTTTATATTATAGTCCACGGCATAATCCATTTGCTAAAAAGATTGAATACTAAAGAATATCTATTGATGTTATATAGACTAAATATAGTTTATGGGATAATCTACCTGCCGAAGATGCTCTCATATATCCCCTCCAATCGATTCTCATACCAATATTCACTCTCACCTTTTAAAAATAAAAAAAATCTCTGTAATGACCTCCCACTGCTACATGTTCGATTTCCATCGATCTTCTTGGTTTCAACTCTCAAGTTATGTTCATCAACTTCTCTCTGTTTAATATGGCTGGTTAGATCTAATTAGTATTGGAGATCCTTGTGTCCAATCTTTTCGCCAGGTGTTAAATTGAATTGAAATGATTCTGTAACCCGACTATCAATTTGTTTTTACTGCATTTTATCAACTTTCTTTTAGTGCAAGAAAGATTTTTTGTTGAAACGTTTGTGAATTCTGCTTCTTCCTGAGGCTTGTATCAAGTTTTTTTTATCTAGCTTCCTTTCAAGTTGTTACAATGTGATTGAATTTTTTATCTTTTTGGGTGTTTGAATTGGCGGCTTTATTACTTTATTTTAAATAGGGTTAATGACAAAACTGTCCCCTTAAATTTGGACTTTCTCCAATTTGACTCTCAAAGTTTGTGAATTGTTGATCAATACCTTTAAGTATTTTAAAACAATAATTATGTTCCCCTTCTTACTGTTCCGGCCAAATTCGTATTTCATAGTATTTAACTTTGGCGGTTTTTGTCACCAAATTTTGTGCTATTTCAGTGAGTGCTAAGGTTGTATTATAGAATAAACAATGGTGGGTTGAAAATGTAGGACCATATATGGTATATGTTCAAATTTGTGAGAGAGAAATCGAAAATAGAAGTATAAGATTATAGAGAGAGAATGAAATAAGGTTATGGAGATGGAGAGTGATATAAAATATAGAAAGTGAAAGAAATTTTGTAAGAGAGAGAGTGAGAGTGATGTGACGTTAAGAAAAAGCGAAAATAATTCTAGAGAGAGAACCACCACACATACGAGCAAAATGTGAGAATTTCATATATATATATATGATTGCTAACTTATAACTCACTTAAATTTCAACTAAGTTAGATCCAATCTATATCAATCCAAACTCATTTATGTCCATCTAAATTCGCTAATTTAACAGGTCTAAAATTTATCTTTAATTAGGTTGAGAAACCTTAAGTAATTTCACTCCTCAAAACACCTAAATAAAAAAGTTTTTAAACTTTCAATTGAACGGAGATTACAGCGAAAATTTATGAGTAATAAACTGTAATTCTCTTAACTTATTCTTTCGACACCTTCTTGTTACCGAACTTCTCTCTTAATCATAAGACTATCTTATATATAGCCTTATTTATAATATCTTTCTTAATCCATTCCTATTATAAATTGGAAACAACATCAAACTCATCTCACACACACACACATATACACACACATATATGTGTGTGTGTGTGTGTGTGTTTTCGGCTAACAAATTATTCTCTTAAAAAGATTACGGATCACATTTACTTGTCAAGCTAACAAATAAATTCTTTTTCAACTTGGATTCTTTTCGTGGGGGGTTAAATAATTTTTTACCCATTGAATTGAACCTTAATTATATTTGCAGCACTAAATAAACTTTTTTCCATTCAACTCATTGAATTATAATTTTTTTATAAACTATTATAAAATTCGTTAATTTATTTGACTTTTAATAAAATAACTAGCATGTGAGAGAAAGAATGTATCCAAGTCATATATATGTCTATGTGACATACTATGATGAAAAAAATAAAAAAACAACTTAAGAAAAAGTTAGATTAACTAATTACGCATACCCACTTACACTGATTAGAATTTTGCAAGAAATTAAGATTATTCTCAAATTCATTTACAAAGGCTACATTCAAATAAATAAAAAGCTAAGATTTTTGTAATTTTTTATTAATATTTTATAAGTTTAAAATTAATTATACATTTAAAATAAATCAGATAGATTCAACTAGTAACTCAAATTAAACAAGAAAATCGATTACACTAATCTAGCATCATCATACATTTCTTATTACGTAATAAACACACAAAAATTGATCTCATTTTTTTCAAAAAAACAATCAGCACCTTACTTAAGCATCCAACTCTCTCTCTCACTAACCTCTCTCTAAACACACATGAATTTCGACTTCCCTCGATCAAACTCCCATCTCTATCATTTCCCAAATAATCAATCAATTTCTTAAATTTGATTTTTATTTTCTCTTTTTTCGATGAAGTTTGATTGGATCTGGGCAAAATTTGATGGGATCATTGACAGCTAAGGATGGTGTTGGCCGATTAAGTCTAGGATGTTATGGAAGAATATGACTAATTGATTTTTCTTTTTTGGTCCAAAAAATGAGTTATAGAATTGAGGAAGACACAGAAAATTGGTCTTTTTAATTTGCGATAGATCAAATCTAAGATTTTGAAAGTTCTGATGGAGTTGAACCTTGACTAAATCTGAGTTTTGATAGAGTTTAGACTACCGGTAAATGATTTGTTGTAGAAGTTTGGGGGTGTAAAACAATGATGATTATGGCTCCATAGTGGATGTTTTTTTTTTTTTTTTTGTTTTAATTATTAATTAATACATATGTCATCATTGTCAAGTTAGGTTTTAATCAGCACAATAATTCACATAAATATCTAACGTGGTGTCCGCATAGATATTCTGTTAATTTTTAATACTTTTAGACTGAATTTTAAAATTTTATAGTTCAATGAGTTGATTGAAAAAAAAAATTAATTTAGTGATGCATATATAAATAAAGATTCAATTCAATGAGTAAAGAATGATTTAACCCTTTTCATGGGTTAGGATGCCCAACAATTGCGACAAAAAATATACTACTTTAATTTCAAATTATAATATTAATATTTACTTTCTCAAATTTAATTTCAAATATTTGCAAATTCAATTCTATAAAATGACAATTTTATAAAATTTAAAGAATTAAATAAAAAAATAATATAAAAAGAATAAACTAAGAATTATCTTAAAAGTCGAAGAACTTTTTCGAAAAAGCTAAACGACTTAATTCACAAAAATTGTTTACACAACCGGACGAGAAAACAAATGAAGTGATGACGAAATACGTAATAAGAGACAATGAAATCTTCTTGCCTACAGCTACAGGAGTGGCTGCCACATTTTATTTTTTATTTTATTTCCATCTTTTGAAAAGCTCAGGAAGAGGCAGCCTGTTTGAACTTAATTCTATGCATGCCGACATTGCTTTTGAACTGATTGCCGACATTACGGATAATTGGCTTACATTGTTTTAATTCTTTTTATTTTTATTTTTTAAATTAATTAATTTGTAAAATATTAAAATGTAATCTCCATATGAATTTGTTTAACTTAATACAAACAGTTATTATTAACTATGAAATATTACTAATTATTTAATTTATTATTTTCAAAACTTAAATAAAATCATATCAATTTTAAAATTTCACCAACTGATTTTAAGAAAAAATTTAAAATTTATCTCAAACAATACATGCATGCATGCAACCTACAACTGTTGAAAGGGAACCTTGCCAAAAACAAGGGTATTGTAATATTGCATGTCTGATAGTTAGTCAATGGTTGGAGACTGGACCATATACAACTATTCCCTCTTGTATAAATGCTAAGCCCTGCAGGAATGGCAAATTTGTGTGCCTGCCCAGGTGGGGGTAATTGTGCAATCTGGTGGTATGCAACAAAAAGGTCAAACTATGTTTAGGGGAAGCTATTCAGCACGCAATGTACAGGGCACCATTAAGTGATTAAACTGATTGAATCAAGTTAAAAGTATTGGTTTCTTGCTAACATATTAGAATCATGTTCCATCAGGAAAATAATAAACTCAACTACATTCAAAATGCCAGGCATCATAAGTCTGCATAAACTAATGAACAAGGCACTAAAAATTAATAAGTAGAAACTTAACATTGCTATGCTATTCTGCCCCAGCCTAGCTGAGGAATTGAGTTATGGGCGTAAAACAAAAAATACGCCGAGGGGCTTGGGCGTGTAATGAATTAGCTATTTACGAAAAATAATAAAAGGCCATTCTATTTGGACCAAAAACCTACGCCCAAGTTTCATAGCTTTTGTTCTGCTATCCCGATCATTTTTTTCCTACCCCCGAGGGAAAGGCTCTCCTCCCCTTTTGGTCCATGTAGGATAAACTACAATTACACATTAATCATCTCCGAATTAACAACCATCAAAATAAAGCAAAGTAATATCATTTATCAAAATTATCAGTAATCTTAACAGCTAACAAAACAAAATAGAATCCACACAGCCTATTGCATTAGTGAGCACACTTTTGAATGAGAAAAATCCCCAGCATTCCAAAATGGACTGTTAAATGGAATTTTTATTGGATTTAACCACTCATCTTAAACGTAAAAAGAAAATTGGCTCAAACTACCAGACACAAGAAATAGTTGCAAAACCAATATATATTATCATCATAACGTGAATAGTCGTTTAGGCACATGAACTATGAAATGAATGTCATGATTAATTACTAGTAACATAAACGGGCAGAGCTGCATGCATGATGTGCAAAGGGCCGACCAATCGGCCAACTTAACCTTTTAAGTGGGGATAAAAATATTAAAAGAAAAAAAATTCACACTATATATATAGTCTATAGAAAAACGAGGTCAAGTTACATTAATATTTCGGAACAATTAATGACCAACTTATCTCGGAAACTTCTTGCTTGGACCCCCTAATTTTATTTAAAAAGAAAAAAAAAAATCACTACTTTCATCAAATTTGTAAACAAATCCCGGCCCTCAAGTTTCGATGACTCAAAATTTTAAAAATTCAAAATACGTTAAATCTTATATCTCTTGAGCTAGTTGTGCATGGTCAGAGATCACTCCATGTGCATTTTGCTTGAACCCAATAAGGGCGGGCAAATTTCTAATAAAATGCTGAGAATTTTCAACCTATGGCAGTCTTCCGGTGGGATTGGCCGCAATTGATTTGCAGTTGTTGTTTAATGTGAGTTATAATAGACTGTGTGGACAGATTCCGACAGGCGGGAAGTTGGAGAGCTTTGATAACTCAGTTTATTTCCATAATCGGTGCTTGTGTGGGGCTCCTTTACCGGCGTGCTAGGAAGTGATGAGCATATAAATTAGCTCGGCTCTTTTTAAGTATGTTCTGCAGTGAGCGAGCAGCTTTGTGTTATTTGGGTCAATTTGGCCATACGCTTTTTTGGTTCATTACACTTGCTTAAACTAATAAATAAAGAAGTGAATAAAACCGGTTCAATGTTTTAAATGATTTGGCTGTTGATTAATTAATTTCAACACGATCTTCCTTCTTTTTGTTGGGACAAAAATTGTTATGGTCTTGATTTTTTTATTTTTTATTTTAAAAAAAGTCTCAACTGAGAATTATTATATTAACTAAAATTGAGTTGGAATTTTAAACTATCGATTGGAGTGCAAGAGATCAAATTTATTTTTGTACTTCCTCCGTTCAGCGGCGGACAAAGGATTTTTCATTTTAATTTTTAAAAGTCAATTAACATATACCATATTAATCTTTACAATTGACTGTCATGCATGAAATTTTAAAAAATAATAGATTTTGTAATTAGTAATATTTTTAATAAATTATACATTTATAATATTTTTATCGATTAAAATTAATGGAATTCACTTTTAAAATTTTAAATGTCGTTGTTTGACTTTAAAAATTCAACATGAGACTCTTTTTGTGGATCGAATAAAATAATTATTATTTAATTTTTGATGTGAGGCTTATTATTAATTATATATTTTTATGCAGTTATTTTTAAAATTAAAAATACATTTTTAGAACGACGACTTTTCAAATAAATTTTTAACATTAGTTTATATGTAATAGTGGTGATATATAATATTACTCAATCTACCTAGAATAAGTAATAACAAACACATGAATTTCATACTAATTTATAGTCTATAATTATAAAAATATTTTTAATTTTGGAACAAAATATATATATATATATATATATATATATGTCTAATTTTAAAATGAAAGAAGTAATATACAATATCAATTCCTCAAATATGAGTGATAATAAATCCATGTATTAAATTAATTTTAACTCCTTAATTAACTACAAATTATTCCTAAAATTTAGCAAATACTTAATATAAAAGTCTTGGGAGTTATTTATATTTTTGCATATCCAACTAATAGTCACAACGACATGATATTTAGAGATTTATTAGTAGTTCAATATTAAGTTTTACACCATATTATAGCAATTAAAATTTTTTTGTTAGTATAAAGTATTGTTTGGTGTGTGATTTATTATAAAGCGTGTGAAGTATCTAATAAATATATCAGATACGCAAGGCTAATAAAATTAATAAACTTAAATATATTGTATGTTCTTATTTTTTTTATTTTCTGTATAAGATTGTTGTGCAATTATTATTAAATTCTAACAAAAACAAAAATCACCAAGATTCCAATAGGGGCTTTGAACGCCACTGATTCTTTAATTTCAAATTATAAGATTTTTTTTTTTTTAAATTAATAAGATTTAGTAAATATTATAAAATAATAAATATTATAAATAATAGTATTTTTAAATAATTTATAATATTCATAATAAAATTAAATTAATTCATATCAACTTTTAATTGAAAAATATTTCAAGTTGCCTTTAAAAAATAAATAGTGATTGAAACAAAGGGAATACTACTTTTATTCTGAAGATAATAATGCGAAAGCAACATTATAAGCATTTTGTTTGCCAACCGTAAACTTTTCAATTTAAGGTTGATATGAAACTATTAACATAATAATTAATCAGTAATCTTTCGAGTTATTTGACACTATAACTACAACTAAAATCAAACAATTCATTTAATCTACTAATTTTAAAGCGAACGGAGAATGTATAGGCTTCATTGGCTCCATACAAATCACCGTGTTACATGGGCAGCATCCCCTTCTATTGCCTTCAAATCATTTGTATTCTTCTTTATTTATCAAAAAAAAAAAAATTAAGAATAAACTATAACTACATATTAATCATCACTGAATTAACAACCATCAAAATAAAGCAAATTAATATCATTTATCAAAATTATCAGTAATCTTAACAGCTAACGAAACAACATATATCCACATAACCAATTGCATTAGTGAGCACGCTGCTTCTGAATGAGAAAAATCCTCAGCTTTGCAAAACTAGAAAACTCAGTATTCACGTTCTGCACACTGGTGATGATACAAATCACACCCATGTATAACTGGACCGCTTAGAAAACAAGCTCATGGGGTTTTCATTCCTGACATAAGGGAAAATCTTGATACAAATCACACCCATGTATAACTGGACCACTTAGAAAACAAGCTCATGGGGTTTCATTCCTGACATAAGGGAAAATCTTGCACTCAGGTAGGTCCTCAGGTCTGGGACACCCTCAATGGACTTCAGCAAGATTGCATCCACAGCTTGCTGATCATCCTTCTTACCCTGTGGGAGTAGTGCCTTCTTTTCCTACAATTTGAAGGGAAAAAAAGATGGCATAATTTGATTAGTAACCTAAGCAGTTTCTCTCAGCTGGAAAATTTGGAGGTATATGAAAGGATGAAAATTACATCTTTTTCAGCCTCGAAAAATTCGCCCTCTCCTTTCTTCTTCTTCTTTTCAACTTCCTTCGCAAAGTATCTGTCATCAAACTTTTCAACATTGATCCCACATGTGTCTACCTTGGTGGAAGTTGCAATCACATATGATTGGTTCACACGCCTCAAAGGAACACCGTTAATTTTGAATGGACCTATTAAGACAACGGAAATGAAATGCTTAAATATAACTCTGAATAAGAAGTGCCAAAAATGAAGGGCCAGTGTGCATAACAAGTGATAACATTATAGAAGTCGCCATTAACATGCATTAGGCATGATAAGAAGGAATTTTATCTTGAAGGAGTTTACTAAAAATAACTATACGAAACTAAACCCATAACCAACAAAACTGTTACTCTCAACCTTAACCAGAAAGCTTTACTAGCTCACGTCTTAACAAAATGTAATGTTTTGGGAATTTTTATTGGTTCAACCACTCATCAAAAACATGAAAGATAAAATTGGATCAAACTACCGAATATAAGAAATAGTTGCAACACCAATATTATCAGAACATTAATAGTTTTTTAGGCATATGAAACATTATGTGAATGTCATGACTAATTCCTAGTAACATAAAGAGGCAGAGCTGCATGATATGTGAAGGGCCAATCAGCCAACTTAACTTTTGGAAGACTATAACAATATAAGGAAATGAATTTGCAGTACTATTATAGTCGCTAGAAAAACTAGGACAAGTCATTTGGAACAATGCCGAATTTATATCTGAAACTTGTTGCTTTGACCCTCTAATTTTATTTATAAAGAAAAAATAGTACTTTTTCTCCACCCTGAAAAAAAAAAAAACCTTCACCAAAGTAAGAAGGGATTACCCTTTCAAAGATCTTATACGTCATATATACTTTCACAAGTGGTAGAAAAAATCATAGGGGCAGCTCTGAAGAGTTTACACATAAATAAGCAGGCAGCTCCAACATTCCTTGAATTATGAGGATTGCAAAATCTTGTGTTAGACTAGCATGCATGTTTAAATATGCCATATATATATATATATATAAACAACCAGGAGGAAAAGATTGATTACACTAAGACTACACTAGACTGAAAAATAATCAAAAGTCATTAAATTTGAAAAAGAAATCCTCAAGTTTAGATGACTCAAAAAATTAAAAATTCCAAATAAAATTCAATCTTATCACTCTTGAGTTGTGCGTGCTCAAAGACTCAAAGTGCATTTTGCTTCAAGCCAAATATTATAAGGGAGTAAATAGGTCAATAGGGAACATTTCTAATAAAATGCTAAAAAATTTCAATCCTACACATATTCTGATTCAAAGCTGATTGTTTGCAGCATTGTACATTTTGTGGGTGTGCCTTCATTTTTTTAGATTAATTTAAATTGTATAATGGACATTTAAAGTGACCCAAAAATATAAACTTGTACTTTATTAAGTAAAGATAACAAACAACAAAGCGCATATTACATATTCAGCATTACGAAACACAGATTAATTAAGCCACATCATAATGAACTCACCAGTAATGAGGAGAAGTCCAGATGAAAGCTGTTTGAGGAAAACAACTCTCTTCCCCTTAAACCTGCCTGCCAAAATGATTAAAATTGTCCCGGGTGTAATGCTTGATCTACAAACAAAAGGTGTGTCAATTTTAAAAAAATCTAAAACAAAACGCACCAAAGAAAATGTTTCTATAAAAAGTTTCAACCTGAGCTTGGTGGGTCTGGCCTTGCGCTTGTTAACCAAAGGCTTCTTGACATCGTCAGCTGGGTAGTACTTGGGTGGCTTCACCACTGGCTCCGTCGCCGCCGGCTTACGGTCGTGTCTGGGGAATACGCCGCCGTTTTTTGCCTTGATTGCCCAAAGACCACGCTTGTGGTACATTTTGGATCTTGAGAACTTCCCAACCCCGCGAATCAGATCTGGATTCCGGGTGGTTTTCGCTTTACTTGTCTTCGGCGCCATTGAAATGTTAATTTGTCCCAATTTCTCTTTCTGTGCAAACGTTTGTGTGGCTTCTATCTGAGATAAAACCTCTACAACCCTAAATACTATTGAGAAATTGAGGGCGCCGGTATAATTTGGATTGGGCCGCAACAGCCCAACTAAATGTTTTTACTACTAAATGGGTGGGGTGCTACCCTTTCCTATTATTGAAAAAAATTAGGGGGGCTAAAAATTCATCGACGCCCAATCATCAGTATTTAAACTTCCTACATTTGTAGATGAGAGTTCTATATTTACGTTAGTTTTTTAAATATTAAAAATTAATAACATTACAAAGAATACATTAGTGATAGTGCGATGCTAAAAATAATAAAAATAAATATAAAATAAGAATATCAGGTCATTTTATAGTGCTTAAAATATAAATGTATCTTTTTATTTGAAAATAAATTATTTTCAATAATGCTATTTCTCAAGCATAAAAAAGTACTCCATATGCTTGCTTACAAGGAAGGATGGATTAGAGAAAAACGAAATTGATTGGGGTTGTCAATGCTTAGGCCCTGCGGTTAAAGCCCATTGTTTAATTTACATATGACCAATTTGATCTTGGTCCACCTCATTAGTCTCAACTGAACCAGTGGCGGATTTGTATTTCACCAATTCTTTAATTCCAAGTGTATACTACTACTGCTAGACTCCTTGGTTACCACTGTTGATTTTTTTCTATAAAAATCTTATTTATCTATTTATTTAATATTTATTAATGTTAGACATTTATTATTAATAAAATTACATTATTCGTCATTCATTAAATGGTCATTTATTATGTTTAATATAAATCTCCAAATTTATATATATTATGATTTATGTGTATAAATAAGTATTATACACAGAAGATATAAATTATATGTAATATATATAAATAAAGATGTAATAGTTTATAACCTATGATAATTTGGAGATATTATCATGAAGGTTATAGTGCTTTAATATAGATGATGTAGACACCCAAATTTTGCACTTCTCTACTAATCCTGGCAGGAGGGCTAAATTGTCATTTGACCCGACATGCGGAAAGAATGGTGGACCCCAACACAAAGCCACTCCAGCGATTTACGGTCAAAGCCGCCACAACGGACAACGAGCATCCGGTCACTTGAGGCGAGGCGAACAATTGACCCAGAAAACCTGAGCCGACCACAAAAGACGACTGATGGCCACTCCGCTTACAATGTTCGGGGGTCTCGCTCACCGGGCACAATTATCAAATGCTACATCAAGTCGCAACCCTCCGAACTAGCCTCCCAGAACCCTATGGCACGCTTCCCAGGGAGTTCCGGACTGCAAAAATACAGCCTCCCAAAATAATACCGCAGAAATTGCCGAATTAAGACCGCGTGGCACGGAAATCGAGAAAAGTGAGCCGGACAGCCGCGGATGCAGTCGCGGCCACCGACAAAGGTGACAGGCACGAGGCTCGAGGACGGCACACGACAGCCGAGGTTCGGCGCGGACGGCTGCCGAGCCCAGCCGCAGATGCACCTGCGGCCAGCCGCAGATGCACCTGCGGCTGGTCTCGGCAGTCTATTAAGCGTCCAGATCTGCGTCCGAGAAGAAAAAAGAGAGAGAGAAATAGATTTTTAGAGAGAGAAGGAGCGCGGGAGGAGAGAGAAAGGCTCGGGTGGAGGTGTTTTTGAGTGATAAATTGTGTGTTGTTGCTCCAATAGCTTAGATTTGCTTGTAGTTTGGCTCAAATCTTGGAATATAAAGCTCGTATTGGTGTATTGCAAGGTGAAAAGAGTGTTCTTTTGATGTTTTTTTGGTTATATTAGTGTGTTTGATGTTGTGTTTTGAGTTTGTGTAGTGTAGTTTGTTGTTGTATGGATAATGATCCGTGGATTAGGGGTTGTTAGTGAGGTTTCCATCGGAAAGTAACTCCTCCTAACACCCTGATGACATCCGTACGGTGATATATTGTTCGTTGTGATAATAGATGGGTTGTAGTAATTAAGTTGTGATATTTGGGTTATATAAAGTGATAGCAAATGTTTAGAGCTTGTTAGATTTGTTTTAGTGTTGGTTATGCTGTGAGGGGATGGTTGTGAGCCTAGGGAGGAGATCCTAGTGGTCGAATCCCGATGATGGACGTTTTTGGGTGTATGTAATCGTGGCATAGGGTCCATGGCGATGTATTTGTAATATCGGGCCTTAACGCGATATCAATCGTGATCGGGTTAAGGCCCCGTGATAATAAAAATATGTGATTGTGGGTGTTTGGGGTTGTCTGGATGGCTCACATGCCCGTGGATAGCCCCGACATATTGTGGATGCTTGTTTTAATTTACGACTCAAAAAATGGTTTTCAAAATAAGGCAAATAATGAAGATTTTGTAAAAGTGATCAAATTTAGGATATTAGATTCACGAGGTTTAAAGGTTAAGTGTTTTGGGCAAATTTTAATCCATGATTGATGAATAGGCTTTAGTTGGTTTTAAAACGTCATAAAAAATGATTTTGCAAATAAATAAATGTTTTCATTAAACTTTGTGCATAGGGTTAAAGAGTTCTAGAAGTTGCCCTCGTTTTATTTATATTAACTGTGAGAAGGCAATGTATAGTCTCGATTCCTATTTGACAAAAGTTTAAAACTATTGTTTTCTAAAAAGACATCTAAATAAAAAATCCTCAACGCTTTCGAAATTAAAATCAATCTTTCTTATAAAAAAGCGAAGCCTCGTCATTTGGGTCAAAGAACGTCCAAAACACTTTCCAGATAACACTTTTGCCATATAAAAATAAAAGCGAACTTTTATGCAAAACGCACCACAAACATTCATCTAGGCACGCACGCACACACACACGCAAACCACACATTTTAGGATTTAAAAAGGATAGGAAAATATCAAGATTGCGGTAACCGTGTTTCACGGAAGTCAGGGGGTGCCTAACACCTTCCCCTCGCTTAAGCAAGCCCCCGAACTCTATGAATCTCGGTTTGCGGACCAATTAATCGGAGTCACATATGAGCCAGCGATTACGAAAATAAATTCGGATGAGTTGGTACATCCATTTCAAATATACCAACTGGCGACTCTGGTCAATTGGCTCATAAAATATCGATCTCTCAAAACCCCGTCGACACTAAGCCGACCCTTTTCTAAACCACATTTAATTCAAAAGGCTAAAATTGGAAAAGGGCATTTTAATAATAAAAAACGAAACGGCGAAAATCCCGGCGTCGACAGCTGGCGACTCTGCTGGGGACATTAGAGGGCTTAAGCCGCATTTAAAATCCTGATGTTTTCCTATCCTTTAAAAATCTAAAAAATGTGTGTTTGCATTATTTGCGTTGATTTACCTTTTTGTGCGTATGTGGATGGTGTGATTGCGTTTTTTCTGTTCAAGTCTTTACTTTAGTGGATGGTGTGATTGCGGTTTTTTCAAGTCTTTACTTTATTAGCATCATATGCATACGGTGAGGACGATGAATGTATGATTGAATGTATGTTGAGCAGTTCCTCCTCCTGAGGCAAACCCGTCGGATGTGGATTACTGGACTCAAAGGGGTGCTCCCCGGCGAGGCTCAGGAAAAGCATCCACTCAGATCCAATCCAATTGAAAGATCGGATTTATTCCCTTCGAGTATGTTGCGAAGATCTGGGAACCTTCATGCCGAAAAGCCCGCGAGAGTAACTTAGGGTAGGTCAGCCTCAGATAAACCCAACGCACGGAAAGTCTCTTCATGCCCTTTTACGCTTTACGCGCATGATATCATACTGTAGTCAATCATTTTGTACCAACCAATTTTGTCAAAATAAAAGTACTAACCTCTGTTTTACAGGGACAGCTTGGAGAGCATCATAAATTGCACAATGTCATTACTTTGGATAAAATAAAGGGATACTAACCCTGTTTTGCAGGAAAATATTACAAAACTCAAAAACTCAAAAAAATATTTGCTTTAGCATACATCCACCAATGTCATTTCCCGAAACTAAACTTCGGTTGTTTTATACGCAGGATTGCTCCCCAAACCCGTCTCCGATCTAAGAAAGCCAGAGAATTAACAGTCGAGATGGCTGAGAACCCTAATCCTGACCTGGCTCCCGTATCTCGGGAAGAGTTCAATGCTGTGAAAAACCAAATGACCGAGCTGACCATGTTGCTCAAGGAGCATTTCAAACTAAAATCAGGGCCACAGCTTGAGGACCCGGCGGGGCCATCATCCCAAGGAAACGCACTGACCCCGGAAACTCCTAAAGTTGAGCTACCAAAGCAAGTCATTATCATCCCCGAAGATGAGGTTGCCAGCGGTGTTAGTAAGAAAATAAAGCAGATGGAAGAGGCCATCAAAACGATGAAGGGGATCGGGTCATATGGCAGTGTTAACTATTCCGACCTGTGCATCTTTCCGGGAACCAGATATCCAGAAAAATTCAAACTCCCCGAATTTGAAAAGTACAACGGGTCGGGGGATCCCTACACGCACCTGAAAGTATACATCGGAGAGCTAGGAGGATATGCTGAGGATGAATCGCTAAGGATGCAACTGTTCCAGAAAAGCCTGACAGGGGAGGCTAGGACGTGGTATGCAAGATTGGATAATGCTAAGATCCACAACTGGGAGGAGCTGGCCCACACTTTCCTAACCCAGTACAGTTTTCAGTCCCAGATGGCCCCGGACCGCTACCAGATGACCAAAATCAGAAAACAGACCAGTGAATCCTTCAGAGACTATGCTCAGCGGTGGAGGAGGATGGCAGCCCAAGTGAACCCACCCATGAGTGAGGCAGAAATGGTCATGACTTTCATTGATATCCAGGTGGCTCCCTATTATGAAAGAGTAATGGCGGGAATAGGAAAGCCTTTTGCGGAGATGATCAAGCATGGGGAAATGGCTGAGATGGGTTTGAAGTCAGGAAAGATCAGAGATCTCACAGCTCTCGAGGCTGTGGCTGAGCAAATCCAGAGTGGGAATTACGGCAGTTCATCCCGGAGACCCCAAAAGAGAAAGGAGGAGGATGTGTCCCTGGTACTGCAAGGACTATCAGGGAAAACAATGACCAGCCCCCCGGTCCACATACAAAGAAATGAGGCCCCGCGCCCATCAAATTTCAACAATCAGAGGTATGAGGGGCGTCGAAAATTCGAAAAGCCGCAAGAGAGGGAGTTCACCCCTTTGGGGGATTCGTTGGAGCAGATACTGACCCTGCTGGTAAGCCAGAAGAAGATTACCGAGCTATTGCCTCCGTCAGACCCAAAGAGCAAGAGATATGACCCTAGCAAGAGATGCGCCTACCACTCGGCATCCCCGGGGCATGACACCCAGGAGTGCTGGTCTCTCAAACACAAGATCCAGAACATGATTGACAACGGAGAAATCGTGGTGGAACAACCGGAATCCCCGAATGTGAAGGCCAACCCTCTTCCCGAGCATAATGGGGGAGGCGTAAATACAGTGGAAGCTAGTGGGGCGGAGGGTCCCCTAAGATTGAGATACATAAGGAGGATAGAAGGAGAAATTGCTGTGACCAATGCCCGGGAGGATGCGCCAAGGGAGCCTATTAAGTTGGTTGGAGTAATTCAAGGGACCAAAACAGAGCCTATCCGGTTATCAGCTCCAAGACCCCTTGTCGTAACAGCTAGATCACAATTGCCAGTCACCAACCTGAAGACTGTTCCGTGGAATTACGGGGAAAAAACCGTGGAAGAGGCCAGTTGTGCATCGGTCAGCTCCAAAGGAAATCCATTGTATCTACCAAGGCGGGTTTTTGAAAACACAAAAAGGGAAAACGGGAAAATATCAGAGGACAAAGCGTTAGAGTTTTGGGAGAAGATGAATCACGGCAAGGCAAATGTGGCCAAAACACTGGAGGTGCAGCCACCCCTGACATCCATCTTAGATCTTGCCTTGGCCTCAAATGACCATCATCAAGTATTAAGCAAAGTCCTGGAAGAGGCCCATGTCCCCAAGACAATCAGTACAGAAAGATTCAGCCACTTGGTGGGCCATCTGTTAGACAGCAATGTAATATCATTTACCGACGACGACATCCCTGAAGAAGGAAGGGGGCACCGAAAGCCGTTACACATTTCTGTCATCTCGTCCGGATATGTGATGAACGGAGTCTTGATTGATGGTGGGTCAGCCCTGAACATTTGCCCATACAATACTCTGGAGAAAATGAGGATCAACCCTAAGCGCCTGCGGGCCAGCCAAGTGGTGGTAAGGGCGTTTGATGGATCGAGAAAGGACACGGTGGGAGAGATTGAGCTGCCGGTGGAGATTGGCCCGTATACTTTTGATATTTCCTTCCAAGTGCTAGATATCACGGCCAGTTACAACATGCTCTTGGGGAGGCCCTGGATTCATATGGCTGGGGCAGTTCCCTCCACTCTGCATCAGCAAATAAAGTTTATCGTTGAGGGACACTTGATCACAATCGCGGCAGAATCTGACTACCCTGTTCCCTCTGTAAAAGGCATGCCGGTGATCCATGTGGACGAATCAGCCGAACCAATCAGCTATCAAGCGTTTGAAATCAGCACCCCTCAGTACAAGTAATTGGGAGCCCCGGAGTTAAAGCTTAAGGTGTCCCCCGAGCTCACTTTCGTTGCCCGGGAAATGATGGCAATGAACTTTCAGCCGGGGCAAGGGCTAGGCAAGCACAGCCAAGGAATCACCGAACCCATCAAAGTACCAGTGCAGTCAGGCAAGGCAGGGTTAGGATATCACGGAGGTATGAGGACGAGGAACACATACAAGAAAATTCCCGTGCGGATAACCGGAGTCCCGATACCGAGAGCCAGTAATGAACAATCCCTGAGGATAATCAAGCCTGCGTCTGAAGCAGAGGGTAAGGTGGAGGCTCCCCCAGTCAAAGGATTGGTCCATCAGATGGATTTCTTGCAAGAAATTATGGAGCAGTTTGAGGAGAAGTGTCATCTCCCGGGGCAGTCAGACCCCAACGAAAAGGGAAAAGAGAAGATATCTGAAGGCAAGAAAATCTTGCCATTTATCAATTGGGCCGGGTTGGAAGTGCCCGAGGAGAATGAAAAGGAAAGCCGAAGCCAAGTCGCTGCAATCATTGAAGAGGTGCCAGATACAGAGACCCCCTCCATCACTAGCTATAAAACCGAAGTGATCCCCAGGAATTGGACCGTGCAGCCAGTAGTATCCAGAAAAGGGTAAATGCAGGAGTGTCCGGGAATCTTGTCCAGTAGGGGGATCAAGGGGTTTTTAAGACGGTGTTTTTGTTTTTATGTATCTGCACGTCTATTTCATACTTTTGTCATGATTATTGAAAAGGAAGTCATGTACCTAATGTTTATATATATGACAAATATTTTTGTTTCATGTCAGGTGTACCGATTTGAGTCATTCTAGCCTAACAAACGATTTTCCAAATTTGAAAGACGATTATGATTTTGATATAGAACTGGATTTCGATTTGATGGGAATTGAGCAGGACGAAGCAGATGATGACGACGCTCCCGACGAGATCAAAGAGTGGGTCGAGGATAAACCCAAACCCAACCTAGACCAAACCATCACCATCAACATAGGAACCCCTGAAAACCCCAAAGAGCTAAAAATTGGGGCAGACTTGACTCCCAACCAGAAAGCAGAAGTAGCTGAACTGTTGAGCCAATATGAGGATGTGTTTGCTTGGTCACATGAAGACATGGTCGGTTTGTCCACGGACATCGTGGTACATCGATTGCCTATCAAGGAGGGTTTCAGGCCAGTTAAGCAGAAGTTGAGAAAGTTAAAGCCAGAGTGGAGCTTAAAGGTGAAAGAAGAGATAGTCAAGCAATTCAAGGCTGGGATCATCATGGTGTCTACTTACCCAGAATGGCTTTCCAATATAGTCCCCGTGGCAAAACCTGGAGGAAAGGTGAGAGTGTGCGTGGATTATAGAGATCTGAACAAAGCCAGTCTTAAGGATAACTTCCCGGTGCCTTTCATACACATCTTGGTGGATAACACAGCTCAGTATGAAATGTATTCATTTGTCGATTGTTTCGCTGGGTATCACCAGATAATGGTGGCGGAAGAGGATCGAGAAAAGACTGCCTTCATCACCCCCTGGGGCACGTTTTGTTATAGACGACTTACCTTCGGCCTCACAAATGCGGGAGCCACTTATCAGAGGGCCATGATGGCCCTATTCCATGACATGATGCACAAGGAGATAGAGGTTTACGTGGATGACATCATTGTGAAATCGAGGGCGGAATCTGACCATGTGACTCACCTTAAGAAGCTATTCGAGCGGCTCAGGAAGTATAATTTGAAGCTCAATCCAGCCAAATGTGCCTTCGGGGTTCAGTCAGGTAAACTCCTTGGATTCTTGGTGAGCAATCGAGGTATCGAACTGGATCCGGCTAAGATCAGGGCTATTGTGGATATGCCAGCTCCCCGTACAGAGAAAGAGATAAGGGGATATCCCATCTGACCACCACCTGCGAACCAATCTTCAAACTGTTAAGGAAAGACGCCTCCCGGAAGTGGAACAGTCAATGCCAAAAGGACTTTCAGACTATTAAGAAGCAACTAACAGAAGCGCCAGTGCTGGTACCGCCAAAGGACGGGGTTCCCCTTTTCCTGTATATATCCGTGAATGATATGGCGATGGGTTGTATGCTGGGGCAGAAGAGTGAATCCGGTAAGGAGCATGCCATTTACTACCTCAGCAAGAGATTCAGCAGCTGTGAACAGAATTACACGCCGATCGAGAAAACATGTTGCGCCTTGGCCTGGGCTGCTATGAGATTACAGCATTACCTCCATGGACACACTACCTATTTGATCTCGCGAATCGACCCCTTGAAGTATATATTTGAGAGACCAATGCTGAATTGTCGATTGTCAAGGTGGCAGTTAATCCTCCAGCAATTCGACATCCTATATGTTACCCAGAAGGCCATGAAAGGGCAGGGAATTGCAGATCAATTATCAGAGATGCCGACAGGGGGGATGGAGCCTTTAGAGACTTTCCTACCAGGTGAAGACATACTGTGGGTCCAACAAGCGAGGTGTGATGACGAAGGGCAGTTTTGGAAAATGTATTTCGACGGTGCCATGAATGCTGAAGGGGCAGGAGCTGGAGCGGTCCTGGTATCCGTTACGGGCGAGCAATACCCTGTTCTCACCAAATTAAAGTTCAGTAACTCAAACAATACGGCCGAATACGAAGGATGCATATTGGGACTGAGATTCGCCCGCGATATGGGAGTGAAAAGATTAGCCGTGTTCGGAGATTCAGAATTGGTAATCAGACAGGCGACGGGGGAGTATGGCACTAAGGAGCTTCGGTTACTCCCGTACCACCGGTGTATAGTCCGATTGATGCAAGAATTTGAAGATATAGCTTTCCGACACATTCCCCGGGGGCGGAATGACTTCGCCGATGCATTGGCTACCCTGGCTTCGTTAGTCCACGTACTCAAAGGCAAAGCCACCCCACAGATTGAAATAACAGTACAAAGTGCCCCCGCTTACGAAGAATACATATCGGAGTTGTCGGAAGATGTGGCTCAACCAAATCAGCCCTGGTATCATGACATTCAGAAATACTTGAGGGATAGATCACTCCCCGACCAGGCGAACCGAACGGAAAGGCAGAGAATCCAGAAGATGGCGATGAAATTCTATTTAAGCGGAGACTCCCTGTATAAGAGGGATGTAGGCTTGGGATTATTGCGATGTGTGGACGAGACTCAAGCACAGAAAATCATGGGCGAAGTGCACGGTGGAGTATGTGGGCCGCATATGAGTGGGCCAATGTTGGCCAAGAAAATTCTGAGAACCGGGCATTACTGGCTATCACTTAAAGCTGACTGTGACGATCATGTCAAGCGATGTTTCCAATGCCAAGCACACGGTAATGTGATGCATGCGCCTCCTAATGAACTACATTGTATGACTTCCCCTTGGCCGTTCTCCATGTGGGGTATGGATGTTATCGGGCCCGTGGAGCCCAAAGCGAGCAACGGCCACCGGTTCATTTTCGTCATGATCGACTATTTCACTAAATGGGTAGAGGCAGCTTCTTTCCCCAAAGTAACGCAGGAAGTTATAGTCAGTTTCATCAGGAACAATGTGATTTGCCGATACGGACAGCCTGAAATCTTGGTGTCCGACAATGCCAAGAATCTGAACAATGCCCTTATGAAGGAGTTGTGCGCCCAATTCAAGATCAAGCATCTCAATTCTGTCATTTACCGGCCCAAAATGAATGGGGCCGTGGAGGCGGCAAATAAGAATATAAAGAGAATCATGGCGAGAATGTCTGCTAATCATCGGGGATGGCCAGAATTGTTGCCCCTCACTCTGTTTGCATATCGGACATCAGTTCGTACGTCTACAGGAGCAACCCCTTACGCCTTGGTATATGGGATGGAGGCTGTTTTGCCAATTGAAATGGAGATGGCATCACTCCGAATTTTGCTCGATGCTCGGGTTGACGAGGAGGATTGGATACAAAGTCGATACGACCAGTTAGCCTTAATAGATGAAAGAAGGGTGGCGGCTATATTGCACGGTCAGTTGTATCAGCAACGCATCTCTCGATCGTACGACAAAAAGATACGGTCCCGAAAGTTCAAGGAAAATGATTTAGTGCTAAAGAGGGTCATGCCCTGTCAAGACGAAGCTAAAGGGAAATTCGCTCCAAATTGGGAAGGACCCTTTGTGATCAAGAAAGTCCTATCTGGAGGGGCCCTTATCCTACAAGAAATGGATGGTGAGGTTTTCCCGCAGCCCCTGAACTCTGACTCCGTGAAACGATTCTACGCTTAAAAAAAAAAAAAAAAAAAAAAAAAAAAAAAAAAAAAAAAAAAAAAATATTCTATCTCCCTTGCAACTCGAACTACGTAGGACCTGATCTCCCGACCTTGTGGGAGTACGTAGGCAGCTATCATGGCACGGTCCGTTCTATACAAAATAATAAATATTGTCCCTATACCAAACCCATTTCCAGAAAACCCGAAACCTTACTTTGGACGAATACACTCAGCCGTCATGGCCCGGTCCGTTCTATACAAATAATAAACCTTGTCCCTATACCGAAACCACTTTCTGAAAACCCCGAAGCCCTATACATTCCAAATCTTACCCAAGCCTAGCCACATAATTAGCCCAAAGTCCGAGACTCACTCCGATGAAATCGAAGGGGCACGCGGCAATATCTGTGGAGTTCCAATCAAGACTTGAGGAAAGAAATGAGGCAATATATCGAAATCATGATCGGCTGGATAAAATGAGGATCCAATGGAGGGCGACGATGCATCAAAAAGGGAAATGACTAAAACCATAAATATCTCTCTATATATACAAAACATTTTGCTTACAAGTCTGTCTTTTAAATAAAAGTGATAAAACTGACATAGTCTGTGCAGGAAATAAAATCATCTACAGGTCAGAGATCAGCTGAAGCAGGATAGACAGAATAGTCGAGGCATCATAAATCTCCGGCTCACCCGCAATCTGCTGGCCCATCATGTCAATCTGAGTCAAAAGAGCAGCAGCCCTGGTAACAGTCGCAGAATGGCCCTCCATGACAACTCTGACCTGCTCGACAACACTATCTCTGGCAGATAGGGCGGCATCACGAGCTAGTACAGCAACATCCCGCTCCGCGTGGGCGTTATCCCTCTCAGTCTCAGTAGTACTCAAAGCTGACCGGAGCCTGGCACCCTCAATCATTAGTATCTGGATACGGTCCGCCAAGTCAAGGGAATGGGTATGTACCGAAGTAGAAACCTCTTCCACACCAGATCTGGGCGCTAATCCTGAAAGCTCCGGAGGAATGACCACATCTGAACCGGTCTCAACCGGAAAAGGTCCCCGAGGACCATCCAAGGCCCCAATCTGGTCAAAGTCGGCAATATCAGAACCTCCTCGCAACCATAGCAGATAAGCGGGTGTCTGACCAGGATGACTATCCCCGAAATCGGCCGAGGCTCGATGGGACCAAAGATCATATACCCTCAACACCTCCCCCTCCGTCTGAGGCGATATGGGAAATCGGTAGTCAGCCGCTCCCGCAAAGAGATGGAGATCCTGCATCTGATCAAACTGCCCCATGACAGCTAAGGGATGATAAGTCGTCACCCCCCTCAAGCCAAGGAGAGGGAGGAAATCAAAAGGTGGCACGTGAGTCAGGAAACTCTGGAAGGAGCAATAACCCGAATAGATCAGAAGATGGAAAGGCTCCTCAATGGCCGATAAGAACTCCCTCCATGAGGCTGTATCCGTGCATCGCCGGGGACGAAATGAGAATTGCATGGCCAGGCTGTGGCTGAAACAGAACCCGTGTCGACGAAACTGCCCGATGGGTATGAGATGGCTCATGAACCATACATATAACAAGATAGAGCTTCCCCTAAATATGCGACCAGAGAAGGAATGACAATATGAGGCCGACAGGTAAGTCTCTGCTAATATCATGGGAAGAATGGTATGATCCTCCTGGAGAGCCTGCACCGCTGCAATAACCCGCATATCCAGAAGGTTATCCCCTGCAGGCATGTACAAAACTGATATGACACAAGCCATCAAAACATCCACTCTCAAAGCGCCCCAGCGCTCCTCAGATACGGAAAAATCAATGGAGAATCGAGAGAAGCTATCCACTGAGCCAAATCTGTCAACCAAGAAGGATAGAGGAACAAGATGGCTTGAAGAGATCGCAGATAACAGAGCTGTCCTCCGCAAGCCTGTGAAAGTCAGGAACTGGCGGCGCATGTGGCCAGAGGTAACCCGTGCACAAGGACCATCCACTGATAAACCGGTAAAGCGAGCATACTCCTCAAGGGTGGGAGTCAGATACTCCAGCCCAAACCTGAAAACCTGTCTGTCCGGGATCCAACAACTGAGAATGCCGTCAACAAAGCCCGGCGGCACCTGAAATGACAAAAGAGCCATGGAATGTCCCAAAAGACCCTCTGCGATGATACGATCAGAGGGTAGCAAACTATCCAGCCACAAGCGAAGCCTGCCAAGGATCCCTGAGGGGACGCGAGGACCCACGCGAACCACATCCAGGGATGACATCTGTAAAAAACAGTATCAAAAGACTATACAGGGGTCAATTTCTTTATCCACGTATATAATAAATCATGCATCATAAGGGCTATAAAGGAATAAATGGATCATCATAAAGAAAAGGTTATGCATGAAATAAAGATAATTCTGTACATAATACATGGGATGAGAAATAATAATGACAAATAAACCAAACGGGTGCAAATACAGGGGTCCTAGCCTATCGGAATCTAGCAGGCGCACTATAGGCCATCAATAAAGGTGTCATCATCAAACTGGTCCGCATGACCCACGTCCCCGGGAATGGAAGCCTCAGCGCCGAAGTTCAGATCGGGACAGGAATAAGGCGGAGCAGGGGCATCCGACAAGCCGGGAGCTGCGCCAAAGTCAGGTCCGTACGGGTCTGCAGCATAAGCTTCCTCAGGATCCCGGCCCAAGCTCCGAACGAAAGATGACAACTGGTCCACCTGCCGAGTCAAGGAAGCAATCTGGTCTGAGTGGGTGGGGGCCCGAACACACTCCATCCAGTCTGTCATCATCACCGACCCGTGAACCAGATCCCCAAGGAAGAAAGTGGCCCGAGTCTGAGGCCCAATGGTACGAGGTCTCCACCAGGCACTAAAACTCTCACTCGTCTGCGGGCCGTCGGACAGCATATATCCATCCTCCCCGGCTGTCACTGCTTCTGGGAGATGGGAATCCATGAACCAGAATCTCCGGGAAGGGGGAGCGAAAGGGATCCGGACCTCCCCGGAAACGCATCTGATGGCTCGCTCCCCCAAATACAGCTCCCAGCCACCATAAGTCAGGAAGGGAATACGGCGAGTGGACAAGGCAAACTCCTGGTCCGCAGCATAACCACCGGCGAGGCCAGCCGCCAGATGATCCGCAGTGTAAGGAACCCATGTCACGTCCGCCGAAGAAACCATCTCTAACTGCAGCCGACAGTGGGAGAAGCTATCTGACACCGGGGTCTCCGCCAAAGTGCTGTGATGCCATCGACGACCCCGGGGATAAGTCTCTGGACCGAGGGTGGTAATCGGCCGCAAGCAGGGTAGCCGCTCATAGGCCCAGAACTGATAAACAAAGAAAATGGGACGTAAGTACCAAGGACGGCAAATGAATAAAACAAATAAAGCGGCTAAAGGAATGGGACTTACCAGCATAAAAGGATAAAACCCCAGCCAGGCATCTGTCTGCCCCTCTGAGCGAAGGCGAAGGCCATGGAGGAAATAGGCGAAGGTGAAGGAACCCCAGTCATAGTCCCCGATCCGATCCACATCTCGAGTAGCGCCGACGATATTGAAATGAATGGTCGAGGAGTTGTTCCCCAGAAAACAGCCCCTCATGATAGTCAGGAATAGACGCCGGAGCAGGAAGTCACGAGCGGAGCGGTCCTCGGGAAATGGCTCGGAAAGAGCCCCTCCAATGGCATCTACAGCCAAAGCTCCGGATCGGATGCTGCGGGCCTTAAAGACCTTATCCTGAGGAGTGAACCCCAACAAGGATCGAACGGTTACGGAAGTGATGTCCGGCTCCAGAGGAACACGGGGTCCGGAGAACTCCACCCCGGTAATATAACGCCAGTCCAGAGGAGTCAACAACAGCTCGCAGTCCAGTAGATGAAGCGACTGGGTCTGGTGGAACCAGCGCTCAGACAGGGCCCTCATATAGCCCCACGGACATCGACGAGGGGCAATAGTAAAGAAATGTCTGAACCCCCAGGAGTCTACCATTCCCCTATAGTCGGGATGCAACGCGTGGTAGAGGGTGTAAATGCTGAACCAGTTACCCCGAGGCTGGGTAAACTCAGGAACCTGTGACAGCCACCGAAACAGTCAGTCCCGATAATCTCACAAGGTTGAATGAATTTAAATAACGAATATACCTCGTTAGCCGCAAGGTAGGCAGATGGGTGACGACCGAGGTCAGGACCGAGCAGATCCGGTATCCTAGCACGGGCCCCGGGTAAGGTCCGGCGCATGGGAGAAGGAGCCGCTGTGCCCGAGGGACCCGCCTCTGCCTCCGCTGGGGCGTCCTCATCCACATCAGGCTGAACGGGGCGAATAACAGACTCAGCCAGTCTACGGGAATGGCGAGTCAGGACTGGAGCTGGAGCTGAAGAGGTCGCTCTACGACGACGGACACCCGACGCTCGGGGCACTGAGGAACCACTGGGAGCATCTGGATCCATAACTGGAACGGTATCACAAAAAAGGTACACCCTTAGCTCAGTATCTTTCAAAAGTCTTATTGCATATTGCTAGAAATAATAGGGTGGCATAGCATGGTGTGAAAATAGAAAATGCATAAATAAGGTCCCTAGCGGTGCACTAAATTTCCCGAAATTTCGGCAGAGTTTCGTTTGTAAAATGGACATCCCATGCACAATCAGGCATGTTTAATCTGGTCAGGCAACCAACAAACCCAGAATGCAAGTGAAAATAATGCCTCAAATGCATAAAATGAATAAAACAAATTTTCAAAATAATGAGGCATCTCTACGAAACCCGGTAGTTATCTATGCTACGGGCAACACAAATATCACATATAAGCATGCATTGATAAAATTAAAATATTCAAACAAGCAAATGAATAGTCAAATGAAAGCGAAAATCAAAGAAAAAGGAGTTAAAACGTTACCCAAAGTGCGTAGACTGATTTAATCGGAGCAGAATTTCCCAAAAGTTGCCCAAAAGACGAAAAGGCTAGGTGGGGACGAGGAAAACCGAGAACGAGAGAAAAGAAAAGTGAGAAAGTGACTAGATCGTGAGGGGTCGCGATCTGAAATAGGACCGATCCTAGCCGCAGCTGCATCTGCGGCTGGCCGCAGATGCACCTGCGGCTGGTCTCGGTGACCCTTTTGCCTCCCTTTTGTTCCCCCGAGTCAACATGTAGCGTGTCACGTGATAAAATACAGGATTTTAAAACCACATGACCGATAAAAGACGACCCGTCAGATACGAGACCTGACCAATTGAAAAACGACCCGTCAGATACGAGACCTGACCAATTGAAAAACGACCCGTCAGATACGAGACCTGACCAATTGAAAAACGACCCGTCAGATACGAGACCTGACCAATTGAAAAACGACCCGTCAGATACGAGACCTGACCAATTGAAAAACGACCCGTCAGATACGAGACCTGACCAATTGAAAAACGACCCGTCAGATACGAGACCTGACCAATTGAAAAACGACCCGTCAGATACGAGACCTGACCAATGGAAAAACGACCCGTCAGATACGAGACCTGACCAATTGAAAAACGACCCGTCAGATACGAGGCCTGACCCATCGAAAAACGACCCGTCAGATACGAGACCTGACCAATTGAAAAACGACCCGTCAGATACGAGACCTGACCAATTGAAAAACGACCCGTCAGATACGAGACCTGACCAATTGAAAAACGACCCGTCAGATACGAGACCTGACCAATTGAAAAACGACCCGTCAGATACGAGACCTGACCAATTGAAAAACGACCTGTCAGATACGAGGCCTGACCCATCGAAAAACGACCCGTCAGATACGAGACCTGACCAATTGAAAAATGACCCGTCAGATACGAGACCTGACCAATTGAAAAACGACCCGTCAGATACGAGACCTGACCAATTGAAAAACGACCCGTCAGATACGAGGCCTGACCCATCGAAAAACCGACCGTCAGATGCGATATCTGACCAATTGAAAAAAAAACCGACCGTCAGATACGATACCTGACCAATTCAAAAACGACCTGTCACAGACGATACCTGACCAATTCAAAAACGACCTGTCACGGACGATACCTGACCAATTCCAAAGCGACCAGTCATAAAACAATACCTGACCCCTCATAACGACCCGCCGGAAACGAGACCCGACCAATGTTCATTCGTGACCTTGAAAAATAACCGCTACATGAACATATTGAATGTGACATCGCATCATCTGAACGCATGTGCGGCATCGTTAAATATATATTTGGCATTTCATGCATCGGGTGCCTACTTCTTTATCATGTCCATTTCATATTTCATTCCATAGACATGATAAAGAGGGGCAGCTGTAGACACCCAAATTTTGCACTTCTCTACTAATCCTGGCAGGAGGGCTAAATTGTCATTTGACCCGACATGCGGAAAGAATGGTGGACCCCAACACAAAGCCACTCCAGCGATTTACGGTCAAAGCCGCCACAACGGACAACGAGCATCCGGTCACTTGAGGCGAGGCGAACAATTGACCCAGAAAACCTGAGCCGACCACAAAAGACGACTGATGGCCACTCCGCTTACAATGTTCGGGGGTCTCGCTCACCGGGCACAATTATCAAATGCTACATCAAGTCGCAACCCTCCGAACTAGCCTCCCAGAACCCTATGGCACGCTTCCCAGGGAGTTCCGGACTGCAAAAATACAGCCTCCCAAAATAATACCGCAGAAATTGCCGAATTAAGACCGCGTGGCACGGAAATCGAGAAAAGTGAGCCGGACAGCCGCGGATGCAGTCGCGGCCACCGACAAAGGTGACAGGCACGAGGCTCGAGGACGGCACACGACAGCCGAGGTTCGGCGCGGACGGCTGCCGAGCCCAGCCGCAGATGCACCTGCGGCCAGCCGCAGATGCACCTGCGGCTGGTCTCGGCAGTCTATTAAGCGTCCAGATCTGCGTCCGAGAAGAAAAAAGAGAGAGAGAAATAGATTTTTAGAAAGAGAAGGAGCGCGGGAGGAGAGAGAAAGGCTCGGGTGGAGGTGTTTTTGAGTGATAAATTGTGTGTTGTTGCTCCAATAGCTTAGATTTGCTTGTAGTTTGGCTCAAATCTTGGAATATAAAGCTCGTATTGGTGTATTGCAAGGTGAAAAGAGTGTTCTTTTGATGTTTTTTTGGTTATATTAGTGTGTTTGATGTTGTGTTTTGAGTTTGTGTAGTGTAGTTTGTTGTTGTATGGATAATGATCCGTGGATTAGGGGTTGTTAGTGAGGTTTCCATCGGAAAGTAACTCCTCCTAACACCCTGATGACATCCGTACGGTGATATATTGTTCGTTGTGATAATAGATGGGTTGTAGTAATTAAGTTGTGATATTTGGGTTATATAAAGTGATAGCAAATGTTTAGAGCTTGTTAGATTTGTTTTAGTGTTGGTTATGCTGTGAGGGGATGGTTGTGAGCCTAGGGAGGAGATCCTAGTGGTCGAATCCCGATGATGGACGTTTTTGGGTGTATGTAATCGTGGCATAGGGTCCATGACGATGTATTTGTAATATCGGGCCTTAACGCGATATCAATCGTGATCGGGTTAAGGCCCCGTGATAATAAAAATATGTGATTGTGGGTGTTTGGGGTTGTCTGGATGGCTCACATGCCCGTGGATAGCCCCGACATGTTGTGGATGCTTGTTTTAATTTACGACTCAAAAAATGGTTTTCAAAATAAGGCAAATAATGAAGATTTTGTAAAAGTGATCAAATTTAGGATATTAGATTCACGAGGTTTAAAGGTTAAGTGTTTTGGGCAAATTTTAATCCATGATTGATGAATAGGCTTTAGTTGGTTTTAAAACGTCATAAAAAATGATTTTGCAAATAAATAAATGTTTTCATTAAACTTTGTGCATAGGGTTAAAGAGTTCTAGAAGTTGCCCTCGTTTTATTTATATTAACTGTGAGAAGGCAATGTATAGTCTCGATTCCTATTTGACAAAAGTTTAAAACTATTGTTTTCTAAAAAGACATCTAAATAAAAAATCCTCAACGCTTTCGAAATTAAAATCAATCTTTCTTATAAAAAAGCGAAGCCTCGTCATTTGGGTCAAAGAACGTCCAAAACACTTTCCAGATAACACTTTTGCCATATAAAAATAAAAGCGAACTTTTATGCAAAACGCACCACAAACATTCATCTAGGCACGCACGCACACACACACGCAAACCACACATTTTAGGATTTAAAAAGGATAGGAAAATATCAAGATTGCGGTAACCGTGTTTCACGGAAGTCGGGGGGTGCCTAACACCTTCCCCTCGCTTAAGCAAGCCCCCGAACTCTATGAATCTCGGTTTGCGGACCAATTAATCGGAGTCACATATGAGCCAGCGATTACGAAAATAAATTCGGATGAGTTGGTACATCCATTTCAAATATACCAACTGGCGACTTTGGTCAATTGGCTCATAAAATATCGATCTCTCAAAACCCCGTCGACACTAAGCCGACCCTTTTCTAAACCACATTTAATTCAAAAGGCTAAAATTGGAAAAGGGCATTTTAATAATAAAAAACGAAACGGCGAAATCCCGGCGTCGACAGATGATTTATCTTGATCATAGAAGTTAGACTTCTAATTAAAGTACTAGTGCATTAACGGTGTGCATTAAACGAATTATATGATAATATTTTATTTATAAAATATTTTCACATAAATACTAATTTGCTAATGTTTCTTAATTTTGAAATAATAATGGACTTAATATTGTTAAATATTCCAACGAGTGAAATTACATTGTGTTAATTAATACCTCGGAATGTTAATTAATATATTTAATTAATACTAGGAACATTATTATTGTCAAAACATCTATAAAAAATTTTATAAAATAATTTATTACTGATCATAGAATCTTGGTCAAATCTTTTAATATTTATTATTAAAAGGATTGATTTAATTGTTAAATCAATTTATGATCAAATGAAGATAAATTATGAAATTATGAAATTAGTTTAAATATATTGGAATTATCTTTAATTCTAAAATATTTATGTACATCTATAGAGAAAATATTTACAGTTAATTAATAAAGAGTTTATTTTATTTAATTTCTGAACTGAAATACAATTACAATTATTTAGTTGAATTAATTGTAATTAATATTTATTTAGTATATTACTATTAGATAACAATATATGAATAAGTATTGGAGTCAAAATAGGAATCCCTTAAGATCCCCATTCTAGCCTAATATGAATCAATTTAATTAGAGAGATAATGATCAATAATGATATAAATATATCATTGATCAGATATGTTATTATTCCAAATTAGAGGAAAGACCAAATAGCGTATACTCTTTCTCTTCTCCTAAGAAAAACACGTAAAGTATTTTTCAAAAAGGTGTTTTAAAAATCACACTCCAGATTCAGCATAAGCATAAGGTCATAGGAAGGAAGATCTTGAAAATACTCGAAAATTGAAACGTATTAATCTAACCAAGCACTAAGTAACAATTCAGGCTATAGTTACATAGTATATATATAATTTTTATTTTGTATAAAATCATAAAGATAATCCTATTTTATTAAATTTTTAAAATTATTTTTTAGAGAATTTTTCTAACAACCACCTAGTCATATTTTTGTTATAATCTTGATATATGGTTGATGTCTAAATCCTTCAGTCTAACAAGCCAAGAGTTATATTTCTCTCTCTCTCTCTCTCCTAGGAGAAAAGATGACAAAGAATAAGTCTAGGTACACAAACACTAAATACAAAATTAAATACTACATTGATCTTAGTAATTAAAAATTGTGTGGTTATCTTGAAATCCGTGTCATACACATACTTTTAATGGATAAGATCAATGTTGTGTTTAATTTTTGTATACATATACTTATCCAGGGACAAAACAACAAATCCAAGCCCCTTTCAAACATTTAGTTATGCTTCTATATCAATTTCTCACAAGTCAAATCTAGCTGCTAAACTTCAAACCCCCCATTTTTCATTTCTTTAAAGCCAAGCCAAAAACAAAAATGAGGGAGAAAGTAATAGAAAGGTATATTAATTTGTATATGTTTTAGTGTTTCTCTAAAATATTTGTTTTTATATATCCAACTACGTGAGTGAGATCAAATCATACAAAAACACCCGCACACACAGAGAGAGTGAGTAACAGAAAGGTCTACTTCTATTTTATATTTTTATCTACTTACTTTTGGTCCATCTATACATCTCTATAATAGTACTAAAGAGAAGGAAAAAAAACATATCTTATCACAAGACTTATAAGTACTTAGAAAATAAAATTAGAAGATCTAGAGGAAATTAATTAGGATTTTTCTTAATCTTGACGCGAATGTCCCATCCAAAGTGAGCTGAGAGCGCGGAGGCGATCGAAGTACTCAGCAATGGCTAGCAAACACCTCGCCGCTTGAGGAGTTGTAAGAAGATGATGCAGTCGATGAATTGTCTGATGCCTCAAGTTATCCGCCTGCAAGTTATTTTTTTAGTAACAACGTACATGAATGGTTAATTATATTATTATGCATTTATACTAACATGTTGTTAAAAAAATTAGTAGTAGTATAGTTATGAAATTATATATTCACTTGGCACATTTTTACATTAACTTGAATATGTATGAGAATTTCTAAATTCTTTATACCGGTGTTTAATGGTTTAATTCTCCAATTAAGAATTGAAGAAACATTCAAGATAGTTTTAATTATAACTCTGATTCTAGAAATAATACAAGAAAAAACTCTTTATTTCCTAGAAACTAAATCTATTATAATAACTGTTGGACTGTGTATTTTTACTAGCACAAAAGGGCTATTACTATTGGACTTCACCCCTGTAGGCCTATTCTGTCTAGTATTGCAATCCAGTAGGCTTGGTCCATTAACCTCAAGATCCAGATGAATAAACCGTTATTCGGTAGTTACCACTCAGACACTTATTTTCAGAGGTTATGGCAGCTACTTATCATGGAGAATGTGCATTACCTCTCCGATAATAACCATTGCACATCTGCAACGGTTAGAGGAGAAATTAAGACATCATCTATAAAAATGAGGGTTAACAATTCAGGTATAATCTAATACCAAATTTACCTACTAAGTTTTAAGTACCTCCATTATTAATATCTTTTGAGACTTATACTTACTCTCATGCCGGAGCTATCCCCTGATGGTTCAAACCGTCAATTTTTGGTTGTTTCATTGTGTACAGGTTTAGTGTCGTTGACAATGATCAAACGTCCCGACAAATTCAAGTGTTAATGGTAACAATAAAGTTATAGCATGTAGAATTAAAAAAAAATCGACAAATTATGCATGCTTTTTTCCTTTGCCATGTTTTGACACTAAACGAATAGCTAGGGATAAATGGGCATAGCTATATAGCCCAATCCTTAATAATTTAGACATGCAGAATTTACGCAAAATCAATGACTCACTATCAACTATTTATTCTAATTAGGAATCTTCGCAAACTGAGTAATATGGAATTTTAGCAAACTTGAACAAGTATTTCAAAGCCTAAAGGTGGTACAAAAATCCATATTCTTGTGGATTTATTTTTTCTTCAAAAGATTGTTAATTTGAGTAGTCAGGTAGGATTGATATAAATTCTCCTTTATTCTTCTTTGATCAAATGTTGTTCATACTTGCTATGCTCAAAAGAAAAACAAACAAAGACAGGTGCATCCACACCCGGAGGGCCCAAATATCTTAATTCATTTGATTACAAGCCTTAAATCTATTTGTTATTTGATGTCATAATAGAAATAACAGGGAAAATATATATAGTATGTAGAAGAAATATACATATACGAACAACGATTTCAAACTTTTGAAAACTGCATTAGGAAGGAACCTCTCTACTCTAGTGTTTGCCAGTATTTTCCGTGTAGGTCAAGATTGCTAAATTATGATGGACCGATGTCTTGCCTTTTGAAGTCAAACGGGTTATGATAATGAAATCGTGCAATATGGGCCTAAAATCTCTCATGATAGAGATATGTTTAGGCCCACATCTGTCCAGTCCAGCTAATGCCTTTTGTAACCGTCTATCTTTCCATTTAATTCAATAAAAAAATGTAATGATGGGTGAGTATTATTTACTGAAATCCGTAAAGAATTTTGAGGTTCGTACTAGTAAATAGGATAGACCCAAGAAATTACCATACTCCATACATATCGTAACAACTAGTATATCTCGACTGCTCGGCTCCATCGTTCACGATGGGTTGATTGGAAGTTTTGAATAGGTCCACTAGTTAGTTAAGATGGACCCGCTTAGAAACTCTACAAATCCAATATGTGTGTGTATGTAACATGGATATGCAAATTTAGCTTCCTATTAATGTTCATACAGCAATACTACATTGCCTGTTCTTGAATATATTTTATGGAAATGATTTATAGGTGGCGAGTTGTTTAGGAGATAAAGACGTACCTGTCGAACAAAACCTTCAAGAGTGGAGAGCTTGTTCATGGCCATAGCCATCTGACCCATGTAGTTAGCCATGATTGGAGGGCAGCTTAGAGAATCTGAAACGATTATATCTGACAGAGATTGATTCAGTGCATCTAGGCCTTGAGACAGTGCATCTTCAGCTTCCTGGGTTGATTGTTGTAGCTGACAAATACCCAACAGCTGTTGCTCTGTCAATGCTTCTATCTGGTTCCCAATTATCTACTCAAACATAGAATGGTGTTAGTTAAACCAGTACTATTCATATTATACTACACACACGCACATATATATAAATGTATGTATATGACTATGAACACACATACACACGCATGCATGCACAAACCGAAACTACCAAAAGGGTATGGAAAAGACATGACTTTATGGCTGGGTACGGAATAATTCCCAACTCTACTCGAAAATAATGGAAAGCTTACCAATATATATTCATGATTTAAGTGTACTAGAATATATTTTCATTATGAAAGATTCTTACAAGTTTTACACCATGCAATTAATAACTCCTCTTGTACCCCACTCGTGCAACATCTCATCATATCTCTAACTCTACGAAAATAGTATAGAAAATCCAATTAAAGGAAGAGAAAAAGAATAAAAAAAGTTAAGCAAACCAAACTTAATTAGTTAAAGCTAGCTAGGGTTTGGCGTGCTTAACCTTTTAAACTTTATATTATTCCTACTAAATTAAATTAGTACTACAAGTTATGGAAGCTCTCCTCACTTCTCATTAAACCAAAATGTAAGTATACTTATACCGGTATATATGTAACTAATTTCCATGTGTGGAAATTAAAAGAAAATTACAAATATTTGGAAAATAGGGTTTGGATTGGATTTATATATATATATATCCACGCACCTTGATGAGGTCGGATGGGCGGAAGCCTCCCATCCACATGAAGCAGCGCTCAGCGGGAGTCTTCCAGGTACCGGAAACAAGATGAAAGACGTCGGTTTTAGCGACCATGCTTTTGAGGTTCATGATCTCATCAAAATGTGCCAAGCAGTTATCCACAAAAAGCCGGAGCTCGTTCTCCGGTAAATGCTCTTGCACCGCTGCTCGGAGCTCGCACATCATGCGATGGTGTTCTTCCAGCCATCTCCCATACTCAATATCAAACACTGCCGCATCTAACAAAACTCGTAAATAAACACACACATATAAAACGGAAACACAATGGAGGAGTGACCGATGTTTAGGAAATATACCTGAGCTTAGGTTTCCCATACCAAGCGGAAGTCTTTGTTCTGCTCCTACAAGAGCGCCTCCACCAAAGTAAACTCCCTAATAATGCAAAATCCAAAAGCTAGTTAGCTTAAAATCTTTATTATTTTTTAAAATAAAATTTAAAAAGCTTCTTCTTCTTCTTTTTGTAGAAAATAACTATGTATATATAGTGGGAATTTTAATTGTTTATTTTATGTATAAAGCATATATATATAAGAATTATTTGTCCAATATTAAGAGCAAATGGACGAGTACTTGAGCTCGTGCTCTTTGTAGATCTTGTTCCAATTGAGTAAGCTTCATCCTACTTGTCTCTAGCTGCTGAACATAGGCCTGTAATAAGCAATGTAAATCAGTGGATGATTAATGCTTATTGATATAAATAGTTAACAAGTTCGTGTGTGTGTATATATATAGGTCTAATTAAGTAATTAAAATTTTCTGTGTCCAGTACTGACCTTTTTCCTAAGCCTGCTTTTCCTAGCTGCCTCTCTATTTTGAGCAAGTCTCCTCAGTGTCTGTTTACAAATAACTTAATCAAACAACACTCTCCCATCACAGAACATGATCGATATTATGATCAAAATAATTTAACTTCCAGAAACGATGAAGCAAATTTAATTATATAAGGAGGCAATTAAGCACCTTAGGGTCTGGTGTTTTTGGTCCGTCATGCTCGGAACTTGATGTTAGACCCTTGCGGATGTTTCCATTTCCTTCACGCTGTCACAAATAATGAAATTACATGAAAACGTCTTAGAATAATAATATTAAAAGGAAAATGCAATCCCAGTCTACCAAACACATTGTTTTATACGAGTATAATTTAATTAAATGTATATGTTTGTTTGTCAGTTCTATATATATACTTTGACAGCTTTGGACGGTGGAGGCCCAGCAGGAGGAGGAACATCAGTAGTAGTAGTGTTGGGGCTAGATAAGTCCATGGACGGATCAGATGATCTCTTGGAGCCGCTGCTCAAACCCATCGTACTCATTGCCTACCAAACACATAACAAACCCATTATAATTACATTAATTCATCTTCTATTAGTAATTAATTAAGAAATGTAACATTTTAACGGTTTATAGAGATACCTTTGTGGATGATGTATCCCCAATATGCATCGGTTGAGATGGGAAAATGTTCAGTGTTGGTGGCCTCAGTCCAGAATTTTCTGCACGTACCATACATACATATAAAATAAAATTACAAATATAAACATGTATCGAGAGAGAATCTTTAAGTTTTAGCTTTCAGAGATGATGAATAGAGTTTGGGGGTCATGCATTTGTTGCTCTCTGCAACGCCTAACGGAAAGAAGATGGAATCAAACAGAAAAGGCTGGAAAGACCAACCCCAATCCCGAAAACATGTATAAATGGTAGCGTCCTTTTGGCAGTAAAACCAAAGTTTCCCAGAGAAAATGATGATGGATCAGAATAAGTTTGTTACATGTCGTGGTCCAAAACTACAAATTATAACAAATCAATAAAGAAGAAGAACATTTTATTTCTCAATTTTTTTTTTATATCTATGGAGTACAACATATATAAAAGGATCTGGTCAAAGAAATTAAAGTAGAATGCATATTTTGAACATGCATGCCTTTCTTGTGATCCATACATACGTACCCCGTTGTCCCACCAGATTCCGGGATTGTCAACAATTTAAATTGGACGAGGACGACATGGGTAGAGAGAGAAAATCATTATGAGAAATTGAAGAGGGGGGAATCTGATGGATGTGTACTCACGTCTTTGATCTTGGACTGTGGAGGAGGGGTCTTGGGAATCAAGGTAAAGAAGAAGGGCTTGATCCAATTCACCCAAATCATATGCTCCAGCTTTGCTTCTGCTCACCCACGCCAAATCACAAACCCAACCACAAGAACAAATTAGCAAGCGAATTAAGTATACATGTAATTCGTGGGGTAAAATTAGCGTACATGAAGTTGGGGACAGCTCGATTAAGCGTTGATGAGGATGATGTAATTGGTTGCATCATCATCCTCCCATAAGACATCTGATCATGATGATGATACTGATGATCATGTTGCTGCTGATGATCTGGAACTTCTTGTTGGTGGTGCATGATGTCGGTATTATTGGAAGCCTTGAAAGGAGCTCCACCACCTGCAACAAAAAGCTTGTTTTCGTGTCCTGGAGAAGAAGAAGTAAAGAAGAAGTAGTAGAAGATTGAAGAACAGGAGCTCCTCCTACAAAACCCACAAGAGAGAGAATATATATATATATTACTGATCAAGCTGCTGGCTGGGTATCTACTTTTTATCTTTTGTGTTGACACAATTATATATAGGAGTTGTATATAATTAATGATGGATAAATATTCATGGTGTTTTTTTAGCTGATAATCACGACCACCATAAATACATATATGGATGAATGATCTAGAATATATGGATCAGTCCGTTGCAGATTTGAACAAATTGGAGATAGAATTGCGATACAAAGAATTGAATGCTAAAGGCAGACCTCTTTTAACCACCCCCTCATCTTTCATTTTAATTTCTTCGCTCTATCTATCTATAAAATACTAGCAGACGACTTTGGCTAAACCAATTTTTCAGATAAAGCGGTCGCCAAGTTCAATCCACACTCTCTTTCTCTCTCCTCTCTAAAAATAGGTTCCATTCGGCAAAACCACTCGAGACCTGGAAGAAACTGCTTTTTTAATGTGAAAGTACCGCTCAATAAGGCCTATATGGCTTCCCTTATTCAGCCATCTCAGCCTCTGTTCGTTCAAACGACGAAAATGCCCTTACCTACTCTCCTATTTTACTTTTCAATTTTCATTTCATCGCAGCTTCATATTTTAACACGTAGAACATTGAGTTGAGGTGAGGCGGCCCCCCTTGTAGAAATATATATATATATATATATATATATATATATATATATATATATATATATACATGGAGTTTATAATTTTCATTTTATTTAATTTATCTTTACATTTTTCATAAAAATAACAAAATAAATTATGGTAGGTACGAATCTGTATGCATAATATTCAAACATAAAAGCAAATACGACATCAATTTTAACAATTAAAAAATAGATCATAATGGAATATAACACAAATTTTAACGTCATATTCTATTTTTTAATAGTTAAGATGAATATAGTGTTTTGATATTTATACTTATTCTTATGATAACATTTATGCCTTTATCTTGAATATCTATTAAATTTGATTTGCTACTTAGTAAGTAATTAAATGCAAGTGTTGAATTTTAATTACGGATTCTGAAAGATAAATGTAGTCCCCGTCTTCATCTCTCCGAGTCAAAATTCATATCATGTAACTTCTTTCTACAATTACTTCAAATTTAAAGCCTCAAATTTTGACTAATTTGCAATTTGGCCCATCCTAAAACTATTTCACTTTTATTCATAGTTCATGTAATAAAAATAGCTCTATTTTTGGGACATAAAAGGAATTCAATCTAATTAGGGACACATTGCCATTGAATCTAAGGTAAATTACTCTTGTCCATTTCAAAATAAGAGTCTTACTTTGATTTTAAAGTAAATACTTAGCTAGTAAAATTTTAAAATAATTTTAAAATTAATTTATCTATAAAAGAAAAGAAAAATATTATGGCAAAACATAGTATTATTTCACTGAAGTTAACATTTTTTACTTAATACATCATTAAACTTTTAATTTTATAAATTACTACACTAAAATAATTATAAAAAAAAGCAATCGGGTCATTCCATCAAATTAGATGGATGGAAGTTAACTTTGTTTTCTACATGTCTACTTTAAAAATAAAATAAAAAATGACAAGAAATGGCATGGATAATTTTTTAAAATATAAAATAAAAATAAAATAAATTTTTAACAATACAAATAAAATTAACATAATCTTGAAAAAACTTCAAAAAAAATTAAAATAAACTTGAAAATTTATAATATAAAATTCAAAACAAATTTTTTTTGTTTAAAAATAAATAAATAAACTTGAAAAATAAAAAAAAATTAAAACAAAATAATAAATTTTTAAAAAATGAATTTGAAAAATGACAATAAATTTTTGTTAATTTTTTTTGAAAATTTTCAAGATTTTTTAATTTTATTTGAATTTTTTCAAGATTTTTTAAAATTTATTTGTATTTTTAAAAACTAATTTTAATTTTATTTTATATTTTTAAAAATTATCCATGTCATTTCCATGTTATTTTTTTTAAATAGGCCTGTAGGAAAAAAATTAACTTTCATCCATTTAATTTGACGGAATGACCCGATTATTGTTTTCTAATTAGTTTAGTATAATAAATTATAAAATTAAAAATTTAATAATGTATTAAATAAAATATGCCAATTTCAATGAAATAATACTATGTTTTGTCAAAAGATTATCACTCACAATTTATTAGAGTTAATTTGGATAAACTACTACCTTATACTAAGAAAAATATTAATGCAATAATTAATATGGTATTCTATCATCGTGTCATGTGATGAGATCCAATATTATCAAGTGAGAAGAATTATAAACATGTTTTTGAAATAAAACAAATGCATTGAACAATCACTTCTCACAACAAGCTTATATATATAGAGAGAGAGAGAATTCATCTAAAATAACGGTTTATTATGAATATTATTTTAACAATTATATTTATAATTATTCGTCATAATATTTAAAGACTAAAATTAAATGAAATTAATACTCCATCACTAAAGACTCCAACAATAAAAATATTCTTTTTAACAATGCAAAAAATTATTATTATATCCTTCTATGTAATTACTCACCGCAAAAACTATACTCCTTTGGTAAAAAGATGGTTTAGTTGGGGCACAAATGCAGTAGCTAATGCAGGCCAATGACATGGCATGATGTTGATCAATTAAAAATATTTATTTTATCTTAAAATAGTTAAGCATGATTAAAATGAGCGTATTCAAGGATCCGAATAGATGAATAATCAACTTATATCAATTCCTTTCGGCATAAATTCTTCAACACATGTGATTTTAAAATTATTATGTTTGACTTTTAATTGTTAAGCCCAATACATTTTTGACACGTACTTTATAAGGAGTCTCTGACTCCGCCCCACTGAAGCATCTGGGATTCTGAGGTCCCTCAGCCGTCACCCAATTTTAAAAGGGCAGTTTAGTCGAGAGTTGACACGTGTGCGACCACTATTTTTGATGTGTTGGGTGTTGGATGCACATTTGAGAGTGCTAAACTTGGCATCAAAATGGCCGCTATGGAAGTATAAGAGGGGCCACATTAGACCGGTCCCCACCTTCTCTGTTAGTGAGGGCCTGAGGGGAAACAGATTCTATTACGCAATGAATTACATATATATATATATATATATATAATAGGTAAAAATTAAAATATAATTATATTTTATTTAATTATATAAAATTATATTAATCATAATTTAATTTCGTCACATAAATATATATATTATTTTTTTTAAATAATTAAAAAAATAGAATTTTTTAGTATCCTTTTTGATCTCTAACACATGTTATTGCGTATATGTAATAAATATTAAGAATTCATTACATGATGTTAAACAATTTATGTGCAATAATAACACGTGTATTTATTAAGTTTGAGACATTTAGCGTTACTTAATCTTATGTGACTCTAGTTTTTTTTTTTTTACCGTAATTTATTAAATTTGAATATCTTTATCAATTATAAGGATAATATAAAAGAGAATATCCTCAAGCCAATAAGTAGGGAAAGACAAATCAGATGACTGAGCTAATTTAACTAAACCATATCCAGCACAGAATTAGCATTTTGACGAACATGACTAAAACTAATATCCTCTAAAAAAATCTAAGATTCAGCAATCTTCAATCATGGCACCAAAGTACGAAAAATCAAGTTTGGACGAAGATAAACGATCAATTATCCGCTTAGAATCACTCTTCATAATCACCTTGAAAAAAAATCATGTTTCTAATAAATAATAAGATCTGTTTAACAACAATCGCATTCGTGACATCAACAATAAACTAGCACAAACAATTTAACTTTATTCGAATTTGCTTAACAAGTGAGTTCATTTAATGGATCGAGTTAATTAAAATAATTACTCTTTGTTTATTTAAATTTAGGTTATTCGATGGAAATATTAGGATGCATTTCTGTCGTGATTTTAATCTCTTTGTTATATATCAAAGGAGAACGTTTTCTGGTAGTCCCTTTTAACTTATTAAAATAAAACATAAATCCATAAAAATCCTATGAATACACTCCCGAACTATATGCCTCGATCATATTGTACACCAGTCCATGAATGAATCCTATAAATTCTAGATTAATTGCAACATTTTTTTGGAAAAATATATTCATGGTGTAGTTGTACCACTCCAATCAGTTTTTCAAAGTCAAACTTTACTATAACAATGACGATGTTTAAAACATAAATGTAAACATTAATATTATGTTCGGATTAAAAGAATAAAATAAAATAAATAAATGAAATAATTCATCTCATTCAAATTAGAATGAGTTATTTCATACCCTCCCATAAGAAATAAAATTTATAAATTTGAGAGAAATAAAAATGATTCATTCTATTTCAATAGTAACTAAACACAATTTTTTTTATTTTATAAAAATGAATAATTCAATTTTCATGTTCATTCATCTAATCTAAATAACGTAACATAATTATTAAATGATGCTGATGAAATTTAATTATTGCTTCCGAACCTTGACCTCCAGTTTGTTAGCTAGATCTCTAAACCTAATAAAACTTATTTTAAGATAAACTTTTTTATTAATTATTCGATATATAAGAACCACATAACATGAAATTTTTTCATAAATTATGTGGTTATACCTATTGTTTGTATATTTAAGTAGACGCATTTGAGGATTTCCAAAGAAGAATAAAATTTTCAGATAATATATATCAATACATAATTTATTAGTTACCTATTAACAATTTTATTTTATTTTTAATTTGACTGTCTTGTCTAAGGAGTTTATTTAGTTTAGAATATTAGTGCCAAAAGTGGACAAAGCGAAACAAATCTCTCTATAGATTTATGCAGTAGCTAGGATTCTTAGTTAGGTTAAATTATATTGTCGCATAATTTTTTCTTTTCTTTCCTCAACCATCCCCTTGGGAGATAGACTTTTTGTTTAATAAAATTTAAATAGATAAAAACAAATTATTTGGGTTAGGTATATCGCTATAAATCTTGTGCTTAAATTAATATTGTTAGGAGACTATTTTACGTTCTTACCAACTCCTATTGGATGAGACGACCTTTTCGAATTAAAGTTGTTAAAAAAAAACAAAAAAAACTACCTACCGACCATATATAGTTTATTCTTTTCAAAATTAAAAATATATTTTTAATTAAAATGATAACTTTAAAAGAAAACGTTATTTTTTATACATATTCTTAAATAAAAATGTAGTGCGTAATGGTAGCATGATAATATTCAATATTATTATAATTATAAATAGTGACATGTTAAACATTTTATATTATTTCAAAGTCTAAAATTAAAAATTTATTCACTAATTTTAGAACAGATTAAAAAAACTTTAATTCTTGAATTAAATGGATGGAGTATGTGCCTTTAATTTACTCTTACGAAAATCTAAATCGCAGTTGTGTCATCAGTCTCGCTTTTCTGCTCACCATCAGTTGAAACAATTCTTGGAAATATGTAGTTTTCGTATACAATGACACCAGAGAAACAATTTCCATTATGATTTTAATTAACAATGTGGAATCAATTAGTGTGAATAGAATAATGGAGGTGAAAAGACACAATCATCATTTATTTAACAATCGAACCCTAAGGGTGCAAATGGCATAGCCCTTTACTTGTTTGCTAGCTAGAAACTTAAAGCTAGCAGTCTGGTGGTGATTAACTTTTTTTTATTTATTTATTTTGAAAAATCGCATTGTGGTGAGAAGCTACAAATACATAGAATTTCATAATCACGACCCTTTTTCTCATTCAGAAGTATAATAAACTCATATTATTGTAAATCAAATGTGGTACTCCAATAATAAAAACGTATCTGTTTATTGCATGTGTAAAATCACATGCTCAAATATAATACTCGGCAAGAATTTATAATTTAACATGTATCTTAGAAGCTTAAATGACATAAGTTTTTCTTAGATTTTCTCTAATTCTCCTTATAACCCTATAGCCCATACTCCTCTATAAGCTCTAGGATGAAATACACTTCCTTAGAATTAAATTGTAATAGTATAAATTTTAAAATAAATAATTATATTATCGTTGAAATTAAATACACATTTATGAAATAAATACTCAGTATAGACGTAAATAAATACTCATCAAAATAATTGTGTACATTAAAAACTTCTACTAAAAAAACTATATCCTAAGAAGCAAGAACTAATGATGACCCTTCAACTTCCTAATGGTCTGCTTCATTTGGTAGCTAGATTCCTATAATAGTGCCTTGCCGCTGTTGTTTATTCTTCTATTTTGACTCGAAATTTAGGTCACCCACTCTTCCATAAAATAGAAAGAAAGAAAAAGGTACTTAAAAAATATCCCATTATTTTTCTAAGAAGAAACAAATAATAAGCTCCATTGAAAAGTCAATCATCATTTTTTATATTCTTATTTAAATATGAGTACTGACTTGGTAACATAATCACCCCTTTAACCATAGGAGGGGTTCGGCAAAATCTAGCCTAAAGCTGACTTGATATCCAAAATTTAAAAATAAAAAAAGAAGAAGAAAAAAAAGAAAGAGAATATATAATAGAAATTTTCATGGCATATTAAGGTCGTCAATATTAATTAATGGTCATTTAAACTCTAATCAAATATATTAGCTCTTCTCATATCATAATCAACGCACTATACATACAGCACATCAGATTTTGATCAACCATCATATATACAGATTCAATGTATCAGGATTTTCGATTTCAAATGATTTTTTATGCAGTATAGTTAGTTTACACCACCTTTCAATCCAAGCTACCACCATTATTTTTAATTGTTGACTATACATACATAATTGAGTATTTGGTCAACTAGGAATTACATATATATTGTTAATCTCAGTTCTATAGGAATTAATTAGCAATAACCTATACTAATTATATATTAAATACATAATTCTTGTGATTAATTTTGATTTGTTCTTAAAGTTTATTAATTATTCGAGTTTGTCTTTCTAATTAATTTGTGTTCACCACTTACTAATTAATTTGGTTTTTCTAAATAGTGTGTAGGTTGTCTAACAGTTTCTTAATCGCAGCGTGCTTTTAGACCTAATCTTGGGTTTTCTTAGTCGGTAATATTACCATTTTTATATGTATTGGCTAGCTGACTATCCCCGATATATATATATATATATATATATATATATATAAACTATTACCATTCATTTAGTTTATTATGTTAATTTAATTATAAATATCATAAATTATTTTTAAAAATTATTAATTATAAAATTTATTATTTTAAAATTATTAAAAAATCAATATAATAAAGCTAGAGCGGACACATGTATCCAAAATTCGCACCTAACGATCATGAAATGTACGGAATGGTTGTCACGTAGAAAAAGGGCAAAAGAGGGTCGAACGTTGGGGACATCTATTTGCATGCACTTGACTAGGCCCGCTAGCTTGGGCTCAAAGGAAGGATATGAAAAGTAGAATAGACTAAATTTAGCAAAATCCCAACTTTTGTTTTTATAGCTCTGGTACGGGGGTTCCGTATTTAGTTTTTAGACCAACAAGGTCTTTCTTAATAGCCTAAAAAGAGTCTCATTTCTATTTATAATGGTACAAAATAATATAATGACTTTAAATTTAATAGAATAATTTTCTTATCATATCATCACTAATAACTAAACAATAAATAAATTTAAGAGTAAACATAAAATTATATTCTTAATTATTCATAAAGTTTGCTATTGAAACTATTTTTGGGGAACAAAAATAAGTTGTGATTAAACCTGATTTTCTTTTTTTTATCTTTTTGGTGTAAAAAATGCGAGGTAAATAAAATATACCAAACTTTCGATGACACATTGCACACACAACAACTATACACATATAAAGGAGCCCTCACCACACTTATATTAGGACCGAAACTTAAAAATTCTCCACAAGCAAAGTGTAAGATCTGGAGTTGTCATCCAAACCATTCGTTGTGAATTGAAATCGAACCTAAATTTTGAGAGAGAGAAACAACTTGCTCGTTGTGTCTATAGAATGTCCCTGTACATCTGGACCACGACGTATTTAATCTGTAAGCAACAACCGATGACCATAACCAAAGATCCCGGGAATTTATCAGCTTATGAGATATATCTTATGGGTACAGAGTCATACAAATCCTCCTTTCTATTTCTATGGTTTGACCACTAATGTCCCTTTGACCTTTTTACAATCCACCTAGTATTTGTTTGCTTCACTTTTATTACTTCTCTTTATCCCGCAAGGCTAGCAATGCCGCCATGTATTTCTTTAATTTAAAAGTCGCAAAACTCCACGGATCACATTAGGCCTTCAATCTTATTTATTTCTATATACATTGAGTGCCTATTTCAATATACAGTACTGCTATATAGGTTATGTGTCTATTTTCAATCGAAATCCCGTAAACATTTGGAATTAGAAATATTTTATTAAATATAGTAGTGTTGACTTGATGACATGTGCATTTGAGACTCATAAAATTACACCAACAAAATAAAAGATTAAAAAAAAGTACACCTATATGATTACATTATGTAGGAGATGAACATGATATATAAAATAGTCGACTGTATTTTGGTTAACACTTAAGACTGTATAGTAATATAGAAGTAAGCTACTATTACACAGTTCAGGCTTTTGTACCATTTATACACCAGCAATTACCCGTTTAAAGAGTCAGATTCATGATGCATAGTTTAGTTTAAAGAACCATACGGATTAATCAACTCATATTATGCTTTGTTGATGCATACAACACCCACAAATTCATTCCATCTAAAGGTTTTGGTTCACATGAGCTGACAATAAATGCTAATACCCATTTATAGTAAACTAATACTAGTCCTCCTGCTACGCCAAACTGTGATATTTATGTTTCTTAATTTATAATTTAGCTTAAAGTATTAAAAGATGACCGTACATGTTCTGTACTTGTGATGATCAATACAAAACTCACATCACATTTAAAAAAAAAAAATAACCATATGATAAAAGTTAAAAAACATATGTGTGCCATCTGCAGTTCCCATGCATCCAACAAACCTGTCAGTAACATTAAAGATAGAGATGTTCAAGACAAGATTAAATAAAAAGCACAAACCTGGAACACTACAAATCAACAGGAGCGCTCATTGCAGAGTCAAACTTTTGAACTGAATTCTCATGAAAGACATAAATAAACCACAAATCAAGAAAAGCTAATAGTTTCAGGAGAGATCTTACACATCATACAAGGACCCAACATTCACCGCTAGGTGAAAGAAAAGCAAATAAGCTCCAACTGTTTCTACATCTTCTCACTGACTGAAATGAACGGAGACCAATATGGGAAGATCACAGGAATGGCAGATAAAAGTGGCTGTGCTCATAGCATGCAGTCAGTCCTTGCTGGCAATCTCCTGAAGAAATTGAGCTGCACCGAAGGCAACTTATGACGGAACCTTGGATGTCTTAACACATAAAATCCTGTGAGAAGGGCCACAACTTGGAAAGGAGTGACATAGAGAACGATAGCAGCAACTAAGCAGAAAATCACAAACAGCGCTGTAGCTCTAGGATCTCTCCAACTTAGCAAAGACTGCAGCCTTTCCCCCTGAGTTGCCAAGTCACCAACCACAGTCTGAATCCTCCCAGCGATGCTTCTCAAACGATCATATCTCATCCTTACAATGTCAGCAGGACGTGAAGTAGGAAATGTATCAAATTCTTCGTCCAGTTCATCAAGATGTGCATTATCAGCACAAGAGAGGCGAGTGTCCATGTGAGGAGGATGTCTCGGCCTCCATCTGTAGTACCAAACTCCAATCAAGAAGAGGTAGAGGAAAACTGTTGGTAGAATTAGTTCAGGATATAAAACCAATATTAAGAACAAGATGTGAATCAGAACAGTGGTAATGGGGTTCTTCCAATTGCAAATCTGATCAAACCATCTTCCAACAGCAATTAACCCACCCAAAACTCCCATGATTCTGAAAAAATTAGCTTTACTTCTTCTCATACTCCACATGTGAGATCCCACATCCAGCATATACTCCACCACCTCTTTTCTCAATGGTGGCTCAGCACGACTAAGCCTAATGGAAACGATCTGAGTGGCCTGGTGCCTCAAGCTATCGAGCTGACTAACAGTTAATGGATGAATGTAGTGCATTTTTGGCAACAGCGTTTGTGAGTACATATGCATCATATTCAGCAAAGAAGAGCAGGTAAATCTCACAGCCAAATGAATTTCCCCCATCTTTTTCACGCCAGATGGATGTAAAGCCAAAAGTGGATATGAATGTGTGTAGACCCTATCGGTTTCAAGGGTAGAGAGACGAATCCTGACCTTTCCAATCCGTGAATCCTTAGCTCCTCCAGCTTTATCCCCTCCATGTAAATGACAGTTATCAAACACCCCAATAGTTATAACAGTACAGGGATCAAAAACCTCCCAAGTGTACTGCTCATTCCACTTGGGGGAAAAGCTATCTATGATTGTCCTCGTCCGGATCCACTTTTGACCGTACTTGGCAACACAGTAAGCATCTGTTGTTGCCCGTCCATCTTTCGTTTTCATCGGTGATAATCCATGAGCATTCAAAATCCCCACCTCAAGAACGCCAATGCTGGACTTCCACAACTGTTTTACAGTCGGTCTAAGATCACTACTATAGTGAGTGGATTCATCCAAAACATGATATCCACCTTCCAAACAGATTCTCATATGAATCCTACTGGTAAACTTGATTTCCTTCTTCTTTTCCCCCTCGATAACAACATGCTTTTCAATATTGTACCACCTACTATTCAGGGGTTTATGATCTAACCTCCTGTCCACATAATTTAGAGGAATCGCACACCTTCCCAAAACTTCATCCTTGTTGGGTGCAACTCTATCTTCCACACTCAAAATCAAGGGCTCCTCAAATGGTTCTGCTGCTACAAACATTAAATCCTCATTCCACATTGGATTAATAGATTTACTCATAGAACTTCTAGTTCTCAAAGCCTGGTTTCCAAGGATAGCCTTCACAAAAACATCCGGGAACCTAGTCTTGTCACTGGGTTGCAAGTCCTGAGCTTCAATCACATTAACCCTGAGATACCAAAGCTTAGGTGACAGATACACCTTAGAGCGTATGTTTGCAAGACCATCAGCACCACTAACAGTAGCAGCATCTGAATGCCATGCTTCAGGAAATGCTTCATCAGCTTGAGTGCCCCACCAAACAGCTAACATCAGCTCTCCCTTAACCTTGTCCCCTTTCCTATCTTCCAGTCTATACCACTGTGGGGCCAGAGGACTATCTGGAGGAACCCGTTTAGGGACCTCATTGAGGTCGAATAAAACCCGGCCCATGAAATCATCCTTCATAACATCCTTGTCCTTTACAGTGACCTCAAGCACAGTGGCCTGAATCCGATCTTTTGAGAAGGCAAAAACCTGGGTCCATTCAGGATTTGATTTCTTCTCAAAATGACGAGTTGTGCCCTTATAATTTCCTAGCTTAACTTCAACATAAGGGTCACAACTGCCAGTAATATCCTTTGCGGGTAAATCTTTTGCTTTCACAACACGAACATAGAGGTATTGCATTTGCTCAACAAGGTCATAGGTGCTCGTGAGTTTATCGCCAGTGACCTTCCCACCACCAAGGTGGGGGTTGGTCTCCCTGAGAGAAAAATCTTCTTGTGGAGGTCTCTGCATTTTCTTGGTTTAATTTTCCAAATGATTCACACCCAAACAAGGGAGTTGAAATTGAAGGTATAGCAATGGTCAAGAAAGCAGATGCTTGGAAAATCAAAGTTCCCAAAATCCTAAAGTATGGGGAACACAAAATTTTACTTGGCTTTACCAGAGAGAAGCAAATTCAGCAACCTAGATACACAGAAATTTTGAAAGCAATAAAACTTTAGAATTCAGAAGACGGAGAAATGATCAAACCAAAAAGGAGCTAAAACCTTGGATGTCCAATACATGATGAGTTGAGAGCGTTAAAAATAAGAAATGACCTGTTTGAATCATGACAGATAAAGGCAAAAAAACTCTGTTCAAATCTTCAGATCTGAATGCTTCTCACCTGTGAGACACATTTAAGAAAAGTAACCCCAAGTTAAACCACAAATACAAATAACAAAATCGCGGCAAACTATCCAAACAAATTACTTCAATAAAAAGCACATATAATTCAAAGAAAAAAAACCAAAAAAAATCCCTAAAGGAAGACATCCCTACATAGAGAGAGAGAGATAAACTGCTGACATCAATGAACAATCATACTCAGGAAAGCTCGAGAAACCCTAGAGTCATGAATTAATGAATGTAAATCAGAATGTAGCAAGATTATATCGCCGATACATAAAAGAGAATGAAACTCTATGTGCGTATATATACATACACATAAATGAAACTAAAGAGAGAAGATGTAAATACCTCAAAGAGTGTATAAATCATGGAAGGTGTGGATGGATTGTTGATAAGGTTGAAGAAGAGGCTGCAACAATGGAGTTTTCCACTTCCTTTACTTTTTGTATCAAATTAGAGGAAAAAGAGAGAGTCTAGAGAGAAAAAGTATTGGCCTAGAGAGAGAGCTAAGTGAGGGTTTTAGACAGAGAAAAAGGGAACCGGTAATGTATGTATGTCTGTGTGAGAAAGAGGAGAGAGGGAGGGAGACAGAGAAAATCTGATGAACGAATGAATGAATATCTAAAGAATACACCGCCCCATGGAAGGACCTACATGCGCTTGCTTTACTGTCTCTGTGGCATCACCAGGGAACTCGGGTCACGCGCAAGAGAACTGTGGACGGATCCTCGCACGAGCGCCATCCCCAGTTTTAAGGGATTTCCACTAGTTTACGGTTGGATTTTCTTAAATGTGTGCATTAGGGTAGACACTAAACGCGAAAAATAATATATAAATATTATTTATTTATGTAGGCGCACTGAATTTAATGTATAAAAAAATAATATATTAGTGGATCTCATGTATTGAATTCAGTGCAACTATATAAAAAAATAATTTTTAACGGGTCTCATCTCTTATTTTTCGCGCTTAGTGTGTGTCCTTAGGGCACACATTAAGCGGACCCCTTTCCTAGACTAAAATATTTTTATGTGTTTCTATTTTATTTATAAAATATAATTAATACTGCTAATAGTTTTTTTTAAAGGTTTTTCAATAAGGTAGTATTACATCTAAACATTTAATTTTAACATGTGTACACTTAATTTATAATTATTATTAATAATAAATTAAAAAATTAATATTTTTATATGAAAAATGATACTTTCACAATTATTTATGGAGACTGATATTCACTATTCTTATAAAAAAAAATTATGTGTAAATATAAAATTTTCATATAAAAACACCAATTCTCGTAAATTAATGTCATTAATGATACAAATACTTTTTTTTTATAAAAGCATAATTAGGTAGTTCAATTGCAATTTTATTCTTACATTGTGTAGACGTTTTTCTTTAATTATATGCGAATTTGATTTCTCACTATGTATTATGTATATATAGACAGTGATATTTTTACATAATTTTTTAATATTTTTATATATAAATTGTCGCTATAGACCTATTAGCGACGATCAAAACTATCATTGTAAATCTATAATAACACTTTTCAAGTAAAAATATTAAAAAATTATGTAAAAATATCACTTTCTTATATATATATATATATATATATATATATATATGAACATGTTATCTCAATACTCGTGGTCAATTCTCTCACTATGTGTGGTGAGCGAGCATGTGAAGTTTTTTATTGATATTATATACAATTCATCCCAATTGTTTAGCTTAAACTAAAAAAAAATGTTATTGATATAATACTTTTTGTTATTTTTTATTTGTTTTTTAAAAATTTATTTATTTTTTATGTCATTTGTAGTTTAAAAGTAATAATAAATGACTTAATTATCTATATTATCTCTCTATATTGAAAATTACTATTTCTGTCCCTTTTTATTTGTCTTTTTAGAGAGAGATTTTTATTTTTTTTATTTGTCATACGTAGATTTCAAAAAAGTATTAAATGCTTAATTTTTTATATTATTTTTTATAATTAAATGCTAATTTACTTTTATCGCACCTTTATAATAATTTTAAAAGTCTAATATTAAAATTTTATACTCAATTTAATTAATTAGACAAAATATTAATTACATTTTTTGGTATATCATAAACATAAAACATCGTCTTAAATACATAATTAAATGAGCAATCCCAAAGTTCAATTTAGCTTGCCCGACCGACTTATAAAATGTGTTTGGCTATATATATGACACTTTGGGAACTTAAGCTATTAATTATTCTTAATTAATAATTTCTCGGTTGAGTACATATTGTTCAAATTCTTTCAATACAATACTATTAATTGAGTATTTTGCTTTTTATTTTAATTAAGAAACCAACTCACTTGATTAATGGAGTAAATTGATTTTCATGGGCTCAGACTGACGGCTGATTCAGTTGTGCTTTTTATAAAATTCCGACAACAGTGACAAAACTAGTTAGTCTATGGGATGAACAAATATATCTAATGACTATTAACTTGTCGGAAATAAATATATACATCTTTTATTTTACAATTAATATAAGATCAAAATGACAAAACAAGAATTTTGTAAATTATATTCTTTATGTTGTAAATCTTTATAAATTTTAATGTTTTAAATTAAATTCTTATATATATATATAGGAGTTTTGCCTGCATATATATTCCGGTTGTGCTCCCTCAGTCTCTATGACCAGTTGCTTGTTCTTGAACAACTCCGGCCATATCTTAAATGCCCTTCACTTTCTCTCCGGATTTCAAGCCTGTTTTTGATCTTTTTTTTCATTAAATTAAGAGTCCTCAAAAGGACCAAATTTATTGATCAAGGAGCCTTAAAAGCAATCAACGACCTAACAGAGTGATGTACGTACGTACATCATTAACCAGCCAATAAGTTGGGCGATGAACACTAATTGATTGTGCAGAGGAAGTAAGCTCATGCGCAACCTTATTACAAGCCCTCAGAACATAATTAAACCTCAACTTCTCAAAACGAACGAGCTTGTAAAGAGAAATATGTATTCCTCCAAAATTGTATTCAAGTCGGACGGCGGACTCTTCAACACCATTCCTTGCTAATCGATGAATAACCGTTTTAAAATCCCCTTCCAAGAACAGCATACAGCACAGCTTGGCTATCGAATAGCAATAACCTCAGCACATACAACTGAAATATCCTCACCACAAATTTGTCAATTCTTGCTCCCAAAACAGCACCTGACGCATCATTCCATTTCGAACCACCCTCACGACTCCCCCGGTTTGAGGGGTTTTTTAAGAACCTCCTAGATTCAGAACTGTAAAAACTTTAAGCTCCTGCCTACTAAATAATTCACATCCTCTACGTACTGCATGTCCATGTAGAACGTTGTTATGATGATTCCATATTCGCCTAGCCACCATAGCTATCTTACATAAGTCCTCTTTACCGAGAGATTTAGCCATGGATAGCTACCAATTAGCAAATTAGAACATTGAAATCCCAAGAAGCTAGCTAGGAGCCAAACCATAATGCCATGTACCGCATGCAGTACCTACTCTTCTGAATCTCCACAACGAGGACAAGTAGTAGATAAACTCATGCCTCTTCTTTGCAACTGGAGTCTTACAGAAAGGACTAGTTGTAGATAAACTAGCGCATGCAGCCCGTTTTTGATCTTTTGTATACGTGTAAATCGGCACGTTTTTATTCACTCAGCAAAGGGTAAAAAATTTAAGTAAGTGGTTCGTTTTTTTAAAGTAAAAATAAATTCCGTCTTAAAATAAAAGTTTTAATTGACTTTTTGCGCATATTAAGAAAAAGAATAAAATGACAAAATTATCCATATTTAAATTCTCATTTAATTGCATAATTTTTTATATATGAGTAGTGATACTCCAAAAATATGCATAGAGAATAGAAATATGACAATTAATACTAAGGATATTATAAATAATTTGTTATAAAAAATAAATTATTTAGGATAAATAGACTTTTAACTTAGGCCTATCTAAATTAATAATAAGAACTTTTATTTTGGAACGGATGGAGTATATCTCTATCACCTATTTAACTCTTTATTCTCTAATATGTATTTATATTTGAGTGCTTTTATTCAGTTATAATTTATATATTTTTTCACTATCAAATGATAATCTTTCTCATCTAACAATGCGTTAATTTTTCCCGTGACCCTAACGTTTTTTTACTGCTAAAATGAAAACATAATTTTTTCCATTTATTTTTCTAATTTCCTATGTTTCTCAGACTCCTTAGGCTACAAAAGAGGACAATTGGGAAGACTCTTTGCCTTTGTTATTTCACTTTAACAAAATTAGTTTAGTTAAAAATAATCTTACTTGCAAAAATATCGAATAAGGTTGTAAAAATATCACGCTACATATCAGATAAATTTATTAAAAAAGATATAATTTAAATTAATAAATGATATATTTGTATATGTTGCACGCATTTAGTTTTTCATTTGTTTAATGTTAACATAATTATAAATGTGTCATTCACTAATCCAAATTATATACACATATTTATAAATGCGTCATTCATTAATCTAAACATGGTCGTTTTGATAAACCTCTACATAGACAATATAGGTTGGCACTCTATATATTGTTTTTTTTTTCCTAATAAATTTGTGTTTTATTTTATGTTATATTATATTGTTAAATATGTAAACAGAAAAAAATGAATTGACAAGAAACTGATTATTAAACACTAGCATATTATTATTATTAAATTTGAGAATATTATGATAAATTATCAAAAATATTAAAACAACTTGCACACAAGTAATTTAATATGTTTGACAAATAAGCTGATTTTTTTAAAATAAAATACGAGCTAAAAAAAAACTCATAAATATTGTACTTAACTTAAAACTAATTTATAATAAACTGTGACAAAACCTGTTTTTTTTTTTTTTTCTTTTTTGCTAAATAAAACGCTACCTTTCCAGTACATTTTTTTTTAAAAAAAAAGAAAATTGAAATAAGGCAATAAGCTATAAAATAATGTGCAACAAAGAAGGCAATAAACTAAAATAATGCACAAATAATTCTGTAAGAATCAAAAAAGTCAACTTTCTAAAATGCTCAAACCCTAACACTGTATTTATAAATTTTAAAATATATATAAAAAAATTAAAAAAAAGAATAAAAATCTTTGTTTATGAGTTTTTTTGGAAAAAAAAAAGGACGAATTTTTTTAAAAAAAATTCACCCAAAGTTAACTAAATTTTCTTAACTTCACCTTCTTCCCTCTTAAAATTTTTAATTTTTTTTCCCCCAAACTCACAAATACAGTATAAGCCTCCTACATCAATCACATGTGACATGACTATTTGACCACATGGTCAATAATATCTTTTAGTCTCCTCTCCCATATCGCCACGTCAGTTAAACTCCATGGACCTCAGCCGCTTCTGATCAATTCTCCTCTCTCTCTCTCTCATAATTCATCATCTCCGAAAAGAAAGATCTGCGACGCTCTCCATTTTCTCATTCCTTTCCCCACCTTCATTTTCTCTCTCTAAAACTCCGCCATGAGCGAGTCCGACTCAGTCGAACCCTCAACACCTTCAACATCGTCTGCAACAAATCCACCGCAGCAATCGTCTACATTTGTGCACCCGCGAAGGGAGCCATTTGAGCACGGCCTAATTCCAATCCCTAAACTCATTTTTACCGACGCCAGCCAAACCCTAGCTCCTATAAAACACAAGCTCCTGTCTTTATCATCCGATTCAAATCACCGCGTTAACTCCTCCGCCATCGCCGAAACCCTCCAGATCTCCCTTGAACACGCCCGGCTCGTCATCGATACAATCTCCTCGGTTCTCCACTCCGAATCCGACCCACTCGTTGCAGCGAAACCCTCGGAGATCGATTCAATTGGTGTTGATGTTTATGATCTGATTTTGTTCTTGTATATACAGTCCTACAAGCGGTTGCTTCCGCGCGGGCATAAAGATTCAGCTGCTGTAGCTGACGTGTGGCCGACCACTTCAGCTTTCGACGGGGTTTTGTCCACTCTTTCGCCGTTACAGGTGATTTGAATTATGCCTTGTTATATGATTCATTGTTAATTTAATAATGCTGTCGTGGGGTTGGTCTATTGTCTGCATTATCATTAAGTTCTTGTCTATTTATTTATCTGCCTGGACTTATAAGGTGTAGGAAAATGTTAAAATTTGTAATGTTCCTGCCTGAACTTATAGGAAAATGTTAAAATTGGTAATGATAAATTTATCCATACACTGGTTAGCAATTTGCAGTTGAGATTTTTACATATGGTTAAATTGTAAATGAATTTCTAATTTTGGTAAATCGTCTGCATTAGGGTTCCCGCATTAAGTTTTTGGGTGGAAAAAATGTTTCTTGAAAGGGGTCTCAAAGATGCGGAAATGTTATTGCCATTTTGTTATTTATCTGCATTGGGAATATCACTTTTCAGAAAAAAATTGGGGTAGTTTCATCTGAAGTTGTTGTTTTGTGAGTTTTAATTGTACTTAAGTTGTTCTGGAACCAGGTTGCTATATCAACATGAGTTTGACTTCGTTTCTGCATTCCACTTAGATTATGTGTACATTTTATGGAAGTTAAAATGCTTTGTTTGCCATTTTTTGGAGTTTTAAAATGCTGTATTCATTGCATTGTGTCTGAAATTTATATTAGTATTTTATTGTTTTGATATATTCAGTGTCCTCCACTACCTGAATATAATTGGTCGGATTCAATAATTATGTCTGTTTATTGAATGCTTATGGCTGCATGGGTGTGCTTACCATATACTTGATGTTTCACTAATTGCAGCTTGTGCGTAGCAACAGCCGTAGGTTTATACCATCACAAACAGATGAAGAGTCTCATCAGTTATCTTATTTACAGAAACACTTGGGCAGCATTGTCTCCCTTTTGTCCGACTCCACGGAAGGGGAAGGCGAGGATTCTTTGGTTTGTCAACTTCCTGCTTAGCGTACATTGTTATACACCTTCTCTGATATATTTGATATATATAATTAGGAATTAACCCCAAGGGATGGGAGAAATGGCAGAGGATTTGAGGAGTACCCTCAAGGTTGCTGGTTCCAATCCCCATACGTGGGGAAAAATTACCTATCAAAAAATTATAAATATAATTAGGAATTGATCTTTATAAATCTGAAAACTCAGGTTCATGTTACTTAATAACCCAAAGCTTGATAAAAAAGAAACTTATGAGGTACAATCACTTAACAAAACCATTTTCTGATCCCATCAACACCGTATATCTGATTCTGTTTCATTTTTATTTTCTTGGCATGATATTATATAGGTTTATGTGAATGTAAATAGGATTTATCACAGTTTAGTCCTTGTTACGTGAATATATGTATACTGTTAGATTTAAGATTCGAATATAGCGACCAATCACACATAAATTAAAGAACGAAAAAATAAATGACATGCAATATACTCAGGTTCACCAAATTATGAGTAGTCCTTCTTATCTGATGTATTTATATGTATGCCTCTCACATTCTACACTATGATCCACACACCAAATAATAATTTTTATAGTAACTAAAAAATTCTAACTGTTATAACATGGGCTCAAACTTATGAGGCCCAAAAAATTAGTAAAACCCTAGACCGGGTTACTAATAAATTCCCAAGCTCAAATACACATGTTGCTTAGCTTCTAGGAGGCGTTGCTCCCGACTACCTTGTCGTAATGGTTATTGGTCGGACCCATTGAAGTATGAGTTAATCATCCCAACATATGCATTAAAAACTTTGACATAACCACAAGAAGTTACTATATTTAAAATATTTCATTGGTTATTAGTATGAAGAGTTAAATTTTCAAGTTCACTTGTGTACTTGCAGTTGTTTTGTGCCTAAATTGTGTAAGAGTAGTATGAGGCTTGCTCTAATTTGCTAATCTTATGTTATTATGCCAGGTTTTAAGTATGGAAAAGTTAGAGCACCTTGGGTTTCTGATTTATTTTGGTGAAAAAAGATCAGAGAGAATTCCGCTGAGCCAGAATGCTCCATTTTTTGCTAATTCTGATCCTGACATGCCTGCTGTTCCTGTTCCTGCAACACAAGTTCATGATTGGCTTCTACAGAACGTATCCTCAACATTGGAACATATTTCTGAAAGAGTTTCTGCAAAAGAAAACGGGCCAACCAGTGCCTCTGACCAGGATGTTCCTATGGCTGATGTCTCTGCTAGTTCAGTTAAGGCCTTGACCAGTGCTAGGGGTCCGAGTTTTATTGAGGGGATATCCAAGTCATCATATGCAAAGCAAGCATCTGATCTTAAAAGCTCTTCTGTAAAGGTTATCTCTATTTGCTTTTTTTTTTGTCTTACATTTTGGTGGTGTGTCAAGATTAGGTTAGCTGCAATAGTTTAACCTTATTTGTCAGATTACAAAATTGAAACGTACGCCTAGTCAGCTGGTTGAATTTGTTCTGCATCATGATACAAAAAACTGTTCCCATATTTTTAAAGTAATAAATAGTAATTATATTCAGAGGCACCAAGGTGTGTTACCTATGTACGAATAACAGAAGAAAAACTCGGTATACAATCTACAACCCGAATGAAGTTCCTAATGTAAACTCTGACAAGAAGTCAACAAAACATCAACAATCAAATGGGGATAATCCTCATTTTGCAAAAATACAAAAGACTCAAAACTTAGCACTTTATCTGTGCAAGCGAACAGAAAAAATCAATAATTGAACGCGGAAAAACCTCATTTTGTGAAACAACAAAAGAGACAAAACTAAGTACTTTATCTGCACAAGTGACCTTTCCGTCCTTCCAAAGTATCTACAGATCTTCTCCTGCCATAACAGCCGTCAAAGATAATGAGGAACCCCTTCCAAGCAGCTAAGAAATAAACCACTTAACAAGCATAACCCAAATCCTAGGCCACACAGAAAAATCATCATGCGAGTTTTAAGCTCATCTATGGCATAAACATCTAGCGGGTAAATATACACATTTCTGTATCAAGGGAAAGGGAAAAGGGGGATTTTTGTGCTCCTTTACCTGGCTCCCGGTTATTCTTTGCCAATGAGAGAGAAACTTTCCTCTTTCCTTGATATCATCTGCATTCCAAAATTAGTAGTTAATTTCCAAAATTGAAGATAAATCTCTGTGGGAGCTTGAGTAATCATCATATTGGGATGACCATTCCTATTTTTGATTCGAGCATTTTTTCAATCGAAAAAACTAAAATCAAAAGTTTGTTTTAGAGATGACAAATGGATTTCAGACCTGCCCAATGGTGGTTGAATCTTGCATTATGGGTTGGCTGATTTCTACTCGACGCTGGGGTAGAGAAGGGGACAGTTACTACAGAGTGGTAGGAATGGCTGGTGATAGGGACTGACATAGCTGTGGAGTGGCGACGGTGATACCTTCTTAGGGTTCTTATTAATTATTATTTATTTTGGAGGTTGAAGAACTATGGTTGAAGAAGGGGCTGTTTGGTTTAAGTTCTTCATTTAATTTGCTTTGTTACCTTTTTATCCTCATATTTAGTTAAATTAGATTTTCTTCTCATTTCAAACTCGTACTGTCTATGTCATCAATATATGATATAGCAACTTTAATTAAATGAAACTGAAATAAATTGGGAGTTAAATTGATATTTGAAATAAAATGAAAGGACAATCATGGAAATGGAAAAAGGTTAAGAATCTAGGTACTAATTTATATTTAAGCCTTTTTAAAATATTGTGTATAAATATGCTTTTGGAACATCTTGAACACGCATACCCTGAAGAAGGGGGGAAGTTAATTTGGCACAAAGCCAAAGAGGTTTTACATGATGGTATGTTAATATGAATAATATAAAATATCATACTCCATCCGTTCCAAAATATAGGATCAATTTTTATTTTTTGTAGTCGATTTGAGATGTTTTTAAATTTAAAATTGATATAAATTCATTTAATTCTAGAGAATACAATTATGAATATTGTAAACTATCTAAAAAGTACTGCTAAACTATTGTTTTCTTTCTACTGCATTCTGTTATGAACTTTTCTGTTTGCAATCAGGAATTCATTTGTTTTGTTGGCTGTTGTTTCTGCCCTAGCCTTTATTATAACTTTATTTATGTCTTTGCAGGTTGTTAATTGCCATGAATCCGTCATTTACATCTTATCGCCTTTGAGATATGCCACAGTTTATGGATGCTCTGATGCAACTATAGTACTCGGGGCTGTTGGCAAGGTAATTATAAGGATAAAGTAATGTCATGCTTTCTTCTTCTAATTGTTGGATTATCTACTAATTTTCTTAGGTCAACAGTTTTAAATAAAATTTTTGCTAATGATAAGAGAAAATATCCTTTCTTATTATCAACTAGAATTGCAAGATATATGTAGGTTTGGAATACATGTAACATAAAACATATAATTGTTCAATTTTCCAAATCATAGAACAAAGGCTCAGTAACCATCTTACCAGGTTCAAAATCTTGTGTCAAGTCTGGTGCAGGTCAACGAACAATACTAGACATTACAAGTTTATAATAATATTATAATAAAACTAAAATTCCTTTTTTAAGTTGATTTAATTTATTCAGGATGAATTTTAACAATAATCTTGGAGGATTTATTTTTTGCGAGAGAATTTTGATGGTAGCTTGTTATTTTCTTAATAATTGTAACATCATCATTTTTAAGTCATCCACTTAGGCAATTCCACCACATCGGATAAAAATGAAAGTGTAAAAGAGAGAAAATGATTTAGATTTGTATCTCTGTGATACTCTCCATGCTGTTTTAAGTTTAAGCATATTTTAAAGGATTTGATTAACGAATATGCTTACTTGACATTATAATCTTGTTTTGAATCTGTTACTCTTTTAGTTTTCTTATGATCCATTCCCTTGGCCTCCTTTTTAATCTCCCCTTTTGGTTGTAGCACAGATCTTAACATGTATCTAAAAATAAATTTCTTCTATATGTTAGATGTATATATGTTCAGATGTGTCCTAAGTGCATGGGATCTAGACATATATATATGTGATGGCACATGATTGACTTGGTTCCTAATGTGTGGCTTCTAGAGTTAAGTATGTACGTCAATGTTTGACCTAGTTCTCTATGTTATGCACCAGACATCGGCTCTTATATGTGATACATTATGAATTTGTCATTCGATTGATGCTAATTCTCTGAATGTTGTACCTTCTTTTGATTTTATGTGTTTGCAGGCTGTAAGAGTTGAACACTGTGAAAGAGTTCATGTGATTACGGCTGCTAAAAGAATCTGTATTGCTAATTGTCGTGAGTGTGTATTCTTCTTGGGGATAAACCAGCAACCTCTTATTGTTGGTGATAACCATAAACTGCAGGTATGTTGCTGTTTTTTATGTTGGTCCATGAAGTTAATTATTTTTATGCTTTGTAGCAGTTAAGCATGAATTGGATTTAGTATGGGTTGGTTTGTGCAACACTTCCAGTCCATGGACCTCTAATGATTTGATGCAGCAGCTCTTTCTTATGTCTTTTCAAGGGTTGCATGATATATAAGGCAGTTTAGGATATTAGTATTTTCACATACATACTTGATATTGAGTGAATGTTATTATTTTATGTCCTACTAACTTACTCTTCAAATACAAGAACAGGCAAAGTGTCATCACAACTCCATGTTTCAAGCAGTTTTTTGTCTAAATTGTTCTTGGATAAAGGTTCATGTGTGTCAACAGTGCTTCACACAGCACATCATGATTTTATTCCTTAACTATTTGAGCTTTTTGCCTGTGGAAATAGTTGTATGTCTGCATTATACCGAGTGGTCTGTGAATACAATGGTCTTACACCCAGATTTATTGTCATAGTTCTGAACATGGGTAGTAGTTCTAGCATCCTTGCATAGTTGTCATAGCGTCGCCTAGGCGACGACTAGGCGTCCTAGCGCTAGAGAAGGATAAAGTGATGCATTGGACGCCGAGCTGTCAAGACTCACGTCTTGGTAGTTAGTCCAAGTTAAGTGATTAAATCATTTTGTACTCATTACTCATCATAACCCATAGACTAGGTACACGGTATAATTTTATTACTTATTAGAATTGTAATGTGTGATGGGTGTTGACTTGGTTGATTATTTATTTTCTACGTACCGTTTGTTGGCTTTTTCTACTAGCTTTCAATGTCAAGTCTTTTGTTTTTAAATTTTGATTGTTAAGTATTCATATAATTGTATTTTTCATTGTATTTCATAGTGTTAGTTATTATATTTTGAGTTTTAATGTATATAAAATTTTATTGTCTAATATATTTTTGAAGTAAAATAAATAATGTATAAATTACATATAGTTAACGACTTGTTATCATACGGACGTCATGGCGGGCGTCTTATCGCTTAGGCGTCCTAGCGGTTAACTACTGCCGCGTTTCACCGTAGCGCCGTGACAACTATGCATCCTTGTAATATGATTGAATACACAAACACAAATCAGTTTGACCTTTATTATTCCTGCATCTCTATTTTCATTCCCTTGAATGTTCTTTGAAATCTCCCTCTCCGACTGGCTGATCACTTTCCTCCAGGTTGCACCATATAATACGTATTACTCACAATTGGAGGAGCACATGAATCAAGTTGGTATTGATGCTACTATCAACAGATGGGATGAACCTGTGGCACTGGGAATGGTTGATCCACATGATTCATTATCTCATCCTGCAGGCGTTTCTGATGTTCAGACGGAGTCTGCTACCCACATAGACCCCGATCAGTTTACAAACTTTTTGGTAAGTTTTGCATCTTATTTGTGAACTAATTCATTAGGAGTTCCAAAAAATAATTTCTCATTGGAAGGTGATGTTGTATCTGTTTTATTCACTTTTTACTTCTTTTCAAGTTTTTGACTATTGGCTACATTTTTCCTGGGGTATCAAAAGAAATTAAACTAGGGAGTGGCTGTATCTTGAACCCTTCTTATTTGCAGGGGTGACATCCACCAGTTTGAAATATTATTTTAAGTTGGTCTGTGTTCTCTATATATAATAGCCTACATTGTCCTTATGAGGATTTTATCTAGCATCTGTGCCTTTTCCTTATTGTTTTGATTTGTTAATATGCATTATTCCCTCTCTGAACAGATTCCAAACTGGTTTGGAGGAGAATCCCCTGGGTCAACAAAAGACAATCCGTTTCCTCTACCAGATGCTTATATGACATCTCAGCAGAGAAATGTGAGTTAAGAACCATATTGCTTATTGAGTAACCAATTAAATATTTAATTTGTAAAACTCAGGTCTGGTGATGAATTTCTTTCAAGGTGATACTCACGCAATGTCAATTTAGATTCTGAAATATCCAGTCAAATGTAATTTTGTGTTTTTTCATTTTTTATTCTAGCATAAGAATTTAGGGGAGCTCAAGCAAACTTTGAAGGAAATACAGCTTGAGGATAGCAGGAAACGGGAATTATCAAGTGCACTCCATGTCTACTTCAAAGACTGGTTATATGGTAATGGTTATTCCCCAATCATTTGTTACCTTTCATACAAACTGTGTATGTTGTTTAGGGGAATGTCACATAAAAAATTCAAAATTAGATCCTTAGTGTGTGTTCTCTTTTGAAAGTAAAACTTGATAAGCGACCTCAGAATGACAACTAATTATCTTTGCAGCAAAAGAATATATTTTCCTTCACTATCTTTATAATTTACTTTTTCTACCACATACTGATTTTAAAGTTTTTGAATGGTTTGACTGAGAATATACTCCCCCAGGATGTAAAATGATCAAGTAATCTACGACTCATTTTATTGTTCTTTCGGTATTCACATTGTTGTTGTCAGCTAATGAAATTTAGCTTGATCAAAACATATGGTTTCCAATGCATTATTGATACTAATTTATCTTTTCTGGTCCCAAGTGAACCCTACTAAAATGCCCCTCATGACATTTAATACAATTAACAAATTTGGTACTTCATCAACTTTTTCTGCTAGTGTAGTGTGCTATGGTTTTTTAGCTACCCTTTTTCCAACTTAAGTAACTTTCATTTTTCGGACGTTTCAAAGAGGAGCCCATTTTAAAAATCAAGGTTCCGATTTTCATGAGATGCAAGTAAGTTTGATTTTGGCAACGGATTATATTGAAATCAAGTTTTGCTTAAAAAGCTTGAACTTGAAGTGGGGCTTTTTTTGTGGATGGAACGGAAGGAGTGCGAGGAATGGATATTTTACTGATTGAAAGATGCCGGGAACACGATGAGGTGGATGTATATATTAGTGAGTTGAAAGGGGCTACTTCTATTTGTGTTATGGATGAGGTGGATGTATATATTAGTGAGTTGAAAGGGGCTACTTCTATTTGTGTTAATGGTTACGAGTTGCAAGGGGTTGTATCTGTGTGTTTTAGAGAGGTAATGTAATCCATTTGCGTGTCTAACTATTTTGGCGGTAAAGAGCCAAGGGTTTTACTTTCAAAAGTTTTTTACCTTAACCCAACTCAAACCTAACAAGAGACGCCCACTTTCTGTTGCGATATATGTTAATTTAGTCATAGGTCATGAGTCTCATAATATTCCAAATTTGTCACTTTTCTTTTAATTAATTAATTATATTCTTTAAAATTGAACTTTGGATACAATTAATAGATTCAGCTTAGCAATGTGAAAGAAGGTACAATGTGAAGTGTAATTTAGTGCAAGAATATTCATCCATCTAATGATATTCTTGTCATTTCTAAGTAACAATATTTATTCTGTTTCTAAAGAATCTGATAACAAACCAATAATGTGCGTTTGACTTCCTTGTCTTATGATTTGACAGCTTCAGGAAATATTCGGCAACTTTATTGTCTACAAGGTGATTAAAGGCATGATGTTGTGGTGGCACAATCAGAGGAATAGAACCAAAAAATTGATTATTTTGATTTTCCATGGCGTTCAAGTTTTAGACCATGCAGGTTTTCATTCTCCTTGTTGCCACTGACAGCCAGCTGATAGTCCAACACCATTTCCTTTGTCATGGCAGACCAAATTCATCCATTGGATTGCTGTGCAGTATGCAATAACAGAGATAGTTGCTAACTCGCTGTAATTTTTGTTTTCTTAGTGAAAAATATTTAAGTGTAATATTTGTAACACTAGGCTTGCACCATTGTGAAATCCAAACACCAAATCTAAAGCTTTTTTGTTGTGGAAATGTGTTCTACAAAGGACTGAATGAAAAATATGGCTAGTTAGATTCTAGTATTTTTGTGAGTAATACTCTGTGGAAGTACCAGTGTGAACCAGATTGTGTTACCTATTTCTAGAATATTTATCTTCATGTTAGGCATAAATTTGAAAGTTTTTGATTAAGGATTGCGCCATACTTCCCACTTTTCATGAGCAGCCAACATTTTACTGGTGATACTATCAGATTCATCATCTTAACATCCTACTGTTTGATGTTAGCTTCCTTGTATATTGAGTAATTCTTATGTTTGTTTACAAAAAATATATTTGGAATTGGACTATTTGAATTAATTTAATATTATTTTGGACTATTTTATTCTATGATAGGGGATTAAGTAGTCCTATGCACAATTTTTTTTAATCATTTTTAAGGTTATTTATGTGGGATTATATAATATCATGAATTTTTTTAAATTAATAGTCTCTCTTATTTTAAGTTATTAAATGATTTTGTAGGACTATTTAATAATTCATCGTCAAAAGATTAAATAGTATAAAGCAGTATTAAATTAACGTAGATAATCTAATGAAAGTATAAGCCGCCTGAGATTGAGAATAAAAGGATGGTAGTTCTTTGAAGTCTTGGTTGACCTCTTTTGAATTAAAAAAGCTCAAGTTTTGGCAGGCCTTTCACCTGATACAAATATGGAAACATTTAAGATTTTGCATCATTGGGTTAAAGTTTTTTTTTGAAGGTTCTAACATCTTTCTTGCATTTGGTGCTCTGCTTTCCTGTTGAACTGCAACCAAGTCAGTACTGGCTTATGGTGGAAGTGCAAAAACATAAAATGTGTACAACAAATATATGACTTCCAGTTTTATCAACTTGATGGTAAAATGTGTACAACAAATATTTCAAGAAACAGTTGTCACATTAGTAGGATACAAACTACAATGCCCATCTATAGCCTTCCTGTATAATGCCCTCCCCATTCTGTCCGGACCCTGCCAATATCTCAATTTCTTCAAATAAATTACGGACGCATCAAACTACAAAATTTAGGTTCATCCAAGTGCTAGCTTGATGGGGCCAATGCGAGGAGCTTTTCTGCTTGGTCTGGGAAGAAAGTTATAAAAAGGTATGCACCTGAAAATGCAACGTAAACATCATAAGAGTTAAAACTGAAATAGCTAGCCGAATTTCACAAATATTTCAATGGATCCGTGAAAAGGACTTACAAATAAGTACAGTTCCAAGTACAGCTGAGATCTTGCCTTGCACTGTAACTAGACCAGCTTTGCCTGCATCTTGCAGCTCAGTAGAACCAACAGTATCAAATGATCCTACAGACAGTAAAACTTGCCTTGGTTATCATTTTAACCAGGTTGAGCAGAATCTGGAGAAGCATTGTTGGTTGAGTTATAACCTGGTTTTACAGATTGAAGTCCTGATGTTATACAAGCTATATTCTGAAAACCAGATATGTCTAACTTGTTGGCGGCGGCAACAGACCTTAAATACGAAGCATAAAAAGGGAGTAATAGTTTTAAGTAGTGGTGATTGGCTATCGGAAGAACATGAAGCTGAGCACAATCGACCTTTAATTGAGTAGAAGCGGCAGATTTATAAAGGAACTTGATGAAAAATGCTAAATAACATTATATGAAAAAAAATAGTAAACCCTATGTGCTCCTAAGTTTTTAGGATAATGTTAGGAGTCTCAAATTTGAGACCTCAATTGAGTCTCAAATACACGTCATCACTACATTTTTATGTAATGATTATTAAGGACCCACCATAATATTAAACAACTAACCGATGACATGTGCATTTGAGACACATTTGAAAACCAAAATTTGAGACCCCTAGCATCACCCCAATGGGTTGAAGGTTATTGACATATCTGATTACGGCTACTCTCTATAGAGATACAGTACTTTCTGCTGATGTGCAAATAGCAACAAGACAGAAAAAAGTGTTCTTTATACAAAGTATAATTTTATAAGCTAAAAGATTTTCAATTTGTGAGAAGGGAAAATCTTTGCCTATCCAAATTAACTAGGTATGAAACTAATGACGGAGCTTACAACAGCCCATGTATTGAAGCATAGAGAAAATAAACCAGATGCCTCACCGCTGTTCATGTTGTGAAGGTCAGATCTCTAAAGAGCAGTGATCTGTAAGGTGAGAGCGGGATTAGCTCTTTTATACAGTAACACCTAACAGCTAAATAAGGGCCACAGCCTAGTTCAATGATAAAGTTATCCTCGTCCTCCCCAACACCCTACTTAGAAAGCCTGCACTGACTAATGGAACTTCTACATAACTATAATTAAGCAAAAATTAGAAGTGCTTAACTTCTTTGCTCCAGATGAAGATATAAGCTTTTATACTAGCAATAGGCATACAAATATCTGATCCTCTGCAAACAAATATAATCGCGTAAGGCGCTCCTCAATCCAAAGTACATTGGTCACTATCGGAGTAGTTAACATGCTCTACCACTGACCCAACAACATAGCTAAACTCAAAGAATTACTAGATCAACTTAGCTCAACAAAGTTGTATCCTAACTAGATTGACCATTGACCACAAGAATGCTACTTCAAGTATAACAGTCTACACATGCTTGGCATTAGTGTCTGCTATTTTTTTTTACAAGCTCATATGTGGCTAGAGAACTGTGAATTGTGATGAAGGGGAAATGAATATTCTAAACAAAGCTCTTCAGACCTAGCAGTTTGACAAAGGAGAGTTTCAAACAAGTTATCTCTACCTTCTACATTAATTTAAGCTCATGGTTTACATTGCTGTTCTTTCAACTTGAAAAAGTTGCTCACCTTTCTTCTCTTATTACTCAAGTGAAGCAAATTCTAATTTTTGAAATTCTACCATCCGTATGCTTCTAAGGAATCAAACTCATGAGATCTCACTTGAAGTAATTTCTAAGTATTAACTCACTCTAAATTTAAGCATTGATATTAGTAGGTTTCATTATGCAGCAGTACTATGGTTATCAAATTTAACTAACCTCCAACAGCTAAAAATCAGATGGCTAAAGTTAGCAAAAAACATTAGATGTCCTAAAGAAGTGTTTATGATTTAAAAATGAACCACTTCGGATTCACTGACTAGCATGCCCTATATGAGTTAGCATGCTTATCATAGAAAGGTTTATACTTTATGCTTACAGCTCTTGTTTTGTTAGCTGTTTGAGCTATATATGGCAGATTCCAACGTGTAATGCATCATAATAAAGTCTTTCTTTAAAAATTTCAAATCGAAGAAATAGAAATAACTATCAGAAACTTACCTCAGTCCTTCCTGACAAACGACTAACAGTTTGCTTTCAGGTGAGAACTGGCTCTTAACAGATTGAACAAATTCAGGATTGGGTTTGGTAAATGGGAGTCCATAGAACAGACCAGAAAAATTGTTGTGCAGCTGCCTCTTTATTATTGTGCCTACTCAAAAATTAGCAGCAATAAAAGAATTGTGCACAATGTCATTTCCAAAAACATCCGAATTACAAAGGATACTGGTTTGTTTTTTTACCTAGGTCATTGTCCTTATTCTCGATGAAAAGGGGAACATGTTTACATTCTTTTATATGTGCTCGTTCATATTGAGTTATGTCACGCACATCAAGAATCGAGTACCTCTCTGCTATAAGTTTCTTTGCTTCTTCAGCATTTACAAAATTCACTTCTGCTTTGATAGTCCAAGCTCTCCTATGAAGTGTTTTTTCAACCAGGGCCCCACCTCCTCTTTGAGTCTTGAACACCAAAGAAGATGTCCCCAGAATGCTGAAAGCACATCTAATCTCTTAATTTCATTGAAATAAATCCTTTGATTTCCATCTTGTATGATTTAGTCATACCAAAATTACCAGTATCTTATCAAATGAAGAAAAGGTAAAGATCGAACAGCCAGTTATGTTATTTATTATATTTATTTTTTTTGCGTGTTTATAAATCTTGACACCCCAAAGTCCAAATAATCAAAACAAAAACAGAAAAAACTAGTGAATGCGGCATTGAAATTATCAAAACAAAGAAAAATAAAAAAGTTGGAACAAATGCACCTCCAAGTCTCCAACAAGACTTTGGTATGAAACGATTCTTAGCTAGAAGAAGAAGAAGAAGAACTATTTGAAAGTGCCTATAATTTAAAGGAAATGAGCAGTAAAACCATTTGTATTACTACCATTTGACAACTATATCTTTCAGCAAGAGCAAATCACCCACCAATAAGCACATACATTGGAAGTATAAAGAATACCAGATTAAAGATTTTGATACATATACACATATACATGCATACATACATACATACATACATGATTGGAAGTATTTGTACCATTTTGAATCAGTTTGAGTTTGCTGTTTAAAATGGTTAGCAAAATTGAAATTTGAAGAGAAAAAGAGAGAGAATTAACAGTACCTCCGAGAAGAGAGAGTGGAATACCAACAACACCCAATACCCGCCATTATTAAGAGAGTTTGGAGATATGTTTATTTCGGCTTCTCTCTCTACCTTCCCCTGTCGACTTTCTATTACCTCATGGCCAGTAGCCACGAGTGAATGGCCCAAGGAATTCAAAAGAATGAATGGGTTTCTGCCACGTGGCAACCGCAATTAATGGATTGGATTTTTATTACTATCAGTATATTATACTTGTGGAATATATCATGATGGAGCTTGGACCAACAGAAAGCTTGTTTCGTTTTTTTATTTTTTTTTGCTAAATCTGAAAGGTTGTTTCTGAATCCTATTGGGCCTTTCGTAAGAAAAAAAACCAAATTTTAGTGTGCATTCAATTGGTAGTAAAATATAGTAGTATTGAAGCACGCAATTGGTTTTGACTTTTGAGCACTCCTATGTTGCATTTGTATATTAAGACCGATAGACTTTTATTATACAAGTATTATATATACATTACAACTCTTTAGTTATACAAAATGAATTGCCCACCACCAACAACTTCAATTGAGATATTGGAAATTCAGTTTTTTAGCAGACTTAATACAGTAAAAAAAATAAAAAATAAGGATAGCTCTTAAAGTTGTAAATATTACGGAACATGCATCATTTCTAATTGCAATATGTCAACTTGACACATGTTGCTGTTTGTGCTCTTTAATTGAGACATCTGCATGTTTATTTGTACGAGTATTTTCATTTGTTTGGGGAGGAGAATCAGGATATATATTTGTTATGCAAATGGGTGGTGATACCATTCAGCCGAACGGCTTGGCATCTCCATAGTAACATGTTTTTAATTATTAGAAAGAGTTTTAACTCTAGAGTTCCTTTATCTCATGCTGCATTCCCATCCAAAAAATAGCCGCCACAACAAGTGTAATAATATAGAGCATACATGCAGCGGAAATGAATTGAAAAATAATTACATATTTCCGATTACCTTTGAAGCGTATGCCCACAACAATGAACGGCTAGAATCTCGTGTACAACGAACAATAATTCTCAGCGATAATTTAGACTACTAACGAGTGCTAAATTATTTTCCACAATTCTAGAAGCTACAAACTTTCAAGCTTTAGAATGACTATTCTAATGGCTTATATGAAACTCTCTATATTGCTCTCAAAATAGCTTTTGTTGCTTGGTTTCTTGGTATCTACAATGATCAGCATTGCTCTCCTTTTATACTACTCTAAGAAGAGTAGCTCATGTAACTCCCAAAGGAATTAAGAGCAATGTAACCTATGTAACTCCCAAATAGGTTTAAGAGCAATATAACTCTCATCCATGTAACTCATGAAACCCCCAATAGCTTCAATGAACAATGTGGGTTATACCCATCGGGTCATCCGCTCCATGGGCGCTCCGATTTGGGTCCATAACCCAACAACAAGGATATTATGCCAACCGCCAGTCATAAGAAAACGAATCAAGGAAGGATTGAAAGAAAAATAAACGGTATAACCGAGATAGCTGCATGCATAAATAAAGTTCCGCAAAAAACGAGAGAATTAAGTAATGGGGATCCTATCCGTCATCTGTCGATGTTTTTATCCATCTTCTCGCGTGGGTGGAGGAGGCGATGGAGATACTGCAGCATCTACTCTAATTCCAACTATCAAAGCAGCTAGGTTTGAAGGTGCTGCAGCTATATATTTATGTTCCACACTTCCCAGTGAATATCAATATATCCCGCATATAAATGTTCCTCAAATCATCAGCTAAGCTTACTCGTTTGTGTTTGTTTCACTTTCTACATTACTGATCTCTTCCGCTATGTAAACAATTGAGGTACCCTGTGTATACACATAAGTTGGTGTAACTTGCGTACTTTGAACTAAAGACTGTTTGATAAAACTAAATAAAATAATTATGAATGTTTAAGTAATTTAAATGAGTTGAATGAAACAGAATTCTGAATATTGAATTAAAAAGTTGTTTGTTAATTGATATGTCTGAAATATTTAAATAACATTTTTTTACTATTTTACCCATATAAACTAAACTATGCTGAACAAAATATATAAGTATAAACGTACTAAAAAATCATATATATATATAAAATAATGTTTATATACTATTCTAACGTTAAAATCAAATTTTATTATTTTAAAACAAATTATCTATCAAATTGAAGAAAAAAACCTCTCCTTCAAAGAGAAATCTCCTGTTCTTAATTAATCTTCTTCTACTCTTCTCTCTTTCATCACGATCTTGTCCCCACGTCTCTACTTACCACTTTTCGGCGGATGGAGCTTCTGGCCTCCACTTTGTAAACACATGGTTCGATATGGCTCATGGCATTGACCTCACAATTCCGCCTTTCATTGACCGCACCCTCCTCCAAGTCCATGACCCACCCTGACCTATCTTCCATCACATTGAATACCAACCCCTCATTCAATGAAATCCAATACTCCTGAAATCACACTTTTCGAGACAGCCGTATCCATTTTGTATATTGTGGAAGGGTATTCAGGTTAAAAGTCATTCAGTGAAGGCATTTATCGATTTAGGCAGAATTTTTTTGTTTATTCGATCAGCTCTAAGGCCATTCAGACCCATCCAGATCTTAACAAACAGCCCCCAAGTCTATATCTGAACTCTATCGCCAATAGTCTTTAAACCGAAGTTTTCAGGAAGCACTTGTAAAACTAGTTGAAGGCTTCATGACATTTATGATCAATTAGTTTAAACTTGAAGCATTACAGCTCGACATCTGTTTATCTACCAATTGATCAAGGCGTAACTAGTTGGATCAATTATGTATTCAAGTAAAACAATGAATTATAGCATTTAATATTTTTATGTAAATACTATAAAAAAACAAAGAAGGTATCACAAAACCACTTCTCCGTACGACAAAAATTGGGTTGCCATTGATAGAAGAGAGAAAATGATAACATCACAACCAAAGCAGAATTATGCAAGGTCCTCATTCTTGGGCACAGTTGTAATGGCATTGCCTAGGCGACGACTAAGCGTCTTGTCATTAGAGAAGGACAAGGCTTTTAGACGCTGAGTCCTGTCATTAGAGAAGGACAAGGCTTTTAGACGCTGAGTCGCATCACCAAGGTTGTCCAAGTTAATTGATTAAGTCATTTTTTACTTATACTGTTGACTTGGTTGATTCTTTATTATTAACTTGTTCTATCGGTTTTCAATGTTAAGTGTTTTATTTTTAAATTTTAATTGTGAAATATTCATATAATTGTATTCTATATTATTAATTATTATATTTTGAGTTTTAATACATATAAAATTTTATTTTTTAATATACTTTTTAAGTAAAATAAATAGTGTATAAATTGTATGCACATTGTTAATAATTTATCACCATACAGACGTTATGATAGGCACCTTCTCGCTTGAGCGTTTTAACGGTCAACTATTACCGCATCTCGCCGTGGACAAGTATGTTCCTAAGAGCATTTACCACGGGAAACAAATCATCCAACATGATCTAGATTCTAAAGAACATCAGACAAGTGGGGAAATTAATCATCTTTCTATAATTTTCTTAAACATGACCCATTTGTACTTATCAAAAGCGGCAAGGTTCATCATAATACAGCAGAAATGAACTCTTAACTGAGGATTATCTCTTTTAACCGAACATTAAGCATGATAACACATATTTGGAAAAACTTCTTTCGGTTATGGAAACCAACAGTAGGAACCATTAAGGAAAAACAATTCTTTTCAGTTCTCCCTAAACAACAATCACAGAGCAATTCTGGGAACCGGTGTTCAGTTCTCAAAAAAAAAGAAGCCAATACTTCCTTCTCACAAGTAGCAAGGAGACATAATTAATTAACATTGGGCCTCTTCTTGGTGGTGTAAGGGTAGTACTCCTTTCCATTGTCAATTCTTGTGGTTTGCCCCCCAGCGTCAATCAGTGAAGATGTAACAGCAAGTGCAGCTCCAGCAGAAAGTGCCGTTGAAATGCTCCTTCCTGTGAAAATGAGCAGTAGGTCAGCCAAAAAACTAGACAATGAGGAATGCAGAAGAGAAATGGAGGCTCAAAGGAAAAGAAATTATCAAATCCTCGCTGTCCTTCACTTGAGAAAAAGAACCTAAATTCTTTCAAAATTAAGAGGATGTGGGGTTTGTAATATGAAACTGATTGTTATCCATCTCAGCTGTAAATTCATCACCAATACAAGTAGTACGTAGCAGCGTAATTGCCAATAATACAATCAATTTTTTTGTTTGATGCTCAAGCGTCAAAACATTTCCAGAGTGAGAAGAAGAAAAAAAATATACAAGGGAATGAATCATATATTTTGGGATGCTCGCTTTTTATGGAAAAACATAAATAGTTTGACAGAATAATTCCCACTATATTGACCTCTAAAATAGATGCTCAATATCCGTCAACTGATACAAGAGTTCTCACATTTTCCATCTAAACAATTACTATAAACTACAGATCCCAAAGCCCTTTTTTGACATTAAATTTATTCCAAGAAAGCTACACGCTTTACAGTGAAAGTTCATCTCCCTCAAATGATCCATTTCTCTCAATATGAAAGCCACATCAAGCAAAACACAGTCTTGTCAATAGTTTTAGGAATTTGTTTAGTGTGGTTTTTAAGACACAATAAAAACCTTTTTATACACTATATTCATAATATTTTTTATATCTTCAATATATTTGCATGTTAATATTAGCTTTTCCTATAATTTTTGGACGATGAGACCCACCTTTGTCCCTTTGGTAAACCACCAGATACATGCAATACCCCATAAACCATAGACCTTCATGTAACCCTATACTAAACTATTTTTGGATGGTCCTTTGGGAGACCATTACTTCCATGTAGTATTGAACCGATAATTTGCACCACAGAATCATTGATCTCCTTTGTTTACCAATAATTTAAGTGAAATATATATTAAAAATTAAGATGTCTAAATGTTTTTTTGGCACATCTTAAACTCCCTTTAGAATACATCCCAAAAACTATGACAATCAAGTGGGTCGGTGGGAGCATTACGTAAGATCAGTGCCAACTGCCAACCACATGCTACCTAAGAACCATGAAAATAAAGTGATGGAATATGGTCTTAGGAGTCCGAGGAAAGCTAGTTTATAATTCTTTCTTCTGCACCTATATACTATATAACCATTTGATATGATGCAACAACATATGACACTTGACTTTTGTTGGATACTACCTGTTTTAATCACTTAATAAATAAGCTCAAATTATCTTCTAAACCACTCCAATCCAAAGTAAATGTTTGATCTCCAAACATATTCGAGTTGTGGGTAGCCTGATCTGTGCTTAAATTTTGCTTTTGAGAATTGAGATTCAAGCAGTGCTGATTTAAGGCTTCCTAAACTTCTAGCAAGCTCAAGCCAAGCTAGTCAAAGTACAATGCTCCACTGAGCCAAACTTGAGCATCAGAAAATAATAGTTCAACACAAAACAAAATTTAATTACAGATCAGCATTTAAATTGCGGTATATACAAAAAAGGAGCTCCATTAATTGCTTTGTTAATACATTTAGATACCAAAAAAAAGCTGCTGTTCTTTGAAAACTGGTACAGAAAATTAAAAATAACACAATAACGGATTCATATTCCATAGAAAAGCGGGGGAAAGTGGTGCACCAATGGCAACATATCAAGCATAGACTCTCCAAATGGGAGAAGTAGCAATGGCAGATATGTATCCAATACGTATAAGATCCTATGAACTGATACATATCGAAGACGTGAAAAAGAATAGAGGAATGAAAGTTCAGATAAAGCCTAAAGGAGGGGTCTTTCATTATTTTTTAAAACTTTGTGATCAGATTTTCACTGTGACTTCATAAACCCTACATAAAATAACATGAATATAGCTCCTAAAGAAGGATTTGACACTCGCATCTCTCTCTCTCTTATTATCAGACCCTCTCATCTATTTTCATCAAAATTCCCTCTGGGTAATCTCTCACCGGTGATGTGTTGACCCTAGATATGCTCTTGAGCTAATATCCAAAGACAACCAAGCCTCAAGCATGTTATAAATAGACCGAGTAGACATATTCAAGAGAAATGGACTCTCTCATCTCACATATTTGACTCTATTGATATCTTCACCTCACTTCATCAATCGAGATAGCCTCGGGTAACGTGTATCATGATTAATACAAAGACATGTTTCCTGTGCATATAAGCTATATATCTAATTTTACTTAAAACAATAATAGTAGCTGTATTCCGTGCCATAAAGTCAGGCAACATCTAAAAGATGTACAACCACTTGCACATTCTCCGTTTCATTGACAGCAGGAAATGTTGTTCTTTGCACCTATAGCATAGGAAGCTGAATTTTAACAAGAAGATCAAAATACCTAAGAACCATTCTAAGATATTACATTAGGAAACACACACGATGTCCCTCTCAGAAAAACCTTCCATTAAAAAACTGCAACTATCTCTCTGTCCAATAAGCCCAAAATTCACTACCTTAAGTTCACATCATTTGCGTGATAATTCAGAAATACCTCTTTTTTTAGAAAAACATTTCTACAAAAAGATTAGCCCTCATTTTATTGTGGGGTAGAACCCAGGTAAGTCATAGAATGTCAAAAAGAGGAGAATGAAAGTGGATGAAGCAAGGAAATCCATAGTCCTCCACCAAATGCTGCCAGAGTCTACTTCCATGATCCAACAAAGCCTAAAATATTGTGCACGGCAATTACCAACTACCATAACCATCAAACAACATTACAACAATATTGCCTTGAGGCCTTCACCACAACAACCACCATCATAGTCATCAAAAAAAATATTGCCTTGAGGTTTTCACCAAGTTAGTTTCATCATAACTCAAAATTAACACCAATACATCACTATCGCACAAACATGAGTTGGATTTCAAATCCAACCTGGAAAGTGAAAAAGAAGAGACCTTCAACATTGCCCTTTGCCTGCAAAACTCAAACATAGAGAGCTACACTTAGACAGAATCTACCTTTTCACTCTAATCTTGATCCTCAATCATCAACATGCATCAACAAATACCTGGAAATCAAAGCTGTAACTAGTGATTTTCCACCTTCTAAGTCTTTAATTAACACTAGACTATCAATTTCAACCACTTGAGAGCCTAGTGACACCTTCCATAACCAACTAGCAGAGAAGAATACTTATGATAAAACTTGAGTTTACCTCTACCCTTTACCATGTAGTATCGGGCAGCCCTCTATACTAGAGGGCACATAGTAAAAGTAGGAAGGAATCACGCTGTTGTACAGGGGCCTTTGACATTTTTTAGGTATAGTGGGTTCAAATGATTGATATTGAATTGACACTGTTAACTTAAAAGGATTGATCGGGTGGACCGTTTGCATCTTTAATTTTTTTTAAAAGTAAATTTCATAATAATCCAAGAAAGGGGCATCATTATTATCCACATTCGGTAAAAAAAATTCCACTTTTGTAGCAGAGTTTTCCCTGTTAGCTTGAGATGGTATTTTGTTTTCAGGGCTGGGTGCCCTACTAGTACAGTTTGTTAGGCTGTTGGATATGTTTTTTATACACTACGAGTGCACAAAGATGGCATCCCTTTTGACGACTTCTTGTATACGTGATTAATTATTAGAAAAAAGGGGGCATCATTATTAACAGACGGGAGTAGAGGTACCAACAACTAGCTCCAAGCTGGGTGTCTAGAAGACTATCACTATGGGGAAGGATATTGGAAGAGAAGAATTTAATTTCAAATAACATGTCTTTTTATCAAATACCAAATATCTAATTGAGTACAACCATACTCATAACAATAAAATGCCTCCACAACAATAGCATGCTGATTTACTATTAACAACAATAGAAATGAAGATACTGATATAAATTTCATTAATAATGAGAAGAGAAATACAAACCTTTGTAACCCAGAACAGAAGCACCAGCAACAAAACCACCAACAGCTCCATTGATAAAGTCTCTCTTCCCCCTATAATTATGCACCAACTGTTCTACACCTATGTAAACTCCACCGATGGCAGCAAAAGTCAAACCATGGTTACCCATCATCTTCAGTGTCCTAATCAACCCCGGAAGTGCAACACTTCTCTCAACACGAGGAACATCATACCAGGTAGCAACAATGGTTCCCCAAATGGTCCCAGCAACAAGACCCGACGTTGCGCCTTTAATTGTTTTCATAATTGGAGTATCATCATCTTCCAAATATCTAAGCTCAGAAGGATCCATTGTTTTCTCCTATCTGGATAACAGAATCAAAGTCAAACATAATCAAATAGTGCAATTGCTGAATCACACAACCAAATGAAAAATAACTGATTCTATAGTACAAAATTCATATTAAATCAAATTGAACCCAATAGGAATATCTAAAACACGTACACTAATATGAATTAAGCTTTGCGCAACACTACATTCCTAATTGAATATAGCGTACAAGCATATATACCACTCACAGGCATACATGTAGAGAAACAAGCAAAAAAAATTGGTGCGATCAAATCCGTAAAAATCATTTCCCAATTTACATAAATTGTGCTTTCCTAACCCTAGAATAAAATTATTTCCTGCACTTGGTGGGATTGAATTGGGGAATGAGAAAGAACGGGACTCACTTACCGGAGACCGATACTGAATTGATCTGCTTGTACGATGACGACGAAAGGATAGATGAGATGGAGGGAGCAAACTCAGCAGAGGGAGAGGATGCTGTTGAGCCGTTCGCATTGACCCCCAAAGCCCAACCCTTTGTCAAATATTTAAACCATGGTTAAGTTTACGCTCCTCGGCTCATACATGGCCCGGCCCCAAAACCAGGGGATACGGTGCGGATCCGTTTTAGGTTTCAAATGATCCGGCATAAAAGTGCCCGTGTAATTTTTCGTAATCTTAACATAACGGTGAAGATTGAGATATTGTGATTTTTATATTACATTATATTTTTTAAAAAGTGTGACTCTAGAAAAAAAAAAATTTGAATAACATGAGTACCGAGTCTACCGGCTGATTTGAAACTGGGTAATGTGAGAGGTTTAGTTATTTTAATTATTTTTTTGTATCAAATAATATTTTAAATAATGCAGTATCTTTATAGTTAAGTATATTTTTTGTAATTAATTATGTTATAAGATATGTATTAATAATATCATATCATTTAAAATAATAAAATTATGAACACTAGTTATTACTTTAAAATTATGTTTATTTGTAAATATTATAACCTCGAAATTATAATTTCAATAAATGAATTATAATATCAAGATTGTCTAAAAATATGATCCAAAACTCAAATTTAAAGTTAATTTAAGTCGAATATGATCTATACTCATTTTCTGTTTAATGATACACGGGTCAAATTTGAGCATAATAGTGTCCTTTCAAATTAGGATTTGAGTGTTTCATTTTTTCATGAGTCATATTTGATATTTGCTCGATGAATCATATTTGAATACTGAAATGATTCATGCTAGTAAGTTAAATATGTGATATTAGTTTTTGTAATTTATATAGTGTAATATATAATCGTGTTTGGAATAAATCAATAAATTGACTGTCAATTTGTATTACATTTTAAGTAATTTCTTTATATAAATAAAAGTGAATTTTTTTTATATATAAACATTAGCTTAATAATAAGTTGAATATATGATAGTTTAATTTTAACTTTTAAGTGAAATAGTTCATATTTAAAACTTGTTTTAAAAGTATTGAATTGTATTTTATTAATAAAAAATTAAAAAATCCAACAAGAGCGTTAATTTTTTAACGGAAATTTAACATGAACAATATCACGTATGCATAAAATTCTAGTTAAAATATTCTTTTAATAATTTTTTTACACATCATCTATAATAAATAATAGATATAAAATAAAAAACATACTTTTTAATGTTTTTCTCATCTTCTTCCTCTGATTTTTTTTCATCAACGTCTTCAATTGTCAAGAAAGAAGAAGATTGTGAAGATGATGATAATAAGAGTTCATATATTTCGAAAAAGGCATCTATAAAGTTTAAGATTGATTGATTTTGGGTTTTCAAACCCAGATCTGGTTTGGGTTCGAGATCTAAAATTTAAGAACTGAAGAATTTAGAGATAATTTAGAGTTCCGCAGTTAGAAATTCAAGAACTGGATATAAATCTGGTTTGGATTCAGGATCTGGGTTAGTTTTTGGGGTTCCTGTTGTTTGGATTTTTGTTATATAATGTAGGAGATGAACGTGAGGTGTAGAAGGACTACTGGTTCGATTATGTGGGTTTTACGTTGTTAAAAGCCGCTTTCTCTCTCTCTCTTTGGTTTCGGTTCATCCTCAAATCATAATCTAAACTCAAATCTCAAACCTCATCCTCAAATCATAATCCAAACTCAAATGGGAGCTTCGATCGGATCTTTAATGGAAGTATTTAACCCTATTGCAGAAGGAAAGTGCAGGTAGCATATTGCTTTAAAAAGTTGGATTAAGTAATCTAAGCTTGGTATTGATAATTGGGAATATCAGATCTAGGAACACACCTTTCCCTTTTCAAAACAATCTGCCATGTTTAGAAGAGTCAAAATTGTAGAATTTTCAAATTGGTTCAATAATAAGCAAATTGTTGAGACATATTCTCTCTCAAATCACTACTAGGTGGGTGGTCTTCATCTTCACCCAAATCATATTTTTCTCTAAAAATTTCTCTATCAAAAATAAAAAATACAGGTGGCCTTTCATCATCATTCAATCCATCTTTCTCCCTTTAAAACTTTCTTTCTCAAAAAACATGTCTTACCGTGGTCGCTGTCCTTTGCTTCTTCTCCATTACCACCGTTGGTATTTTTTTCTTCTTTCGTTTCGAATAAAATATGATGTTTAAATAAAATATGATCTTATTTGTTATTGAATTACATATTTATTATCCAAATAAAGGTACATAGTTAAAATAAAATATAATATTATTATTTTATTATGTTAAAAATATTTTGCCTTTTTTTTAGCAATTAAAAAACATTTTTTACAAGTTTGCTAACATATAATGAAGGGTCACGTGAAATAATTCTTGACACATCAGCTCTTTTTACAAATCAGTTGCTTACGCGTATATTTTCGTTTAAAGTCAATAAATTTAACGGAATTAGTAAGGTATTTTATTAAAAAACTGCATTTTCAGTGAGTGAATTAAGAAGCGTTTAACTCAAAGTACTAGTAGTCTTAAATGGCAATAAAATGATATATATTTATTATGGACGTGGAAATATAATATGGAGGTTAAAAGATGAATGTTGTGGTTTCAGGCGGAGAAGGAAAAGAAAACAATTAATGGGAAATAGAGAAGAGAGACAAAGCATTAGTTAATTGGATAGCTGATGTAGAAATTATGTGGTATAAATTTTAATTTAATAATAGGTGGCATTATTTTGAGTAAGAAGGGTTCACATTGCGTGAACTCCATACTTTAAATTACCTTAAATAAATTTAAAGGAGTCGAATCCGAGATATGAAATACTATAAATGAGAGAGCATATATGAATTCAAAATTTGTTTGTTGATTATAATCCTAGCTCCGGAGCTCCCTTCTCTCCACAATCTTTGAACCATTAGAATTTGATCACAAAAATTTGTAAGTAATTGGGGCATATGGATGCCGAAACAAAATCATTTATCCACAGCAACACATGCAGGCAGTTGGTCCCTAAGCCTTGTGACTTTCTTCGAGTACAAGGGGGAATAATGGAACCTTAAACATAATAACAATCAATTACCAGATGAGATCTGGTACAAGCAGTCCTATGCTACGACGATCTTAATTTCGCCCATGAACTCGAATTATCATTTGGAGACCTAGAAAAGGGCTGTATATAAACCAAAATACCGTCTCTACCACAAAGCCAAAGAGGATATTCGTCAAAGAACAAACAAGTAATATTATTAGCCTTCTTTATCTTTTCACTTGCTTACCACCAATCTTGGTCAATGCCACCTGCCACAAAATGATGCTCCAGGAAAATGTATTTAAACAATATGCCCAACTTCCACAGTTGTTTTGAGCAGAACACGAAGAGGTTCTTTGTAATGAATGGGATATATGGCCTGAAATAGTGCAACAGCCATTTGGTTCAATGTGCAACGCCAGGGTTTGGAGAAATGCCTTGAAACAGTGCTTTATGACGGTTCATCCTAGACTCCAGCTGTCTCATCTAAGCTAGCTATCAGTTCTTTACTTTCATGTGCAAACTCTTCCATGAAAAAATGGACAAGAGAAGATAGATGACATCAGGTCTTAGAGCATATCTAGGAAAGGCGAATCACTAGCAAAAAAAAACCATCAATTCATCAAGGGCATTGCACTAGAATTATGGCACCGGCAGCTCTGGGGATAACAGTTTTTCTAGAAGTACAGATATAAACAAGATCACAATCAGAATTGCGCCTCAAACTCCAGGAAAAATGAAAGACTAACATACACACACATATATACAGAGTGAGAGAGAGACTAGGATCAGGATGCCTCAGAAAGAGAGAACTTAGTAGAGAAACTTAGCCAACCCATAAGAAGATTATCACGTGAATTTCCGTGAACATGTTCCTTAATAACTCACTGAAGTATACCATATATATAACAATCTTAGCGACACAGCAGTCTGAGATATCATGCAACTTCTTCAAATAACTTAGTCCAGCACCTTAAAAGCTCACATAAAAAGATTAAAACCCAGGGAGCTTGCTACCAATCAGCTAACGGTTCCTTAGTTTACTGCAGGATATATATATATATATATATATATATATATCATGAAAATCTCGGAGCACACAGGACTTTTTTATGGTGATGCACTTGATCCCAAAGAATGCTAAGGTTCAGTAAGGTCCATGGAAACAGTTTTCAGCTCAAACTGGAGCAGGACTAAGCATGAAACATGCTAAAAGTCATAAGAAAAGTCTGGAACAGATTGAGTAGTACAAGAAACTGGCTGTACCATGCAACAAGAAGTACTTCTAAATTCTATACATCTTGATTGTTTAATAACTTTTTCTAAATGTGCTCGATGCCTTATAAAATCATCTGCCGGATTTGATAACCTAAGAAGCACATATACACAGACACAAGATGAGGCAAATGGCATAGATAAAGCCAACAAATCATTTCTTAACAATATAAGATATTATACATTGGGGAATAATCTTAAATATAATAAATTTTCTACATATGCCAATGACCAGAGTTGGTCGTTTGTGATACTTTGTTTTACTAGTTTACAAGAAGTGTTAGATTACATATGTATCAGAATTCAGAAATGAAGAACTTTATTTTGAAGTATACTGCATCCACTAGTATTGACAAAGTATCAGTGTTCTGTAAGGATACATCGCTATCTTGGCTGTCTTGTTATTTAAACAGATCACTTCACAAGTCTAAAACTAGATTATCAGAAAGTATAATAACATATCCTGCAGACAAGACATTTCTTTTTTTTTTTGATGCAGTTAATTTATGAAAGGATAAATGTACCTAAAGCACAATAGAGCATTACTTCAACATGTTCAGAGTTTTGAAGCTCAAAAGTCAGAAGAATATTATTTATCTTGTAGCAAATCAAGCATGCAAAGGAAAAGTCATGATAAAACATCAGAGATCATGGTTCTATCAAGAATATAGCGTACTTTGCAGTCAAGTTTGCTCTTAAGTCTAAACATTTGAATGGCTTGAACACAACTTTTCTTAATTGCTCTTATGTTATACAATGCATCATTCCATGTAAGGCATGGGGGATTTATCTGTCTTCTTACTCCATCTTTTTACTTAAAACAAAATATTGTGTATTTGATGTGAACTATAGCCTCAATCTGCATTATAATCTTGCTTTTCCACCCAGTTAGTAGATTATAATTAGGACTGACTTAGGAAATAAATTTTTTAGAGTAAAAAAATTTAAACAGCACATTAGGTTCGTCATTGATTCGATAAAGTACAAATGTTATATGAAGAAAGACATTACCACATTCAATGGAATCGTAATTGATAGTAATGGAAATTCTAACAATAAACTTCTTTAATTAGCATACATATGGCAAAGAAAATTAACTCACATGTGAATCTGAGACAAGTGGCCTCTTTTTCTTCTACAGCATATGTACATATCAGGTAGTTTGAAAAGGACAATTAACCAAAATTAGAAATGTGGTCCTCTATTGATCTTATTGAAAAGGACTCAATAGATAACAAATATTGCAAGATGGGAGGAAAACGGTGTAGGTGGGTAAGACAAACAAAAACCCAATAAATCAGCTCATTCAAAATTTATGGGTAACATAAGCAACCATCTTTTACATTATTGCATCATGTTCAAATTTAATCACTGAAATTAGTTCCAAACAAGAACTGGCAAAAAATTTAAAGTGCAATACCTGGCATCAGATCCCTTTCCTTTGCTCAAGATGGTGTTTAAATTGAGAGAAAAGTGCTCACATATTCTCTGCTACAGAAGTTACAGAAACACATATCTCCAAGTCAAGCAATCCATAATAAGTAATGAGAAGACCACGGCAGTAGAAGTAAAGGACTGCTAACAGTTTTCAATCAGAATATATTTCTTTCTTCAACTTTTCCCAAATGTCAGGGCCTCTCGAATGATGATTTACATACTGCCTTATGAATATTACATCTGAGCATGCAATAATAGTACTCAAAGCTAGATTGGGATCCGCTGTTCCTTGGTCTATGAGCCAATTATACATTGAAAATCTAAGGTTGACTCTCTGAATTGTATAGGATATATATGCTGGGAATACAACTAAAGTAGACACGGGATAACCTAGACCATTTACAAGAAAATCAATCTTCATTTCAAGCACATCCTTGGTCATATTAAGAATTTGAGGAGCTACTTTAAGCATTTCTAATACATCCTGGCGGTCTAAACCAGCATCCACTAAAAAATCGAATCTCTCCTGAAGTTCCCCTGCTTTGCCTCGAAAAACCTTCAGAGCTTTTCTCATTTCATTTGAATTCTCGACAAATCCCAAGTCCAACAAAAATTTAGTCCTCTTTGTCAGTGGGCCATCTTCCTCTGCCTTCAACGGTTTAACTCTCGATCCAAGAACCCAATCCTTTAGTACTTGTGGGTCTTTGATGATCATTTCACAAAGTCGGCTTTTCCCAGTATTCAAGCAAACCAGTAAACTGTTAACCTTTTTTAAAGAACACGAACCAAGCAATACAGGGTGTGAACGCACAATCCTTCCAATCTCATGGACCTCCATCTCAACCTCATTAAGAAAGTGATAGCACTGTCTCAAATTCCATACATGTCTCCTAACTTGACTTTGTTGGAACTGCAGAAACATAGAAATTATCTGACTCTCTGTGGCTCCAAATTTTAGCAGGAAACCAATTAGCGAAATGGCTGCACTTCCTGAGCACTCAAAAAGAAGTTCCGGATGCTGACAGATTAATCCTCCTAATTGCACCTTACTGCAACCCATTTTACTTAATAAGCACAAAAGCTCAAGAATATGACTCCAATTGTAAGAATCTCCCTCCAACAAATGCTCCCCAATCCAATCATACTCGATCCCAAAAGTTTTCAACTTTTCCAAAACCTTTAAGAATTCCCTTCTAATATTTCCCATTAAAAGATCAGGGCTCGAAGCAACAGCCTTAATTACAGTAGAATTATTCAACCCCATTTCTTCAAAGGATTGGAGCTTTGATTTCAAAATCCCATAATCATACCGAAAAATCTCTGTCGCATCCTTGTAAATCTTCCCTATCCTATTCCGCGGAATACCATAATTACATAAAACATAATAATTCTCTAGCAACATTTTATCATCATTGAGGAAAATTAGGTTGTGTGGTAGAAATGAAGAGTACTCACTAGGGATCAAACCCACGCTCTCAAAAAAGGGTTCAAATTCATTAATGGGATGGTAACGCAGAAACCGGGTTATTGACCGTCCAATATGCTCTTCAGCCTCAAATTTTTTTAATAACTTTTCAAGAAATTGTGGTGAATTTCGACTCATATTTTCTGCATCCATGAACTGTAAACTCCTAGTGGAATGCAGGTACTCTAATAAAGCACCCTGAGCTTCTTTCCTACCTGCAAGAGATACTTTAGCCGATATATCATGCATAGTTTGACCATTTTCAGATTTAACAACTCTTTTCCTACCATAGAATCTAGGGTTTTGGCTAATGTTCCATGACCCATTTGACCAAATAGTGATATTTGAAGATCCAAGGTTGTTCTCCATTAAATTAAAACACACCCATTTGAGAATCGATGGTAATTTATATTTCTGCAAATAGGTCATGACTACTTCGGTTAAATTTGCAGAGTATTATTAAATAGAGAGCAAAGGGGACACTGTCTGAGCTTTTTGGTTAATATTTATATCTAGAAGCTCCTTAATTCAGTGCGTACCTTAAGCTCTGAAGAGGTTTTAGGCCTTGGTATCCGAGGAGAAAGCTAGAGTGCTCCAACTGTTGATGTCCTTCAGATGAAGCTAATTCGGTGGCGGCCATTAGAGGAGCTACAAAGCTAGAGCTAAATTTTTCCAAAGAGGTTTAGGGAACGACCAAGGTTTTTGGTGGGGGTAATATGGTGTTTTAGACGGACACTATTCTTTTCCATTTTTCAATGATAGATAACATCCCTGCCACATAAACTGGTCAAATAATTTTGTTTTTTTTTTAATAAATGACCAAAATCAATTCTATAAATATAAATATACAAGTGTTTCATCTCAAGAAAAAATATATATACCAAGTGTTTCATCTCAAGAAAAAAAAAATTTCTAAATATTATATTTTTAACAATTTTTTACTCTTTTATTTTAGAATAAAAAGGTACTGAAAATATGTGTTTTTTTCTATACTCTCTGTTCTTTTGTCCAGGAATAATTTTTTTTCTTTCTCAAATAATATCATAATATTTAATACTAATTTTAATTCTTGAAACTAAAATTTACTTTAAATAATAAATCATTTGAAAATTATATAAAAAGTTTTTATATACTTTTAGTATTTCTCTTTCAAACAAGCAACTAATGTTCAAAGTACCCTAACTTGATTTAAAAAAAATACTAGATACAACCTGGCGTGATGTGGCGAGATTAATTATTTTGTTAAAAAATATATATAATTAAAAATTATTTAGATCAATTACTCACCAATTTGAGATAATATCAAATTAAAATTATGGAATATAATATCAATTTAAAATTGATGTAATTTTGGGATATATTATCAATTTAGATTTGTATTTATATGATAATGTTTTTTTTTTTTTTTTTTTTTTTGTGATTAAGGAATTTTTAAAAAAAATCAAAATTTTATGCATGAATTTTTTGTGTAAATAAAATTCAAAAGCTCAATTATGGAATAATATTACATATTTTTTTGCCTAAGAATTATTTGTAAAAAACTTAAAAATTCAATCAGATATTATTGGATAATATCAATTTGGAATTGCTACAATTTAATATTAATTTAGATTTGTTTGCGTGACATATGTAATGGGACAACGCTACATTTTTTTTATGTGATTAAGGATTTAAAAAAATTAAAAATTTATGCGAAAAAATTATCTGTAAATAAAGTTCAAAATGCCAATTATGGGATAATATTATATATTTTGTGGCTTAAAATTATTTATAAATAAAAAAAATTAAGAATTTAAATTATTGGATAAGATCATATATTTATGTGCCGGAATTATATGCAAAAATTGGATAATAAAATAATTCAAAAACTAAATTATTGGATAATATCAATTTGGAATTGTTACAATATTGAGATATAATCAAATGACACAAATTTTAAGTTAAGTTTATGGGTGAGGTAAAACAATTGAATGTATTAGGAACAGTAATAGAGGAATAAAAATAAATTAATCTTATTGTATAACATAAAATTATAAAAATAAGAGAATTGTTTGTGATGTTATTTAGAATTAAAGTATTAGTCTCTATTTATATTGTAAATAAAAAACGTGTTTTTCATCAATCACCTATGAATTTGTGATAATATTAATTTTGAATTGTTTAAATTATACAATATAAAATCAATTTGGATTTACTGCAATTTTATGATATAAATATCAGTTTAGATTTGTATGTTGCAATTTTTAACTTTATAATCTCAGTATTTTTATTTTTGTGTGAGTATGGAATTAAAAAAATCTTAAAAATTTTATGTGTGAAAGTTATAGGATAATATTACATTTTTTTTTTGTGTGAGAATTAGATGTTAAGAAATGAAAAAACCAAAGATTATCTATATAAAGAATAAAATTTAATTTTTGGATAATTTTAAGCACCAAATTATTAGATGATTTCAAATTTTTATTTATCTGTGTGAGAATATTCTGATTGAGTGTAGTGAAAAAATTAATCAGTTGTAATTAGTTTTAAATTACATATTTTTATATGTGAGAGTTACATGCAATTATGGGGTAATATTACAACAAAAAAAAAATTATCTTTAAAAAAATTCAAAAAATTATTGTGAGAGTTATATGAAATTACATAAAAATTATATATATAATTGTGATTATTTTTATATTTTTATGGGATAATATTCAAAAAATAGATGTAATGTGAGCGTGGCACATAGGAGACTGTGGTTAAAGTGACGTTTTAATATATATAATAATAGATATTCTCCGATTTTATGCATTAAACTAATTGTTTATTTTTTTATACTATTAACTCAGTACAACATGAGCGGGTGGGGATTTGAACCCACAAACTTTGCTATGCAAGGTGCAATCATCTATCATGTAAAGATCAATTCACTTCATTTAATTGCAATCTACATTAGTTATGTTTGGCAACTCAACAATAACCTCTAAAATTGAAGTTAAAAGCACATTGCAACGGGTTAAGATCAACCGTCTCAAATAAGATCTTATCTGCTATCTCAACAATGAAATCCCTGCACGAGTGCTAGTAAATTTAGAGGCAAAAAAAAGTACTACTATGCTTATAGACTATGGCAGCCTAACTAATCATAGATGGGAATTGGGAATTTTCAGATCCTTCGGCGATCAAAATCTGCACATGTTCGAGACTAGAACTGGAAGGGTCATCAGGAGATTTGTCATTTGAAGTTTGAGTCTTTAACACACTCTTATTTGCTTTCTGTTGCTGGTCAAACATCAGTTTCAGCTGCTTCCCTTGTTCTTCAATCCTCAGCTGCAGATTTCGCTGAATCTGATTCAGAAAATGCACATACATTTTACCATCTTATGGTCCAATCAAGTCTTAGAAATACCAAAAATAAATAAATAAATGTTATACTAGAATCTATATTTCTTATTGCTAGGAATGTCCTATTTAAACTAACGGAATTTTTGCTAAATTTATACCTCTAATTGCTCATGAAGACGCCTCTGGACGTCTAGTTGCAGTTGCAGAGCCTCCTTCAATTGCATGCCACTGCCCGACAAATAGTACTTAGGTGAGGCTCATCCAAAAATAAATCAAATAAGAAACAAAACAACGACAACTGAATGCTAATTATTGTGTGTTAATTATAAGTACAGCATAAAACTGAAAAATAAGATTTACGTCTTGATGTCAATCTGTTCTACATCATTCATGCTAGTCCTTTTCCCAGATTTTCCTGCAATGAATGAGCAAAAGGAAGCTTGAGAATATATTTTAATGGACTTAATTAGAGGAAACGAGGTAAAATTAATCTCAATTTCAAGTGTTGCTAAATCCATATCCTAATTAATGAATATTTTTCTATTGGCACCCTTGAGAAAGTTCCAGCATCTGAGAATCCAAAATAGCAACTTCACTCGAAATAATTGAACACATTTAATAAAGATTTACCTTCAACAGAGTCTGGCATGTACTTTGCAGTTCGATATTTCTATAAAGCAAATGGTTAAACCATTACTTCTAGTTTCAATACAGATAACACTGATAGACCTCAAAAGGCAAACTTCTTTTGATGAAATTAGTACCTGCAAATGGCTTTTCACATGATAAATAGTCAATCCCTCAGAGTCCATCAGCCTCAGTATCGCCTTTGGCGTCGCCTCTAATGTTGATGAACATTAAAACAACCAAAAATCAATAGCTATTTCTTCCAAGTAAGAGAAGGGTCAATTCATATCAAAAATAATTCCTTACTTTCAGCACCACCAAGGCGAGTTACACACTCAACGAACCGATCATGAAGATCTTGACTCCATCTAATTCGCCTTTTACTAGACATGACAGATGACCCTGAAGGGGCTGCAGCATTACTACAAGTTCTTGCAGATTGCTTCATATGTGCAAGTTGATAAGCGTATGAATTGCTTGAGAGCTGTATGGAGATAAGCACCCTCGATCATAACAATTTTTTGTTATATGTAACAATAATAGACATATCAAACATAATTGTAAAAAGACTTACACTAAGATCACTATTTCCATCCAAAGGAATTGAAACTTCTCCCTTATTATCCAGAGTATCATAATCCTCTAGCAACTTTCTTTTTAGCTGCAAAATCCGCTCTTTTTCAGAGTACATATTGCTACAAGTGTTAGTTTTTGCAGCTGATTGAAGGGACACAAAGTTTGGGCTGGCTTGTTCTAATGATTGATCAGTATAAAAGCCATCCCCAGATTGCTGATAGGGGGGAATTTGAGCATCATAATTCTTGGAAATTTCAGGGCACAAAGGGGGATTATTAGCAACTTGATAATCATATTGGGGAAAACCCATAAATCTTTCAGTTGCATAAAAAACAGAAGCTGGTGATCCGATACGATTCATTGTACTGCTGGATGAATTAGCATGAATCAAACTTTGCTGTTGTGACCCTCCTTCAAAAATTCCCATCTGATAAGGCTTTTTCTGTGCACCAAATTGTTGGGAGAAACGCTTCTCGTATTCAAAATTGTTGTCATTAACCAAAACATGATTTTGTTGAAGCCTTTTTTGGCAACCAATCTTCTTGATGTTCATTTGCCAAAATGAGCTAAAAAGAACTACCAAAGTGAATGTTGTTCAACTTTCTTGTCTGCAACAGCCTAACTGTACCAAAATTCAAGATTTTTTGATTGAAATATATGATACGAGGCGCAAAGCACACGCAGAATCGATGACAGAAAAGAAAGATGCAGATTATATGGATAAAGCAACAGCAGTATGGCTTTCAAAGGGGCTGCAAAATTCTTTCTTCTCTTTCTTAAATATATGCTACATGACTTCATATATATGATGCATAATTAATTATTCTTTGTATGGACATGAATGAACTTATTTAAGCTTTTGACAAATCCAAAGCGCAATAGTTCAAAGAAAAACAAATCTCTCCCAAGTAATCACTCTCTCTCTCCAAAGAGAATTAAACTTGAAAAGAAAAAAAGAAAAAATTAATAGTAAAATAAACCAGGAGTCCTAAAGTCCTTTCGAAAAATAAAAATGAAAATGAGATAATTGGAGAATATGGCTATGAGCATCTATAGCTTAATAATTTTCTATGTGGATGGTAGCATATATTCACGACTCCAACATATCTAAAAAGAATTCTTATTTATTGATGCATATGAAAATCACTTCACTCAGCCAAAAATAATAAATTCAATTACGAGTTTTTAATTCTTCTTTGAATGGTTACTAGTTGCATCCATCCAAGTGTGTATCTTCAATAAATGACCATAAAAGTTCCTACGAGGATTTTCTGAAAGAATAAAGTGGACTTGAAAACCTTGTCATTCCAAAACGTGTTGGATACTTCACATGAATTTTATATCTGAGTAAATTTAAAAATGTAGATGAGTTAATAATTACGGTAGAGCCTTAACTTAATTCGTTAATCTTTTTAGGAAAGAAGGTGATTCGACATGTTTATTGTGTCAATTTACACAAGTGTCCGCTGTATTGGTAAATAAATTAACGTGAGATGAATCATTCAATTCCGTTATAAGTAATATCAGAGTACATGATTCAATGAGCTCAAATATCAGGTTAACAAATGAAAGGTAGCTAGAGATTGTAGGAATAAGTAAAATGTGAAAATTGTTTGGAAAATTTCACAAGTGGTATTAAAGCCCATGGTTCAAATAGACTCAAGTATCAGGTTGACAAGTGAAAGGCAGAGTTGAGATATGTAAAAGTTAAAGATTGTTGGGATATTTCACATGAATTCCATATTGGGTAAATTAAAAAGTGTAGATATGTTAATAAAATTGATTAAATTCAAAAATATAGATGTGTTAATACGTTGGTAGAACCACATTTTAGGTGAGAAAAATGTAATTCAACATACTTATTGAATCAGTCTACACATGTGTTCGCTATATTGATAAATAAATTGATGTGAGATGAATCGTTCCCGCACGTACTGAATTAGGCTTAAATTTAGTATATGAAAACATTAAATTCTTTAACTCAAAATTAATTAATTGTATAAAAATTTGGCATAAAGTTTAACATCATCAGGGCATTGAAATAAATCAAGGGTTACACTTGCATCGAAATATCTTTAAGCTTATAAATTTTACAAATGTGATTTTTTTATAAAATAAAATAAATAATGATTTATTAAATAACTGCTCATTTATCTAATAAAAATATTATTAATCTAATGTTTGCATGTAAGGTAAAAATGATGTAATGCTTCAATTGTGCTGCATAATAATAATAAAATAAATTTTGTGCTGGAATCTTACTGTTTATATACGCCTCCATTTCGAAATACGTAATCAAGTTTCCCTATCCAATGTACACAAGTGACAAGCCCTTTAAATTCAAAATCAATGTAATTTATTTAGGGATCATATAGCTTCACCAAATTGAATAAAAAAAAGGTTCCGCTATATAAAATAAATACGTGACTTCTTAAATCATATTCTGCTAAACATCACTCTTATTGTAATTATCTATAGACAATCTCTATTTTAATTGGGTATGAAAATTGTGTTTTTAATTGGCGATACCCTCAAACGCGGCGAAAAGAGTCGTATATAATTTCAAATTATATACTCCATATAATATTGTTCAAATATTAATGTTATATTTAGTTGAGAAAATGAAATAAATGAAGAAATAAAATAAAAAATAATGTATTAGATTATCATTTTTGAGGATAAATCATTCTAATGGAATGAAAATTCATTCAAGTTTTTGATTTTTATTCTATGTGAAAAGAATGAAATAAAATTCATTTCAATGGAATAGATATGTATCATAATTTTACCATCATATTAAACTATTTATTCTCACCAATAATTAAACATATACTTAAAATTATTTCATTCTTATCTTTTATTCCAAACGCAACATAACTATTACTATTATCCCCAGCTGTGATTGTAATTATCCATAGACGATCTATGTTTTAATTGGGTATGAAAATTATGTTTTTAACTGATGATACCCTCAAACGCGGCGGAGAGAGTCATATGTAATTTCAAATTATATACTCCATATACTATTGTTTAGATATTAAGGCTATCTTTATTTATAAAAAATATATTTAAGATTAAATTATTTATATTAATTTAATATTATTTTAAATTATTTTTATTCTATAATAATAGATTATTAGTCCCTTAGGCTATGTTTATTTATAAAAAAATATATTAGGGATTATATTATTTGTATTAATTTAAGACTACTTCATATTATTTTATCTCATGATAAGAGATTATTAGTCCCTTAATGTTGAACTATTAGTCTTATAAAATTATTTAATAACTTAAAATGAGAGGACTATTAATCCCACATTCATCATGGGATTATATAACCTCTCATAAATAATCTTAGGAATAATAAAAATAGTTTATAGAACTATTTAAAATATTATTAATCCTCATTCATGGGATAAAATAGTCTGAAGTAGTGTTAAATTAATATTAATAGTCTAATCATAAGAATATTTTTTATAAACAAACATAGCCTTAGTGTTAAATTATTAGTCTTTTATATACGAATAATTCTCCCAAAATACAACTAAGCGTAGTTATATTATTGTAAGCAACAAACTTAAAACAATACTAACGAATTCTACTTTGAATTAGTGATGAGCGATATTTAGTTTGGGAGAGATAAGCTTCAATTTTTAAATGACAAGTGATTATACTTTTTTATAAGTCTCCAAAAACTAATCAAAGGTCATGACTATTCACGAATAGTCGTACCTTGTGGTTATTAACATTTATTCCGATGGATACTATTGTAAGAATTTTCGTATATATTAACGACGAGATGTGACTTTTAATTATTTGCATTTAATTAAATAGACATATTTTTTTAAAAATAATAATTAATCATATTTTGATTAAATAAAAATTTAACATGAGATACTATTGTTCATTTACTAATGAGGTAAGAGAACATACTCCATCCAATTTTATTTATTTCAATTGATTTTTCACGGTCAAATTGACCAAATTTAAAACTAAAAATTATTCTTAAGTTTATTAGATATAAATACAAAATTATTATCTATGTTATGAAGACAGAGCAAAATCTTTGGTCTCTTAGTGTCCTCACTTAATAATCTCAATTATATCCTCATTTTTAACTTAAAAAAAATTATAATTTCATATTTACCAATATAATTTAAGACTCCCTTACGTAACTACTAATTTGATAAAACTCAATTACAACTTTCAAAATAAATTCTCCATTATCTATTCACTTTCTTATTTTTTCTCTCAACTACTCTTACTTTTTACTGTCATTTATTCACTTATTTTTTTATAATCATTATCTCTTTTATCCCAAGTTTCTTCTTCTATTAACTATTTTTTAATTTTATTACTTTTATTTATTAATAATTAAAATAATTAACACACTCGTAAGTGTGTGCCTGTGTGTGCCCATGAGATTAGTTATAAGTAAGAAAGTTATTTGATTTAAATCTTTTAATACATTTGTTTAGTTATTAATCTTAAAATTGATTAATTTAACTTTAAAAAGTCAATTAAAACAAATAAAGTCATACGTAGGAAGGATATTTTTCCTGTTTTACAAAATTAGTAACGATCACATGTGAAAATGTAGGAGCTCTTTTATGGGGACATGAAAATTAGATATGAGTACTTTACAATTTCACTTATGTGTATCTTTACTCTTTTTTATTCCTAATTGAAGGTAAAAATACAAATAGGTGAAATTGTAACCGCATAGAGTTTTTCGAAAATGTAGATATGATTATGTTATTTTTATTTTTACCCTTGAAACTAATAGACTGTTAATTTAAAAATATTGACATGTATACCTCGTGCAAAACACGAGGTCTTATTCGTTTCTTCACTAATTTAATTATACGATTGATTAATATATTATATTTACACTTATAGTTTAATAATAATAACAATTTAGTATTATATATGATGATCTTTGCACGAAAATAGTTTTTTTTTCTAAATATATTATCTAAAATTATTATACTTAAAATAAAATTATATTTATATTTTTATAATAGTAACAAATTCAAATTAGTTAAGACGATCTTTATGAAAAGTTTTTTTTTCTCTAACTATATTATCCAAGTAGTAATATAATCTTATTGAATAATGATAATAAATTAATATTTGGCAAGGTGGTCTTATAATTTATTTATTTGGTAAGAAATATATTACTAATGTTAGTTTGTGACCTAGTTGAACCAAATTATAATAATGTTGAAGTTCTTAATTTTATTTTTATAAATTATTATTGGATAGAGAAATTAATTTTTATTTTTTATGTAATAATTGAATCATATTGTTGGTTATATATTAATAATAGTAATCATTTAATATTAGGTAAAATATCCTTATAAGAAATTTATTTCTTATAATATTACACACACACATATATGTAATAATAGTAACTTCTTATTTATATTTGAAATATAATTATACTTATAATTTAACAATAATAATAACAAATTACTCTTAGATGTGATGATCTTATGATTATTTTATTGTAAAATTGTATTATTTATATTTATTTCAAACGGTCTTATTATAAAATTAAGTTGTTACTTCGTTCATATTATATATTTTTAAGAATGTATTATGAAAAAGAGTAATTCGTTTTTATAGTATAAATAAATGGATAGACTATAGACTATATATAGTTAGATATATTTGATTTTTTTTATATAAACTTATACTATCAGTTCTCGTTTTCTTATAAAATTATAATACTAATTTTAATTGATTAATATTAATGATATAATAATAAAATTACAATAACAAAAAAAAATCAACTATTAAGATTTTTTTTAAAGATTTTTTTGAATGGGACAAATGGATTATTGTACATTCCCTTGTAGTTCATGGTTGGAGATAAACCGACCGGCCCTTGGGAGCTTCGAAAGAACAAAACACTAGAAGAACGTACTATCTTAGTTTTGTACTCCTATTAGAAAGGGTACGTACGACAAGTCACCACCTGCCTTACCGTGGATAAATTATTTTCTGTTCCTGAGAAATAATTTATTTATTTTCTCACAAGTACGTGGGACTTTATATAATAGAATTTACAGAAAACTCGTATTCATGTGAAAAAAGAAACATACTATTTCTCATATTTTAGGAGCGGACAATAATTTTTTCTTACCCGTGATGACTAATCAGGGCCGGCCCTATGATATTAAAAAAAAAGCATGAGTTTTAGGCCTCATTTTAAAAGAAAGTCCTAAATTTTTAAACATTATAAATAATTCATATAAAAAATATCTTATAAAAAAATAAACCCAATTAATCCTTTAGGACCTATAGTCCAATCTAAATATTAAATACTTAAAAAAATTAATAGTATAAAAAAAAGTCTCATTTAAATAAAAAATATTAATACTCACTCCATCCTAAGATAAAAGTCATCAATTGACTTTTGTAATCAAATTGACAATTTTTAAAATTAATAATTAAACATATGTATTTAATTTTTTAAAAAAGTAAACATTGAGATTAGTACTAAATTGTATGTAGTTTATAATGTTTATAGTCTTTTTACATATATATTAAATAATAATAAGATATATTAATTTAAAAATAATCAATTTGACCATAAAAATTAATAAAAGACTTACCAAATATAAAAAGTCTCATTTAAAAGTATCTTGAACCACTCGTGTGAACAATGGTTCTTAATTATCTCCCAATATAAATAAATAGAATAATATTATCATAACAGATATTGAAATAAACATGTAATAATAATATACATGAACAAGTAAATTACGTGAGTATTTGGATAAAAATTTGTACTTGCTTCAAGACGCTTTCTCTTAATTTGGGAATATTAGTGGTAATGGTCAAAGATTTTATACCTATTCAGACAGTAGTCATTAGATAATTGATATTTTCATCGAGCCCCTCAAAATAATTGGGAAAATATGCAATAGATAAAGTGTTTTCATTCATCGTTGTGTATCTTACTTCAATAAATGTTTGTTTCAGTAAATTATAAACTCTCTGCATAAAATAAATTAACATTTATAAGGTCCTCATTTGAAATTTTTTGTTTATTTTTTTCATCACATTGTGAAAGCTTTAGGAAGAAACACTAGACTACATCAATTCCCACAACAAATAATAAATAAATAAAAATAAAAATAAAAGGGAAGAAGAAGAACACGAAGTTTATTTTAACTTTTTAAAGTTAATTGATTTTCAACTCAAAGTTAATATATTTTTATATGATTTTAATTAATAGAATCATGAAAATTGTAAATTATATAAAATTAATTCCCAATTACGAATTTTATTATTTTTGAAAATAAAGTCACATTAATTTAATATTTTAAGATTCCACAAATTAATTTTTTAAAATTAAAATGGGTCTTTTATAAAATTGAAGCAATAGAGATAAAACATAATTATAACAAAGAATGTTAACATACTTGCCTACTTGGCTCGTACATTATCACCATTTGTCTCCTCAGTGAAAAAAAGGACTACGTACGTGTAACTAGTTCTTTATTTCTACACAAAAATAAATAAATTAATAACTGATCACGACAATAAAATATTAACAACAATATTAATTTTGTGTAAAATTAATGAAAGTTCGACCTCAAATTGTGCCCACTATACAAAGCATTTTCACGACTAGCTATTGTAGTCTTTGTAGATAGGATGATATATTATTCTTGCCAGGCCAGGGTTTCTTTCAATAGGATTATATTTTCAGGCTTTGTGGAAGAATTATTCCCTTAAAAGATAGGGAACCCCACAATTTGTGCCTAAAAATATGGCAATGGCTTTATTAGAGCAACAATTATGTTGTCAAAAAAATAAATGTCATTTAAAGTTATAAAAGTGTTGTTACAATAATTATCAAAGTGTTGTTTAATGCATACTTATTATGAGAACATAAATATTCTTCTAATATTATTAAAATATATATATATATACTCGACATTTTAAAACAAAAACTTTTCCTAAAAATCTATATTTTTATATACTCATTACATTAGCTCTCAACGAAGAAAAATGTATTTTTAATTTTAACACAAAAAAATATAATTTTTTGATATATTTGGTGGTTGTGGTTGGTTTGAACTTTGAACTTTCAAGTTCAAGTCATATATACGGAAGCATAAGACAAGTACATTTGATGAGATTGGCCAAATGATGCCCAACTTAGGCGGAATTTAATTCATCGAATAAAAATTTGATATAATAAAATAATTTAAGTAATACAATAAAATTGTAATATAATAATAATAATAATAATAAAAATAAATTATTACGATGTATTTATTTAGTTAATTTTTGATATTTATGTAATAATTATAATGTTATTATATTATATTTAAAATTATGTTTAGTTTATTAAATTATATGATTGTATTTAATGAATAAAATAAGTTATAAATTAAAATATCAAATCAGTTAAAATTATTACTATTTTATTTTTTATGATTTATTACATTACGGACGTAATATGTCAATACATCAATTAAAAAATACATTAAAATTTTTAAAAATTAATATAATAATATTACGTCCATATTAAGCTATTATATATAATAAATAAATTAAATATAATAAATATTACATTAATATAATAATTTATTATATTATAAAACTATTATATTGATTTAACGTATACTTAGAGCTGCTGACATGATTTTACAAGCTTTATGTATCCCACCTTCCAATTCATTCTGTTCACAGACAGTATTTCTTCCTACCGGTCCCTCTCCCTCTCTCTTGCTTTCATAGAATAGTCTTCAATCTATAAAAATTCTATTTTCCTTTTTATATGAATCCGGAAAAGCTAAATTGATCAGCCAAAAACCTATGAAATTATTTTATGTTTTTTTTCCAGTAGTGTTGAGATTAAGTAGAAAGGAGTCTAAACATAATTGGTACATGCCAGCCCAAAATTAAGCTCCTTTATGTTTAAGAAAGTTTTAATATATTATAAATAATCTTCGATATTGATTAGTTAGAGTTGAATATAAAATAAATATATAAAAAATTAACCGAAAAATGAAAATACTGTATCTGACCACGGTTAAGTTCATTGCTGAATAAAATATTACGTATATGACACTTTCTGAAATTTTAACTAGATATATTTTATGTATTCTATTATTTATTTTATCTTCTTTTCTTTACCAAAAGAATTATTTTTTGAGTCTTTCTACACTTATTCATAAATCTTACCTATAAAACTTACCCACAGAAAAGACAAAAGAGTATAGTTCCACTACATTCATCTTAATAATTAAAAATTGAGCTACACTCTTTTGTATTTTCTGCGAGTAAACATATCGGATAAAATTTATGGGTAAATCTAATTTTTTTTTCTATTTTTTGGGTCAAAATATACATTTTATTATCACCGGAGCAATGTTAGAATTAGCTATCGGATTTAAAATTTTATATTTCAAGTACAACATATAATTAATAGTGTATTTATGTTATTAGTTGCTCAATAATATGATAATCATCTATTATAAATGTAAATATTGAACAACTAATATAAAAATCATTAATTCAGATTCCATTGGAGAATACTCAAATTAGTCTTTATATATTTTGCATTGCTTTGGGAACTATTATATTCATATGCAGCTAAAAGAGCTCGACGAGGAGGCATGGCAACAAGAATTTGATAGTAACAACTTCATATGTATGTCGGATATATAGAATATATATATATGATACTAACGATCGAGTTGAAATAACACATGCATAGGGTACAACTGGATTTTGTGGCACCTGCAGGTCGGTCGTATACGAAGTTAACGTAATCAGCTGATTCTACTGCCAGCAACAATTGTTTTAAAGGTTGGTATTGTGATTCATAATTATTTATGCTTTGTCCCTCTAGATTTCTAAAGGGCAAATAGCTCTTTCCATTTTGATAGGAGTATTATTTTGTATTATCTTCTTGTTGCCCAATTATTATATAGTAGTATAATATGTCCTGGATAAAACAAACATGTTTGGTCAATTGATCTTATTATAATTTTGGTTAAGATGACAATATATAAGAGCCAAATTTTGATTAGGGAGTTTTTTTTTTTTTTTTAATCTTATATATATATATATATATATATATATATATAGTTTAAAGAGGAGTAAAAGGAAAATCTAGACTATTTTTCTTGTCTTTGGACTGCAGATCTTAAACTAAAAAGAATAACAATATTCCATCCGTTCTAGATATAAGAGTAATTTTAAACTTTTGGAACAATTTCTTATATTTTCAAATCTAAAATTAATATGATTTTAACTAATAAAATATTACAATTATGAATATGGTAAAATATTTAAAAATTTACGACTAATTAAGAGATTTATTGTATTCAAAACTTAAATAAATCACATCAATTTTGAATTTTAAAATTTCTCAAATTAATTTTAAAAGTTAAAATTACCCTCATATTTTGAGATGAATAAAGTATATAATACTTCCTAGGACTGAGCAAAAAAGGATAAAATTGAATTAACCTAACTGAATTGAATTTTTTAATCAAAAATTTTCGGTTATTTAGAGATTTTCGATTATAACTGTTTTACAATTCGATTTTTGGGTTTAGTTTCGGAAATGAAAATTATATTGTTCAAAAATTTTAAGTTTTTTTTTTTAATTTCTGATTGTTAATTGCTTTGGAAATATCTGGCTCATATATACTTATCTAAAATCGCATTTGACCATAAATGTTAACTTATTAGATCTATGATTAATTAGAGTATATATGCCTCAATTATTCTGCTTATGATTTGATGTGAGACTTTACTATCACGCGGGAGCCTGTGCGAGAAGTGTTCACCACTTGCTCAATGAATTATTTTTCGTCCATTATGCACAGTTTATACCATAACCACAACTTTAATACTAGTTGTTGAGAATATATTCAGCCCATATATACTTATCTGAAATTACATCTTGAACTAAAAGGTTAACCTATTATGTCTATGATCTATTGGAGTATATATATTCTCAATTTTTTTCCTTATGATTTGATGTCAAACTTTATTATCACGCAATATCTTAACAAATTGTACTTTATGCCATTAATTAGACTTTGTGAAATTATGGATTATGTATGTTTAATTTTAAACCATTAAACTTTGCTAATGTTATGAATTATTATGGTTGTTGATTGTTATTAATTATTAATTGTGTTAGTGTATATTTATGTTCAAGCCTTTTTTGATTTAATGATGATTACTGTAAAGATGATTATAACAAGCTTAATGTATATTTGTAATCAAAATTGAAAACAAATAATATTGTAAAGTTCTTAAGAGAATCATTATAAAATGACCTAGGGATCAAATAATGTTATATTGGTTGATCCATTTGATAGAGATAAAACTTGTAATAGACTAGGAAGTGCAAGTTCGCATATCAAAGACATTGAATAAGTGTTCAGATGAGTTTGGATCATATATTAGATAAAGTGTAAGACCCCGAATTTTATGAAATACAAAATTTAATTTTTCTTCATATATATATATATTTTTTTGAAACAGTAAGTGGTTAAATTAACAAAATTGAAAGTTAAGGATGTTATGTGCAAATTTTATTTTGTCGGACAATATTCGCTTTGTCGGGGAATATTCGTTTGGTCGGGGAATATTCGTGCCGTACGACGGCGCCGAAATAATAAATTATTGGTGGACCCCACAACGGAATATTTGTCGGATATAGAAAACGACAGAAGTAACCTTTTTAAATAAAAATAGTCAACGTAACTGTTAAAATACCGGTGATAAAAGAATAGTAGCATACGGTAGTTTATGGTATTTTCTGTAGCACACGGTACTCTACAGTAACACACGGTATTGCATAGTGTCTCATATTATTGGTCTGATAATTGACACCGTAACTGTTACGCATCATTTCATCGATAATTGTCACTGCATAATATTTTATATTATCAATTCAATAATTGTTGTTACACAGTATTTTGCATTATTGATTTAATAATTGTCATTACACTGTATTTTATATCATTGAGTCAATAATTGTTGTTGCACTGTTTTTAAAATTATTGAACCTAATAATTGTCACAGTAACATATGCACAGTAATTCACATTATTGAATCAATAATTGTCATTACACAGTAACGTATGCTTTATTTTACATTATTGTTATCTCTATTATGATGTTATTTAAACAGTTGTATTTCATTAATTTATTGACTTGATATCTAAGAGCTAACTATACTGTATTTATAACAATTAGTCATAATAATTGAATTGATAAAGTTATTTGTTTATAATATAAAGTTAGGTGATTATTAGGTGATATGAAATGAATGGTGTAGATTAAAGTGTGAATTATTGTTGAATAATTGAATTGATTTGTTTATAATATAAAGTTAGGTGATTATTAGGTGATATGAAATGAATGGTGTAGATTAAAGTGTGAATTATTGTTGAATAATTAAATTGATTTGTTTATAATATAAAGTTAGGTGATTATTAGGTGATATGAAATGAATGGTGTAGATTAAAGATAATATAATATTTGAAATGGATGGTGTAGATTAAAAGATGATCTTTAAATGAATGATTTAGATTAAATGAATGATAAGATTTTTGGCTATAAATAGAAGCCTTAACTTAAGGATTTTTCATAAACTTCCTTACTTGTTCTTTCTTTCTCTCTCTAAATACTTCTTGTGAAAGTTCTCTCTAAGTGTGCTTAAGTCATCTTGAGTATTTGTGAAGATCTATAAGTATACGTGTACTGTTCAAGTTAATCAACCTCATTTAAATCAATATCCAGTCACGTGTTGAGGTAAGGGATACCATCTTTTTCATCTTCCATTATTCAAACATACTATGGTAAGGGATTATCATTATTTGATTCTCGATAATAATATTGTTTCTTCCTTACTCATAAGACGTGCCTTTTATTTCCATGTATTAAATTGTGGGAATAACCTTACGGAGCGGATTGCCGCCTGTTGGTGAATAACCTTTCGTATTCATTCATTATTAATCTCTGAGAATAACCTTACGGAGCGGATTGCCGCCTGTTTGGTGAATAACTCTTTGTACTCAAATTCTATTAAATTGTGGGAATAACCTTATGGAGCGGATTGCCGCCTGTTTGGTGAATAACTCTTTGTACTCAAATTCTATTAAATTGTGGGAATAACCTTACGGAGCGGATTGCCGCCTGTTGGTGAATAACCCTTTGTATTAATTTCCTTCACCTTTTGTTAATCAAACCTGCTACGGTAAGGGATATTATTTTCTTTCATACTCCTAAATCAAAATTTATTATGGAACTATTACTTCTATAATTCCTGAAAATATTATATGTTCCATAATAGTTGAACTTCATTATTTCAACTGAACCTTCCTATTTACGTGAACCTTTCTATTGAATTGTAACCGTTATTCTGAACTGTGGATCTTGAATATCATTTTTAAATTTCACTCCACATCATGTTGACAATTTGGACATTATTTGAATCTGTACAAAGTAAACTTCCGATACTTATTGTTATCCTATTTCTTCTGTTCATCATTTATATCATTCTAATCATCCAAAAATCAAGCTGTTGTGAATATCTGTGGCCGGGGGCACAGATGTGATATATTTGTTGAACATGATAGGTTAAAGGCGATATAATAGGTTAAAGGCGATACATCTGTTCGGTGTCTTTTATGGCACGTGGTGAATGTTCTCTTTGGCCCGTAGTGCAAAGATGAACTGTTGTTTGGTATGATTATGACCAAAGGCTGAATCTGGTATAATCATGACCGTTGGTGCTATATTGAATATCTTTGGCCCGTAGTACAAAGATGAACTGTTGATGTGCATGATTATGATCAGGAACTGTGAATTTGTATTATCTTGACTAATGATATTTCAGATGATAAAAGTTGATGATGTTTTTCCTAAAAAGAGAACCGAGTGGACATTATAGTCTGCATTATTCTTCTAATAGATTACTCATTCCGCTGCTATTATTGATCTGAACGTTGTTTAAGAATTTAACTGCAGTTTTTGATATAAGCCTTGTAGTCTATTGTATTCTATCAAGAACTCAACTGTTGAAGACTAATGATAATTTATTCGTCATTATCTTAATCATGATATTCTTTACTGGGCTATTTGAGCTCACCCTTTCTTTTGTTCCATTGTTTTTCAACAGGAGATGAAAACATAACAGGGTCTAGCCGGGGAATGGAGTGAGGGTTCGAGGAATAGTTATCATAGTCTTCACGTTTTGTAAAATAGTGTGACAATAATAGTGAAGACTTAGTTGTGTATTATTATACACTGTATTGTTGTACGTTGTGCTTTGTTGTAATAATTTTGTTGTAGTATTTTGACGACTCAAGTTTGGGCTGTGTGGGCCCAGATTTGGGGGCGTCACAGTTGGCATCAGAGCTTAGGGATATGGTCTTTAATGGAGATCTGGGGTTAGAACTAGGAGGGGAGAGACGAATAGAATCAATCACTAGTGTGTCCTACCTAAATTAGATTTATTTTTTTATCTAATGAATCGATTTGAATGTAGGAACATGAAGAGATGAGTCAGTTTATTTGAACTAACTTTTTTTTATTGACCACAGTTAATTATGACATCTGGAAATCAGGAGGTTAACTATGAAATTACCGAAACAAATGTAGCTGCAAAACAAGAGGCGACGAATAATCTTCTTACAAACTCAGAGTTGAATCATTTGCCTAAGGCAAAAATTATGCGTGTTCTATCCAGTAAGGATGAAGGTGAAAGCTCTGCTACAGTCGTTCCAGATCCATTCTTAGAAGCAATTAAAGGAAGTAACGAACTTGCGGAAATTATTGCCTTTAATTTACTCACTAATTGGGAGAGTGATATCACCTGGTTATGCTCTATAACAAAGGATCAGAATATATGGACTTTTCATATTAGTCTTTGGGATTTATGGTGTTCCAGCTATGATTTTCAAGATTATTTAAAAATGATGTTTCTATACTTTTGGGCGTTACAATTTAGAGGAATTCAGGTTAATTTAGTCACTATCGTGGAAACTGCAGTCTATCGAAAATACTATTTTAATGGAAATCATTGGTACCTTACTACTGATGAAGTTGATGAACCCGAGAAACAGTTTGCTAGAAAATTATTCAGTGGTATTCCCATGGTTGAAATACGTGAAGATCCGAATGAAGTATTCGGGATTCAATTTGACGATAACAGTCAAGAAACCGAATGAGGTGATAACCGGTAAGCTATTCATAAATTCTCGTGAAGTCTATGCCATATTAGATACTGACTCTATCCACTCTTTTATCTCACCTATATGTACTCAACGTTTAAATTTGACTATTGAAAACTTAAATCTTCTTTTATCAGTTAAAACCTCATTGGGAGAAATACCTATTACATTTACTATCTATAAATCTTGCCTAGTTCAAATCAACAACCTCACATTACCTGTTGACCTTATTTCTTTGGAGATGCGTGAATTTGATGTGATTTTAGGAATTGATTGGTTGACTACCCATCATGCTAAAATTGATTGTTTTCATAAGATTATTAGTTTTCATATTCCTAATCAACCTGTCATGCAAATTCAAGCAACTAAACCATTGAAATCTATAACTGTTATTTCTAGCCATAAAGCCATTCGTTTATTGAAAAACGGATGTCAAGCCTTTTTAGCTCATGTCACTGATTTGAACAAAAACACGTCAAACTTGAATGATATTCCCATTGTTAATGAGTTTCCTGACGTTTTTTCTGAGGAACTTTCTGGCTTACCCCAAACCGTGAAATTGAATTCTGTATCGATCTTGAACCCGGCACTAAGCCCATTTTTAAAGTCCCATACCAAATGGCTCCCATAGAACACCAAGAGTTGAAAGTTTAATTACTAGATATCGGTATCATTCATTCTAGTACAAAACTTATATCGAGCGAGGAATGCGAGAAGAGTTTTCAAGAACTCAAGAGGAGACTTGTTTCAGCTCCTGTTCTGACCATACCATCAGGATCAGGAGAATTTGTTATCTACAGCGATGCTTCTGGCAAAGGTCTAGGCTGTGTCCTTATGCAACATGGAAAGGTTATAGCCTATGCCTCTCGACAACTCAAAGATTATGAGAAAAATTATCCTACTCATGATCTAGAGTTGGTAGCAGTCGTTTTCGCGTTGAAGATCTGGAGACACTACTTGTACGGAGAAAAAGTGGATATCTATACGGATCATAAAAGTCTCAAGTATTTCTTCACCCAGAAGGAACTCAACATGCGACAACGACGTTGGCTTGAGCTGTTAAAGGATTATGACCACACAATCCAGTATCACCCGGGAAAGGCGAACGTTGTAGCTGACGCTTTGAGCAGAAAATCTTATGCAAGTACAAGTGCACTGCTGACAACACAAAAGTGTATTTTGTACGACTTGCAAAAGATGGAGATAGAGCTAAAGACACCAGGGACCCACTCGAAGATTGCTCACGTGCGAGTGAACCAACTTTAATCGATAAAATTAAAGCTGCTCAAGCTACCGATCCGGAACTGATAAACATGATAAAGAAAGTACAAGAAGGTGCCATTCCCGAAGCAAGAATCGACGAGAAAGGAATACTTCGAGTCAACTCTCGACTCTGTGTTCCTAACGATCCTGAATTAAAGCATAAAATCATGATGGAGGCACACAACACGCCGTTTGCAATCCACCCAGGAGGTACCAAGATGTATCGAGATCTTCGACATACATTTTGGTAGAACAATATGAAAAGAGAGATTGCGGAGTTTATCTCAAGGTGCCTAACTTGTCAACGTGTCAAGGCAGAACATCAAGTTCCTAAAGGTCCATTACAATCACTTGAAGTTCCCGAATGGAAGTGGGAACACATCAATATGGACTTCGTGACGGGTCTTCCAAAAGTTTCTCAAGACTTAGATGCAATTTGGGTGATCGTAGATAGATTGACCAAATCTGCTCATTTCTTGCCTATACGAGAAAACTTTTCACTTGAACGTCTTGCCGGTATGTACATAAATGAGATCGTGAGATTGCATGTCATGCCAGTTTCCATAGTTTCTGATCGAGATCCTAGATTCACTTCACGCTTTTGGATCAGTCTACAAAAAGCTATGGGCACTGAACTACGTTTTAGTTCTGCATACCATCCTCAAACGGACGGACAATCGGAAAGGACGATCCAGACCCTCGAAGATCTTTTGAGACTTTGTGTATTAGACTTCAAAGGAAGTTGGGATAAGTACTTGCCGTTGGTGGAATTTTCTTACAACAACAGTTACCAAGCAAGCATAGGCATGGCTCCATTCGAGGCATTGTATGGAAGGAAGTGTCGCTCTCCAATATGTTGGAATGAGGTAGGAGAAGCAAAATTGTTGGGACCCGAGTTGGTACGCTTGACGACCGAAAAGATCCAAATGATCCGACAACGAATACAGACCGCACAAGAACGACAAAAGAGTTATGCTGATCTTCATCGGAGAGACGAAAGTTTCAACGTCGGAGATCATGTATTCTTACGTGTTTCTCCATGGAAAGGGGTTACGAGATTCGGAAAGAGAGGAAAGCTCAACCCTCGATTTATTGGCCCATTTGAAATCCTCGATCGAATAGGAACCGTAGCCTACAGACTAGCCCTACCACCAAGTATGTCTCGCATCCATAACGTTTTTCACATATCTATGTTACGTAAATATGTGAAGGACCCAAACCACGTCATTGAGTTAGAACCAGACGTTATAGCAGAGGATTTAACATACGAGGAAGTACCTGTTAAGATCCTGGATAAGAAGGAGCAGATCCTACGCTCAAAGGTTATACCTCAAGTTAAGGTTTTATGGAGGAACCAAGATACTGAGGAAATGACCTGGGAGCTAGAATCTGAGATGAAATCTAAGTATCCTTACCTCTTCGATATGTCAGGTACGTCAATTTCGGGGACGAAATTTCATAAGGAGGGGAGGTTGTAAGACCCCGAATTTTATGAAATACAAAATTTAATTTTTCTTCATATATATATATTTTTTTTTTTGAAACAGTAAGTGGTTAAATTAACAAAATTGAAAGTTAAGGATGTTATGTGCAAATTTTATTTTGTCGGACAATATTCGCTTTGTCGGGGAATATTCGTTTGGTCGGGGAATATTCGTGCCGTACGACGGCGCCGAAATAATAAATTATTGGTGGACCCCACAACGGAATATTTGTCGGATATAGAAAACGACAGAAGTAACATTTTTAAATAAAAATAGTCAACGTAACTGTTAAAATACCGGTGATAAAAGAATAGTAGCATACGGTAGTTTATGGTATTTTCTGTAGCACACGGTACTCTACAGTAACACACGGTATTGCATAGTGTCTCATATTATTGGTCTGATAATTGACACCGTAACTGTTACGCATCATTTCATCGATAATTGTCACTGCATAATATTTTATATTATCAATTCAATAATTGTTGTTACACAGTATTTTGCATTATTGATTTAATAATTGTCATTACACTGTATTTTATATCATTGAGTCAATAATTGTTGTTGCACTGTTTTTAAAATTATTGAACCTAATAATTGTCACAGTAACATATGCACAGTAATTCACATTATTGAATCAATAATTGTCATTACACAGTAACGTATGCTTTATTTTACATTATTGTTATCTCTATTATGATGTTATTTAAACAATTGTATTTCATTAATTTATTGACTTGATATCTAAGAGCTAACTATACTGTATTTATAACAATTAGTCATAATAATTGAATTGATAAAGTTATTTATTTATAATATAAAGTTAGGTGATTATTAGGTGATATGAAATGAATGATGTAGATTAAAGTGTGAATTATTGTTGAATAATTGAATTGATTTGTTTATAATATAAAGTTAGGTGATTATTAGGTGATATGAAATGAATGGTGTAGATTAAATTGTGAATTATTGTTGAATAATTAAATTGATTTGTTTATAATATAAAGTTAGGTGATTATTAGGTGATATGAAATGAATGGTGTAGATTAAAGATAATATAATATTTGAAATGGATGGTGTAGATTAAAAGATGATCTTTAAATGAATGGTTTAGATTAAATGAATGATAAGATTTTTGGCTATAAATAGAAGCCTTAACTTAAGGATTTTTCATAAACTTCCTTACTTGTTCTTTCTTTCTCTCTCTAAATACTTCTTGTGAAAGTTCTCTCTAAGTGTGCTTAAGTCATCTTGAGTATTTGTGAAGATCTATAAGTATACGTGTACTGTTCAAGTTAATCAACCTCATTTAAATCAATATCCAGTCACGTGTTGAGGTAAGGGATACCATCTTTTTCATCTTCCATTATTCAAACATACTATGGTAAGGGATTATCATTATTTGATTCTCGATAATAATATTGTTTCTTCCTTACTCATAAGACGTGCCTTTTATTTCCATGTATTAAATTGTGGGAATAACCTTACGGAGCGGATTGCCGCCTGTTGGTGAATAACCTTTCGTATTCATTCATTATTAATCTCTGAGAATAACCTTACGGAGCGGATTGCCGCCTGTTTGGTGAATAACTCTTTGTACTCAAATTCTATTAAATTGTGGGAATAACCTTACGGAGCGGATTGCCGCCTGTTTGGTGAATAACTCTTTGTACTCAAATTCTATTAAATTGTGGGAATAACCTTACGGAGCGGATTGCCGCCTGTTGGTGAATAACCCTTTGTATTAATTTCCTTCACCTTTTGTTAATCAAACCTGCTACGGTAAGGGATATTATTTTCTTTCATACTCCTAAATCAAAATTTATTATGGAACTATTACTTCTATAATTCCTGAAAATATTATATGTTCCATAATAGTTGAACTTCATTATTTCAACTGAACCTTCCTATTTACGTGAACCTTTCTATTGAATTGTAACCGTTATTCTGAACTGTGGATCTTGAATATCATTTTTAAATTTCACTCCACATCATGTTGACAATTTGGACATTATTTGAATCTGTACAAAGTAAACTTCCGATACTTATTGTTATCCTATTTCTTCTGTTCATCATTTATATCATTCTAATCATCCAAAAATCAAGCTGTTGTGAATATCTGTGGCCGGGGGCACAGATGTGATATATTTGTTGAACAGATGATAGGTTAAAGGCGATATAATAGGTTAAAGGCGATACATCTGTTCGGTGTCTTTTATGGCACGTGGTGAATGTTCTCTTTGGCCCGTAGTGCAAAGATGAACTGTTGTTTGGTATGATTATGACCAAAGGCTGAATCTGGTATAATCATGACCGTTGGTGCTATATTGAATATCTTTGGCCCGTAGTACAAAGATGAACTGTTGATGTGCATGATTATGATCAGGAACTGTGAATTTGTATTATCTTGACTAATGATATTTCAGATGATAAAAGTTGATGATGTTTTTCCTAAAAAGAGAACCGAGTGGACATTATAGTCTGCATTATTCTTCTAATAGATTACTCATTCCGCTGCTATTATTGATCTGAACGTTGTTTAAGAATTTAACTGCAGTTTTTGATATAAGCCTTGTAGTCTATTGTATTCTATCAAGAACTCAACTGTTGAAGACTAATGATAATTTATTCGTCATTATCTTAGTCATGATATTCTTTACTGGGCTATTTGAGCTCACCCTTTCTTTTGTTCCATTGTTTTTCAACAGGAGATGAAAACATAACAGGGTCTAGCCGGGGAATGGAGTGAGGGTTCGAGGAATAGTTATCATAGTCTTCACGTTTTGTAAAATAGTGTGACAATAATAGTGAAGACTTAGTTGTGTATTATTATACACTGTATTGTTGTACGTTGTGCTTTGTTGTAATAATTTTGTTGTAGTATTTTGACGACTCAAGTTTGGGCTGTGTGGACCCAGATTTGGGGGCGTCACATAAAGAATAAGAGGTCGGATAACAAATCAAACAAGAGATCAGATATAAGTTCAGATCATATGAGATTGGACATAGTTCATAAGAGTTCAAACAACATATCATATAAATGAGAAAACATTGAATAGAGTTCGGACCACAAAATATATAAAGAATCAAATATCAGATATAGATCAAATAAAGAGATCAGATCAGATCAGGACATCGGATTAAAGATCAAACATGAGTTCAAATAAAAAGTCCAAAGAGCTGAGTCTTAATTACTCTGAGATCGCAGAGTAAACTAAGCATATGAAAAAGTCGTCGAGCATAATATAAAGGACTGAGAGCTTTTAAGTAAACAGAAGGACAAAGCTTAAACGTAGAACGACTCTAGACAGTCAAATCGTAGAATGACTCCAGACAGTCAACATATAGAGGTAATAAAGATCGTCGAGTGAATTGCCTGAAGATTGACTCTACGATCCCTGATCATTATATTGTAGAGTACAACTTGGGAAGTTACCATTAGATATGAAAACTTCCTCAACATACAACTACTGAAGATCCTGAGAGTGTGTTGTCAAAAATAGAAAGGTCTAATCAAGCCGCAATTCTAACAACTATATTTGATAAAGACAGTCTGCTACAACACTCAGAGAAGCCTAACACAGTTGACATTCAGAACGGCTACAACAAACTGACACTTTATTTTGGAGGCTTTGTTATAGGACCTTTTAACGGACATATTTTCAAAAGAAATCTATAAATAGATTTCTTATCAAGACTTCAAGTGTCAATCGATATAACACATTCATGGGATAAAGCTTGAAAGTCTTAATGCTTAAAGCTTTCTTATAATCCAAAGGACTTTACGGTCCTTGAAAGAAATCGATCATACTGCTAAGTCATTCAGAAGATAAGGTTAAATGCAACTTAGCAGTATCCCAAACTTAACAACAGGAATATAGTAAAATCGAGACAGAGATCTCGCCTGATCCTAAATGGGTCAACTCTAGAGGGAGTTTGCAAAGTCGAGACATAGATATCGCCTGATAATAAGTGGATCAGCTCTAGAAGGAGGTTGAAAAATCGAGGCAGAGATCTCGCCTGATTCTAAGTGGGTTAGTTTCAAAGGAAAATTGTAATTGGTTAAGTGAAACCTTATCTTATAGTGGATCTCCCCACTCAGTGGAGTGGAAGAGAGGAGTAAAAGTAGTTTGGGTTCCGAATTTTTTAAAAATCTCTGTGTCATTTACTGCTTTATATAACTATTATGCAACTGCATTATCATTTATCTAGATCTCATACTTTTATATCACTAAGTCAGATTTGAGATCTTGATTCTATCTTAAAGGGAAATTTACAAAATACAATATTTCGTTGTACTTAGCTGAATTAAATTAATTAATTATTAGATAAATAATGTTAATCTGAAGATTTTAGAAGGATCTATTCAATTCCTCTTCTAATCTCATTGTGTTATCGGAGAATAACAAATTGAAAGCTCTAGTATTGAAAAATTAAAATAATTTTTTTAGTTCGATAAAAATAGAACTTAATTTTGATTATTAACCGAAATAACCAAAAAAAAAATAAATTGATTATTTCGTTTTTCGTTATTCGAATATCTCATAATTCAAATATTTATTTAAATATTAAAATTATATAAAATTTAATTTTTAAATATAATTAAATATATTATTCGATTCAATTATAATCAAATAAATTATTCGATTCGATTACACACGATCAGTCTTAATAATTCCTGTCAAATGACAATATAGAACATAGCATCAATCGTGTAAAAGAATTTGATGCTGTTGCATTGAAATTTATAATTCCAGAAATCCGGAAAGTACCTTCACTTTTATCTATTGAAACTTGAAAGGAACAACAACAAAGCGGTATTTACTGTTTTTCTTTGAATTTTGAATAGAACGATAAGACACATGGATGACACCGTACTTATGCTTCACCTGACAAACACCTCAATTGTGCAAACTTTGTTTAGCTTTTTGACCATTTTATTCCTTCAAAATATTAATAAAAACTTTTGTTTTTCGAAAATTAATAATAACAAAAACTTTCTTAGAAAATAAACAACAAACATATACCCAAACATAATAACTAAAATTCAAAAACTATACACCGGCCCATACTTCAGGCCCAGCCTATAAGACTACAGCGCTGGAATGTTCCCCTCCCCCTTTTCTTCTCTCTCTCTCTCTCTCTTTATTTTTGGTGCACTGGGGATCAACTTTTCCATTTTTTGACAATAGAAAACATAACATGTTAAAAAAATATGATGAAAAAGAGAACGAACCCATCTTATCCTGCATATTTATGTATTAAGTATGATATGCTTATATTAAAAATTATAACCAAGATAATATAGTGGTAAAAGGAGATAATTTAACCTATATGATGAGTAAAAAACTATCGAGGCAAAATACAATACACGCTTTGTTCAAAAATTAATAAAAATGTAGTTAAGTCACTTTATTTCTTTTGTGATACTCAATTTTGGCTTGTTATTTTCATATTTGATTACAAAAATATTAAATTAATTAAAGGCAAATAAATTTTCAAATGTCTATAAATTGGTATGTTATTCCATTTAATGCATGTCTGGCCGTTTATATGAGAAATAAACAGAGATAGAATATAAATAAGATAGATAAATAGATATTTTAATAAAATATGTAAAAGTAGGTTGCATTTGAGCGTTCCTGGGTTCTTCTTTTACTAAAAGTTTTGAAGTATTCCCTCTGTTTTAAAATTTAATATTATTGTTGATTTTTTAAAATCAATTTAAGATATTTTTAAATTCAAAATTGACACATATTCTTCTGATATAGTCAATACATGATGAATATTACAAACTATCTAAGAAAATACCACTGATTATAATATTTATCTTAATTTTGAGTTTAGAAATATTTTGAATTTATTTATAAAAATTAACAATAATTTTATAATTTATAACGGAAGAAATATTATATTAGCTTTGTTTTCATAGATTGTATGTAACTCTATAGTCTATGAGGTAATAGGCATCAATGTACTAGTTAAAAACCTTCTAGGCCTTCTATGCATTATGCAGTTCTTTATTGTCTTAATTTGGCTGAGCACTTAAGTCCCTGCATAAGCAGATTAGTCCTCTTTCACATCAATTTAACGAGACTACGAAGCTCTACCATATTTGAAATGAATTTACTATGCCTTGCAAGTCTTTCAGATAAATTTTTACGTACAAAATTTACAATCTTTACATCTAATACATGCTTTTGTAGATTTTTTTATCGGATATATTACAACCTTGGCACATGATCCCTGCTGATTTATGTCTTTCCTTGTAAATGCATGGGGTGGCACCCCCTTGGTGCCTCAATGAATAAATCTTAAATGTAAAAAAAGTAAAATAAAATTATCCTAAAGGTTGACAAATCTTTCATTTTAATTTATTGGGTCAGAAATTGCAAATTAATTTGCTAGGTCTTCCCTTACAATTGGGAGAAGCAAGACCTGATTGAGGTAATGAATACTGAACATGCACCATTCACAGTAGAATAATAGAATGCCTTCAAAAGCTAGGTTGTCACGTGCTTGGGTGTGTACCACTGGGTAATGCAGGACGTGATCCAGAAGTTCAAGTAACAGGGCGTGGCAAGTATATCCCTAGTTGGGATATCTGGTGTTAAGAATCAAACATGCCCAAATTTTAGGCAGTTAAGTTGAAACTTTTAGTTGTCTTTATAATTAAAAACCATATTTGTAAGTATAGGCAATGAATCTGATTAGAGTGACGCTATCAACGCCTCAATTTCCAAGTCGAGCTATAAATTGGTACTCCAAGTTTGCTCTTCAAGGTTCATTTATATGTTTTTTTTCCCATTCACACGAAATACAGATCATACGCTGATTTATGCACATGTTCATTTTAATCAAGCACTATCATACATGAATCCATAAAATCAGTTGATGACAACTCTGGGGTTTTGGATTATATCATGCAAAGTTCCTTTTACACTTTCCATGTGCAAATGATTAACCCAATGAACCTTTCAATGATTATGAATCTCTCTCTCCCTAGTAAAATTATCAAATGCACCAAATGAGTGGGCAACTTATGTTTGAGCCTCTCCCTCATTAGTTTTCTTGTACGTAAGCTGTATATTGCATTGCAGAAGGAAGATGATTCAGTGGATCCGGACAGCTTTTCAAAGGAAAAGGCGAGATCTTGTTTTGTCATCAGTGTTTTAAACCATCAATTAATCGCGTGTCATCCATGGTAAGCAACTTTACGCCCATGGTTTACAACTTGTGTTCGGAGAGCATTATGTCATCCATTGTAGCAACTCCGCTCATTGCTTCATGTTTGATTCTGCCATTCTTTCTTGTTGATTCATGTCTTTTTTAAAAAGCGAGTTCCTGGGGAAATTAATATGGGCATAAATGTGAATAAAATACTTATATTTGTATAATAAACATAGTTTTCTGCTGTAATATATATAGAGAATTGATATTTTTACAAACAAAAATAATAATTCCACAATGTGTCTCTCATATGAACAGTAAATGAGTCTCAATCTTATATAAGAGAAATCTTGCGAAAATATTAAAATTTACTTGTAAAAATATCAATTCCTATATATATGGAGCATGATTCACGTTGATCGTAACGTTGACAGTAGCCAACAGTCTGTTGGACAGAATGATTTTTACTCTAGTGTTTGCCCAATTGTTTAGCGGAGACGCCAAATAGTTCCAAACAGTCGGGCAAATGATAGTATGATAGTTATCGAACATTGTTCCACACACATATATATATTTATATATATATTTTGCTGGTAAAAAGGTCAAAAGAGAAAAAGGGAAACAGACTATACAGAGAAGTAAAAATGAACCATTGAACATTGGATTCTTGCATCTGTTGATATATGCTACTTGTCACCACCGTAACCCACATGTCTTGACATGGTAGCCTGTTCTTCTCGTTGTTTCTTTTCATTTTAATTTTCAATTTTTGGAATTCAAGTAGGAAGTTACGCTGTATTACCTGTTGTGGCATACAAGTTTTAAACTTTTTAGTAGAGTCATTCCAAATAAAAATAGAGAAGCAGTCTAAATTAAAGAGAAATATTTCAAATTTTCAAAAACCTAGAAAGTTGAAATGTTAACATGGGACTCTGTGACAGTGAAAAGTTATTCGAGGGAATATAAAAAGGAAAGGTGATGTATTCCCGATCTTCCGTTGTGATACCGAATACTTTTGCTCTATTTTACAAGAAGAGTTTAATTTACAAAAATAAATAAATTATTTCTCAAATTATAAAATTAAATGACATAATATTTTTAAATTTATCATCATAATTTTCATTATCATGCAAAATTACTACACTAACAACTTATTGTTAGTGTGACAGTTTTAATATCATGGTCGCGAATTTACATGTGGGACATTTTTTGTGGAACTGAGTATATCTTTGGGCACAGACTAAAGTTAGGTCTAGTGTTTCAACTTTCACTTTCACCTACCGCTTACCGCTTATCACTGCCTTTGCCTTTATCTTCTATGGTTCCGTATTCTTCCCATCTCCTGATAATGCCAGGTGAAACTACTCCTTCAGAATTAATATTTATCTTGTGTTTCCTCGCAGTTTTTCTTCTTCTTAACTAGTTTAGAAAAAATAAATATAAGTGTACAATATTAAACACAATATTTTAATTTCAATCATTGAAAGATAAGGCTTAGTACGGAAATCCATGCTAAGTCTTACTTTTTAATGATTAAAATATATGTAGTGTTTGAAATAATGTTTGGTTGTAATGTGTGTAAAATTGTCCGTTTAAAAATACATTGAAAAACCTGGCGTATTTGATTAGTCCTCATTAAACCATGTGTTTAACTCCCCTACCCCCGGCCACGGAAAAGGAAAAGAAAATAACTATAAATAACCAAGGAAATCAATCAGAAAAATTTGTTATGGATATTCAATCACGAGGGAGAATCTTATTATCCTATAATGAAGGTTGTGTCGGTTGGATGTGGATTAGGTGATACGGCGTTGTGGCGCATCTTATTAAACTAGGAATTAATGGAAGTAACCAACATCACACTCCAGTGTCTTATTATTGTTCAATGTTCTCAAAAAATGTTCCAACCCAATCATGTTTAACATGATAACGCCTTGATGGTAATATGAATCCAAGAAGAAGAAAACAATGATTATAAAAATGACCTGAAAATCATGAAGCGTGTTGAAAATTTTGGAAATGATCAAGGGCCTAAAAGATGTCACTGACACATTGATTTTTCCTAGGGCTATGTTTGTTTACAAAATGTATACTTGGGATTGGACTATTTGTATTAATTTAAAGCTATTTTCGACTTTTTTATCCTATGATGATGGATTATTAGTCCTTTAAATAGTCCTTAAATTATTTTTTTATCATTCTCAAGGCTATTTATGAGGGATTATATAATCCCATGATGAATTTGGGATTATATAATCCCTCACAAATAGCCTTGAGAATGATAAAAAAATAATCCAAGAACTATTTAAGGGATTATTAATCCCTCATGATGGGATAAAAAAGTCGGAAATAGTTTTAAATTAATATAAATAGTTCAATCCCAAGTATCTATTTTACAAACAAACATAGCCAGGTAAAAAGAGGGGATTGAGTTTTTAATTACTACTGGTGTTTGATCTTAGATTATATAGCTGTGACACTGTATTTATTAAATTAATATCATTGGGGTTGTAATTTTGGCGAGGAATCGGCCTTGTTTACCTCTTCGAGCTGCTCAGACGGGATTCTAAATAACCCGCGAGACTTGGGCACCGGTTACCTACGGAGGCTACCATATCCCCATCTTTTGCTGTCTCTCTCTTTCCCCACTTTTCCTCCTTTGTCTGTTATGAACCACATTGTCTACGACACCTTTTTTCTTCTTTTTAATTACCCAAGATTGTCACACTTTCAAATAAATTTAGCGGGTGGTAATGGGAAACTTTGGAAATTCTTTAGCTGTTCATTTAGATTTGGAAATTACAGTTAAGCTCCTCTTAAGCTAGTCGTTCTATCAATATTATTAGGTTAATTGACTTTGCACTAGCAAAGTAATTTTGGGGGAGTTGAGGGTATATTCAAATCTCAAAACAACAATTAGCCAGGCACTTGAAAACTTGTTTAAGAAAACCTCTTGAAATAACATTAGTAGGCTTTTCTGCTGAAGCACTTTTTGCAAGTTGACTGGTTACACCTTGCCTCCTAATTTTTGCCTTGCAATTCTCCAATTGCTACTATATCGAGTATTTGTTATATTGCTAGAGCTCATAAATTGCGCTTGCTATTTAAAGTTTCCTTAATGCCTGCAAATTTTTCTTTTCTATTTCGCTTACCGGTACTTCTGTGTATGCGTAACTAGTTACACCTTGCCTCAACCCAAATTAAAACAATATGTGAAAGAAAGAAAGAAAATGTAAGAAATTGAGAGACTTGATGGAAGAGAGAAACACATTTCTCTCAAGTCTTCCCTTGAAGCAACAAAATTATATTTCATTATAACATCACTAAGGGCTGTTGTGTTTTACGGTTTTACCCCTTTCAAGTGGTCCTGCAGGCTGCAATAACCAAACAAGTCATGTATATTAGTCGTGTGTAAACTTCCCCGCTAGTGTAACCCAAGAAAAACCATGAAAACAATCCACTTCATACATAAATACTTTATTTTAATTACCTAACATCCAGTGGCAGTTTGGTAAACATAATCCCATTATAAATACATTTGAGCAAGACACATTAAACCCCCCACCCCCTAAACAACACAAACGGTTGGTCCATCACATCTAAACCCCCTCCACTCCCTTCATGAAATCTCCATCTTCTTCTTCTATTACCTTAAGCTTAAGCACCATGAAGCTCAAAACCCTCGTTCACACCTTCATCTTATCACACTTGTGCCGAATCGCTCGTGCTCTCACCAAAGCCAAATCCATCCTCATTGAGCTTCTCAAAGAAATCCAACTCATACACTTCATCGAACCCTCAAAGAAGCACAAGAACAAGAATAAGCTCTTTTTTGGTTCCTTTAGACTACACTACAATTGGTGCTCCTCTCATGTCTTACCGGTGCCATCACCGGGGCTACACAGGTTCCCAGCAAGCCACTCGTATTACGATGCCACGTGGAATTCAATCATCTCACCTGGCTGTGATGACATGCAAGAATCACAGCTCTCCGGTTACCTCCATTGGCTTGAGCAGAAGGTGCACGAGGACTCTAAAACTGATGAAATTAATGAGATTGATAAGCTTGCTGATTTGTTCATTGCAAACTGCCATGAGAAGTTCATGTTGGAGAAACAAGAGTCATATAGGATGTTTCAAGAGATGATGGCTAGAAGTGTGTGAGGATTCTTCAATTTAGTCTTTCATGTTGTTTGTCACATGATAGAATTGGTGATATGTTATTGAAAATATTCCTCTATTGTGCAAGTTGATAGGTGCTGCTTGTAAGGTTTCATTTGTGTGAAAATGTAGAATTCATGCCTTCAAAACTCTTGAATTAACTTTCTTGCTATTTTGACCCGAATTCACTTTATTTTTAATTTTTTTTCTTCTACAGAGATTCCTACTTGATCTTTAAACTATATAGACGTACTCCTCCATTTCAAAATTTGACATAATGATGATCTTTAAGAAAAAAATTAATTTTTAAAAATATATTTTTAAAAAAATAGTAGTGACGACATAATATATAGTGTTCAATCAACATACAAATATATCTTTACTAAAATACAAGTAATAACATATTAAGAATTTAATGTATCTTTTTAGTCTAAAATTAAGTCAGAATTATATCTCTAGTTTAGAAACATATTAAAAAAATGTTATTTTGGAATGGCGTGAGTATATCATAAGCTACTTCTTAGCTGCTTGCATGTGTAACCAAGTAGTTTCCGAGTAAAGATCCTATGTATTGATTATGGTATGAGATATTTTACGAAGCCCCATGGTTGTTAAAATATTGTCTCTGCATGTTGTTGGACCACCATGCCATTTAAAATTTGAAATTTTAGCTCTTACTCCTCTGTCTTTTCTCATCTGCTGCATGTCTATCTATCTCCCTTCAGGATAAATGATAACAATAACAAGTATATCATTCATACACTAGCAGTTAATTAATCAATGAGGTTGGGGGTATATATACTTCTGTGGGACATTAGAGCTTTAGAAGTAATTATTGAACCATGAAGGAATTGATAAGTACGTTCTCCTTTCCAAATTATAAATATAATTTATTTTTTAAACTAATTTATGAAAAAGTTTAAATTTTAAAATTAATATAAATTTATTTGATTTTAATAAAAACAGTTATTACTATTGTAAATTAATTTTAAGAAAATATTATTGCCTATCATATTTATTATTTACAAAACATAAACCAATTCATATTAATTTAAAATTTTAAAAATTAATTTAAAAAGATTTACGTAGTAGATAGTTCATGGCAGTGCAAGTGACAAACTGACAATTTAAATTGTGAAATCATTTGGTTCATCCGTCAAAATCTATCTATATTATAAAGCAATTTTTTGTGTGACACTAATTTTTTCCTCTTTTATCTTTACAAATTTAATTATATTAATATATTATTTTTTTAATTTTTAAATTTTATTAAAAAAATTATTTTATTTCCCATAATTTGTAACGCAATTGATATGCAATATGTAATAAAGTTAGACCGGTAACTGTGGAGATTTTTGGATGAGTTATTTATATCTGTTTGTAGACGCTAGACAGTGGGTTTGGACTCTCTCTCTCTCTTATGGACTATATACATGCATAACTTGATTGAAGTATGGACGGGAATCAATGCTTTTTGTTAGCCAACATTCGTCGCTTCATATACATTAGTGCAAGTATATCTTTTGTTTTTGAATTTGTATTTAGCAAAGCACAATATTAATAATAAACTTATATCCTAGAAGTCTTATATTTATTTTACCTTTCATTATATATCAATATAAAAGCTTATAGTCAGTATACGTGAACTTGACCAAAGACGATAACAAATTAACAAGGCCTTTTTTTAATTGTGCATGGTCGTAACTCATAAGTTTCACTTAATTTCCTATATATATCCTGGTCTTCCCAATGTTCCCTTGGGTCTCTAAAATTATAGTGTTATAATATAATTTGTCTAGAAAATAAAATTGTTTTATTTTCATTTATTAAGTTTGTATTCTTATTTCATATTTATTTCGGGATCCCGTAAGTATTTGTAACTGAATGGATAAAACGCCCAACTCATAATTGGCAATTCACAAGGTTCTCATAAAGACCAAACATATCGGAACCCCCCCCCCCAAAAAAAAAAAAGAAAAAAGAATACTAGTAACATAATAGTACAATTTTAATAGTAAATTTGAAAAGTGCACTAAAATTCATAAATATGACACGGCCTTTAATTAATAACTTTTGAATGAAATTAAAAGATGATGACTAGCTCTTACGCACAACATTTTTTCTTACTAAGATTATATAAGCATGATGTATTTCAAAGAGTAGCAGGTTGGAATTGTTTGAGACTTGGAGTAAAATGAGGTACGTACGTATATTTAAAATGGTTTGGTAAAGAATTGAACCAGTCAAATATGGATAAAAATCTCCTCATCAGCTCATCTCTACCATATACTTTAATTTCAACTAGTACATGACTATGATTAATATTAATATTAATATATAAAAATCAAATCTTGGAGCCTTAGTCCAAGAAACCATGCATAATACTTAATTCACTGAACCAAAGTTTCTCCTCAACTTCTTGGATATATCTTAACCAAAACTAATTATGTAATTCCCAATATCTTGTGACTTTAGTTTAGGTACATTCTTTAATTTTCCACTTATGAATAATTAAAATTTTAATTTCTGTCCAAAATTTCAAGGAAGAAACGATACATACACATACATATGCCAACGCAAGCAGTTGTTCGTCACTCCGCCCGGATCCAATCATTTAGCTTGCTATCTTTTCAAATTCTCAATGATCCTAATAACAAGTTGGCAAATACTATATTACTCTCTCCTTCCAAAATACAAAATCAATTTTGACTTCTAAAGTTAATTTACTGTATGTTTAAATTTAAAATTGGAGTGAATTATTGATCTTTTGAAATAATAATTAAGATATTACTATTTAATTTTTCACACTAATTATAAATTTGAAAATATAAAATAAATATTGGACCAGGGGAAGTAGACAGTAATATCAATGGATTACTTTAATTTAGATGATCAAGAAGAAGAAAGTAGCAGCAATCTTGAAAACTTCTTTCAAAATAGTTTTACTTGGTGAGTACAACTGTGACAGTAGCTCAGGATTAATTTTCTTCCTTCTAAAATTTGTGATGTGTTTTTCTGACCAATTTTAGTCCGTGCGTCACATGTCCCTATATGAGACACTAATATATATACATATTTATAATCTAACTTGTGCGTCATATGTCCATATATAAGATACTAATATATATACATATTAATAATTTAACTTGTCATACGTGTATATAAGACATTAACATACATATTTATAATATTATCGAATCCGGATTAGATCGGCTGGTTGAACCGACACCCGATTTAATATCCGGTCTGGTTGGGATCGGTTTAACCAATTTAGTCAAAAATCGGTTGATTACTGGTTCGACCAGTAAAATCGGTTAGTTGGTCCGGTTGAACCAGTGTTAAAGTTTTTTTTTTATAATTTTTAAAAATTTTAAAATTAGATATTTTTAATAATATTATAACATAATTTTATTATATTTTAGCTTAGAAAAAAATTAGATTTTTAAAATTTTATTAATTATTAATAATATATATTTACGACGTCATTAGTTCAATAACGGTTCGATCACTGGTTAAACCAATAATCTATCCATCCAGTACCCTTTTCGGCTTAATGACCGGTCCGCAATGTTTTCAGAACAGGATCGTTTATCAAACCGAAAAAGATACCGGGTAACTAGATCACTGGTTCACCCAGTGGTTAAACCATTATTGAACCAGTGACCAGTGATGTCATAAATATATATAAATATATATTATTAATAATTAATAAAATTTTAAAATATATAATTTTTCGTAAGCTAAAATATAGTGAAATTATGTTATAATGTTACTAAAAATATCTAATTTTTTTAAATAATATTTTTGTAAAAAAAAATATTTTTGTAAATACAAAAATATTTTTTAAAACCGGTTCAAACGGGTCAACTAACCAATTTTATCAGTTAAATCACCGGTCGAACAGCTAGTCAATCGATTCTACCGATTTTTGCCCAAATTGGTTAAATCGATTCAAACTGGACCAGACATTAATCCGGGTCCTAGTTTGACTCATCGGACTCGCCGATCCAGTTATGAAAATATTGCATATTTGTATCTTAACTTAATCCAAAAATTTAATTAGTTAGAACTTGAATCCGTTCATGTGTATTAGCATACTTCACTGTTTTATTATTTCTCCGACGTGGGACTCCAATTTGTGATATTCTAGCAGTTTCTCTCTCACAAGTGAGTTTATCACATCAAGAGTTTCATTTCACTTGAATACACTTTTCTTCAATCACTGCGACATTAATTTTTGATTAACCACTCTCGACTTTCTTTATCGATAGTCATATCAAGCTAAGTGCTCCCCTTCACTAGAACACACTTATGATCAATCATCGTGACACTAATTCTTGGTCAACCATTCTCGATTTTCTCTATCGGTAGTCAATTTCCATTAAGAATATTCCATGGATGAATTTCCATCAAAAAATGAACATTTTCTTTTTAATTACCACAGATCACCAAAAGGTCTAATACTAGTTGTTGCAGAATAACTGTACACAAGGCACTAACATCTATGTTTGTAACTCAACTTGGTCTAAAAGATTAAGCCATTAGGTCTTGAGTTCAATCATGTAAATTAATTTTTCACTATTTCATTATTTATCCGATATAAAACTTCAACTCACATATGATATTATAATATAATTAACAATTTAACATTAGGAGTATATTCGAAAATATAAATCATCATTAAAAAGATTTATTTTGAAATTGTATCTAAAAATAATTAACATTAGAGTTACGATTGTTTGTAAGAATTATAATTTCGGGATTATAATCTCAAGGTTATGTTTATTTGTAAGGATTAAGTCGTTTTATAATCCCTGAACTAATAGTTTCAAGTCAAAATTTAAAAATAAACAAGACAATATTTTTAGAATTAATAGTTTTATCTTAAGTGTAATCTTTACATACAAATATAATCTTGAGATTATAATTCTTGTAAATAAACATGTCTTAGAAATATATTCAAAAATATACATCATCATTAAAAAAATTATTTTGAAAATGTATCACTATTTTTTGAAAGTGTGAGAGTATTTCGTAGGACTATATTTTAAATCAACAAAGACGTACTTACCAACGTCCTACCTACGTATCAACACACAATCTGGACGCAAAGCAAATTAATAACCAATCTGCTAACTACTCCCTTATGTCGTAATAATACTAAAACCATATAAATACATATATTTTCTAGCAAAGCTTAAAGCTTGGAGCACTAGTATAATTACCTTTCATTATAAAAACGCAACTTTCCTTTCATCTGCTATGTACATATATATGACTGAAGTATTATAAAAAAGACTATTACAATTTTTCGGTATTATAAAAAGACTTACAATTTTTAGTCTGCTAAAAAAATTAATTTAATATGCATGCATGTATTCAAATTCATAGACCAAATTAATTGATAATTATCTAGCAAGTGACAATGGTAGTTAATTAAGGTGTCACTTAAATTCCAGACTAACGTAGTATTTAAATTGTTAAGGGAAGTATACAAGTCTACGATATATATATATATATATATGTGTGTGTGTGTGTGTGTGTTGTTTTCATTAGTTAGTTGACATTAGTGGTGCAGCTAATTAAGCGTAATGAAAAGAATTGCGTGACTACCATATTTATTAACTTCACTTTGACAGTCATGCAATACCAGAAAATTTATTTTATGAGTCTTAACCGAGAAAAATATGGTTGATTTTAAGTAGGCACAATAATGATATTCTTTTGTCATAATATAATTTTTTTTTTCCCGTTGTTTTATCTAGTTATTATATTAATTTTATTTATTTGCTTCTTATTAACATATATACGTTATGAGAATCTAGTATTGACATTGATCCACCACTTCTGCAAATATAAGACCAATTAATTCTTATCCCCTTCCCCTCCAATTGTAATAGACCAATTATCGTTGAAGATTATTGGAATTTATTCCTCTTGCTCTTGGAATAAGCTTTCTAAGCGGATTTACATATTCTTTTGGGCCGACTATAATTTTTGAAACTGGTGGTCCAAACCCTTAAGTAATGCTAAGCAAGCCTAATCTGTCTACCAACCTGCAAAGGCCTTACTGCACTACTGCTGTCTGATTTTGATTTGGCGATCCATGAAACAATTGGGATACATGATTATAACAACTTATTTGGTAACCTTCTCTACTTATATATAAATCAATGTTTAAATTAGTTAAAAAAGAGAGTTAATATTAACAAGATAAATTACAGGGATAATAGTACAATCGTTATTTCTTAAGCAAATGTGCTTTTGCCATTAAAATAGTGTAGGTCACCATAACAGCGAAGGAAGTTTTTGTGTTTCCATTTTTTATTTTTTTTTGGCTACAGAATTGGGCTTTTCTCCCAGAAACAAAACAAGTATCAAATCGCATTTTTTGTCTATCGATTTCATAAAAATAAGAATTTAAAATAAAAACAGTTACCAAACCGACCTTAAACTTTATGCTCTAGTTTTAAAAAAGTGTCTATACTTAATTTTCTAACTTTCATGATCAATGGTTAAAATTAAAATTCACTTAAAAATCATGACAATTATTGTTGAATCAAATTTTGAAGTGCACTACTTTCTTGAAATGTTCATAAAATATATAAATAAACGGAGATAATATTTGAACTCTTTAGTATTCGGAGCTACGCAAATGTCATAGTCGCGATGGAGAGAAACCGTAGAAGATGATAAATCATTTAAGTTATGTATATATCACCTAGTTATTCGTATTTTATATTGTTTAATAAAACTCCAGAATTTTGATCCTAATGTAAACAACTTGTGTAATTGTAAACATTATAAAATTTATGTCAATTTGAGATGGTTTTAGGCCAGATATATTCACCCTAATTAACTAGGCTCATGAGCATGGGCTTCGAAAATTATGAGGCTTTGTTCGAAACTAGCTACACTAGTAAGTCAAATTTGAGTCCGCATAATTGGCACCTGTAAAGGCATGCAAATGCAACCCCTTGACTAATACTAAATCAGTTTAAGAGAAACTTTTGACTCTTGGATAGCAACTTTTTTAAATTTAAAATTAATTTGATTTATTTTAAATTTGAAAATAATAAAATTTGTATAACAATACTTATCGTATTGACAAATTTAAATGAAGTTGTATCAATTTAAATTAAAAAATGTTTCAAATTGTCCAAATGATCCATATATTTTGAAACGAATGGAGTACATCTCTATAAATTTATTTATTTGGCTGAAAATAAATAAGAAAATCATGAATGTAATAATTAACGCCGCATTAAACTTTTCTAGATGTAATCCAAGAATTATACTACAGAAAAACATGTATATTCTCAAATTTTGAAGCACAAACATGTAAGTTGAAACAACACATACATCATATATACGTTTATTAAGTTCATGATTGCATTGATCAATAAGCCAAGCATACAATCCTTAAGTAGATCTTAGCTACATACAAAACATAAACTAAAATCTGAAATTTAAATTTGAATTCGTAAAAGAAAAAATAAATAGGAAAAAGAGTTTAATGCTCCTAGCTAATAGATGACTGCCTGCAGCGAGGAGAGTTTGAATCCAATTGATGAAGTTACTACTACTACTAATACTACTACTACTTATTCTGTGTAGGATTTGAACCACTTGATGGCGCCTTCCTCAGGGTCTGCTCCACAGCTTTCTTGGGCTCTTTCTGCTTTTCATGATTCAAAGAAGTCTCCTTGTAATTATGAGTAGAAGATATCAACAACAATTTTCTTACTGCTGCTGCGTAATTTCCTTCAATATTTACTAAAGATGAAGAAGAGCACATGAAGATGATCTGGAAGAGAATCAAAGCTACCAAAACTCTGGAATAATAGTACTGGATCTTCTTCATATTGCTGTTGTTAGCAAGAAAGTGAGAGCAGTTATATACATACATATAAATATGGGCACCATATATATACGGCATGCATATTGCTTAAGTGCTAGCTAGCTACTACACGTGCATTGCCACCATTCTTGTCATATAATATCCATGTTACATGTGATGTGCATATTATATAATTTCATCAAATACACACACACACACACACATTTATGTGTAATTATTTGAGTCATGATTGGTATAACAAGAAGTTGTTCTGAAATTCAAAGCAATGGGTGTATTTTAATAATTAGATTCCGTAGGTTATATCATTACAAGGGGTAGCCCTTAAATCTTGAATGGCAATGAAAGACTACTGAAAAAAACTCCCCCTGTTCCATTAAATTAAATAGAAGAGTCTCGTTTGAATTTAATTAGTTAATTGGTAAAAACTAAAATTCAAATTGCAATGTAATTTTATTTAAATTTGTGAAATTATAATCTTGTACTTAGTAATATATTTTACGTATTTTACAATGCTAAATTAATCAAAATCAAATATAGTCACGTTAATTTTAAATTTTAGTTAGAATTTCATAAATTGACCGGAAAAAAATAGTACTCTTTTTTAGAACGCATGGAGTATAAACTAATATGTTATATATCAATTTTTAAACAAGTTGGAAATAAGAAGGCTCTAATCGTGTGGCGCTGAATTGACTATTACTGCCCTCATATGATTCCATTTCATATATAGCAATCCTCATTATAGTAAGACTAACTACAAAAAGTTCATGTGAATAGACAAAGGGCACGTGAATCATGATAATCTGAACCAACCAACTGTGAGTAGCTTTCTCATTAGTCATTGTTCTGAGTGTAATTTAAAAATTAAAATAGCTAGGCAACCAAATGTCCATTGAAGTTAGTTGATGAGCTTAGTAGTCTCCAGACTCTTAGCTGGCTTATGAACTAGTACTAATTTTGTACTAATTAATATGAAGATTCCATTATAGTAGTATATATTTGACTGGATCTAATTTTCTTTTTCTTGAAGATCTTCTTACAGTTTTTCCAAGATTGAATTGATAATTGCAACAACTTGATCAAGGTTCTTGGATCCGCACCAAAACCTACTAGGTTAGGTGAACAATTAAACATGATGTTAGGCTTCTCATATTTGAGATTTAAAATTTGTCTCGAATATACATATCATCATTCTATTGAAATACAATAATTGCTAAGGATCCACTATGATATTAAACAAATAATATAATGATGATATATGTATTTGAGATTAAAAAATTTGTAACCCCTAGTATTGTTCAATTACCCCTACTAGAAAAATTCTATTAGAAAAAAAACTATGTGTTAATTTGGGATCCGCATGCTCCTTGTTGAGAACTTCTGAAGGGCCCAAAAGGGTTGGAGTTTGAACAAGCTGGAAAAAGACGTACAAACTTGACAAGAAGCTTGATTTGCATAATATGTTTCGGGGGGTGTTTGATAAAAATTAAATGAAATAATTTTGAATACTTAAGTAATCTGAATGAGCTGAATAAAGTAAATTTTTAAATGTTGAATGAAAAAAGTTATTTGATAAGTGATATGTTTAAAACATTTGAATAATATATTTTTACTATTTTATCCCTCTGAAAAATTCAAAATTATTGTAAATTTATTTAATATTACTTAATATAATATTTAATAATTTTAATTTTTTTTTTTTATTTCATGCAGCCGGGACTTAACCATTCAGCCAAAAAAATGAAATTTAACCATTTAGTCTAAAATTTGACCGATTCAACTATTCAGTCCTAAACAAACGCATTGAATGACTGACCGATTCAATCACTTAAATGCATTAAGTTCTAAATAAACACCCCCATTTTATGATAATTACAACTGACCAAAACCCCATGCTACCACTCATCTTAGTCAAAGAATGCCTCACTTAGTTACATGTGGGTTTTTATTAATTTAATTAACTTATTATGTACCACGTCATTGATTGTTGAATTTGTATTAAAGTATATAAGGAAGGATACATCTACAGCGAAAAAGAAATTCATAGCATAAAATATTTAAAGAATATAAGCGAAGATGGCAATTGTTGAATTCGGCTCATATTTGGATGCTACGTCATCATTCTTTTTCAAAAAATTGCATGATTTTGCAATCTTGTTTTCCATCCTTGGCGGCAGATTTTGGAAAGAGAAAAGGATTTTGTCCTTTGTTTCTCGGCAAACTTGGTGTATCATTCACTCATTTTGGAAAAATTATTATATGCCCCTAGAGCAATGCTCCACCCTCTCACATAAGGAGTCCACATGGATCACATTATGTGTGGATTCCACTCTCATGTGAAAGGATAAAACATACTGTAACAATACTCCTGGGATAGAGAATAATTTCTCCTCATTTTGGTTCATGGCTTCCTTAAATTAAGGAAGCATGTCTCCCCTGCTTGCAATAAAAAGGGAGTTTTGGCTCCTCATTTTGATCTACCACCAATAACTGAAAGCAACAATCCGGGAGCAACAAGAGATCGAAGAGAGAAGCTCAGATGAGCCGGTGAGAGAAAATATTTGGTGAGTTTATTTTTTTTAAATAAAAAAACTTGTATTCTGCAATAATTTTATGGTAAATTTTGTAGATCTCTCTTTATGATTTTTACCGTTGAATTTTTCACGTAAAATTTTTTGTGCCTTAATTTTTTTATCACATGCAATAATAATGTGCGTGTAAAATTTTAATGTGTTTGTGTGCTCATGATTTATCAACAATCATCGCTACGTAGAATGTTTTGTATTAGTTCAAAGTCTAACTACTCTTCGAGTCTTCCTTGAAAATTTGAAATTAAGGGCCCGTCAAGGTCTAGAAACTGTTGAAGTCTTCATTAATTTGTCATCATCTTACGTTAAGTTATTATATATACACCTCAATGAGGTGTATAATGTTCAAATCTATTTATTCTCTTTTATTTTAATATTATTTTTGACCTTATTTTTTAATACTATCCTCATTTAACTTTATAAAAAAAAATTATATTAAAAATAACATAACATATATTGAAAAAAATAATACTATTAACTTTGACATTGAAAGTACAACCACTCTTTTTTTTTTCCACTCTCTTATCTATTTTATTATTCCAAGAAAGAGTTAGAAGATTAATTAAAATAAAAAAATAATAATAAAGTAATTGAGGTGAATAATTTAGAGATATTAATTTTTTTAATAGTCGTATGTTTTAAAATTAAAATAAATAAATATGAAGAGATGAAGTATAATATAAATATTGATAAATCTAAAAATAACTTTTCAATAGCACCTAAACACGTTTCCACTTTCGCATAGTTCAAAATAGACGAGCCAACTCCCCGACCTGGGGAATATGTTAGACCTTTTTATCTTCTCTATGGTAATTTGAACATCTCCCCACTCGAAGGGTACCTTGAAAGTTTTCCTCAAAGGGTAAATTATTCCTTTCGTCGCCAATTTACTCATTAAATATGGGTTCCCCTCCATAGTTAAAGAGTCTTGCTAAAGTATTGATTTTGTGTCACAAGTGATGCTCCGTAGTCCGCTCTAACCAGAGGCTCGCTCGAACAATTGTTGTCCGCGTTGACGTGATCATGAATTGTGTGACCAGCAGGAGAAAACAAATATCATTAAAGACGTTTGTTGGTACGTATACTGAATACACTCTTTTTGGTACGTATAATAAATAGACAGTCGGTCATGCACCCGATTTCCTTAAAAGTGTGCACCTAAGACATTTCGTTATTACTAACAATCTTAATTACTACTGCTATAAGACAAAGAAAGAAACTACTTTCCAAAATATTAATGTGTGCTCATATCTTTTTTCTCTTTATATATATATATCTATCTATCTTGTCATATGCTAAAATTTACACTAATTTTTTTGCTTTGTGATAGTCTAATTTATCGCCTTAAACTAGTCAACCAATAAGCATACACAATATACCTATATACTGTTTATTCTAAAAATGCGTACACATTTTGTATATGATTAAACATAACTTTTGCAATAATCAAACACACCCACACGTATGTAGCACACGTATGATGCCAAATTTTTGCCCCATAAGCCTTGATCTTTCTTGCTGTCACTGAATATCACATCATCTCAGCACAACTAAACCCCTAACATTGCCATCAATTTTACTAAGATTTATCCATACTCAACCTATTAATTAGTAAAAAACTTATGCGACAAAGTTGTAGGGAGACAAGGTCACTAAAACTTTTACATGGAGAAAATTTAATAACTTCTCTTTTGAATATTTATACTGGTTGATGGGTTCAACCCATGTCTATTTAAATATTATCTATATACAATCCATTTAAAATTATTCATTTATGACCCAACCATTAATAACCTATTATTCATTAAATTTTATTCATTACCTATTAAATCAACCCATTTGCCATCCCTAGTACGCACCATAGGCCAATTGAGGTTTGTAGGTAGAATCTGAACAACCTAGCCGCTCTCATGAAATTCTGGTAAGGTACAATTTGAACAAACTAGCCGCTCTCATGAAATTCTGGTAAGCTAACGAGTAATAACCAACTCTCAACACAGACAGACTTGAATGAAGTACTACTAAGAAAACACATGCCAACGAATGTTATTAATGAAAAGAAAAAATATAACCGTAGACAACCATGAAAATCAGATTATAAGCAAGTTATATTTTAAAAAAAACACAGTAATTTAACATGGAAAATGGAAGAGAGATCCGTGTTTACATAAACAACCTTAACCAATACAGAGTATAGATATTGCTATCACTTCCTCGATCTTTTCTTAGGATGTTTTGATACCCCTGCAGCAGTGTCCCCTATCGCCCTTTTTCTGGACCCTGCCATTGCAGGAGACGGGGCAGCCGCTCCTTTTGGCGGCCGCCCGAGTCTCCTTTTTGTTGGACTGCTCTCCTCATTCGGTTGCCTCCCTCTTGAGCTCCTCTTTGTAACGTTGTCCTCCTTTTCATCACCCTTGATGCTGCCACTCCTATTTTGCTCAGGTATTCCTTTATCTTTCTCGGCACTAAGCACGGAGCTTTTTGATGTACCTAGAAATTGCCCACTGTTTGGGGATGAGGTTCGCTTTAACCTGTCCAAGAAGTTAGCTGCACTTCGCTTCTTCACTTCTGCTGTGACATGGTTCTTCTCACTTTTAGACTGTGAATGCTCTGTGGGAGATCCCACCGTGCCTTGATCTTGATAGGTAATCGCCACGGAATTCTCGTCATAGTTGGTGTTAGCAAGATTCTTGCCTTTTTTCTTTGAGCTTCTGGAACTGGAAGCAGATCCATCCTTTGTTCTCTTCTTCGTGATTCGATTGTTGTCTGCAATAGCAGAGGATTTGGAGGTCTGCTTAAATTCAAGAACCGGTTTATCCTTACCCACTGTTGCTGCTTGTTCCCTCTTTCTATCAGACCCTGAAGACGAGGCCGAACCTTTTGCAGCAATTGAGCTGCGCTTTCGACAAACCGTGATTATTCCAGCTATCTGTGGTTTTAGAAGCAAAGAATCAGAAGGTTCCTGAACTTGTTTTGATTGCAATGATAATCGCGACAGTGAAGTTTGCTTTCCAGTTGACAGATCTTCCTCGGCATTTCTTTGAGCCATCTTCTTTGAAATGAGCTGTCTAAGCTCGGTGGCAGCAATAGATTCTGAGGACTTCTTGCCAAAGAAGACCATGGCATTATTGACGAGAAGCAGCAAATCGCGAAAGAACTTGTGCTCGCAATCTAAATACAAGCCATCTTCTACATTTCTTTTTACTGATTTAAGATCAATATGTTGTCGGATCAAGTTCCTGTATTTCGAGGTTTCCTACAAAGTTCATAAGCAACAAGTCAAGTTGTATCTGTAGGTCCACAAAACTGGGTGCCAGCAGTGAATTTATATGAAATTCTGTTTAGCAGAGGATAAGCAATTAGCAGTTTGTCAACAGGCCCCAATGTCTACAAAAACCAAGTATCAATAATTTATGGAACATCACAACAACCATTATAGTCCCCGAAAATACATGCCAAGTTGGATGCCTTGGTCCTCAGGATAAACCACATTGCTCATGAAAGACAAAGTACAATTAGCTAAAAAGTAAATTTAACAGAACTTGTCAGCAAAAATAATGAATCAAATGGTAAAATATTAATGACAAATCATGGTAAAATACAAAACTTCAATATGCCTAGTGAATTTAATATATATGAAAGATCGTTAGAAAGTGTGTGGAATCAAAAGTGGTCAACAATACTTCTCTATTAGTTGTTGCAAACACAGCAACAAGCATACCAGACTACTAGCTGTCTCTGGTTCATATTGAACAGTTAAACTCGAGCCTGTTCTCTAAATGACATGCATGTTCATGTTTGCGGTGAGTTCCATCATGGCATATCAAGAAGTATGAGTAATTATTTGCAATTGGGCTTTATAGTAGGTGCATAGTCCATCCTAGCAGAAACGTGGATAGTAGGGACTAACACCTGATATGAAACCCCAAACTATCAGATCGCTAACTGAGTTCTCCAATTCTTTGCCAGTATTAAGATAAAAATGTCCAATGGCTATCTGTTAAGCAAGTCCATGGAGTAAAATATTGCAACATAAAGTTTGATCACAGTCTTGAATCAAGAAAAAAATTTATTTATTGAGAACTCAATATTAAGAAATTTTATAAGAGAAGTTGTGTTTGACATACAATTCCATAAAAATTTGAGAAAACCAGATTTAATATATAGTAAGCTTTATACCAAAAATGTTGCACTTTTTGTAGTGTCATGAAGCACTCTGAAAAAGAATCTTTCAAATCAACTACATTTTTCTTGTCTTGCAACGGTGCACATTTTCCTCTATGCTAAACTAGGATGGTAATAAGTAGCAACTTCACAAAAGGATATCACTGTAGGCTCGTGTTTGTTTGTAAGGATTATAATACTGAGATTATAATTTCAAGACATGAATTATAATCCCAATATTATGTTTGTTGATAAGAATTATACTTGGGATAAATCTATTAATCTCAAATGTCTTGTTTATTTTTAAATTTAGACTTGAGACTATTAATTCAGAAACCAATTATTATAATCTCTCATAAATTATAATCTCGGAATTATAATTTTTACAAACAAATATGACTTAGGAGTATTATTTAGAGAACTGATAAATGCACTCGTTTGTAAAATAAAGTTTTATTTTTTAACTTCATGGTGGAATGCAAACGGTAAAAAGTGGGTGCCCTTTCCATCTCCCCATACTGATATACACTTCTTTTACAACTATAGCCACTCCTTCAACATCTTTATTTTCTTATAAGCAAAACATTTTTATATCTTTCAAAAGTACAACTTTCCAAAACATTTTTATATACAGCTAATATAAAGACAACTTACCATTCATATGAAATTATTGTTTAGCAAGAAAAAAAATAAGGCTTTCATTTTAAGGCACTAATACATTCAACTTAATAAATGAAATACTCTTTTTTTTTTAAAGGGAAATTGTTATTTTTACAATATTTTTTAAAATAATTTTATTAGTTGCTCTATTTGTTGAGAGACCTTATAAAAATATAAAAAAACTTAAAAATAACACTCTCCTTTTTTATCCATTGTTTATGGGGAATATACATTGTCGTTAGATAAATTAAATTGAAACAATATACCTGACTCTCACGCAGCCGCTCAAAGACCGAGCCGAGCTTGTGAGACAGCAAAATCTCAAGGAAAGCAACTAACGGCTGCGATTTCATAAATGTTCCTTTCAAGCCATGAGACTGATCCTCGTTCTCACGTTCATCACCCCCGCTACTACGGCAATGCAGCCTATCACTCTCTTCTTTCTTCGTTTTGCTCGCCGAGCTTTGCAAATCGGAACTCTCTTTTTCGCCTGAACCTTTCGACTCAGATACCGATTCCAATAACTCGGGCGAGTCACTCGCTCCACCATCCTGTTCAACCTTCACCGTCGTCACATGAATCATTTTTTTGGCTATACTATCCGAACTGCCGTTACAAGACACCTCGCGAACCGGTTTCTCAGAGCCGGAACCCGGTTCACAATTTTCGTTCCCGATTCGAACAGGTTCCGGATCATTCTCCACTTTAACTTCCCCGGTTTCCACGTTCTCACTTTTCGGATCCGTCGAGTTTGATTGGGTCACCGACTGGTTGTCCCGGTCGAGTTCATCGGCGGGAACCAGTTTGCCAACAACCGATTTCGGCGATAACTTCTCCGGTTCTGTAAATATTTCTCTCTCCTCCAGATCTAATCTGTCTTCTTCACCATTTTCACACGCTCTCAAGCACTCTCCTTTCTCCTCCTTCAGTCTCTTCACCTTCAATTGTAACGACCTGATCAATCAACAAAAACATTAAAGCTTCGAAATCAGTGCATATACACACACAAATACATACACATATATAAATAGGAACGGAATATTTACACGATTGAGAGATCGTAATGTTCGAGCTCGCGCTTGAGCTCAGTGATTCGGAGGTTTCTCAACTCATCGAGCCAAGGAATAATCTCAATCTCGGTCTCATCATCCCCAACGGCGTCGTTTTGGTGGTGGTCTAGTTCGCGAGTATATCGGCGTTTGAGGTCATGGAATTTCTGTTTACAGTTACAGGGTGTGAGGAAAGACGTCATTTTGGAGCTTCGCTTCTGTATTTCGCCGGCGACGGAGTCCCAACTCTTGCTTCCGTAGCGGTTCACGGCGAACGCTAGCAGGAGTTCCTCCCATGTCCCCCACGCTTCTTTCACGGTAGTTTCGTCCGGTTTCTCCATCGGAAACGGAAAGGGAAACGGTACGTCCTGTTACTATCAGATTCTCTGCAATTCGTCCATCGTTGCCATGGGCTTCTCTTCTCAAAAATGGTTTAGGGCGGCTCTTGTTCTCTCTTCATCGGCTTGATCAGCTCGGATGGTACGTGGCTTCTTTCATAAGAGACTTAGGTTGTGTTTTATTTGTATCTTAATACATCTTAACAGTTAACCTCTTAATGGATCTTAACAATCCATATTTTTATATGAAGAGATATTTTAAATAGTTAAAATATAAATATGAGTCTAAACCATTCAGATGATCTCTTAATACAAAATTATGAATTGTTAAAATATATTAAGAGATAAATTGTTAAGATCCATTAAGATACAATCAAACAATACTTTAGAACTGTTTGATAAAATTAAATAAAATAGTTCTAAATATTTAAATAAAATAAATATTTAAATATTAAATAATTTTTTTTAATAATTAATATGTCAATAATATTTTAATAATATTTTTTTATTATTTTATTTATCTGATTTATGCTGAATAAATATATAAATATGAATGTACTAAAAAATAAGTATAATATAATATTATTATATCTTTACTATCATATTTCTATCATTAATTTGATATTTATTATATTTAATTTAATGCAATATTATTATAATTTTATTATCATATAACGTATAATTTTTTTCTAATAATTTAACTCACTTATTTTTTGGAAATGTATGACTCACCATCTGTATTCACAGGGATTAGGAGCCTCTTTGAAAATAACTTATTTTAAAATAATTTAAAATTAAAATTTAAGTAGATTTATTAGTTAAAATTTAAGGACCTTATAAGTAAACGTGTTAGGTATCAGTTTTACTTATAAGTAAAAGTGTTCGGTTAATAATAAGTTATAAGTTAAATAAAATATAAATATTATTAAAAATAACATTAATAAGAATAATATTAAAAAAATAAGAGGACAAAAGTGTCATTTTATAATATTTGACTAACTTATTAAAAATAACTTATAAGTCTTTTTTAATAAGTTTCAAAAAATTACTTATTTTGTTGACTAATAATTTAACTTTTAAGTTTATAAATAAGTCATTGTCGAACATGTTAGATGATAAAAAAAAATTTTAAGTTAGGTTGATCAATTTATAAGAAATTCTCGAACAAACTCTAAGAACAGGGAGTTTTGGCAACAACAGGAATGGTGTGCCTCTCTTCCGTCTTCCATAATCATTCATGAGCTCCCTGACAAGAAATAAAAAAGAGAAGAAAGAGAGAGAACGAGATGGAATCACATGCTCGGCGACGCGTAGAGGATGAAGTCAGGGTAGATTGGAGATAAAGGAAAAAAGTAATACGAATTAAAAGGAACACAAGATATACATATACAGAGTAATTTTCATTATTGTTTGAGGGTAGTTAAGTAAAAGGGTCATTCAGTTTTTGAACTGACCGATTCAATCACATAAATCAAACTAATTCGCTAAGTCTTATTTAGATCCATTAAGAAAATTATTTATCCAAATAAACAGTTTGAATAACTTAGCGATTCAGACATTGGATCATTCGGCTTCATTAATCCTCAGTTGTCAACTGTTCCCTTGCCGATAAAGTTACTATATTATCCTTCTTAGTCTCTATTAATTACACGATAGGACAATGATTTACCAATTGTGAAAGATTTCTGCTACTTCGCTAATGCTTTAATATTAATATTTGTAAATTATATATGAACATTAAATGAGAAATTAATAATTTTCTGTAGAGGTTATCTGATGACATAAATATGGTAATCACATTAGGCCTGTTCAAGCCGGTGGAGTTTGGGGAAAATTATCTTTAATCTATCTATGAAAGCGATGGCGAAAATATGACTTTTTATTACTGAAAGATAAACTTGAACGTAACTTTGCATTGTTAAGAGAGAAGTCTTTATTACTAAATTATTACTTTTAATTTGTCCAATAATTACATTAAAGAATTTTATCATTAATCTATCACATTTGATCTGACCTGACTAGCAAATAGACTAGAGGACTCGTTAAGAGTCAAATGATGGTGAGTGAATGGTAATATTATCAACACTCAAAATATAACCCTTTTTTAAGCCCTCCGAAGTTTAAATATAAAACCCACTACATTCAGGAATCATGCAACAATTAATGTAGAATGTGTCTTGTTCGCATCTTGGTGACTGCTGATAACCCCTCATTTTACTTGTGACACTTCTTTCATATATTCATAGTATAGCAAGGGAGAGCATGGATGAGTTGAACCAAGTTTTGAAGTTAAGTCTTGGATAGTTTGGTATAGTATGTATACTACAAACGGGAGAATAATAACAATAAAGTACCATTTGCTAGTAATAAATGTAACATAAACAACCACTACCATTACGTGTACCATACAAAATTCAACGCTAAAATCCTCCTAACAAGTTACTACAAATTTATAATCAATCCGACTACTAACAATTACACCTCAATTTAGAACCCCCAACATAACCCACTAATTAAACACATTAACAAAATAACAGGCACATCATTTTTCATATTTCATATGGAATTTAACTCCTCCAACCAAATGAGCTGACGTAACTCATTAAAACGAAACCCTATATAGCAATTTACAAACTTATATAACCATGGTTTCCTCAATACGAGAAATTAAGCAAGCAAGCAAACACCAGCAAAAGATGAAATACAAGATTGGTAAACGAAAATTCAAAACACTCTAAAACTAGAGCAATGGTCTCAAACTGCAAGGTCAACAAATTCAGGCACCCCTCAAAGCCTTCTTCAACTCCTCCTCATGCACATCCCCTTCGGATTTTTTATCACCAACTCCTTTCGATTCCCATGATTTCTTATCCCCATTGCTCCGCGGATAAACTTTACCTCCACCCAAATGCTTCAGTTCAGACCTCAAATCATCCATGGCTTTTCTAAGCATTCCATTCTCAGATTGAATTACTTCAAGTTGGCGCTTCACATCCAAACAAACCTCTGCCACATTAGCTTTTTCCGGCGCATGCAAACCCACGCTTGCCTGGCTAGAATCTTTTCTATCCTCTTGTGCCACGTGTTCGATCCCAATCTTGTTCATCACGAGGAAGGGAAACTTCTTAAGCGAAATCCAAGCCGTCTGATTACTCTTCATCATCAACGGCCCCGCCGCCCCCTCCTCCTTCGGCAACCTCACGCCCCACCGAAAGTTCATCACAGCACGGTTTTTCAGTGGCACAGCAGTCCTGGCGCTCACCTCCATCCCTGAGAAATAGTCCTTGACCACGCCGGCGGATGGTAACTCTGGTGGCAAAACGGTAAATTTCTTCCCGGGAAAGAGTCCGCTCTCTACAAAGTATCCGTTGTTCACCGTTACCGGCGTCTCAACAATCTCCACCATTTTTTCCTCATCCGGAACGACGCCGTTGGCCTTCGGCTTCAAACTTTTGGACGATTGCGATTTTTTCACAGTAAAATCGCCTAATTGAGGCTTGAAATGAACGAAAAAGCTAGGGTTTTGGTTTCCTATGAGCTTGAATTCGGCACTCATCGTCATGGAGCTCGAAATGGGGGATCCGAAGTGCCCGATTCTGGACTTGCAAACCAGACTGAAAGGATTGGAAGAATCGTTGGGACGATAACAGAATTTGAAAGAAGGGCCGGAGTCGAAGAAAGTGCTGAGATTTAAAGATAGCTCTTTTGATTCTCCGGCGACGATCCCGGATTGGAATGGAAGCCCTAATATACTCAGAGGTAGCTTAGCTCGTATTAATGGCTTTTGCTCATCACGAAACTTAATTGATGCTTTCATTTTCTTTTTTTCTGAAAAGTTAAAACCCTAATCGTTACAATTGAGAAACAGTGAGTGAAGTGAATTTTGTGAACTGATCTTGGTTCTGATTTTATATCTGAGGGTTTGATGGAGATGATGATGTAACGTTTAGCGGAGATTCCGCTAACATTGAGCTGGAATGTGATGAGGAACCTGCATTTGGCATTTGCCTCGTAAGCTGTATTTGTCGAAAATAACCTTTAATTTCATCGAAACTACAGTGATGTTAATAATGGAGCTTTTTAAAATTATGAGGATAAAGGGGTATATTAGTGATTGTCAGATGAAGTGAGGAGCGTTTAAAAATATTTAAAATTCAAAAAAATATTGGATAGTTTATGAATTTTGTTGGCCCCACCTTATAATTTTTCATCGAATTTGAATTTTGTTTCTTTCTACATTTTTTGCTGTTTTTTTTACTACAAACTAAATGAAATCTGTTTCCTCCTTGTGTTTTATGCTTTTACTAGTATAAAAAATGAGTGCTATTAAAATATTTTATTGAAAAAGTTATGATTATATTTTATTTATCTTATCATCTTATTTTATACCCTCAATTTTTTTTGATTAGTTTTATATTAAGTTCAATTCATTTTTAATCTCTCTTTTTTATAAAGTTTATAAATAAAGTAAGTTTATGTACACAAATAATTATGTACAAACATTATTATTTCGTATACTAAATAATATATATATACATATATATATATATATATATATATATATATATATACACATATACATATACATATATATATATATATATATATATATATAATAGTAAATATTAACAAAAAAACATATTATACTTTTGTTTCACATGTATCGTGTATATTTCAACGGTTAATATATAATTATTTGTACATAATTTGTGCACAGAGAATTATTCTTCCAATAAACTATTTTTTTTATATTATTTTTGCAAAAGAAAATAGATATTACATTACATCAACAGATACACAAAAGAAGTCCACAAGTTGTAAGAGTTTAAAATCACACATTTAGGGTGGCTATCGCTTTAGCATCCATAGAGAATACACTAGAAACAAAAGGAGGATCATTACAGACAACAAAAACATCCTCCTGATCAACTGCTTTTCGAGCCGGACAATTTGCCAACTGGTTTGCTTCCTGAGGAATGTGTTGAATCCTGACGTCCCAATCCAAGCTGAGAAGTTTCCTGCACTCAAATAGCAGATTGAACTGAGGAAAAGGATTGGCCAGCATATTAATCACTTCCTTGGCGTCAGACTTCAAAATGACATGTTTGAAACCAAATTCCCAGCATAAAGCAAGGCCATCGAAAATTGCTCATAGCTCTGCCAAATCAACCGAAGTGCCGGAAAGTTTCCTAGATCTACCTTCCAACCAGTTGGAATTACAGTTCCTTATACCATCTTTTAGCACACTGCCATTAGCATTTATATTAACCACTTCCTTAGGGGGGTTCAAAGAAATAAGAGTATGAACTCTACTTGGCTGGTGCGGTACTTAACAGGACCAATGCAGAAGAAATTTGCAGCATTAAAGTGTGCGAGTTTCACAAGGCCTGGAAGAGGGTATGCTGGAGGAGAGAAAAGAAATTTGTTCCGATGAATCCATAGTTTCCACATACCAAAGGAAAAAAGAAGGTACCATGGAGTAAACTGGACAGAAGAAAGCTGGACAGTTCTCTCAAGATTACGATGAAACCAGTTGTGAAATGTACCATCAAGAAAATTATCCGACACAGAAATAGCATGGGGCTTTTTCCAAAAACATTTGGCAAAAGTGCATTCCCTAAAGAGATGATTAACTAACTCTACCACATATGGAACTGTCCTTATTAGTTATCCAAGAAAGGATTACTTTGGTGGCTAACCTATTATAGACAATTTTCCAGAAAGGAAAAAAAAAATGAAATTTGGGAGAGACTCGCAAATTCCATAACCAATTCCATCTGAAACTGGGATTTTGTAATCGAGGACGTCAGGGCCTCATAAGCTGATCTAGTTGTGCAAACCCCATTTGTGAAAGGCCAAAAAGGGGAATCCTCTACTTGATGAGAAGTACAAAGCATAATGGATAAAATTCTGGTAACTCTAAGTAATCTTTTGACGCAGAAGATTAACATTCCAAGCATTGTGATCAGAATGAATGAGGTCCTTCACATAAGCAAAATTCCAAGAATGAGATATAGGACCTGTAACGACCCCAAATCTGGGTTCCTTTAACCCTAGACTTGGTACGTCACGATACATCATCTTCATACACGTTCTATATCTAATGCGGAATATATAAACATAAATTGTTTATTCTACAACATTTCCCAAGGTTTCTAACCTTAACTTACATATATACCTTTAGATTCATAAAAAGGTTTACAAAATTACCTACATCATATAACAATTTAGTTATAATGCATAACACTATAATCTTGTCTGTTGCTTCTGTCTCCGTCTCTCCTTGGACATTCGTATTATTCTGAAATTTGTTATCATGATATAGCAAGAGTGAGCAACGACTTTGCTCAGCAAGTTTAAATACGATAACGATATATCATGATTGAAAGAAAGAATAAGCTTTTGAATTTTCAACAATATAATAATTGTGAAAGAGTACAAGTCATAATTTCAATAATTGAATGACTAAATTAATTAATGTTGAGTGTCAATAATGACCATGAACAAATTTAACTGAACCTTATGGTAATGAAGGTGATCAGCCTTTCATACCTGATGAACACATGCAACAAGCACTATGTGCGAATCAACAATTTAAAGAGGTGGAATAATTATACAGAATTAAACCATAGCATGCTTGAAACGTAACAACTTGAGTTTGAATTAGGAACTTGAACAATAAAATAATGTATCCTGCTCGAATATAAATTGAGTAGGGTTTAGGAAACTTGCATGTCTGCTCAGCTACAAAAATGTTTAGTTTTAACTAACTGGCTTTGAAAGACCTAACATTAAATAAAGTTGGTCTAATAATTAGTACAGCGTATTTGTACAACTATACGCTCACTAAGAAACTTATCTACCACACATAAGTACTAACACATAATTTACATCAGTCAAAACGATATTATTAACCTTATAGACCCTCAATCAAATTAGGTTAATAATTTAATAAGTTAGAAAATAATTTTCTCAAGTGTTAAACACTTATTAAACTATTAAACAATGTATTATAATTGTTTAAACAAAAGAGTTAAAAGACATTTTCTTTATTTCATTTAATTACTATTTAATATTAATTAAATAGTAAGTAATTAACTACTTTTAGTTATTATTTAATAGTAAATAATAACTTACTAGATTTATTTATTATTTAAAGTTAATCAAATAATAAATAATTAAATAATCAATCTTAGTTGTCTTTAATTATTATTTAATAGTAATTAAATAATAATTAATTAATTTATCATCCTTGTTTATTATTTAATATTAATTAAATAATAATTAATTTAATCATATTAAACCAACTAGATTAATATTTAAAACATTTAAATATTAATCCTAAATATTTATTATATTTGAAAGATATAATATTAAACCAACTAGATTAATATTTAAAACATTTAAATATTAATCCTAAATATTTATTATATTTGAAAAATATAATATTAAACTAACTAGATTAATATTTACAACATTTAAATATTAATCCTAAATACTTATTATATTTGAAAAAAATATAATATTAAACTAACTAGATTAATATTTACAACATTTAAATATTAATCCTAAATATTTATTATATTTGAAAAATATAATATTAAACTAACTAGATTAATATTTACAATCATTTAAATATTAATCCTAAATACTTATTATATTTGAAAAAAATATAATATTAAACTAACTAGATTAATATTTACAACATTTAAATATTAATCCTAAATATTTATTATATTTGTAAAATATAATATTAAACTAACTAGATTAATATTTACAATCATTTAAATATTAATCCTAAATACTTATTATATTTAAAAAATATAATATTAAACTAACTAGATTAATATTTAAAATATTTAAATATTAATCCTAAATATTTATTATATTTGAAAAATATAATATTAAACTAACTAGATTAATATTTACAATCATTTAAATATTAATCCTAAATACTTATTATATTTGGAAAAATATAATATTAAAATAACTAGATTAATATTTACAACATTTAAATATTAATCCTAAATACATATTATATTTGAAAAATATAATATTATATACCTAAATATCATTTTTGTATTATTATTATTTTTGTTATAATTTTAAATTAATTTTTAAACATTTAAATTAATTAAAATTATCCAGAATGGCAATTCTGTAATTAAGTCGAAAAACTGATACGAGGGCAATTTCGTAATTACGCAGAAAAAGACCGGAGGGGCAAAATAGTAATTTCACCGGAAATAATGTCTTCTGCGCATGGCGCGTCTTACAAAAACCCAGGGGCCAAAACGGCGCCGTTTAGAAACAACGGAAACGACGTCCGCGCATTGCGCGGTTTATCGTTTTATACACAAAACGGCGTCGTTTTGTGTTGTTCCGCGTCTGGCACAAAATCCTTCGCGCATTGCGCGGCCGGCAAATTTTTTTTTCCAACTAACAGAACATGCACAGTAACTTTAATACACATCTTAATAAAATTTATACCTTCAAGTAGACTCTTAATCTCTCAATAAAATCCAGAAAAAATACCAATAACTTAACAACAATTTATAACATGAAAATTTAATTTTTCATGATTTAATATTAAAAAAATTTATAAAATTTTTTACATCACATAAACTACCACAAATCATAACTTTTTGTGTATAACTCCATTTTGAGTGATTCAAACTTTGTTTTTCTCATGATTTAATGTTCTATAATATTATAACATTAAATCTAAATATTATAAAAATTATTTTTGGACATTATTTTGATACTTGATTTAACATCACCAAACACATGTTTTTAACATATAAATTATACCAAAATACAAACCAAACATATTAAACTCAAGCATGACATAAATATTACTACTACACATTATTAACTATAATAACATGTTTATATAAACATGATAATTTATTTAATAAATAAATAAATAAATAAACTTCATTTAAAATAACCATTACCTCATTTTAATGGCTATCTTCATTTTTCTTTCAAAATGGGTTGTGAAGGAGGATGACATGAACCAATAATTCCTTCTCCTTCCATATCCTTGCTCTCAAATAATTTTCTCTCTAATTTGAAAGGTGAAAGAAGAAGAAATGACTAGCATTTCTCTCTCTCTAATTACTTAAGTCTTCCATGATGTATAGATATATATCTTATATCTATGAATTTAGACCAACACAAGTTAGCTATTGGATACTTACACAAGAAATTTAATCCATGCCTTAGTTGGTGAGAATAAGTATGGTCCATGTAATAAACAAATCCATGCAAGCAATCCTAATTAAAATAATTGAAAAATAAAATAACCATACAATCATTTTTGGTCTCTTACATTCCATATACACGGCTGATACCTTCCATTTGTCCCACAATGTTTGTCACTTTCTCACTTTTTTAATAAATAATAGTTTACTTAAGTATTTTCCAAGTGGGCCAAACATTGGGCTTTAATTTAAAATACCAATTGGGCTTCTATTAAATTGTTTGGGCTACTAAATTGTCAAATTTTATTATTCTCCACTTGGGCTACTAATTGACCCATGTTGGGCTAATTTAATAATTTACACATTAATTATTCAATCCATGATTAAATAAATAATTAGATTGAATAAATAATTAAATATTTTAACCCATAAGTATTAAATTACTAAATGGACTAATAAATATTATTCTTAATATTTCACATTATTTACATTAATTAATAATCATATTAATTAATTTATAAAATTTAATTCACTCATTATATTCAATTTAATTGAATATTTAATTAATGACAACTTGTCAATTATTTTGATATTAAAACTTTAGAGTGTGTTCGCTAATAATAATATATATAATCTATATATATTATTTACACACATTACCTTACCTCGAAACAATTTCACAATAAATTATGAAATTAAAATAAATACAATATATAATTTAATATATATTATTTAGGCCATAAATTAAATTATTTAATACATTTACATTAAATAATTCATTTCTCATCAATTATGGAAATAATTCCATTTACCCGAAAATACATTAAAATAATAATATATTTACTCAATTTTTTTAAATAATTTATTTAATTATTTAATTAATATTACACAAATAATTGTATAATTCAATTTCTCACTCTCATAAATCATTTACAATGATTTATTTGATTATAGAATATATTTATTTAATATATTCAATTACTATTTAAAATTACTCAATTAATTTAATCCCTTTATATATATATACATATATATGAAATTAAATATTGTACATATATACAATTACTACTCTCCCTTAATTAACTCAACTACTTTATATAATTTTTAATTATATAAATTACATAATCATTCCTCACAAATAATTTGTCAACAATTTGCATAATTGTTGATTAATGAATAAATTAATTCCACAATAAACCTTTTAATTCAATTCGGATTATTTAAATATTAATCCCTTTATTTACCGTAATTTATTTAACCATTAAATTATGTTACAAAATATGCACATACATATATATATTCATATAAATACATATTTAATTTACACGCAACCACGTCGCATAATTACATAACTCCACTAATTAATTCTCTTAATTTAATTAGACTTGCTGTTAGTCAAGTTTATTGAATTATCATTTTACTTGCTAACTTATAAAAAAAAAAATTGATATCACCATATCTAAGTTAGTCCGTTAAATTTAATTTGGACTTCTATTTATCTACCACTACTAGGTTATCAAACTCCAACCTTTATTAAATATTAGATATTTTATTTCTAATTCATTTAAATATCCGGGATATTACATTCACCCCTTCTTCTAAAAATTTCGTCCCCGAAATTATCTCATACACATTTCTACCAATTTTCATCTCTGAGTATAACTCTTTACTCATCAAAGTCTATGACCACCCTTTTCTAGGAAGTTCATACTTCTAAACTCATAATTCCAGAACAATGGAATATCTTGCAGAAGAATAAATTGAAAATCAATATCTTACAGAAGAATAAATTGAAAATCAAAATATTCATTAAAACTTTCATAATATGCTGAGGGGTCATCAAGACTGTGAACATGGAATTAACTGAATTCCGAATAAATAGTATTTATCCCTGTAAATACTTATAAACAGAGTGTTTATCAATCACAAAGACTGAAAACATTCCATAGGTGTACGCTAGGTGATCAGCCTATCGTACTTCTGCGTTGTGCACAACGACTTCTCACGGGGTCGAACTCTTTGGATTTACCAACCCATATCAGCATGCCACCACTGTTGGGCGCCCCCTCGCGGGTTCTTTATTCATGGCTCTGACATATCCCCCATTATGGGGTTGTTCACCTCAGACTTACTACAAAATTCCGCTCCAGCATAAGTTGGATTGGAAAATAAAACTCGAGTCATTTCTGACCAAAAAGTGTCCAGTCAAAATAAATGACATAGACTCACATCATTGAACTGTTCGTATATTACGACTCAAAAATCATTTCAGATTAGTTAAAATAACAAAAATTCATTTATAGGACTTCATGATACCGCACCGTTGCAACAGTGCGTTGAGGATTCCGTCTTTTCATCTCTGCACCATGGCTTTAATGGCGTGTGATGATTTTATAAATACATTTTGATATTTTCAAATCAATTTGTCTAGCCGAAACAATTAGCATAGACTCTTCTTTAAACGTTTCAAAATACTAAAAATCATTTTGACTTTGTCATATTACATCATACCATAGTGGGCTTAAAAATACATCCAACACTAGGTTACTCTGCATTGATGACTCCATCGGTTATCATCTCTGCACTAAATGCATTAATGATTTCAAAAATACATTTGTCTTTTCAAAAGCACAAAAGTGCGAATTTGGCACGATTTTTAAGAATTTCAAAGTCTAGCATAGCTAGAAGATTTGGAATATCCTAAAACCTCAAAACACCTCAATTTTTTTTTTTTTTTCCTCCACGTTCTTTTCCAGCTTAATAACTATATTTATTATAGCCTTAACCTGACTATTTAACTCTATCCATACCTACTGTTCATCAAACTTACCACGTATTTGGGCTCAGCAACTTACCACAATCATATGGTTTGAGGAACTTGTCCTAGTCAGGCCAAAGTCGCCCATTCGCTGAGGGGCTCCACCACATGACTATGAGTCACGAACTTACTATGCGTGTCAGTTCTCAGAACACGAACTTATCTTAACATCCTCTACCTATCCGTTATACACATGAGAAAAGAATCACCTTCTCAACATACATATAGTGAATAGCGCGACACCAGGTTTCAGTTGATTATCATTATAGGAAGCCAAGTGGTCGTCAAACCAAACACAATCTCCTGTCCATACAAGAAATTGGTCAACTCAGCCACTAATCAATATTGGAAGTTAAGCGGTCGTTAAACCAAGAACAAATCCCCTGCCCATACAAAGGACTGTTCAACTCAACCACTGTATCAATATAGCAAACTAAGCGGTTCTAAAACCAAGCACTAATTCCCCGCTCATACAAGGAATTGTACAACTCAGCCACTAATATGAGTCCTCAATTAAAAACCTACAAACCTCTAACTTCTCTTAACTTGATATGAATTTTGTCAATTCATACCTTATCACACTCAACACTTCAAGAGTCCACTTGTTACTATTTCAGTATCTTCATTGTTATAGCACCATGCTATCAACACAACCTCTTAATCATTTAACAGACCATTTGTCATTCCATGATTTTACTATGATCATCGTGATCTTATAACACAATTGATTTCACTGTACTATTTCTCCTTTATTCTAGGATCGTTTAATTCTATCATCTTATCATTCATCTTTGATCATTTTACTGTACGATCCTTCTCTTTTTAAATTCTTGAATCAAGTGTTCCCTGATTCTTATTCCATTTATTTGGATTACACTCGTTGAAGATCCTTCTTTGAATCTTTTCATATATCTATGTATCTATATAGATTTATTTCCTCATTTATGAACTGTATATGTTCATTTTTAAACTCTATCTGAGTTTATCCTTTCACTGTCTTCATTATCATTCCATGATTATAGCCTAAGATACTTCTACCTAAGAACTATAACCTATCAGCTCTGATACCAACCTGTAACGACCCCAAATCTGGGTTCCTTTAACCCTAGACTTGGTACGTCACGATACATCATCTTCATACACGTTCTATATCTAATGCGAAATATATAAACATAAATTGTTTATTCTACAACATTTCCCAAGGTTTCTAACCTTAACTTACATGTAAACCTTTTTATGAATCTAAAGGTATATATGTAAGTTAAGGTTAGAAACCTTGGGAAATGTTGTAGAATAAACAATTTATGTTTATATATTCCGCATTAGATATAGAACGTGTATGAAGATGATGTATCGTGACGTACCAAGTCTAGGGTTAAAGGAACCCAGATTTGGGGTCGTTACAGGACCCGTGAATAAGGACCTCAGGGTTTGGTTTCCACACCACTTTTCATTCCAAAAGGACATGGAAGCACCATTTCTAATTTTCCATTGAAGGTGGCTGAGGATGATGCTTTTAGCCTTTATTAGCTGCAGCTGTCCATATTGAAGAGTCACGAAAATATTTGCCTTTAAACCAGTAGCAAGGAATTCGGAGACGACTCCTATATGCGCCAGACTAAATTCATGAAAAAAGATAGGTTCGCCTCTGGAGTTTTTATTATTCCTAAACCCCCTCATGTTTTGGTTTACATGTCGTGTCCCAACCAATTAATGGAATGCCACTTCGTAGTTTTCTGAGAATGCCCCTAGATGAAGTTTCTAACAAGTAAGTTGGTCTAATTTTGTACAAGCTTCCTTTGGGAAAGGAAGGGATTGGAGGGCATACACTGGCATAGCTGAAAGAACAGACTTGGCAAGGACCACCCTACCTACCCAGCTCAGTCGAACTCGATGGGGGTAAACAGAATCCTTTCTTCCCCTTGAAAACTAGGGTTTTAGAAAGCTCATTTAAATATAAAATGAACAAAAAGGGGGACATATCCTTGACGAATCCCACAGTAAGGATGGATTGTTTGACCAGATTGACCCTGCCATTTAATGCTGTACGTACGTCACAGAGGACACACAAGACAAGACGAGGGACAACGTTTTCTTAGGAAAATCCAATTTCTTTTTCAAGAACTCAGGATAATCGATCATAAGCTTTAGACAAGCCCAATTCTGCCAAGAAGAAAGCTCCCTTTCCTTTCTCCTTCCCAAAGAGTGAGTTGTAGTGCCCCTCTACCCTCAACAAATCCTGGGAAAATGATACAGGACAAAAAGCGATTTTCAAGAATTTTAGAAATGATTTTATAAATGGTGTTACTGAGGCTAATGGGCCGAAAAGGGTCAACTTTGGTGGGGCCCCACTTTCTTAGGAATCAGACAGATATTAGTACAATTTAAATCAGGTGGGATGGAACTCTTCAAGAAAATATCGTGAATAAACTTGGTAAGATCGTCCGTCCCCTAACAATCCCCCCTATCCTTTTTGAAAAAAAATAGTGTGGAAACCATCTGGGTCAGGGGCTTTAAGAGGACCCAAAGAGAAGACGGTCTTGGATATTATCTCTGGGGAAGGAATATCATCCAGGTTTGAAAATTTAACTTGGGAGGTCTGGTACAATTGAAGATCTAAAAGAGATTCTTGAGGGGAGGTGGGGTTACTGGGCTTAAAATTTTTCCAGAAAAAAATTATTGAAGAGATTCAAAATTTGATTTGGGTCCGAAACCCAAACCCCCTCCTCCTCATCAAGCAGCGCTGATATTTTTGAAACTCGTTTTGGTGTTTGACCATATGTTGGAAAAAAGACGTCTCTTTCCTCAAAATTCAAAAAAAGACATGTCCTACGACCAATGAATAATTTCCTTAAAATTTAAGTTGTTAATGTTAAAATGAATAGACTAATAATCTCTTTCCTGGTCTAATTTTATTTGTTTTAATTTAAAAAATATACATTTGTTATTTTTTTTTTTATTATCTCCAAATAACTTATCTTACCTATTCTATTAATCGTTTTTGTTTAAAATAATTTTTTAAACTCTTTAATGATAAAATATAGAAGAGAGAGAAAAAAAAAAAAAGAGAGTATAATTGTGTTTCTAATAATATTAAAGTTAATAGTGTTATTTTTTAAATATGTGTCATGTATTTTTTAATAAATTTATTTTATAAAATTAAATATAAATAATATTAAAATAAATAAAATAAAATTAAGAGAAATAAACTTGGACAAGAAAATATATGTTTGATAATGTATTCCGGTTTTGGAAAACTTACCTTACCGTTACAAACTTTGAGATGGTTCATGGTTCCATACTTCCATTACACTCCAAAATGGTAGAAATTCTTGTTAAAAAAAAATGGTAGAAATTCCAAACACTGCAGGGTAATTTGTATAGTCAACTAAAAGGTCCCACAAAACTGTCGCCCGTCAGCGTATAAACCCAAGTAGTCGTATCTTCTGCAGTAGACTTCGAGGGGAGTGTGAAAGCGCGGTTCAATTTGGAATTCAGCCGTTTTTGAAATTTTGTGGCTTTCTGCTTCCATTTCAAATTCTATTTTACGTTGGAGTTTTCCTTTGTTTCCGGTTTTTCGGTAGTCTTCTGATTCATCTATTCACGGATCCGATTCTAGGGTTTTGAATTTCTCATATATGTTACTTGTGTAGCTCTGTTTCTTTCGAGAAATTCAACCATAATCAAATGCCTCGGATCGTGAAAGGCGAGCCAAATACTAGTACTGACGGTGTTGGTGATAGTAGAAGAACTGATAAGGCAGGTAATGGTGGGAGAGAAGAAGCAGCTGGAACAAGCGGTTCCGGAGGAGGAGTTGAACGCAGAATACTTCGTTCTCGATATCTTGCAGTCAAGAATCTTATTAACGGTTTGTATTTTTATGTTTTCCTAGGAGCCTATTTCATTTTTCTCGTTGTCAATTTTGGGAAAATCCTAAACTTCTAAGTGACAGTGATTTTTTTTATTTATTAATGCGATAATTTAAGTCGTAAACTACCTTTACTAAATACAATTTTTTTGATTGAAAATTTAAAGTGAATTTACATTACAATTTGAATTTTAGGATTTCACAAATTAACTATGATGAAAGTTAGAAGGGGACTCTTTTTGTGGAAAGGAGAGGGTATATATATATGTTATAAATGCAGTGTACTATATTTATACATAGTGTATTGCTATTGCAGAGGAGAGAGATGATATATCAAGGGTTGATTCCGATAAGTTCAAGACGATTATTGATGAAGTCGAGAGCTTGCATCAGCTTGGTATATATTTACTGATTTTGCATTTATCATCAGTAATAATTATGGCTTGTATCTGTGAACTTGTTCTTCAAATTAAGCTTAGATAATTCTAGTTAAATATATGCTTACTATGTAAATTGTGTATGCAACTTGATTATATTGTGTTATTGCTGATTTTTCGGATGTATGAGCATAATATTTGCCTTTAGTGTTGTTTTATATCTATGATGTCTTCTGTTTTGTTTAGTTTTGGTTAGTTTCAGCAAGTTTATTGTTGCTATTTCATGTTTTTTCCTTATAAATGTATTTGCTTTGCATGTTTTATTAAATGTCGGATCTCAATTTGATTTTCAGTACAAAAACCTCGGGAACAAGTAGCAGATGGGGAAGCTTTGCTAGATATTACAAACACATTGATGACTTCTATAAAGGCACATAGCAATGAAGGACTGACTCCTTCAGAATTTGTCACCCGTCTACTTAGGGAATTTGGGGAACAAGGTGGAGCAAGTACTAGCTCAGGCGAGGGTAGAAGTTCTATTGAATGGAAGAACATTGGGCTAGCCGTGTCTCATGTTTTAAATAGGGCTCCTGGCTGCTGCACGATGTAAACAATTGCATAATTGAATCTCTCTCCCTCTCTGCTTATACATGAGCATTAATACTTAATTTTGTCCACTCCTTTTACAGGCTTGGGCCTATGAATACTGAATTGAAGCATCGTAAGCCTGTTGCTCACAGAAAACATGTGAAACCAACTGAAAGTTCTCGTCCTGAAGAGGTGAAGTGCATTATCTCTATCTTATTACCTATTCATTTTAATAAGAAATACATTGTAAATACTTTGTACATTCTTGTAAGTTGTAACTGTACAAATTTGTCTAAGGTGCGATGTTGGAACTATATAATTGTATACTGCTACTGTCAACAAGAAAACTGGAACAGGACTAAGCTAGGCCATCTGTGGTTTTGATTTTTTAAGCTTGATACCTTCATACGTCTAAGCTGCAGAAGACATTGGTTATTGTATTATGTTATTCCAGGGTTGCTATGTGCTGTTTATTCATTTATATTGAAGTGGCATAATCTGGTTGTTTCATGGTAGTTTGTTAATAAATGATTATGGATAGCAGGTTGGCTTAATCTAACCTAAGGCTCTTGCAAACATTTTATTTAGTATTTTATTTATATGGTGTTATGGGGAGCCCTAAATTAAACTGTTTATATGCAAATGGTGAGCAGACTAGCAACTTACATTACGTTCTAAATCCTTGAATAATATTTTCTAATCTTATTAAGTTGTCGTTCAAATATATACACAGTGGGATTTTATTTTAAAAAGTCTACTTCTGCTTTCTCTGTGCAGCTTGATGAAACATCAACAGAAGAGAGAACAGAGACTGATAAAAATATGACTACAATGTTTGAGATATTAAGGAAGAAGAAGTGGGTCAGGCTTGAAAAATTAGTTTTGAATAGAAACTCCTTTGCGCAGACAGTAGAAAATTTATTTGCTCTATCATTTCTTGTCAAAGACGGGCGGGCTGAAATAAAAGTGGATGAGAAGGGTTGTCATCTAGTTTGTAAGATCCTTGGCAAATAATCAAATTTTAGTTTAATTGTTTCCTTTTGTTTCTATCTTTAGTGGTTTTTTTAAGTATTGTTTATATGTTGATTTCTTATTTCAGCACCTAGGAATGCTCCTGCTGCCAATGCAGTTGCCTCTGGGGAGGTTTCTTACAGCCACTTCATCTTCAGATTTGATTTTAGGGATTGGAAGGTATCTGATCAAGAAAAATCTGGTTGTTTTGTTTTTGTCATTTTGTTATTATGATTTTTCTGTTGGGGAGCATTTTGCTGGAGTTTACTTGTCCAAACTTATTTCTGAACGCCATACTTGAGCATGCCATTGTGTACAGGCTACATGATCTAAAGTAATATTTTACTAGTGATTACCTGACATTTTCTTTCTTCCTAAATGGAGTAATGGCTCCCACTTGACTGGACACTTTGTACCATCCCTCTCCAAAAGACCAAAATGCATGCATAGCCAAATTATTGGGATATTTTCCTTAGGACGAGGCTGGGAAATTAATCTTGAACTTTGGACACCCTGCCATTTTAAGTGGGCCGAGCTATTGCACATACTTATTTGACTTCATGCTCTTGAATAAAATTGTTGGTTGTGTAAAATGATGTTTGTGTTATTTATTTATTTTACCTGGTCTCAGCTGTTGGTGGCTTACTTGAAGTTGGAGTTGTATATTAATTTGTTACTTATTACATTCACAGTTGATGATGACTTCTATTGGGGTTGGAGAGGAACTTATGCCAAACAGAAACTCTGCAAATATATCAAGTAGTTCGGAGCCAGACTCATCACCAGGAGAAACTCAAGCAGCAATTAATACAACACCTATCAGGAAACTGTCGAGGAATCGTGGTCTTGTTTTGCAAGAACAGACTGCTGTGGCAGATTTGCCCGAAAGTGATGATTTGGCAGCAAGAGCTGCTGCAATACATAAAGGGAAACGGAAGTGTAGATGAGATGCAAGACAAAGTTTCCCCATGTGCAGAAAATTAGGAGCATTGATTAGTTATTCTATGTTGATTGTGTTTAACTAGACCAATTTGGTTTGTATATAAATTTGCATATTCTGTTTATTTTCCGGCACCTTAGTAGGTATTGGATAATGTTTACTGAGGTACTACTAATATTAATTGTTGATAAGCTATCTTTTATTATCTGTGCTTGTTTTCGCTCAAATTGATTTGGTAATGTGTACTCTTGAGATCGACTTTCATGACTTACTTTTTTGGGTAATGATGAATTCATGACTTGTCCTTTCTTACCTTTTTTTTGGGTAAGAAGGTTGGTTGTTGCTCCTCTTTCATTACAATGCGATGAGAAGGATTAAGATTCGAGGTGTTAAATCTAGGAAATTGATATTTTTATAAGATTTTTTTGATATTTTTATATGAAAAGTGTCGTTATAAATTTATAAAGATGGTATTGACTCTTGTTATAGGTTTATAACAACAATTTATATGTAAAAATAAAAAAAAATTATGTAAAAATATTACTTCCCTAAATTTATCTTTTGACAATACTATCAACAAACCATATTTATTAGCGAACTATCCTTCATCTTTTATTTATTTATTTATTTTTTTACCATGTCATCAAGGATGGGCTTGTTGAAATTGTGTTAGAAAATGAAGTTGGAGCATTCTGAATCAATTCAATTTGGGGGCACGAAATTGACAAGATTCCATCAGTAGTTGTATACGCTGCGTTTTATTTATACTGTTGAGCGATGTCGTAGAGTCTAGCTGAGTTTGTCAAGTCTTTTTCGTGTTTATAGGCAGCCTATTACCTTCTTACTCGTTATACTACAGCGGGAATATGGCTAGCATCTATACGTATCCTTCCTACAGAGGAGAGGAATAGGAAATGGAATACCAGTTTTTCAATTAGATAATTCTCATCTTTACTCTTCTCTCTATTCTCATCTATTTTCTAACCCTAAATTGATGTATTGATTTTTATCAATATGTAAGTTGATGACAATTGGTATCAGAGTAATTTCTGGGCTCTCATGGCTGACACCTCTTCCAAGCCGAGTTTACAAAAACATGAGAAGGAGCTGAAAGCTAATGGAAGGCAGGCTGGACCAGTTTCAAACAGCTATGGAAAAGAATCGAGAAATAGCACAGGAGGAACAGCTAAGGGCTATGGAAAATCAGATATCTACCCTAACACAACAAGTCCTCACTACTACAGAGGATCTCCACATCAAGTTCGCAGAAATTCTAGACACAATAAAGCACACAAACAAAGGAGCAGTAACCACAACACTAGTAAGTAGTTTTACCACCCCTTTGCTTGCAACTCTGGTTGATCCTCACAATTCTCCACACACACTACCTTATATTCAATTTGAGACAAATCCAGCCCAAATACTAAACATTGAAATGGCAAGCTTTAGCACTGTTACTAACCCTATCACTATAACCAGTTCTTTTTTTTTGTTGCTAAATACTATAACCAGTTCTGATCACTCCCAATCCACAGTTATTCTAGTTCAAACTGCACCCCCAGTATATACAGTTCCCACTCCACACACCACCGTTACCCCTATCACTCCACACACCACTGCTTCTCAGATCTCGGGTACCCCTTATTCCACCCTTCCTCTTTCATATCAAATTTTTGGTACAACCATGTTAATACCAGTGTTTACCGGTGTTCCACCATACTCCAGCCCCATCGAGGACATATACCGCAATGAACCCTTTTGCTACTTCATATATGGCTCAATCCCCACAGTTCACATAACCACTAACCCAGCACAATGAATCCCTGTGCTACTTCATATATGACTCACTCCACAGTACACACACCCACCACCCAATTATTCTAACCCATTTCCTTTACTACAAATACCAATATCAGTCCCTTTTCAGACCTGGATGCCATACTCAGAATACTCCCCATACAAGATGCAATTAATTCTCAGCTCTGCCTATAAGATGCCTAAAGTGGCTTTCCCCAGGTTTGATGGCAAAGACCACAGAGGGTGGCTTAAGAAAAATGATAAGTGTAACACCCCCTTCCCGAACTGGAAAGAGAGGTTACGCACAGAACATAACAGAACTAATAAATTGGAATCAAAAGCTTGAACATGAAACCGAATAGTCTAAATAGATAATTGCCAACTGGCTCAAACACAGTCTGAGTATTACAACAATACTAGAAACTAAAATATTAAGCCCTAAACAAAATATCTAAACTATTTACATAAAAGGAAGCTCTCTTCACACATGCCCTTGCTCCCCCTGATTACCTGCCGGAAGAAAAATACAGCATGAGCCAAATGCCCAGTACGAATATAGAGTGCAAGAAAATAAGAACTAAAATGAATAACAAAACCAACTGAACTGAACTAATCTGAATAACATAATAGGCTGAATCAAATGGCTGGGGTGATTTCATACCGAGCTCAGAACAAAACAGAACAGAAATATACATCGGACTGCGCAATCCAGATGTATGCAAAATCGGAAGGTGTGTTTGGCACAAACAACACCAAACCGCAGAACAAAACAGAAAACTAGGGTCGACCCATACGCCTCCCACAACAAAACACCAATTGGCCAACTCCCATCGGAGCACATAAAATGGAGACGTCGTGGACTAATCACACTGCCACAGAAGTGTCATGCCTCGGTGCCAAGAGGACATGCCTGTGGTACCCCCACAGGTGGTTATAGCTCAGGTATACCCTACGGTATATTCTAACAAAAATATTATGTCACAATATATGCGACACAATACAAACAAAATGGGTTCTAATACGCACATGCTAAACTGAAACGAATCGACACAAAATCCTCAAAATATATTAGCATGTACGTTTCTACAAAATCAAAATAAATACTAGACATGCTCTCTAAGTCCAAAGAGTACAAGTTATGAATTTTCGAATATCTAGAACCAAACAATTATATCATAAGCATTTGACTATGAATAATATATCGAAATAATATCTGAATTCTAATTGAGAGACAAAACAAACAAATTAAAATCAAAGGAATATTGCTGAAGGAGTACGGAATCCGTACCTGGAATAAGCGATGTAATACCCACAATTATAATTGCAATTTGTTAGACTTGCCCAATTCAATCTATTCACAAAAATAACACATTTTTATTAAGTACTATAATTAATTAAGTTTTACATCTCTTTGACGAATCTGAAATCATTTCATTTTACCAAAAATATTCTGAGCATGGTAATACATAGTATAAAATATATTAATAATTAACATATTTCTTGTTCCCTCCAAAATACATATAAGTGTATTTACAAAAATATTCATTCTATTTTTAATTCTACTATAAACAAATATATTATGTCAAAACTCTAACGTTACAAAAATAATAATTTATTATCCCAAAATGCTAATGACTAACAAAGATATACCAAAAATATATATACTACTAAATTAAATAACATACAAAAATTAGAGTTACAAATAACAAATAATAATAATAAAGCAAAACTAACAAACTAAATAATTAAAGCTACAAAATAATACTATTAATGCAAAACTAAACAATTAAGGCTACAAATAATAATAATGCAAAACTAACAAATTAACTAAATAATTAAAGCTACAACATAAAAATAATAATGCAGAAAATAAATACACAATAAAAGAAAAAGAAACATACCCGAAATTACGAATAGATCCATTGTCTCCAAAGAAAACCAAAAGAAATTTGGGCTTATATCAATACCCAAAATCCAAACAAGGAAATAAAATATTTAACTAGGGAGGTTCTTACTTAAAAGACCCTCACACAAAAAAGTCCTTTCTCACAATGGTAGGTCTTTTTTGTTAGTGTATTAAAAGGAGAGGGGTAAAGTCATATTTATAGGCTAAGGAAGGGAAGGAACTTTTGAGAAGGGGTGATGTGGGACTATTGAAAGAAAGAAAGAAAAAGAAATGTGGGTATTACATTACTTCCCCCTTAAAAAGGATTCCGTCCCCGGAATCAAAAGAATAGGACGAACCTAACTATTAAAAAGATGCGAATACTCCGTTCGAATAGAATCTGAATTATATTCTCAAGTAACTTCCTGTTTCGAATGTTTCTTCCACAAAATCATAACAAATGGAAACGTCTTTCTCCTAATAATTCGCTCTTAACGATCTAAAATCGCTTCAGATTGCTCTTCACAAGAAAGTTCCTTCTGAATCTTATCGAACGGACTAAGTTAACTTTTAACTCAAATCTCACATCAAAATTGTGCATACCCATTGTCAAACCCCTATGAATTTCATCTCCAAATCTAATAGAACATCTTCGATACCAGTTAAAGCTAACAACAGAAATCCTCATCGGAGTAGTAATAAGCATATCAGAACCTAAGAATTAAGATGACATACCAAGATGCCGAACAAAAGAATGCGTACCAATTGAATGAGTAAAAGCGTTATCAAACAAAATAGACACTCACGACTGCCAATTAAAGAAGCGCTAAAAACAGTACCTGGCGCACCTGCCGCCTGATTATTTGCCAAAGCAAACACCCGTCCACCATTGCGCTGACCGAAATTGCCACCATTATTGCCTTCACCATTACCACGTGGTCCGGTACAATCCTTGGCAAAGTGACCTATCTGCCCACATAAGAAACATGCACCGGTAACTCTATAACATGGTCTCCCAGGATGATTAGCCCCACAAGTAGCACATGGAGCTATTGGAATAAAATTAGGGTTACCCCCACTTGCTGACCCTGGGTAACGACCATGATTCTGTCTTTGCTGACCACTTCGATTCCTATTCCACTGACCGCCCTGATTCTTCCCTTGCTGACCCAAAACTTGACCCTGTTGGTCATCTCTATCCCTCTTCCGATTTCCTTCCGGTTTAGAAGCTTGGAAGTCTTGTTGTTCCATTTCGATATTCTTGGCTGCATTAGCCACTGCCGACACATCCTCAAACTTGGTGTTAATGAGATGTTGACGATACTTATAGTGAATTTTCCACTTAAATTTCTCAGCCTGTTCTATTGCAGTCCCTGCTGAAGTTCCCGCAAAACCTGCCAGCCTGGTGAACCTTGTCATGAAGTCGGTGATGGATTCGTCATCCTTCTGCTGAATAGACAAAAACTCCCTACCATATGCCTCCTTATCAGCAGCTGAGAAATACTGCTGATAAAAAATATCACAAAATTCTGTCCAAGTAAGTGTCTCTACGAATCTTTCACCCTTTGTTGCTTTTATAGCTTTCCACCATCTCTGCGCATCCCCATCTAATTTGTAAGCAGCCAACAACACTCTCTGGTTATCAGAGCACCCCAACACGTCAAAGATCTTCTCTAAATGGGCAATCCAATTCGCTGCTTCAATTGGAGTTGGAGCTGAACTGAATGAATGCGGTTTCTGTTTTTGAAAACCTTTCTAACCATACATATGTTGGCACCACAAACTGATCAATACCATTTGTATTTCCTAACTCTTCATTTGCTTGTGGACCACCATTACCGGAGTTTCCTTGATTAGGATTTTCTGGCGCTTGCTGTTGCATCTGTATCGCTTGAACGACTTGTGCCACTAACTGCGGTAAAGCTTGATTAACTGCTTGATTTACTAAGGCTGATATATCCAAATTATTAGGTTGCACATCAGGTTGCGCATCGGGTTGGGCCTCGCCTCTTCCTCTTCCTCTACCATTGCCTTGTCTCCCAGCACCTCTAACGGATCTACGAGCCATCTAAGAACAACGGATGGAAGAAAAATAGATTCGAGGCAGATTCGAATATAAACTAATATTATAGCTTAACAGAATATCAAACAGAATAAAACCTAACCCAGAAATCTACCCATAACTCACAGGTCGAACCTAAGTAGGTTTTCTACAAGAAAGAACCCTAGCTCTGATACCAACTCTGTAACACCCCCTTCCCGAACTGGAAAGAGAGGTTACGCACAGAACATAACAGAACTAATAAATTGGAATCAAAAGCTTGAACATGAAACCGAATAGTCTAAATAGATAATTGCCAACTGGCTCAAACACAGTCTGAGTATTACAACAATACTAGAAACTAAAATATTAAGCCCTAAACAAAATATCTAAACTATTTACATAAAAGGAAGCTCTCTTCACACATGCCCTTGCTCCCCTTGATTACCTGCCGGAAGAAAAATACAGCATGAGCCAAATGCCCAGTACGAATATAGAGTGCAAGAAAATAAGAACTAAAATGAATAACAAAACCAACTGAACTGAACTAATCTGAATAACATAATAGGCTGAATCAAATGGCTGGGGTGATTTCATACCGAGCTCAGAACAAAACAGAACAGAAATATACATCGGACTGCGCAATCCAGATGTATGCAAAATCGGAAGGTGTGTTTGGCACAAACAACACCAAACCGCAGAACAAAACAGAAAACTAGGGTCGACCCATACGCCTCCCACAACAAAACACCAATTGGCCAACTCCCATCGGAGCACACAAAATGGAGACGCCGTGGACTAATCACACTGTCACGGAAGTGTCATGCCTCGGTGCCAAGAGGACATGCCTGTGGTACCCCCACAGGTGGTTATAACTCAGGTATACCCTACGGTATATTCTAACAAAAATATTATGTCACAATATATGCGACACAATACAAACAAAAGGGGTTCTAATACGCACATGCTAAACTGAAACGAATCGACACAAAATCCTCAAAATATATTAGCATGTACGTTTCTACAAAATCAAAATAAATACTAGACATGCTCTCTAAGTCCAAAGAGTACAAGTTATGAATTTTCGAATATCTAGAACCAAACAATTATATCATAAGCATTTGACTATGAATAATATATCGAAATAATATCTGAATTCTAATTGAGAGACAAAACAAACAAATTAAAATCAAAGGAATATTGCTGAAGGAGTACGGAATCCGTACCTGGAATAAGCGATGTAATACCCACAATTATAATTGCAATTTGTTAGACTTGCCCAATTCAATCTATTCACAAAAATAACACATTTTTATTAAGTACTATAATTAATTAAGTTTTACATCTCTTTGACGAATCTGAAATCATTTCATTTTACCAAAAATATTCTGAGCATGGTAATACATAGTATAAAATATATTAATAATTAACATATTTCTTGTTCCCTCCAAAATACATATAAGTGTATTTACAAAAATATTCATTCTATTTTTAATTCTACTATAAACAAATATATTATGTCAAAACTCTAACGTTACAAAAATAATAATTTATTATCCCAAAATGCTAATGACTAACAAAGATATACCAAAAATATATATACTACTAAATTAAATAACATACAAAAATTAGAGTTACAAATAACAAATAATAATAATAAAGCAAAACTAACAAACTAAATAATTAAAGCTACAAAATAATACTACTAATGCAAAACTAAACAATTAAGGCTGCAAATAATAATAATGCAAAACTAACAAATTAACTAAATAATTAAAGCTACAACATAAAAATAATAATGCAGAAAATAAATACACAAGAAAAGAAAAAGAAACATACCCGAAATTACGAAGAGATCCATTGTCTCCAAAGAAAACCAAAAGAAATTTGGGCTTATATCAATACCCAAAATCCAAACAAGGAAATAAAATATTTAACTAGAGAGATTCTTACTTAAAAGACCCTCACACAAAAAAGTCATTTCTTGCAATGGGAGGTCTTTTTTGTTAGTGTATTAAAAGGAGAGGGGTAAAGTCATATTTATAGGCTAAGGAAGGGAAGGAACTTTTGAGAAGGGGTGATGTGGGACTATTGAAAGAAAGAAAGAAAAAGAAAGGTGGGTATTACAATAAGTTTTTCAACTTAACCCAGCACTAGACCCTAGGACCAGAATGTTGTATGCTGCACTTTATTTGGAAGGAGAGGTCGACGTATGGTATCAATCCATACAAGAAGCACAACCTTGGCTTATGTGGGATGACTTTGTAAACCAGATTTGTAGAAGGTTCTCCAAGGGAGGACATGAAAACCTTACTGGACACTTCAACAAGTTGACACAAACCGGGGGTGTGGACAGTTACATTACCAAATTCGAAGAGCTCAAGACTTGCATGTTATCTCAAAATAGATATTACACCAAGGACTACTTCTTGGAAAGTTTCCTCGGTGGGCTCAACAGCGAAATTGCCCAAGAATTATACTTGTATATGCCAATAACCAAGGACAACTATAGAAATGGCAAGGGACCAGGAAGCCTTACTTGAAACTATGGATAAACGAAACAGGGGTATTACTAGACCTGCCAATTCACAGTTTAACCAAACCACTCTCAACAGGCAATATAATCAGTCCCACAACAACTAACAGTAGGTACCAGTCAACAAAAATAACCCAGTCCAATAGAGACATCCCAGCAATACCAAAATGTATCCCATTAAAAGACTCACATTTGCTGAGATGGTGACAAGGAGAGAGAGGCTTATGTTATTATTGTGTGCTGAGCCATTTGTACCAGGGCATCAATGCAAATGTAAACAATTATTCATGGTGGTTTCAGAAGAAGTAGAAGGAATACTTGAAGAATGTGACCAAGAGGTTATTTATACTCGAGAGGAAACTAAAATAGAGCACGAGGAAGAAGAGACCAGTGGAGTTTCTATACATGCTATTAGTGGTACTCAAGGGATCCACTCTCAAATTATAAGGGAAGTTAAAGGGAAAAGCCATCAATCTATTTTTAGACACAGGTTCAACTCACAATTTATATCTCAATCACTGGTTAAAAAATGCAAAATTAAGACGGAACCTTGTCAAAGCCTCAATGTAACTGTTGCTAGTGGTGATTCAATGAAATGTGACGAGAAGATTTCCATCCGGGAATGGGAAATACAACAGATGACATTTAAAACTTCTAAAACTTCAATGCATGTGATTCCTCTGATATGGAATCTGGTCCCATATGACAAGTTCATATGGATATTCATAACATTCTACCATGCTTCCTTACCGGCTATGCTCAAACTCTTATTTCCTCGTGAAAAACTAGCTATTCAAAATGGGAGATTCAAGCCTATATCAACTCATACTACAGATGTGAAATGTGCCCCCCCCCCCCCCCCCCCCACACCACCCCACCCCACCCCACCCCACATGACAAGCTCACATGAGCATTTATATTTCTATTCTTATCTAATTTCTAAACCTAAATTGATGTATTGATTTTTATTAATTTGTAAGTTGCTGACAATTGAAACAAATCTCGAATAGAATATGGATTACATATGTTCTCTGCTCTCAAACTTGTGAGGGGCAGTGGCTGGCTTCCATTTTTATTCTTAGAGTCGAACAATAGAGATGAAGTCCTCGTGCAATTGTTATTTATAGCAACTGTCTTAACAGTGTTAGGTTTGTAATGGTTTTTATTTTCAACAATATTTGTTGTTGAATGGTGAATTCTTCTCTCTTCAAGGGAACTCCTCAATCTCATACCATACTGTCAAACCAAATATGTATTGGTACTATGGAACAGCAAACAAAAGGAGGTTGTTTCTCTTCAGATAGGCCACAAAGGGGGACAGCTTTACACAAATTTTACTGTTATGACGATTACCTAGTTTAACTTTCCAAGAAGTACTTTATTTTTACCATAATCAAATGTTTTTAAATTGTATTGAGCAGAATAAACTAAAGGAAGGTGAAATTGCAAGATCCAATGGCTGTTATACATGCTACTACATATGGCAAAGGTGACAGTCTACTAAAATCCCAAATTAATACCATGCAACTAAAAAAGCAAACAATGTAGAGGCTAAACATCATGTCAACTGAACTATTCTCGAATGATATGAAAAAGATGGGATGGCATTCATTTATTTTTTAAATAATCAAAAAAAATTGATTCATGGAAATGATATTAGAATGATGGTCACTGCCTTCAGCTCTTGTTGACTTTCGGAATGTCAAGATCTTTAAATACTGGGCTGTCAACTCCCACCCCCATTGCATTCAGACCATTGTCAACATACACAATAGCACCCGTAATTGCAGAAGCAAGTGGTGACGCCAGAAAAGCAGCAGTGTTCCCCACCTCCTCTGTTGCATTCACAGTTCAGGATTTAATACAGGCAAGCAACAAGGATGTCAATAAAAGTGAAGGCAGCATGCCAGCATTAGGTTGCAACGTAGTTTAGACTTTGACAACTGTTTATTTTTCAATTAGCAGTATAGCCCTGGTAAAATTAAATATCAAAAACTGGGACCAGATTGATGACTCACCTGCTGATAGTTCTCTTTGCAAGGGTGCATTCTCCGTGGAGTAATCAATCATCATGTCAATAAAGCCAATAGCTTTTGCAGCACGACTTCTTAATGGGCCTGATACACAATTTTAGTTATTAGTGTATGTCAGTGGATGACTAGCATTTTGGGTGAGTAATACAAATGCCCTGTGTTGATAGAAAAACCATAGTTGGTTTCCAACAACACTTGCATTTAAAGACGAGCAATTGGAACAAATGGTTAAAAGAATTCAAACTACAATGTGTTCTGGATTCCTAATCAATTTCAAGACATGAACTAAGTGGGGATCCCAGTTCTATTATTGCTCCATTCTAGATGGATTTGCATGTTCAGATACTTATAATTACTATATAGTGGGATGTCCAGGTACTAACTTCGTCTACTGGTACACTTTAACAAACAGATATTCCAAGGGAAGAAAACTAATACACCAAGACAACTGTACATTAAGGTGTCTAAAAAATTGTTTAAATGTGTATGATAGTAAGCACCTAAAGTCCACTTCCAGACAAATTAGAGCAGTTACAAAGTAGAGAGGCATAAACGATTGATATTTGCTAAGTTAGAGGATAAAGGAATGGCATGCAGTCTGCACTTATGGCAAAAATAATAGGGCACACTATCTTTTTATGATTTAACATATGGTGATTAGTTGCCAAATAAGCTAAAGAGATTATTACTTCATCAAATCTAACTCATTACAACAATTCAAGCTAAAATATGTGATGTATTAAAGGAGAGGGCCCGCAGAGAGTTTTGGAGTAACTCCAACAGGTCTAACCTGCAAACTAGATTCCCACGTCAGGGAGTAAGATATTGAAGACAGCATATTCAGTAAATGACATTATGTCAACCCACAATATGGTATAGCTCAGATTTTTGTTTAAAGTAATAAGTTCAATTTATCTATTGGTAATACCGGCAGATATTGTGTTGACTCTGACTTTATGCTTCCTTCCAGCTTCAAAAGCCAGAACCTTCATCAAATTTATTTGATAATCCACCACAGATATTAGAAATATAGAAATGTTGAACATAGGATGAATTATAATATTAAAGAACTCACTCTTGTGTCACTCTCCAAAGCAGACTTCGCAGAACTCATGCCTCCGCCATATCTACATGAAGGAAAAGGTATGATTGACAAATGTAATAATAAGATGGTCAGAAATGGATCGTGGTCTAGTTGGCTAAACAACAAGAATAGTTACCCTGGTATGATCCTTTCAGATGCAATGTAGGTTAGAGAAATAGAAGCACCACCTGCAATATCACTAGCTAAGATCAAACTTTGGCGAGAATCTTGATGGTGTATACAATTATAGCTTCTTTCTATTAATAAAAAAAGATGAGCTAAAAACAATAATCAAATTGGCAGAGAACTGTGCCTGGATTCATTATTGGAACAAAATGCTTGAGTAAAGAAACAAAGGAATAACTAGAAGCAGAGATAGCAGCAAGATATCCGTTCCTTGATGTCTCCAAAAGCGGTTTGGTAACCTGCATGGCATGCTTTAATACTTCACTGCGAAGATGGTGAAACACCAAGACCAACAAATACACACAGAAATATACCTCAGGTCCATTGGCAAGTGAGTGGACCAGAATGTCAATGCTGCCAAAATCCTGCTTAACAGACTCAGCAACTTCCTGCAAGACATGAATAAACATTCAACAATTACTATGTGCCTCATCTCAACTATTTTGTGGTAAAAGTTTGCTGGAATTAACTTGAGTTTGCTGGAATTAGACAATTAGTTCAATACAATGTAGAAGAGAGAAAAATTAGAAGTTATTATTGAAACTATTTATCCTTACTATAGCCAACTGCAATGGTCAAAGATTAAAAAACCATATAAACAACAGTTAAATTGGCTTTATGTTAATAATTGAAGCGAGATAATATCTATCACAACCCCATTCAGAGTTGATGGCAGATGCAAAAGAGGCATACAGCTATACATGCAAACATACCTCGACAAACTAAGCAACTACGATGCTTGACTTGCGGGCCTCTAAAGACACAACTTCAATACCATGTTCCAGTGTCCCAAACATAGTGCTTTGGCAAGGGGTATTGAAGCCCGTAAGTTACATATATTAGTTTGGCAAAGACTTGATGTTACCAATACGTAACTAGCTCTCATAAAAAGGGAAAATAAAAGAAACGGTCAATGCAGTCAAGCTCTTAGTCAACTCAAAAACCAATGCTTTCACAATCAGCTGGAGTCCTCTTAATTTTGCAAAAGTATTTCTAGTAAGCACACATGTAGCTGTTATGAATCTGACATAAAAGAATTGCTCTTTTTTTTGTTTTGATATGTAATAATTTATTCAAAATAATCACCAGGGCTCAATCCAGTATATGCAGTGTATAACAAAGGCTGTCACAACCAAAAAAAAGCGATCTGCACCAAGAAAGGAAAAAACTCTTCAAAAGACACCCCCTCTCATGAGCCCGCAATCTAAACTCCCGTCAAAAATCAATGGAAGACACAATAGATCGCGGGAGAAACTCGTTCTATCAAAAGTATAACAAGTTCAGAAACATGGATCTAACATGGTTCAAGTAGTTCCCCTCATCTCAAAATATAGCCTACTCCTCTCCCTCCATAAAGTCCACATAAGCAGTGGGGAATCATAGCCCACCTCACACTCCTCTTCCTACACACCCTAACTCCCCTCCACACCTGAAGAAACTTAGCAATTGAATGAGACATAACCCACACCAGTCCATAAAGTGGAAACACCAACCCCCAAATCTCCCTAAAAACTCACAATGCAAAAGCAGATGATCTGGTGACTACCAGTCCTTCTGACACTTATGGAACCGATTCACAATAGATCAACCCGTCAGCCAAGTTTTATTATCTCGAGTCAATATCGCCCTAACTCAGTTGTTCAAGTAAAACGTCACCTTCCACGGGACCTCCACTTTCCACATGCTTTTCCAAGGGAAACCTAATAGTAATACCACTTCCCCCAAGTTCCGATAAAAATTCCATATAGCAAGTAAATCTACCACTTTTGTGGCACTGTACTCACAAAATCCTTGTCACCACAAAAAGGGCCAACTCCCACTAAAAGTGACAACAATAAATCCACTCCTAGTCTTTACAGTACCTAGAAAAAGTTTGTTGTCACGAAAGAATGCCATCCAAATCACAACATGGTTGGCTACCTCTGCTCTCTGCCTCTTGGTCTATGACCATCGAAAAGTTATCACTCATTAATCTCTTGCATTTAACTCCAACTCGAATTTAAGCATTTTGTTGTGAAAGAATGTCATCAAGCTCCAACTCGCAATTAAGCATTTTGACATAAGATCATATGTCACCCCTCATTAATCTACCTGTTGTCTCAAAATCATAACCATTCACAATTCAACAAATAGCAGTTTATTTCAATTCATTAAGTTTATAACATGGTAAGGTTCTATGTGCAGGAAAATGGATTGGAGACCTCATCAAATGAGCAGAAAAAAGTAACTATGTAACACAAGTACTAAGCTTATAAAGTGATACCTTAACTGTCCACTTTGAAGACCCTGCATAACGTTTGTTTGCTTTTATCTGCATAACACCCACATGCAACAATTTCACACAATAAATTTGGAAATATCTACAACGAAAATTGTATGAGTAGTTTTCAACTTACATCTTCAGGAACATCCTCAGGACTGTCAAAAACTGCATCCAGTGGGTACACTTTTGTGATCTCCATGAGTGAACCATCTGGCAACCTAAAACAAAAATTCTAATTCATTAACGATTATTTAAGCAAACTTCTAGCCATTTGAGCAAGACTGAAGACAACAATATATTCTTACACCCGCGAATCATCAAACTTCCCGCGCCGTAGACTGGACTCAAAAATGTTCAGTGCCTGCATAAAATATCCATTTATGTATTGGCAACACAACATGTTAGGCAGAGCCAGAATATCCTTGCACTCACATAAGCATTAAATATCCTAGATTATGACACGTACAGGCACCCATGTACCAACAAGAATTTCAGCACCAGCAGCAGCCAGAGATTTTGCTATTGCCCATCCATATCCATTATCATCGGCTATACCAGCTATAAATGCCCTCTTTCCTGCAAGAGAAATCCTCTTCATGTTAGTGTTGTTCTCTACCATGTTAGGGTTGAACACTGAATTATAATGAACACCAAAACTACAAAATTATGTCAAATGAATGCATGCTAAGAATGCAAAGAAGATGTCTAACCTCTTAAATCAATTGGTAATCCAGGGAGGGGCTTGATCTCACTTGGTTCAGACATTGCTTTCATAACAACCCTTTGAAATTTTACAGGAGTGGATGTGAAGCTCTGAGACAAGGATCTTGTTGATGATATGTGACAAGAGCTTTTAAGACATGTCCAAGATTCCCCTCTAACTTCTGTACTGAAAATTCCAATGCTTGACTTTGAAACTTTGCGAGTAGTAACGCAAAGTTTACCTGTAGCAATATGCATGCTAGGAGTTGTGGTTGCCGCCATTTCCAACAAGTTATATGACCACAACAGACAACAGAAATCTGCAAGGGACTCCCACAATTACATATCAAACATGTTTAGAATTTAAAATTTTAAACTACTTGGTTAGGAAGAGGATGGTAGGAAGAGGGAAGAACTCAAAGAATAAGTAAACAACACACCCTGTGCTTTTTCCCAGAAAGTACATTGAAAATACATTTTCACATTTCAAAATTTTGGACTATGTACTTGGAGATTCTTTTGACTTATTATTTTTTATCAAATTACGAGACTTATACCATGAATTGCATTCACCAATCATAAAAAAAAAATCACAAATATGATCTGAACTCATTTTTAAATGCCAAAAAAGTGATTGCATTTTTTGGGAAGACCAACCAGATCATAACTCATAAGTACTCCCTCCACCCTGAAAGAAAAGAGTACCATTTTCCATTGTTAAATACAAAGAAAGTAATATTCTTTATTTGGGATGGAGGGAGTAGTTGCAAAAAGTAAGTCTGAAATTAACCAATGCCAGGCCACTGCATAATTTTCAAACAGAAACAAAAGAATCCTCTCACAAAAATGTATCAATGGAAATCATATGTAGCAATACACAATTAGTTTTACTGAGGAATTCATGTAAGTACTTCATGTAAAATAACTGAAGAGTTGTAACCCCCAAAAAAGACCTAAGATCAATAATTTCACACATGTATTATGAAGAGAAGCTCCAATATTGTAATACTCAACCACCAGAAATTACAAAACAACAGATTTAGCCACAAAAACAAGCGAAACCATTAATTTAAATTAAAAAGATCAATTTTTTGAGTTCCAAATGATATGGGCATTTTCTAACAATAGAGTGGAAAATAGTAATCCGTCTATTAAACCCTCCAAAAATAAGAACGGAATTAAATCCGCAATGTCAAGCTCAAAACTTTACAAACCCCCTATCAACGTAGCAAATCGAAACTACAATTTCAAGTAATCATAGCAGATGAGCTAAATTTTAAAACTTTGAACAAATATAAAAGGATTTTTCATCAAACAATACGAAGCTTACCTTAGTGATTTAGGAGACAGAACAGGAGTTTCCTCGTTCTTATCGTTGTCAGGAAAGAAAATGTCCGAGGTGGGGGCTTCTTGCTTCGACCGTGTGCGTATATATAGAGAAAAAGGGAGGAAATATAGGTTTCGATGATATCGAAGCTGGGCTTAACAGTGTGTTTGGCAATCGAGACTGTTTGCAAACGGTTGGGCGTAGGCCGCGAAGCTTTGGAAGCCGAAATGAAGAGAGAGAAACAGGTGGAGGGGTTTTGCCGTTTTGGTACTTAGTGAAAGGACTGTTTTGCCCTGATTTTAAAAATTTTACTTTAAAAATTCTTTTATTCAAGAGCTTTTAAAAAATTCAACCATTCAATTAAAAGAGTGTATGCAAAAATATAAAGTATAATTTATTTTTTTTATCTTATTTAGTGTTATAGAGCATTATCTATTTTCTAACGAGAGAACAGTAAAAATAACTATTCTTTTAAAATTCTGTCACAATTAAATTCTTCTCTTTCACTTTTTATCTCTAAAATTTCTCATATATTTTTTATTCATATTTTATAAAATTTATTTTTTTAATTGCACACACAATATGACACAAATACTAGTTATTATAATTATTTAAAATAAACATATTTTTGACGGTTTAAATATATTTAATTTTCATTACAAAAAAGTCCATAACATACATTACCAAATTAAATAAAAATTCACATGTTTTTGTTTTTAGCATGCTCTTTGTATCCTCAATTTATTTTTCCTGAAAAAATAAACCTGCAAAGAAACTTTTTAATCCTATAGGCTAGCTAGCTAGTAGCTAACTGTGATACCTACCTAAATAGCTCTTTTTTCCGCAACGTATAATTATAATCAGAATATAAATAAAAAAAATTACAATTTAAAAAAATTCGAATAATATTTTAAATTTTATTTATATTTGAATTATTTATATTTTGAATTGAATTTTTAGTCGAACAAGCATGAATCGAACTCAAATCATTTAGTTCATTTTACAGCTTTATATACATTATTATTTAAACTTTTTAAATGTTAATATGAGAAAGGTGTTAAATGATAATATAATATACTGATGGTTAATTTTTTTTTAGTAAGATTATTTTTTCTTAGGTTATGTTTGTTTGCAAAAAATATATTTGAAATTGGATTATTTATCTTAATTTAATATTACTTTGCACTATTTATTCCTTTAATGAGGGATTATTAATCCTTTGATATTGAGTTATTAGTTTCATAAAATCATTTAATAGTTTAAAATAAGAGGCTATTAATCTCAATTTTTTTATGAAATTATATAATCTCACATAAATATCCTTAGGAATGATAAAAAAAAAAAAAAAATAGTTCACAGGACTATTAATCTTCTCATCATGGAATAAAATAATTCAAAAATGATTAAATTAATACAAATAATCTAATTCTAAATATATTTTTTACAAACAAATATATCCTTAGTCTTTCTCAATTTTCAAAGATCCCAACAAACCCTGAGAAACAAGGGAGAGTTAAAATGACCCCGAGTATCCGAAATAAGGAAAAATTAAAAAGTTCAAGTGCTACTCCATTTATTTCACAATATCATTTTTAAGGTTATTATATTTTACAAAAAGAACTCTTTTTAGTGAAAAGAGAAAAAGTCTCATCACTACTAATCTAACTGTTTGTAATTTTTGTACATTTTTTTTAGATGAGGTATTTTATAAATAAGATTAACGGGATAAAAACACAATTATATAGTTCAATAACAATTATAAGATTAGTACTGAGAAACAATAACACTATAATATAGACAGACACACGTGAAGATATATGCTCAAACATTAGTCGTCTTCTCCTCTCTTTTATATATATATATATATATATATATGGCCTAAATATAGATTAATACCTTTAACATTTTTTTATTTTGGGAATTGAGCTCTCAATTTTTTCAATTAAGTGATTAAATTTTTAATTTTTTTCACTTTGAGAATTGTCTTATCAATTTTTTCAATTAGGGGATTGAACTTTTGATTTATTTTTTTTTCATTTTGAGAATTGTTTTCTCAATTTTTTCTGATTACGTCTAATTGATAGTTATGTGTTTGTTTTTATTAAATGAAATTATGTACTTCATTTGTCCCAAATTAAAGGATTGTTATTGACTTTTGAAAGTTAATTTTAAATATTTTTAATCTCAAAATTAATAAAATATATTAAAAATTATGAAATAACAAAATTTTAATTAGCAGTACATTTATACATTTTAAATATTCATCATAATATTGATTATTGATGAATTAATTTAAGCTGAGTTTGTAATGTCTTAAATTTACTTTAAAAAAATAATAAATGCCTAATTAGAAGATTATTTAAAATCAGCATTACAAGATTTTAAAAGTATCAATAATCAATATAATGATAAATATTTAAAATATATAAATATACTACTAATTAAAATTTTGTTATTTCATTATTTTTTTATATTTTATTAATTTTGAGATTAAAAATATTTTAAATTAACTTTCAAAATTCAATAACAATCTTTTAATTTGGAACGGAAGAAGTACATAATTTCATTCAATAAAAAGAAACAAATTGAACAAACAAATAACTATCAATTAGGCGTAATCAGAAAAAATTGAGAAAACAATCCCCAAAATAAAAAAAAAATTAAAAGTTTAATCCCGTAATTGAAAAAACTGATAAGACAATTTTCAAAGTGGAAAAAATTAAAAGTTTAATCAATTGATTGAAAAAAATTAAGAGTTTAATCCTCAAAGTGAAAAAAGATTAAAAGTTTAGGGTATTAACCTATATATATATATATATATATATATATAAAGTTTCATTGAAATCCTATCCCTCCCATTTTTAGAAAGAAAAAGAAACTCAAGTTTGAAGATTTATGTTAATAGATTCCTTGTTCATCGAATTTCCTTTTATTCCTCCTATCCTTCCTCTTTCTTCAGTTGTAAACAAACCTAAACAAGTGAAAACCGATCCTTTTATTCGTCTATTTTCTTTTCAATATCTACTTTTAGTTCGATCGAAGGAAGGAAGTGTTAAATCATTGATACACGTGTGCTGAAGCCTTCCATTTACATATAACCAAACTTAATTTGTTTATTAAACTTTCCTAAAGTACAACACAAACATGTTAAGTAACTTACAAAGCATAAATTAAACATGTGTAAGCTAACCCAAACCCAACCAACAAACTGACACTAAAACTATTGAAAACTTAACAACGTACGTAGTTCCTAATCAAACAACCAAACCTTAAGGAATTACTACTTACAACCATGCACAAAACAGGCCCTAGCTATTCCATCTCCCATACGTACGTACACACACACGCTAAATTCAACGGAAATCGCTATAACCAGTGTTGGTCCCACGACCCACACGAGTGTTTTGCCCCGACGTGGTAGTCCCAGTGCCGGTGTTGGTCCCTATAGGGTGGAACCCAACCACACCTTCAGTCACCTGCCCTGCAGGCTCCCCAGTGCCGTGTCCAGGCATCGCCGACCTCTGATGCATTCCGGTGGTGGGATAGGAGTGGGTCCCGTTCTGGTTCCATGGGCGGCAGCCTCTTGTTTGTTGGCGGCGTTGAGCTCATGAGCCTCCCGCTTATTAAGTTCAGCCTGGTTGATCCTATGTTCCTTCTTCTCCGTGGCCATCTCCTTTTGCAAGGGATCACGGGCAGCCATTCTCTCCCCCTGTTCATCATTCCAAATCAAATAATCAATGTACAATGTTTAAGTACTATATCAAATACTACAACTTCAAAATGTGACAAGCTCATGAAATCCAAAAGAAAAAAGAGGTTGAAGTACCTACCTTTTCTTGCATGGTGGCCTTAGTCTTTTCCATTCCAGATTTGGAGGAGGCAGCCATGTTGGCCGCGGTATCCTTTGCCGACGCTGCTGCATTCCTTGCACTCTGCATTCTTACAAATCTTCAACTTTTTATTGATTAATTTTCAGTAGGCTAGAGATATCTGTTAATTCTAAATCAAATTAAACTGGTATGATGAGATGCGACGAGATGAAAGCTGGTGGGAAAGCCAAATTAAATAGATTTTGGAGGGGCGGTTGATTGGTGCCACGTATCACGTGATGCATGCATCTGATTCTGCTGTGGACGCGTGTCCAGTACGTGTCATCTTTCTTTTTGGATTGCAGATTACAATGTATGTCAGAAAGTTTTATCAGGTTCTTGGGGTGGGTTTGTGATGGAACGTCGACGTGTTGCTACGGATAATTCTACATTTTCAGTATATAATTTGCCACGTGTCAAGCTATGCGCTTGCTCAAGAAGCATGTAAGTATGTAACCCTTGCTCGCACGGGCTAACTTCCAAAATTGTTTTATTTGATTAATATCAATAATGTTTATCTTGAGTGTAACAAAGTATTCTCCTTGTAATTTATTTTATTTAACTTCTATCAAACTCAATATTTTAAAGGCATTTTTGTTAATTCTGAGTTATAAGCTATAGCAACTGCATTTCTCAAAAATCATTCAACCCTAACTCAAAAACATTAAAAAAAATAAGAAAAAAAAAAGAAATTCATATTCATATTCATTCTTTTTATGACGTTGCATTACACATATTGAGCACCGCCTCAAGCCACCTCGCAATATCAAATTGATTGTACAAAAAAAATTAAAATTAAAATTAAAATTAGAGTCTAGAGAGCTTGAAAGAGTGTACACATACATTTTATTCATTATATAACATTTTTATATATACGCATATTACTGAGCAATATTGTATATATGTAAATTTTGTAGTGATGGAGATGTATAAATAGCGTAGAGGAAATATGCATTTACATGAATTTAGAAATTGATGTGAATAATTATATATTTTTATTCAATATGTACTATATATTAAGGATGTGTATGTATATACTGATAAAGTTGAAAGAAAGAAAAAAAAAATATGACATTAAGAGGAAAAGTGAATGAATTAATGAAAAATGAAAGTTCAATAAATAATTTATTAATACAAATTCAATAAATAATTTATTAATATTATTCGGATCAAATTCATTTAAGTCAACTCTATCAATTAAATTAATTAATTCAATTAAAAATTAAATAGCCTCTTATTTTATTCTATATAGGTATTGATTTCTAATTAAATTTTGCAGCATAAAGTAATATGCTTTTTGCTGTACTAGCAAATTCCAATTGATAAATAACTTTAATCTGTACATCAAATTTATCAAAATTGAGGTTTACATAAAGTACAATCCGTTTAAATATCATTTCCCTCGAAAGAAGAAATAGCATGACAATAGGAAATTATACCATTATATATATATATATATATATATATATTATATATATATATATATATACACGTGTGTGGTGCATGCCAATATCTTGAATATCCATCTTCTCTCTCAATCATAAATTTGCGTCACTACAAAAAAATTGGCATATAACGAGTGTCCCGACAACCGTTTGTTATTTTTTTTAACTTATAACTATTTTATAAATAAATAAGAATGATATGACAACAATAATTGAATAGAATAATAAGATGAGACAACACTTACAACAATATAAATCTAAAATTTTAATATCTTATTTTAAATGGTAATGAATTGCAATAAATCTAACTCTTTTAAATTTTATTTTTTTCTTCTTTAAAAATTAATACCTCCTCTTTTTTATTAAAAAAAAAATATCATTTACAAACTTTATGAACTTATCTTTGCTTATATTTATCCAAAAGTTAGTAGGTATAAAGTGAAAAATAGTGTACCATATTTAACTTATCAAATCTTCGATTATTTGTTGGTGACTACTTTATAATGGAGCTTGGAAAGAATTTTAATCCGTCCAAATGATCAAACAGGCTGCATTTTCACCTTTAAGGACAAGGTGGATTTTAAAGGATAGGTAATATAACGAATATAGCGTACATATCTAAATAATTGGAGGGTTGAGATTAGATTAAGATGAATTGTTAGAATTAATTATAAAATAAAAGTTTATATAACATTGCCTATATACTAAGAATGGGATATCGAATATCAAACAAATCATTTCCAATCTCCTTTTCTTCTCTTTCTCTCTGCTCTGTCTAAATAGTCCAGCTAAAAACTCTAAAGCAGCATTCACATTAGTTAATATGATTTTAGTCTTTATTAATACAAAAACGTTTAAGAAAAACAAATATATAACTAGGGCCTAGGAATATCGATCTTTGCCCAGGTCAAATTTGGTACATTACTTTAAAAGGTGTGCGCACCATATAATTAGAGAATTGATATATATATATATATATATATATATATATATATATATATATATATTATATTTTCGTAAAATTCTACTCACATGAAGATGAATTTTATTTACTATTTATGTTAATAGAATCTTATAAAAATATCAATTTCTTATAATTAAGGTACCACGCATAAAATAGTGCAAGAGATGTGAGGGCTTGCCACGTCATCAATTTAACATAAAAAAATATGACGTGGCATAATATGGCATGACACTGTCACGTCAACAATCCGTTAATTTTTAGCAGATTTAGACAAATAAATTAATTTTTGTAAGAAAAAATTCAGTACAGTAATGCGATTGTTAAAAAAATTAGTTCAGTGTTTATGTAAATTAGTGTATCAAAAATTAGTGTTCAGTACAATGCAAAAAATATAATTTAGCCCAATTGAGTAACAGTACTAGCTTAACTGGTGGCATGTTTGCTTCTGTAGGCGGACTTCATTACCTTGAATACCACAAATTTTAAGGAAAAGCATCAGACTAAGGGGGTGTTTGATAAAAATTGAATGAGCTGAATCTGAATCTGAATCTGAATGAGCTGAATCTGAATCTGAATGAAAAAAGTTGTTTGATAATTAACATATCTGAAAGATCTGAATGACATATTTTTAATATTTTACCCCTCTGAAAAAATTCAAAGTTGTTGTAAATTTATTTAATATTACATAATATAATTTTTTTTATTTTTATTTTTTTATTTTTTATTTTTTTTAATTTTTTTTTCTCCATTCAGCCACCATTCAGCTCATTCAGCCACAAATTCTGACCTTAACCATTCAGCCGCGCCATCTGACCGATTCAGCCATTCAGACGAAACAAACACACTTAACCATTCAGCCACTTACCGATTCAGATTCAGACCCCCATTCAGCCACTAACAAATAGCCCCTAACTCTTAAATTCATCAATCCTCTAAAGGGGCAATACTCAAGAGCTAGCTTCTCTTCCTTCCTGGCATATATTCTCATTCATTCACTCTCTCTCATACACAAAACACACAAGAATATTAATACCTACTTTCAAACTTAATTAATGAAAGTATTACTCTCCCAATTTAAATTAAATACCTAATTTTAACTTTTTAAAGGTAAATTGACTATTTTTAAAATTAATTTTTATACTATTTTTGTTAAAATATAAGTGAAGAGATTATAGTTAAAAGAAAGTGTATACAATTTACTACCGACTCCAGTTTTTATAATTTTAAAAATATATTTATTTATAATTAATTATTTATTTTAAAAATAATTAATTTAACTTAAAAAAAGTCAAAAATTAAATATTTAATTTGGGACGGATGGAGTATTAATTAGTTGATGACTAGATGGACTTGTTTTAACTTGCTTTCAACATTTTGCAGATCATTGAAAAATGGGCGTCGGTCGAAATATGACGGTGGCGGAAGAATCTGGCCAACAGGCATATTGGGCCGCGGATCCAACATTTTGTCACGGGCTCCTCACGGAAACCCTTTTTTCACGTTAAGGGACCTGAAAAAACCATCCCACCCCACTGATTCGAGAGATCCCTCCTTCACTCTTGACCTACCTTGTGGTGGACTTTATGGCTAACTTCATTCTCTACTTTGAGGCGACCAATTACTTCTATCTCCTCCCTTATAAACTCTCCTACATAGCTTGGCCCATTTACATGTTTTGCCAAGGCTGCGTCATGTACGGTCTTTGGGTCATAGGTCACGAATGCGGTTACCATGGCTTTAGGGACTATCAATGAGTTGACGATGCTATAGGCCTTTTTACCCACTCGTTAACTCTGTGCCCTTACTACGCCTACAAAATTACCCATCGTCGCAGCCATACTTACACCTCAAGCCTTGAGCAAGAGGTGGTCTATGTCCCGCGGCTAAAGCCCAACCCAAACACATGGTATTGGACCATTTACGGTACAACGGGCCGTGTAGGCGTTCTCCTTTTTAAACTCACGTTAGACTAGCCTTCCTACCTCCTATTCAACATGGCGGGCGGAGGGTACACTACATTTGCCAACCATTTCTATCCATATAGTCCTATGTTCAAGGAAAGGTAAAAAAAACCCTAGCATCCATTGATCTTACGGATCATTAAGAACCATTTTGATAGGTGTATCTTTAATTGGGCCAAGGCCTTATTTAACTTTGGTTGTTCTAGTTTTGTTATATAATTTAGGTTTTTCTTATTGTATAACGAAAATATTCACTTCATTCCAAACCATAAAAAAACTACTACTGCCATTATTCCCATTCAACAAAATGAATTACATTTGTATAATTAACAATTTTGAGGATATATTTATTGCTAAATTGATTGAATATTTTTCTTAATAGTAACGCGTCAGACCTCAACTCTTGGGTGAAAATTCTCATTATGAGATCCAGGTATTTAACCCTAATTTAATTGACTCTACTAAGTCGATTTACTTTATAAAAAGTATGAAATGTGGAATTCTAACGACAAAGTTGAGAACATTATTGTCATTTTATATTATCATAAAAATGAGACTATTATTTTTACAATTGACAAACTAGATTTTTTTTTTGTAGAGAAAATGAACTACAAAAACAGGCACTAAAAAAAACACGTTAAATACGGATTATAAAAAAGATTTGAAATTTGTTTTTGACATTTTATTTTAGAAAACAGAAGGCAATAACCACAAAAAAGGGACTGATTAATTAAATTTTGGATTGATTACAGCCCAAAGCATAACAATTAGGCTATGAATAGAGTATGGTGAACCTATGGCTTTTCTTTTGTTTACAATGAGTACTGATTAATATTACCATCTCAAATTAGTTTAATTTGGCTTTGATTCTTTTATATATATTTGTCATCGACATGTTAAAAATACTACTACTGTTACGTTCTAAATTATAAGATTATTATTTAAGATATTTTAAAATTCAAAATTAAGATAATTCATAAAAAAAATTATAAAACAATAAATCTTACATTGAGTAGTATTTATTAGATTTTTTATAATATTCATTATTATATTGACTAAAATTAAAAGAATTCAAGTCAACTATGAGTTTAAAAGGAAAAGTCTAAGCAGACAATATAACCCTGATTATTCACATGCATCTAAATTACACCTAAATCACTGAATTCTGTAAATATTTGTATCAAAATAAATATTATAAAAAAGTTGAGAGTCGAAAAGAAAAATAAAATAAAGTAAAATAAAATAAAATTGGACCTGTCCAATTTTTCAGTCTAAATCTCATGTCCGCATAGAACTACTCAGTTTAAAATTTTCTTAAGTTAATTTTAAAAAAATAATAATAATTTTATATTTTGAAGCGGACAAAATATTAATTATCATGATCTTTTAAATGTAAAATATTTATGCTGAGTATAAATCTTATAAAAATTTATTTGAGGCCTAGAAATTATTACGCTGTTGGTAATATTAGGGTAGACACTTATACTGTGTTTGTAAGTTTTTATTTGAAGGGATAGGAAGGGAAGAAAAAATAATTAAATTTTTTCTTTATTTCATATTTGAGAGTTTTTTTTAGGGAGGAATGAAAGAGATTTGGAGATAAAATTGATTTAATTTTTAACTCAAAATTTTCTCCTAAAAAATGGAAGGATTTGGAGAGATAGGAAAAAATAAAAATGAAAAGATATTTTATATTATCAAAAATAATCTTATAAAATTAATAATATTATAATTTTGCCCCTCACTAACATAACTTTATAACAGTTAATTCCTTCACTTCCTCCGGTGAATTACCCTACATATTCGTGGAGTCATCGCAGGGAGGCAATCTTCCGTGAATATATACTGATATTGAGATTTATATATAAATGGACGTAGGGGTGTTCAAAAAATTCAATTTTTTCAGTTTTTTATTAAATCGGTCTGTACTGATTTTTTCGATATCGATTTTTTCGATTTTTTATACTTTTCGGTATCGGTAGCGATATGGATATTTTTGAATTTCGATAAAAACAATATACCGAAAGAATCGAAATAAATAATATAATATTAAATTTATATTAATTATTATAATATATATAATTATATATATTATTATAATCTATAAATAAATTAATATATAATTATTATTTATAAATTTTAATTATATATATTACTAATCAGTATAAACTGAAAATCGAATCGAAAAAATCGAACCGAATTTGTACCGAATCGGTACCGAAACCCATAATTAGGTACCGATTCTTGTTTTAGCGGTATTTTTTGTTTGGTACTGATTCTATTTTTTTGATACCGATTCAATTTTTTTTTGATGAACACCCTACATGAATGTATATATGGGAAAGAAATTTTGGAGAGAAAGAAAGGCGGAGACAACGAATTTGTAATTAAAAAAGCTGGTGAATGAAAGGGGAGGAGGTAGAGAAATGGAGTTAAAACTACTACTTGGGGCTTGAGGATTATGATTATTACGACATTGTCCTTTTACTTCCCCGTGTTTTGTACTACACGTTATACCAACTACTTGATCAAAGTCCATATATATATATATATAGAGGCTATATGTATATATATAATTGTGTAATGTACAGTTATTTATGACGATATTTTTTTTAAATTGTGTAGTATACAGTTATTTATGACAACGATTTTTTTTGGGCTATGACGACGATCGTTATAGATCAAAAATAACTATGACGACGGTTGAACCATTATCATAACCCAAAAAAATCGTCGCCATAAGAGACTGTGCACTATACAATTGTGTGTGTGTGTATATATATATATATATATATATATATATATATATATATATATAATGGTCGAGTTAATAATAACTAGCTAATGAACAGCCAAATCTTAATGGATAACTCTACATATATAAAAACAAATCACAAAAATCAATCACAATATTATTTTAAATATTAAAAATTGTATTTTTATATTAAAATTCGTATCATATACATCTTTTTAATGGTTAAAATGTTGTTGTGGTTAGTTTTTATATTTTGTTTTTGTGTACTTAAAATTTTCCAATGTTAATTATTATTATCTTCTATATCTTTTATATTATAAAGTATTTATGGAGGTTTTGATAATTTTGTATCTTTTTCTAGTTTTATCCCAATAATTTAAATTGTATTATTATTTTATTTTTATATTAATTTTTTTATTTATTATTTCAAATTTTGTAAAAAATTAATTTAATTTTATATAATTTATATATATAACGCATGTGTTACCGGTACTAGTTGTTAATAAATAATGATTGTAATAGTAGGCTTTCAATTTTATTTTGATTACTAAATAGAGTTTAAGAATAAAATTAAAACACATGGTTTATAAAGAATAGTTCTTGACTTCAATACTCTATGTAATTTATACATAAGTTCTGTCTAGAATATTCAGACACCTAGAAATAAGAAAAAGAACGGTTTACTTTTTATTTTTTATTTTTAAAAAAATAATCTTTCTCAATTCAACAAATAGAGTCTTACTAATGAATTTTAAAAATATTAAAATTTTAAATTTATTTTATATTTTATAGGAGTGACAAGATAATAAAATTATGACGATGAAGTAAAATATTTTTAAAAATAATTTTTTTAACAAATGTTAGCCATAGTGATGTAGAGAGGGAGAAATACTTTTGTGTATGTGTGTAACAAAAAAAAAAAAAAAAATTAAGTAAAATAATTCTAATAGAGAGACATTATTAAATTAAATTAATTAATTAATTTATTTATATATTAAGGGTAATATAGTAAAAATTCCTTCCCTTCCGTTCCCTACTTCTAAGCTCACAAACAAGAAAAAATTTAATTAAAATCTTATCTCATCCATTCATTTCTAAAACTCATAAACATGACAAATAAAAACTATAATCTCATCCCATCCCTTTCTATCAATTTCCCTCTTATACTTTCCTTTTTCATTCCATCTCTCAAACTCACAAACGTAACATTAAGAGCTTTTGAAATTTTTATTTGACATGTTTTTTATATTATATTGAAAATTGAATTAAAGAATTATTTAAATTTTGTAAATTGGCATGCTACTTCAAAAAATGGCAAGAATTACTAGTTATAGTAGTACGTACCTTCAAAAGGTAAAAAGAAAAAAAAATTATACTGTCCTGAAATGTTAAAAAATGGGGCAAATAATTTCAGGTTACTCTAGCAATGCTATGCAAAGAGTAGGAGTTATTACATTTCGTAACATGTGTCGTGTTGTGTCGCTAATTAGGTTTTTTTTATACTGCGAATTAAATAATGCTAGCCAAAATTGACTTTTAAATATATTACTAACAAGTGAGCCCCACAACTTTTTCTTAATATATACATTATATGTGTTTTTCGAATTCAATAATTCGCCCTTTATATGTGAGATCTTATTTAAAATTTAATGGCATCATTCGTGGCCCACGTACCTCAAAGCCTACAAGACATTATTACACTTGGATTTCGCCACTATTTGCTATTTTGCTATTACAGTGTTTCTTGATATTTACGTGACGGAATTTTTGGGAACCTAGCAAATCTTTTGGTTTGGACAAATTTATCTTTGTGTTTATTTTTACAATCGCCAAAAGTAAGGATATGTATATATATATACACAACTGTGTATTTACATGGTAGGACTATAACGACGGATTTAATGACTACGGCAACAGTTTTCTTGATAATACCATTGTCATAGTCATAAAAACTGTCGCTAAACCCCTACTGTGTAGGTACACAATTGTGTACCTACATTTTTTCACCATATATATATATATATATATAACGTTATTACAATGGGATCTCGCCGCTAATTATTATTATAGTGTTTTTGTCGAAGTCAGGATTTATCAAATACGAGTTCTAATTTGGCACACATGTGAGTGTAAATAAAAAATTATTAATAAATTAGTGGAGAGATAATTTAGAAATAAGAGAGAAAGTAAAAAATAAAAATTATAATATTTTTTTAATCATAAATGTTACACAACTTCACGAAGGGAGTTACTTTCCTCCCTCTCTCCTTATATAATAGATAAATAAAAGTATAATTTATTAAAGGCCACCAATAATGTGAGGGTAATATTTATGCTATAATATTAATACATGTCACTAAAAATAAAAAGTGTCACTAAAAGAAAATGTAAAACTGCAGTTAACTACTTGACAAAATTATTATTCTAACATTATCAACAAACTTTATCAAAATACATTAAATTTGAAATTTAAGTGGAATTGTGTTTATTGGTGTTGATCAACTCACAACCCATTTAATACTCAAATTTGATTATAATCATTGTCTAATTTATAAAATCGGAGGGGAACTTGATCTCTCACCTTATATTTGTCTGTTTTATAATAAAATTTAAATTACTATATTTTACCTAAATTATATCGTCATAACTGTTAACTCACTCTCTCTCTCTCTCTCTCTCTCCCCCCCCCCCCCCTCACTGATTTTTTTCCCTTCTTTCTCTTGCTTTCCATCCCATTTTCTCTTTTATCTTTTTCATCCAAGTTAAATAAATTAACTATATAATAAGGATCAATAAAAAAAATTATATTTTGACTAATATTTTAACAAGTATAGTCATTGGTTTAGTTTGGGATGCATTGAGTTAAGAAAATTGTTGTTTATACAAGTTTTGTTACTTTAAAGTTATGTATGGTCTGTTCTCATATAAAATAGAAATGGTCCTATTTTCACGAGCGAGGTAAATTTGCATAAGTATTAAAATTCCATGTTTTGTTACCATAAAGTTATGTATGGTCTATTCTCACATAAAATAAAAATAGTCCATTTTCATTTGCAAGATAAACTTGTATAACCATTAAAGTTTCTTGAAAATAACCCCCCTAAAAAAAATTCAATCTTGCAATGACATTATTAATTTACAAATTTAATTAAAGAACAACGTAGATTTTCAAAAGGGATATTCCATTTTAACACTAACATGAAATGAAATAAAATAAGTTTTATAATTTGTGAATACTAATATTATCGCAGTTGCCATAAGTCACACCCCAGAATATACAACATTGTACTAATTAATATGTTTTTAATATCTTTATTATGCAAACGTTTAAGAAAAATAGATAGATTGCTTGGACGATCGAATTTATCCCTAGTCAAATTTGGTAGACATTACTTTAAAAAAAATAAAAGAAAGTGAGGGCTATCTCGATTAAAAGCATTACGACCATATGGAGTATAATAATTGTACTGGAAGTGCGCGTGGGCCTGCCAATGTAATTTTTATTTTTATTTTTAGGTTTACTTTTTCCTTATTAGTATTAAGAAACTACTCCAATCTAAATGAAACTAGAGAAAGAAATCAAAATATTCTTTGTTCTAAGATATAATTTCTTAAGAAAATAAAACTTAAAGGGATAATTTAGTTTTTTGAGAAATGAGACACTTATTTTTATATATTTATTTTAAAAGTTATTCTACACATATTTTGAAATCAAACCAATTTTTATTTATTTTTTTACAGAATCAAAAAGCGAGTATTAATTAATTTCGTACCAGATCCTAATTTTAATAATTAAATAAAAATTTATATTTTAATTTATGTCCCAAAATTATATACTTAGATTTATTCCATCTTCTTTCCCTGGTTTTTCTTTCTTATCTCTTTTTTTTTTAAAGTAAATTACTACATAACATAACTAAGTTAAAAATTTAATAAACTAAAAACGTCAAAACTGGGTAGCACTACTAGTTTGACTTAGCCCGCCATAAAAGACCATGGCAGGTTCCTTTTGTCTCATTACTAGCGTCCATTCATTCATTTCGGTAGGCGACCTTCATTAGCTTAAATACCACCAACGCAACTTTTCCGAAAGCATCAACTAAATTGAAATTCAGCAATCATCTAAGAGGGGCGAAACTGAAGAGCTAGCTAGCTAGCTTCTCTTCATTCCTGGTATATTTTCTCACTCATTCACTCTCTCACGCACACACAAGAATATTACTACCTCAACCTCAACCCAAACTCAAGGTATTATATATTAATTAGTAGATGAACTTGTTTTAACATGCTTTTCAAATATTCTTTTTGCAGATTGTAGAAAAATGGGTGCCGGTGGAAAGATGGCCGTGACCGAAGATTCCGGCCATCGGGCCAAGCGGGCCGCCGGATCCAACGTTCTCCCACGGGCTCCTCACGAAAAGCCTTCTTTCACCCTAAGGGACCTTAAAAAAGCCATCCCACCACACTGTTTTGAGCGTTCCCTTCTACACTCTTTGGCCTACCTTATTGTCGACTTCATCGCCAACTACCTTCTCTACTTTGTGGCCACCAATTATTTCCACCTCCTCCCTTATAAGCTCTCCTTTATAGCCTGGCCCATTTACATGTTTTGCCAAGGCTGTGTCATGTACGGCCTTTGGGTTGTAGGCCACGAATGTGGTCACCATGGCTTTAGCGACTACCAATGGCTTGACGATGCTATAGGCCTTTTTACCCACTCGCTAATCCTTTGCCCTTACTATGCCTTTAAAATTACCCATCGTCGCCACCATGCCAATACATCGAACCTTGACCGTGAAGAGGCCTATGTTCCCCAGCTCAAGCCCCACCCGACCTCATGGTACTGGGGCATTTATGGTACAACAGGTCGTGTGGGCGTGCTCCTTTTCAAAGTCACATTAGGCTGGCCTTCTTACCTTCTATTCAACATGGCGGGCCGAGGGTATACTAAATTTGCTAACCATTTCTACCCATATAGTCCTATGTACACGGACCGGGAGCGCGTGGAGATCATGATTTCAAATGCGGGTATTCTTGCCATGCTATATGCTGTATATCTTATGACCGTCGCTAAAGGCATTACTCATACCCTTCTTGCATATGGAGGTCCGTTGCTAGTTCACAATGCGTTCCTTGTGATCGTGACATGCTTTCAACACACTCACCCGTCGTTGCCCCGCTACGATTCTTCTGAGTGGGACTGGTTCAGGGGAGCTCTATCCACTGTGGATAGAGATTACGGGATTTTGAATTACGTGTTCCATCACGTGACGGATACTCATGTGCTACACCATTTGATTTCGACAATTCCTCATTATCATTCGATGGAGGCTACAGAAGCCATCAAGCCGATATTGGGTGATTATTATCAGTATGATGCGACTCCGTGGTATAAGGCAATGTGGAGAGAAATCCAAGCGTGTCTTTATGTGGAACCGGATGAGGACGAGAAGAACAAAGGTGTGTATTGGTTCAGTAACAAGACTAAGTACGATGATTAGTATTAAAATAAAGGGAATTAAGAAGCTGTCAAACAAATATTATTGGGGGCTGGATTTGAATTTACCAGTTTGATGGAACTCCAGTTTAGAAGGCAATGCGGAGACAATTACGTACCCGTGTGTCTTTATTTCTTTATGTCAAAATATGAAAATGAAAATGACCAGAACAAAGATGTATATGAGTTTAGGAATAATACTGTGTTTTGATATTTAATAATGGAGGTTTCAGTAATTTTTGGTGATGAAGAATTTTTCCTTTTTTTTTTTGGCAATCTCAGCTGTTTTGGTTGCAAAGTAGTTAATCTTTAACATTCTTCTAATATTTTTTTTGATAAATCATTTGCCAATTAACTTTTCAATTAGCTTAATTCCATTAACTTCTGACTTGGCTTCTCTTCATTTCACTTTCACCTTTTTTTTTTTTTTCTTTCTCAATACACATTTAGTGACAATATCATATTCATGACACAAAGTTATTCTTAGTCGATAGGTTAAGAAATCATCACATATAGTGACGGATGTTTTTTGTTGGTGATGAATGTGCACGTTTCAGTCTATTACCTAATTAATCTCCATCACATTCTTCACAACCACGGCAGATTTTTTCTTTTTCTTTTTTTGCCACTTTTTCAGCTGAATCATACTAGATTGAATCTTAAGTTATTTCAGTTTTTTGGTGAATTCTTTAAGTTTAAACCCGATGTTAATTCTAACAATTTATTATCTAGATATTGTTTCTACAAAAAATAAAACCTGCAAATTCAATTTGAAATGAAGAAGATTCCAGAAATTTAAAAATACATATCAATAATGTCATAGTAATATTTATATTAATAGAATAAATATGTATTTATCTGCATTTTTATACTTGTTTTCAATTACACTTATTATTTTGATAATAATATAATTATTACTCTCACGTTTTTAATTGTCACTGTTAAAAGACAATTTAATGAATAAAGCGCAATTCAAGATATGAACTGACAACTTAATAATGGTGAATGCATTCATATAAACAATTGTTCGAGTATAATATATGCTGGCAAATACTTTATTAATCTTAAAGTTGCCAAAATAATGTAATCATATTTATAATAATGGTTGATTGATTAATCTACGTCTTCATCGTGGTATCTTATCGCACTTTAACACTTAAGTGATAAACTATGGAAGTTGCCAGCAGCATCGCTTTGTCACCAGACAAAACACGCAATTAAATCACTATATTCTGCTACTTAATTATGAATTGGTTTGCTGCTGATTGCAACTTTTGTTCTCTTTTAGTTTTACTAGGCTGTTTATAATAATAATTATTGTTTTCTTTTTGAAATACATGAATAATTTTAATTAATAATTTGATGCCAATTTTAGTTATTTGAAATTCTAAAAGGGTATTAATTAATTTAAATTTTTGAAAATTGAAGTTATAAAAATTGCATTTATCCAAAAAGTAGTAATCAACTAAAATAAAAATAATGACATTTTAAGAGTTTCGTGTTAGAAAGAAAAATGTACATCTAATTTCATATAAGAGAGAATACTAATTACAAAATTTAATATTTAAAATAAATAAATAATATTTTATAAGCACCTAAGATAATAATAAAAAATAGTAAATAGATAATCACAATACAATAATAATAGAAAGACAAATTATTTAGTCAATTAAAAACAGAAAAATATATGCAGTTTTTTCTAATATAATTTTAATTTTTTCATTTCTTGTCAATAAGACAAATTATTAGCAAAGATTTTCAAAAACAAAACAAAATAAATAATCATAATGCAAATTAATTAAGTACTATCCATGCATTTCAAGTTATTACAAATATTTTTAAAAATAAAATTAATGTAATTCATTTAATTCTCTTAAATAATATTTTTTTATAGTAGTATCTCAATTCCACAATTTGAGGGCACATTCCTTTATTTTAACATGAAAATTTTTAAATATCATTATGTTTATTTTGGTTGATTGCGTATCATTATATCTCTACTATTGTATTTTAGTTGATTTTAAAAACTTAATATTGATTATATATATTGAAACGGAGGGAGTTACTAATGCAGTACTCGTAATATATTTTCAGATGGAAAAAGTATGTTTACATAACTTTTTCAAATTTTTTACTTACTAAATACTTAAAAATATGAAAAGAAAATATATCTATAATACCTAATTTAAAAAAAACTAAAGCATGCTGCAATATATGTAATTTATTCTTATACAATTTTAATTTTTTTTTCCCATTATTGTCAATAAGACAACTTTTTGGCAAAAAAAATTCATAAAGTAAACCAAAAAATTAATCGTAATGCAAAATAATTAAGTACTATGTATGCGTTCCAAGTTAATACATATATTTTCAAATTTAATATCAATATGATTCATTTAATTCTCTTAGATAATAAATTTTGTAATAGCGGTCTCTCAATTCTTTAATTAGAGGTATATTCCTTTATTCTAACATGAAGTTTATAAAATATTATTATTTTTATTTTATTTGATTGATCACCATCATACCACTACAATTGTATTTAAGAAGAAATATTCTTAAAAGTTTTTTTTTCCGCAATTATATCTTTTATTTTAGAATGAAATGGGTGATATTTATAAATAATAGAAATGCAAAATTGTATTGTCAAAAAAGTAAATACTGAATTTTTAGTTTGAAACGGAGAGAGTAAATAATGTAATTGGTAGTAGTATATATAATTTTAATAATTTTGGTAGTTATATTATTATAAACTAAAATAATTTATATTAATTGGACTTTAAAATTATCTCAAAATAATTGTAAAATGTCAATATTGAATTTTTATTTTAGACCGAAAGGAGGATTGTTCTTAGAAAATTTTGAGGACAGCAATTTAGTGTCCATATCCCATAGCTGTTTTCTTTCTTATTTTAGATGCGACAGTTTTTTTTTTTAAGACCCTACACTATTATTTCAATCTCTACACTATTACTTTCAATCTTAGGAATTTAGAGAAACCTGCTGAAGGGGATAGGAGAAGGAATTGAAATAACCTAAAAAAAATATACCTTTTCAATTCTAAGGGCACAGGGGAGAGCCTAGGGAAGGGGTTAGAAGGGAGACTAAGGGAGAGCCTGTGTAAGATCCCGAATTTTATGAAATATAAAATTTAATTTTTCTTCATATATATTTTTTTCTGAAACAGTAAGTGGTTAAATTAACAAAATTGAAAGTTAAGGATGTTATGTGCAAATTTTATTTTGTCGGACAATATTCGCTTTGTCGGGGAATATTCGTGCCGTACGACGGAGCCGAAATAATAAATTATTGGTGGACCCCACAACGGAATATTTGTCGGATATAGAAAACGACAGAAATAACCTTTTTAAATAAAAATAGTCAACGAAACTGTTAAAATACCGGTGATAAAAGAATAGTAGCATACGGTAGTTTTTGGTATTTTCTGTAGCACACGGTACTCTACAGTAACACACGGTATTGCATAGTGTCTCATATTATTGGTCTGATAATTGACACCGTAACTGTTACGCATCATTTCATCGATAATTGTCACTGCATAATATTTTATATTATCAATTCAATAATTGTTGTTACACAGTATTTTGCATTATTGATTTAATAATTGTCATTACACTGTATTTTATATCATTGAGTCAATAATTGTTGCTGCACTGTTTTTAAAATTATTGAACCTAATAATTGTCACAGTAACATATGCACAGTAATTCACATTATTGAATCAATAATTGTCATTACACAGTAACGTATGCTTTCTTTTACATTATTGTTATCTCTATTATGATGTTATTTAAACAGTTGTATTTCATTAATTAATTGACTTGATATCTAAGAGCTAACTATACTGTATTTATAACAATTAGTCATAATAATTGAATTGATAAAGTTATTTGTTTATAATATAAAGTTAGGTGATATGAAATGAATGGTGTAGATTAAAGTGTGAATTATTGTTGAATAAATAAAGTTATTTGTTTATAATATAAAGTTAGGTGATTATTAGGTGATATGAAATGAATGGTGTAGATTAAAGTGTGAATTATTGTTGAATAATTGAATTGATTTGTTTATAATATAAAGTTAGGTGATTATTAGGTAATATGAAATGAATGGTGTAGATTAAAGATAATATAAAATTTGAAATGAATGGTGTAGATTAAAAGATGATATTTAAATGAATGGTTTAGATTAAAGGAATGATAAGATTTTTGGCTATAAATAGAAGCCTTAACTTAAGGATTTTTCATAAACTTCCTTACTTGTTATTTCTTTCTCTCTCTAAATACTTCTTGTGAAAGTTTTCTCTAAGTGTGCTTAAGTCATCTTGAGTATTTGTGAAGATCTATAAGTATACGTGTACTGTTTAAGTTAATCAACCTCATTTAAATCAACATCCAGTCACGTGTTGAGGTAAGTGATACCATCTTTTTCATCTTCCATTATTCAAACGTACTATGGTAAGGGATTATCATTATTTGATTCTCGATAATAATATTGTTTCTTCCTTACTCATAAGACGTGCCTTTTATTTCCATGTATTAAATTGTGGGAATAACCTTACGGAGCGGATTGCCGCCTGTTGGTGAATAACCTTTCGTATTCATTCATTATTAATCTCTGAGAATAACCTTACGGAGCGGATGGCCGCCTGTTTGGTGAATAACTCTTTGTACTCAAATTCTATTAAATTGTGGGAATAACTTACGGCGCGGATTATCGCCTGTTGGTGAATAACCTTTCGTATTCATTCATTATTAATCTCTGAGAATAACCTTACGGCGCGGATTATCGCCTGTTTGGTGAATAACTCTTTGTACTCAAATTCTATTAAATTATGGGAATAACCTTACGGCGCGGATTATCGCCTGTTGGTGAATAACCTTTCGTATTCATTCATTATTAATCTCTGAGAATAACCTTACGGCGCGGATGACCGCCTGTTTGGTGAATAACTCTTTGTACTCAAATTGTAGGAATAACTTACGGCGCGGATTATCGCCTGTTGGTGAATAACCCCTTTGTATTAATTTCCTTCACCTTTTGTTAATCAAACCTGCTACGGTAAGGGATATTATTTTCTTTCATACTCCTAAATCGAAATTTATTATGGAACTATTGGTTCTATAATTCCTGAAAATATTATATGTTCCATAATAGATGAACTTCATTATTTCAACTGAACCTTCCTATTTACGTGAACCTTTCTATTGAACTGTAACCGTTATTCTGAACTGTGGATCTTGAATATCATTTTTAAATTTCACTCCACATCATGTTGACAATTTGGACATTATTTGAATCTGCACAAAGTAAACTTCCGATACTTATTGTTATCCTATTTCTTCTGTTCATCATTTATATCATTCTAATCATCCAAAAATCAAGCTGTTGTGAATATCTGTGGCCGGGGGCACATATGTGATATATTTGTTGAACAGATGATAGGTTAAAGGCGATATAATAGGTTAAAGGCGATACATCTGTTCGGTGTCTTTTATGGCACGTGGTGAAAGTTCTCTTTGGCCCGTAGTGCATAGATGAACTGTTGTTTGGTATAATTATCACCAAAGGCTGAATCTGGTATAATCATGACCGCTGGTGCTATATTAAATATCTTTGGCCCGTAGTGCAAAGATGAACTGTTGATTTGCATGATTATGATCAGGAACTGTGAATTTTTATTATCATGACTAATGGTATTTCAGATGATAAAAGTTGATGATGTTTTTACGAAAAAGAGAAGCGAGTGGACATTATAATCTGCATTATTCTTCTAATAGATTGCTCATTCCGCTGCTATTATTGATCTGAACGTTGTTTAAGAATTTAACTGCAGTTTTTGATATAAACCTTGTAGTCTATTGTATTCTATCAAGAACTCAACTGTTGAAGACTAATGATAATTTATTCGTCATTATCTTAGTCATGATATTCTTTACTGGGCTATTTGAGCTCACCCTTTCTTTTGTTCCATTGTTTTTCAACAGGAAATGAAAACATAACAGGGTCTAGCCGGGGAATGGAGTGAGGGTCCGAGGAATAGTTATCATAGTCTTCACGTTTTGTAAAATAGTGTGGCAATAATAGTGAAGACTTAGTTGTGTATTATTATACACTGTATTGTAGTACGTTGTGCTTTGTTGTAATAATTTTGTTGTAGTCTTTTGACGACTCAAGTTTGGGCTGTGTGGGCCCAGATTTGGGGGCGTCACAGTTGGTATCAGAGCTTAGGGATATGGTCTTTAATGGAGATCTGGGGTTAGAACTAAGAGGGGAGAGACGAATAGAATCAATCACTAGTGTGTCCTACCTAAATTAGATTTTTTATCTAATGAGTTGATTTGAATGTAGGAACAGGAAGTGACGAGTCAGTTTGTTTAAACTAACAATTATTTTGTGACCACAGTTTAGTATAACATCTGAAAATCAGGAGAATAACTATGAAATGTCTGGTACGTCAATTTCGGGGACGAAATTTCATAAGGAGGGGAGGTTGTAAGACCCCGAATTTTATGAAATATAAAATTTAATTTTTCTTCATATATATTTTTTTCTGAAACAGTAAGTGGTTAAATTAACAAATTTGAAAGTTAAGGATGTTATGTGCAAATTTTATTTTGTCGGACAATATTCGCTTTGTCGGGGAATATTCGTTTGGTCGGGGAATATTCGTGCCGTACGACGGCGCCGAAATAATAAATTATTGGTGGACCCCACAACGGAATATTTGTCGGATATAGAAAACGACAGAAATAACCTTTTTAAATAAAAATAGTCAACGAAACTGTTAAAATACCGGTGATAAAAGAATAGTAGCATACGGTAGTTTTTGGTATTTTCTGTAGCACACGGTACTCTACAGTAACACACGGTATTGCATAGTGTCTCATATTATTGGTCTGATAATTGACACCGTAACTGTTACGCATCATTTCATCGATAATTGTCACTGCATAATATTTTATATTATCAATTCAATAATTGTTGTTACACAGTATTTTGCATTATTGATTTAATAATTGTCATTACACTGTATTTTATATCATTGAGTCAATAATTGTTGCTGCACTGTTTTTAAAATTATTGAACCTAATAATTGTCACAGTAACATATGCACAGTAATTCACATTATTGAATCAATAATTGTCATTACACAGTAACGTATGCTTTCTTTTACATTATTGTTATCTCTATTATGATGTTATTTAAACAGTTGTATTTCATTAATTAATTGACTTGATATCTAAGAGCTAACTATACTGTATTTATAACAATTAGTCATAATAATTGAATTGATAAAGTTATTTGTTTATAATATAAAGTTAGGTGATATGAAATGAATGGTGTAGATTAAAGTGTGAATTATTGTTGAATAAATAAAGTTATTTGTTTATAATATAAAGTTAGGTGATTATTAGGTGATATGAAATGAATGGTGTAGATTAAAGTGTGAATTATTGTTGAATAATTGAATTGATTTGTTTATAATATAAAGTTAGGTGATTATTAGGTAATATGAAATGAATGGTGTAGATTAAAGATAATATAAAATTTGAAATGAATGGTGTAGATTAAAAGATGATATTTAAATGAATGGTTTAGATTAAAGGAATGATAAGATTTTTGGCTATAAATAGAAGCCTTAACTTAAGGATTTTTCATAAACTTCCTTACTTGTTATTTCTTTCTCTCTCTAAATACTTCTTGTGAAAGTTTTCTCTAAGTGTGCTTAAGTCATCTTGAGTATTTGTGAAGATCTATAAGTATACGTGTACTGTTTAAGTTAATCAACCTCATTTAAATCAACATCCAGTCACGTGTTGAGGTAAGGGATACCATCTTTTTCATCTTCCATTATTCAAACGTACTATGGTAAGGGATTATCATTATTTGATTCTCGATAATAATATTGTTTCTTCCTTACTCATAAGACGTGCCTTTTATTTCCATGTATTAAATTGTGGGAATAACCTTACGGAGCGGATTGCCGCCTGTTGGTGAATAACCTTTCGTATTCATTCATTATTAATCTCTGAGAATAACCTTACGGAGCGGATGGCCGCCTGTTTGGTGAATAACTCTTTGTACTCAAATTCTATTAAATTGTGGGAATAACTTACGGCGCGGATTATCGCCTGTTGGTGAATAACCTTTCGTATTCATTCATTATTAATCTCTGAGAATAACCTTACGGCGCGGATTATCGCCTGTTTGGTGAATAACTCTTTGTACTCAAATTCTATTAAATTATGGGAATAACCTTACGGCGCGGATTATCGCCTGTTGGTGAATAACCTTTCGTATTCATTCATTATTAATCTCTGAGAATAACCTTACGGCGCGGATGACCGCCTGTTTGGTGAATAACTCTTTGTACTCAAATTGTAGGAATAACTTACGGCGCGGATTATCGCCTGTTGGTGAATAACCCCTTTGTATTAATTTCCTTCACCTTTTGTTAATCAAACCTGCTACGGTAAGGGATATTATTTTCTTTCATACTCCTAAATCGAAATTTATTATGGAACTATTGGTTCTATAATTCCTGAAAATATTATATGTTCCATAATAGATGAACTTCATTATTTCAACTGAACCTTCCTATTTACGTGAACCTTTCTATTGAACTGTAACCGTTATTCTGAACTGTGGATCTTGAATATCATTTTTAAATTTCACTCCACATCATGTTGACAATTTGGACATTATTTGAATCTGCACAAAGTAAACTTCCGATACTTATTGTTATCCTATTTCTTCTGTTCATCATTTATATCATTCTAATCATCCAAAAATCAAGCTGTTGTGAATATCTGTGGCCGGGGGCACATATGTGATATATTTGTTGAACAGATGATAGGTTAAAGGCGATATAATAGGTTAAAGGCGATACATCTGTTCGGTGTCTTTTATGGCACGTGGTGAAAGTTCTCTTTGGCCCGTAGTGCATAGATGAACTGTTGTTTGGTATAATTATCACCAAAGGCTGAATCTGGTATAATCATGACCGCTGGTGCTATATTAAATATCTTTGGCCCGTAGTGCAAAGATGAACTGTTGATTTGCATGATTATGATCAGGAACTGTGAATTTTTATTATCATGACTAATGGTATTTCAGATGATAAAAGTTGATGATGTTTTTACGAAAAAGAGAAGCGAGTGGACATTATAATCTGCATTATTCTTCTAATAGATTGCTCATTCCGCTGCTATTATTGATCTGAACGTTGTTTAAGAATTTAACTGCAGTTTTTGATATAAACCTTGTAGTCTATTGTATTCTATCAAGAACTCAACTGTTGAAGACTAATGATAATTTATTCGTCATTATCTTAGTCATGATATTCTTTACTGGGCTATTTGAGCTCACCCTTTCTTTTGTTCCATTGTTTTTCAACAGGAAATGAAAACATAACAGGGTCTAGCCGGGGAATGGAGTGAGGGTCCGAGGAATAGTTATCATAGTCTTCACGTTTTGTAAAATAGTGTGGCAATAATAGTGAAGACTTAGTTGTGTATTATTATACACTGTATTGTAGTACGTTGTGCTTTGTTGTAATAATTTTGTTGTAGTCTTTTGACGACTCAAGTTTGGGCTGTGTGGGCCCAGATTTGGGGGCGTCACAGTTGGTATCAGAGCTTAGGGATATGGTCTTTAATGGAGATCTGAGGTTAGAACTAAGAGGGGAGAGACGAATAGAATCAATCACTAGTGTGTCCTACCTAAATTAGATTTTTTATCTAATGAGTTGATTTGAATGTAGGAACAGGAAGTGATGAGTCAGTTTGTTTAAACTAACAATTATTTTGTGACCACAGTTTAGTATAACATCTGAAAATCAGGAGAATAACTATGAAATGTCTGGTACGTCAATTTCGGGGACGAAATTTCATAAGGAGGGGAGGTTGTAAGACCCCGAATTTTATTAAATATAAAATTTAATTTTTCTTCATATATATTTTTTTCTGAAACAGTAAGTGGTTAAATTAACAAATTTGAAAGTTAAGGATGTTATGTGCAAATTTTATTTTGTCGGACAATATTCGCTTTGTCGGGGAATATTCGTTTGGTCGGGGAATATTCGTGCCGTACGACGGCGCCGAAATAATAAATTATTGGTGGACCCCACAACGGAATATTTGTCGGATATAGAAAACGACAGAAATAACCTTTTTAAATAAAAATAGTCAACGAAACTGTTAAAATACCGGTGATAAAAGAATAGTAGCATACGGTAGTTTTTGGTATTTTCTGTAGCACACGGTACTCTACAGTAACACACGGTATTGCATAGTGTCTCATATTATTGGTCTGATAATTGACACCGTAACTGTTACGCATCATTTCATCGATAATTGTCACTGCATAATATTTTATATTATCAATTCAATAATTGTTGTTACACAGTATTTTGCATTATTGATTTAATAATTGTCATTACACTGTATTTTATATCATTGAGTCAATAATTGTTGCTGCACTGTTTTTAAAATTATTGAACCTAATAATTGTCACAGTAACATATGCACAGTAATTCACATTATTGAATCAATAATTGTCATTACACAGTAACGTATGCTTTCTTTTACATTATTGTTATCTCTATTATGATGTTATTTAAACAGTTGTATTTCATTAATTAATTGACTTGATATCTAAGAGCTAACTATACTGTATTTATAACAATTAGTCATAATAATTGAATTGATAAAGTTATTTGTTTATAATATAAAGTTAGGTGATATGAAATGAATGGTGTAGATTAAAGTGTGAATTATTGTTGAATAAATAAAGTTATTTGTTTATAATATAAAGTTAGGTGATTATTAGGTGATATGAAATGAATGGTGTAGATTAAAGTGTGAATTATTGTTGAATAATTGAATTGATTTGTTTATAATATAAAGTTAGGTGATTATTAGGTAATATGAAATGAATGGTGTAGATTAAAGATAATATAAAATTTGAAATGAATGGTGTAGATTAAAAGATGATATTTAAATGAATGGTTTAGATTAAAGGAATGATAAGATTTTTGGCTATAAATAGAAGCCTTAACTTAAGGATTTTTCATAAACTTCCTTACTTGTTATTTCTTTCTCTCTCTAAATACTTCTTGTGAAAGTTTTCTCTAAGTGTGCTTAAGTCATCTTGAGTATTTGTGAAGATCTATAAGTATACGTGTACTGTTTAAGTTAATCAACCTCATTTAAATCAACATCCAGTCACGTGTTGAGGTAAGGGATACCATCTTTTTCATCTTCCATTATTCAAACGTACTATGGTAAGGGATTATCATTATTTGATTCTCGATAATAATATTGTTTCTTCCTTACTCATAAGACATGCCTTTTATTTCCATGTATTAAATTGTGGGAATAACCTTATGGAGCGGATTGCCGCCTGTTGGTGAATAACCTTTCGTATTCATTCATTATTAATCTCTGAGAATAACCTTACGGAGCGGATGGCCGCCTGTTTGGTGAATAACTCTTTGTACTCAAATTCTATTAAATTGTGGGAATAACTTACGGCGCGGATTATCGCCTGTTGGTGAATAACCTTTCGTATTCATTCATTATTAATCTCTGAGAATAACCTTACGGCGCGGATTATCGCCTGTTTGGTAAATAACTCTTTGTACTCAAATTCTATTAAATTATGGGAATAACCTTACGGCGCGGATTATCGCCTGTTGGTGAATAACCTTTCGTATTCATTCATTATTAATCTCTGAGAATAACCTTACGGCGCGGATGACCGCCTGTTTGGTGAATAACTCTTTGTACTCAAATTGTGGGAATAACTTACGGCGCGGATTATCGCCTGTTGGTGAATAACCCCTTTGTACTAATTTCCTTCACCTTTTGTTAATCAAACCTGCTACGGTAAGGGATATTATTTTCTTTCATACTCCTAAATCGAAATTTATTATGGAACTATTGCTTCTATAATTCCTGAAAATATTATATGTTCCATAATAGATGAACTTCATTATTTCAACTGAACCTTCCTATTTACGTGAACTTTTCTATTGAACTGTAACCGTTATTCTGAACTGTGGATCTTGAATATCATTTTTAAATTTCACTCCACATCATGTTGACAATTTGGACATTATTTGAATCTGCACAAAGTAAACTTCCGATACTTATTGTTATCCTATTTCTTCTGTTCATCATTTATATCATTCTAATCATCCAAAAATCAAGCTGTTGTGAATATCTGTGGCCGGGGGCACATATGTGATATATTTGTTGAACAGATGATAGGTTAAAGGCGATATAATAGGTTAAAGGCGATACATCTGTTCGGTGTCTTTTATGGCACGTGGTGAAAGTTCTCTTTGGCCCGTAGTGCATAGATGAACTGTTGTTTGGTATAATTATCACCAAAGGCTGAATCTGGTATAATCATGACCGCTGGTGCTATATTAAATATCTTTGGCCCGTAGTGCAAAGATGAACTGTTGATTTGCATGATTATGATCAGGAACTGTGAATTTTTATTATCATGACTAATGGTATTTCAGATGATAAAAGTTGATGATGTTTTTACGAAAAAGAGAAGCGAGTGGACATTATAATCTGCATTATTCTTCTAATAGATTGCTCATTCCGCTGCTATTATTGATCTGAACGTTGTTTAAGAATTTAACTGCAGTTTTTGATATAAACCTTGTAGTCTATTGTATTCTATCAAGAACTCAACTGTTGAAGACTAATGATAATTTATTCGTCATTATCTTAGTCATGATATTCTTTACTGGGCTATTTGAGCTCACCCTTTCTTTTGTTCCATTGTTTTTCAACAGGAAATGAAAACATAACAGGGTCTAGCCGGGGAATGGAGTGAGGGTCCGAGGAATAGTTATCATAGTCTTCACGTTTTGTAAAATAGTGTGGCAATAATAGTGAAGACTTAGTTGTGTATTATTATACACTGTATTGTAGTACGTTGTGCTTTGTTGTAATAATTTTGTTGTAGTCTTTTGACGACTCAAGTTTGGGCTGTGTAGGCCCAGATTTGGGGGCGTCACAGCCTGAAGATGGGGTCACGAAGGGGATTAGAGGAACTTAAGGGAAACTTACTTTTAGTGTGACTAAAATTTGATTTCTTGCTACTGAGTGATAAACTCAAACAAAATATAGACATGGAATTATATAACATAATAATCGAAAAGAGAAGAGAATCTATATAAAAGAATATAATTTTATTGAATATAAAAGTTAAAATTTGAAAATCTATTTTCATATATTTAAGGTCTATTGTGTGGGTTATATCTCATAATATGACTATTGGATTGTTATAAATTTTGGATATGTTAATTATACTTATATAAGTTGATAATATTTTCATCAATTTTGAACTGTTAAAATTAAGTATTTTATTTATTATGAATTTTAAGAAAGGATTGATTTGGAATTTTTATAGCAGAATTTTCAACAGTGAGTATTAATATTTAAAAATGTATAACTTAATAATTTTAAATCCGATTTAAGTGATTCTTGAGGCTAAATTAGAATATTTAAAATTCAATTTTTGTAAAAATTATTTAATTTGAAAAATAATTGTGAAATTAGATTGATATGAGCGATATAGTGGACTGAAATTTTAAGAATAATTTATTGTATTGGGGCTTTTAGATTTCTTAATTATTGCCATTAATTTTTGTGCTTTTGAGGTATTAATAATGATCTAAGAAGAATAATTAAAGGCACCTTAAATAGTTTAAAAAGTATTTTAGAATTAGTAGGTAGAATTGTTTATTTAAGTTGGAGTGAATATATTTAGGTGGTGGATAATATTTCATATTGTATATCATTGACGTTTGAGGTTAAGATTTCGTACTTTTACAGCGATACTCTCATTATGTTAATATGTTTGTTTTGCTAATTATTTAGAATTTTATACTAGTTAGATTGATTTGTTAAACAGATTCTATTGTTGTTTTGTTTTGGTTTAGATGTTTCGAAAGTCATATTTTGTACTCTTTTGAATTTGTTCTTCATGCATAGAACTTTGTTAATCTTTGTAGAGCAATACATGTTGTTACTTTCGTTTGGAGATATTGTGTTTGTGATTTGATTTGGTTCAACATGTACGTTTACAACTTTTTTTGTTGGTATTGTGTTGTGACATTATATATTTAGTAGAATAAGTGATAGGGTATACCTGAGCTACAAACATCTGTGGGGGTATCACATGCATGTCTTCTTGGCATTGAGGTATGACACCTTCCGTGGCGGTGTGATCAGTTCACGACGTAACAACTTGTCTGTGTGGCTAACTATATTTCTATCTTTTTTTGAGCTCGGTATGAAATCACAACTTAGCCACTTTAATTCAGCCTTCTATTTGGTTTCTAACATTTTGTTGATTCAGCTATACTCTTGTTCAGATTTTGGTGATTTCGAGTTGGTATTTATATTAGAGGTTATCATTCATATTCCGTTCAGTTAGTCTGGATTTCAATTTTATTTCTTTTATACATCTTTATCTATACTGGGTATTTGACTCATACTGTGTTTTTCTTCCTGTAAGTTTATAGGGGTGATTTAAGGTTATGTGAATAGAGTTTACTTTTGATCATCTATATTGATTTGATTTTAAGTTTTGATTAATTGTGTAAATTTTAGAGAATTTATTTAATTTAATTATGAATTTTAGACTATTAAATATTTTGAAGTGTTAGCGCTCTGTTTATTTATTTTAAGATTTGTTATACTTTAGAAGTGATTTTCTTTTCTTATTTGGAAGGGAGTGTTACAAGGATTATGAAATATGAAAGAAAAGCAAAGATGGAGACAAATTTATTAGCAAGATTCTCCGAATTGGAGGACAAAGTGCGGAGATTTTTTTTTTTGAAAAATCTTACCAGTCGGTATATATTTTTGCAGAATGTTGGCACTTTTGTCATTGTATTTATATGGTTTATGTATCCTTGGGGACGATGGAAGCAGGCAAAAAATTATTGGTGGATTTAAGCGGTCTGTTAGGCAGTAGGAAGAATATTATGTGAAGATAACGTTGATATGCAGGAGCCAATAGATTAGACTCTAAATAGATAACAATTGAAGAGATTATTTATTAGATAGAAAATAAGGTACTTTTAAAGCAGGAGAGGAATGCATGGATGGCTCTTTTGTCAGTGTACTGATATCGTTCATGTATCCTTGGGGATGATGGAAGTAGCTAAACATGAAGGCGAAAAATTATTTTGTTATTTATATTTTTTGCATTATATTATACTAGTTTAAAAATTATGTAATAATAGACTAATATTGTGTATAAAGATTTTTGTTTGAAAAAATATTGAGTATTCATCTAATATAAATGATAATATTTATTTTTAAATTAATGATTTATTTGTTTATATTTTTATCTATTAATGTAATAGTATATTTTTATTTAAAATCAAATAGTAATACTTATATAATTTAATAAAAAAATCTAAGATATTATTGAATATTATTGTTAGTAAGAATATAAATTTTAAAGAATGCTAACTAAATAAAAAGTTGTATGAAAATAAGAGATAGTAGTGAGTAGATAATTATGATAGTAAGAATATAAATAGAAAGATTTTGAAATTAAATAAATGATGAAAAAATAGTTCCCCCCCCCCCTCTAAGTTTTAGGGTTGAAAAATAATTTTGTGCTATTAAATACACACACATGCACACACATAGAGAGAGATTTGTAAAATATTAAAATTTAAAATTGATGTAATTTATATAATTTTTTTTAAAAATAAATTTTTTAATTAGTAGTACATATTAGACAGATTATATAGTTATGATTGAATGCACTTAACAGGGTTATAATTATAATTCAGCAATTTTGTGATAACTGGTAACAAGTATATTGCAGTAGTAACAGATTGTGCCGTCGCTGATGTAAAATATAAAAGTTCAATAATAAACAGGCTGATCATAACAAATTCCATCGCTATACAACACTTCTGTCGCTAAAATTGCTGAATCATTGTGAGACTTTTCATCTAAACCGCTGTCGTAAAACAGCGACAGCTTGCAACGTAACCTTATGATGGGGTTTTAGGCACAAACGTTTTAGATGACTTGTCTGTCGCTAATGATATAATTAGCCTTTAGCAGCTAATTATTCCATCGCCTACCCTTTTTCTAGTACACCAGTTTATCATCCTTAATAAAAAATTTTGGTCATTGATAAGGCTATATAGTAATAAGAATCACTGTAAATTCAAAATATTATTAAAACAAATGTAAAACAGGGTTGCTAAAAAAAATATAAAATTGTCGCTAAAAGTGCATTTTTGTTTTGACACCATAAAATTACTTTGCATTAACAATATCGTTTTTTTTTAATTAAAAAAAAAGTAACTTTTCTTTTTAATGTGTCTCTAATAAAAATTTTAGACGGAGGAATTCTAAGACCACAGATTCTGTCCTCCCATAGATTTTTTGTTATTTAAAATTGGATAATATCAGCTCTCCCTAGCTTGTCGTCCAAAGTTCGTTTATAATTCCACATTGGCTTATTTGCTGGTCAAACTTTGTTCGCCAATTTTGACCCAGTATTTCTTGTGCTCGATCGACATTTGTACTCGGATAACAACGTGCTATAATCCTATTCTCCAGCCATATATATATATATATATATATATATATGTATGTATGTATATATATATGTATGTATGTATGTATATATGTATGTATGTATGTATATATGTATATATGTATAAATAATTAGGTTGAGTGGTACTGCAATAGATGTTTGTCAAGGAAGTTTACAGAGGAAATTTCATATAAATTTTGTAGCAAGTTCCAGTAAGCAAGCATATATTTAAAAAGTGAAAAATAGATATCAGGCGGTTAGAAAAAACCATGTTCACATGTATCCCAAATTCCCAACTCCTAAATTAGAAACTTAAAAATAATTTATATGTCGACTAATTTTATAATAAATTTAAATTATAATTAACGTAAAATTTAAGATAAAATAATTAATAATGTGTTGAGTCTTTTTTTTTATTTTCTCTTATTTTATATATCTACAAATATTAATATTTAATATCGACATAAATTTATTATAACAAAATAAAAAAGAGTAAATAATAATTATAAAATCAAATATTACAAAATATAAAATACTCCAACATGGGGTAACCAATGTGTCGCTATATCATAGGTCCAGAAACAGTAGGTGCGCTATGAAAATAATCCATACAGATTTTGTAAGCCAATATCCTATATCGATTAAACCTGTTTGGTATTAGTATGGTACCAAAAAATATCGTGAGTACCAATTTTTTTAAAACCCAAATAATTTACAATTCAAAATGTCAAAGAAGCCCCAAAAAATAAGCCCATTCTGACACTCAACGAGAATGTCCAATATCCTTATTTCCTCTATATCCGCCTCGCTCCTCACATCCACGTATAGTCCACAAACATCTGTTTTTGTATCCACCAAACCAAAAGAAAAGTAGAAGTGAAGATTGAAGAAGAAGATAACATGAGCAAGAAGATATGAATACCCCACCACATTGAAGTTTTATTATCCTTAATTAATTACCTTTTCTTCCATCTCTTCATCTTCTGTAATTACCTTTCTATACAACAATCTGGGTTGAAAACGAAGAAGTTGGGCTGAGGTACAAGCATATATATATATCATCCGGTATACTAGTTTTAGTTCGGTAAATTTCGAATATAAAAAAGGGGTTATTGTTATTGTGCCAAAAAGACCTGTATTTATCGATTTATTGTACAACTATCACTATTAGACCGGTATTAAAATTTATCGAACCAGTCAATTCGAATGAACCAATTTCCATAAAAAAAAACCGATTATACCGTTAGATTTGAACAACCCTATGCATGATTGAGAATCTGAGACTTCGAGGGTGGGGACATGCACCAACTTATTTGGTACACTCGATATTTTTTTGGGTACATATACTAGATACATTATACATATATGATACAGGTTGGTACTAATCGAGCGTGCTATGTACTAAGACAACTTTTTTATAATTTATAAATAATTATTAGTACGTCACAGGCAGTACTACAGCGTCTACATCCGCAAATAAAATCTTGAAGGATTCTATTGGCTACGATTAAGAGTGTACATAAAATCAAAAATAATTAAAAAATATTAAGAATGCACATAAAATCAAAAATAATTAAAAAATCGATCGCATCAAATCGAATCTTTAATAAATTAAACTGAAAATTATAAAATCAAAAAATCAAAACTTGTAAAACTAAAAAATAGAAATTAAATTGGTCGGTTTCAGTTTAGTTGATTCAAAAACCGAAGCCAACTGAACCGACTGAACGTCTTAATAGTATAATATAATTTATATATTTTTCTAATAATTATTTATTTTATATAATTATATATTTATTATATTTTTTTTTTTGATGAATTTGCAAAACAGAAAGAGTATATAGTAGTAGTTGTTTATCCAATTTTCTGTTATCTATCAATACATTATTTTAAAATTTGGTGTCATATCAACTCTATCTTTTATTCTTAAGTTTTAATAACCGACTAAACTGAATAAACCGATCGATTAAATCGATAACTGAATAAACCGATAACCAATTACGGAATAAAAATTTGAACGAATTTGATTTTTAATTTTTTATAACCGACTTAAATGATTTAATTATTTTTTTATTTATTAAACGGACCGTTGTGCATCCCTAGGTACTACTTAAGCGACAACTTTTTTTAATGATGAAGCTTTTGTGACTTAGTTTGTTTAATACAGTAATTGAAAGGTAGAAATGACGAGCAAATAAAATGATAAAAGATGGATAAATATATGTATACAAAAATTAAATATAAAATCAAATATAATATTGATCTTAATTATTAAAAATATATATATGATACAGATTTTAATCTAAACACATATTTTTTAATAATTAAAATTAATGTAGTATTTAATTTTTGTGTACCTAGACTTGTCTATAAAAGATATAGCATAAACACTGGCCACTATGAGTTGGAGTAAGTTGTGTTATGTAAGGACAAGTATACATATACACAAATCAAACACAACATTTAAATACAATATCATCTTCACTATTAAAAAATATATTTTTATATTAAAATTCGTGTCACATTATATTTTTTAATAGTAAAAATAATATTGTGCTTAAATATTATATTTAATTTGTGTATACTTATAATTTTCCGTTATGTAACAGAGATATAAGCATCACTAATACTAACTTCTGTTTCTTTTTTTCTTTTTCTTTTAAAAACATAAGAAAAATACACAAAATTTATGAAAGATGATTATAATACTCAATAAATTTTTTGTTTATGTAAGAGGGACCTAGAAAATAAACATATTTTCGTGTTAAAGTGAAAATCCCCTCATATATCTTGTGTGTTTTTAAAACTAAGGAAACTATTAAGTTCACTGTGTGCTAAGCGCATGTCAAGTTATAGTAGTATTATGTTATTAATATTTTTTGCTATAATTTTACATATATTTTATTAGATTAAATAATTAATTACTAGTTTTTTGAACTAAATTGAATCATATAATCAGTGATTATATTATTTTTATACTTTATTATATTATTTATATATTCATAGTGAGGATATAGATATTTACCGAATTAAATAATTAATTTTATTTTTGAATCTAATCTTAAATCATGTGGTTAGTTGGTATTCTATTACATTTATACTTATATAATTTTATTTTTCATAAGAAAATAATAATAATAGAATCTTTATTATATTATACTGTATTATTGATAATAATAATATATTAAAATTAGATAAGACGGTAATCATAAGAAAATTAATTGTTTTCTTTTAAACTATATTGTTGAAGCAATAATAAAGTTTTACTTAAACTTAAAGTATTACAATTATATTTTTATTTAATAATAGCATTCACGAAGACAGGTTGAGCGGATGGCAGATGGTCGAGTTGACTATTTATCTTAGAATATATAGCAAGTATGGTGTATAGATGCAGAGTCGGTCCTGGGTTTTTTAAAGTTAGGGGTAAATTTTTTTAAGTGTGCTCTTTTATATAAATTAAATAAAAAAATAAATATAATATTAATTAATTAATTTTTTTTTTAAATTATAAGAATTTATAAAAGATAAGAAAGCATACTTTGGAGTCTCATTAAAACCTTGTTTAGGAAAATTTCTATAGGATAAAACCTCAAACGAAGGAAAAAGAGTATATCGGATTATAAATATTACATTAAAAAATAAAAATTACATATTTGAGTCTGCATACTTCCTCCCGAATTTTTTCATAAACATTTCTTGATTTGATCAATCTTTTTTTCATCATCCACAATTAATCGTAGCAAAAAATCATCACATGTACCTACAAAATAAAAATAATAATGAAATTTGAACCACAAAACATCATTAAAATAATTTAGTTGCACAGTAGTAAAATAGTAAAATAATTTATGGAACGAATGATGTAATTTAGTTGCACAATAATAAAAGTATAAATTAAATGAGTTAATTAAAATAATTAATAGAATGAATATTATTTATTTAATTAGTTGGTTTGTTCCACAAAAGGTGTTAAAATAAATTATGGATTAATTCCATAATTGGTGGAATGATTTTTATACATATTAGCTGTAACGCCCCGAGATCCCACCTTCCTTAATTAAGTCCAATTATATCTGGATTACATAATGATTAACTTAAAACCTTATTAACCGAGATCCCGTGCGTTAAACTTTAACCTTTGACCTTTAAAAACCATTTAGTTGACCAAAAATTCGGTCCATATTATTTTTTTTTTTAAACTTATTTTATTTAGAATCCTTACCTGTCTCAGGATCGCAACGTTTACATACCTTCCATTAAACTTAGGTCAAACATCAATTATTTGAAACCTATTATAATCATATATAAACAAATAAATATATTCATGATTTACATAACCTGTAATTAAAATTTTGCCATGACCTATTCATTAATGGCCTAATTTACATATACCTGTTCCTGTACCTGCTCACGTTCATATATACCTGCATACATATTTATGTATCATACATATTCCTGTTTATATACATTTATCTTATCATTTTGTAACATTTCTCAGAACACTTTACAGTCACTACTATCATTATGGATTACAAAACCATATAACCTTTACATCCCTTCATCAGATAATACAATACATACAATTCTATCTCTATAGATTTACAACATCTCTTTACATACACATTTCACATATAACAACTTTGTTCATGCCTATTTCATGCATTCAACATTCTATACCTTAGCTGCACCGGAATCCTCCGGTCTTCTCGTAATTCACCTGAAATGTTAGTTCATGGCAAGGGTGAACACATAGGCTCAGCAAGTAATTCAGTTAACATCTTTCATGCTCACAGTTTATATTATGCGTCATGTGTCACTTACTTTACCATGTTAGGCTCAAATATCACGTATTGCATTTAACAATTAGATCACGTTGTGGCACGGAGTGCCCATTTCAACTACCACATAATTCACGTAGTTCAATTAGTACTTTTAGATCTGAAAAACTTGCCTGTACGCCTTTATTTTACTTAACATGTACTTCCTCAATCATCCTTCGTTATCCGTCTTATCGACTTGCTCATTTCGAACTCTGTCTGTCAACATATAGCTTATATGTCATTATAAAATCATAACTTGTATAACTTATCAAACTAATTCCATAAATACATGATCATCTGTCTTTAACCATTTCACATTTGATGTATTACACCTTATGTAGGTTTATAATACACCCTAACTTGCTTCCGACATTTTTCATCACTTATAACTTACTTTGGCTTAGCTTTGGGCATGTTATATTATGCCATCCATTACCTCATTATACCACAACACCCTTTACATAGTCCATTTTTATCAATCTAGGGTTTATATAACTTATCTCTATCATTTAGTATCAAAACATTTCATTTCGGGTCAAAAATATCATTTTTTTAAACTCTGTCGACCGCGGCCCCGATCGGCTTTTGGCCTAGAAATCCATGGCCCCGGCCATGACCTCTCAGCCAAACATGGCCCCGGCCACGGTTCCAAAATCTGAAAATCTGATTTTTGCACTAACTTTGCCGATTTTTAATTCCTTAATTTTAATTCCAATTGAGCTGAAATTTGGACCACATCAAGAGCTTACTACCTAGTATTTTTAAAAAATACTAATTGCCTCATTTGGCTTCTTAAAATCATAGATACAATTGCCCCTAGGAGGCCTGTTCATAACATTTCCAGACTTAGAAAATTTTTAAACTTTGAAATCCAACTTTGTGATTTTTGGCCATAAGTTTTAAAACTTCATTTCAACACTTGAAATAGTTCACATAACTTATATATGACATGTCCAAGCTTTCAAAACCATAAAACTTCGCACGAGGCGAGTTTTGTCCATAAAAATCCGTTTCGAGTCGAAACGATCGATTTCGATCGTTCGAAACTTATTTTCATTCAAATTCTCATCCATTAATTCCCAAATCAATCTAAACATGTGTAATAACATAAATTTAGGTCATTTAACTTTATTTCACCTTTAAATATCCACAATGGCCAAAAATCACCATTTAGGTGCAATTTCACCAAATTTCATAAACTTTCCTTAACTTTTCATTTTCCAAAACATATACTATTTTGGCCCCTCTTTGCAAAACTTAATTCCAACACTTCATTTAACACATATAACACCTATTTGACTTGTATGGACCTTCAAAATCTTTAAAACTTTTCAAATGAACTTATTTTTCAAAAAGGTTTGTTTTGATCGTCGGCGAACGTTTTAAAACATTTAAAATCCACAATTGTCGCCATACGAACCAAAAAACTTCCAAATCAACTTGAACACGTGTATTTATATCAAACTTAGCTTTTTGGCATCATTAGATCACCAAGTACACATAATAACCAAAATTGCATATTGATGGCATTTTATCAACTTTTCAAAACTTAACTTTTGAACCTCCTTTGAATTCTCAAGTCTAGACATCAAATACATCAACATTTATTCAAATAACAACTTTACATAATCACAAAACTCCGATGGCCATCTTCCAAGTCACTTTACAGATTATTACGTTATCTACACAAAAAATATAGCCTAATATTCAATATTTCCCTTAAAATTCATAGTTTTCAACCCTTCATGCATCTTTTACTCTATATAACATGAAATATTACATGTCTTGAACATATTCTTTACTTTCAATTAGGGTTTCACTACTTCCATCAACATATGACACATATTTCTCTTTAAATCATAAATTCTAGCTTTAAACACATGCATAGGTAGTTCCTCAACTTTAATATACAACTTTCAAGCTTAGGGTTCTATGATTACACACTTATAAAGCATGTAACTTACATAACTTATAAAATCAAGCCATGTACCCCAAAGATACATGCATGACTACCTTTAAACTATCATTTAAACACATCAACTTCCAACTTTAGAGTAAGAACATGATTATACCTCATTGTATGCTCAATTTCTTCACATGTTTAGTCTTGCCAAGCTCTTCCTCTTTTATTCTTGTAACTTGATCATTTAAGCACCTTAGCTTCCTTGATTTCAAGCTTTTTGCTTCAACTTTCATGGCTTCTACTCTTTCCTTCTCTCTCTCTCTCTCTCGGTTCAGATTTCCAGCAACAAAAATAAGTAAGAAGCTTGCTTTGCTTTGGATAAATATGAGAGTTAACTATGCTTGGTTAATTGGCATAATCATGGTTAACACTATCAAGGGCATTTTGGTCATTTCACACATTAAGTTAAGGGCATTTTTGTCATTTCACCACTTGGGACACATATGTCATTATCTAAATTGTCAAGGGTATTTCGGTCATTTTACCCTTTAGGACACAATGGTCATTATCCAATTTGTTGAGGGGCATTTTGGTAAATTGCCAATTTAGCTAAATTTTCATTTCTTTCAACTTTCCCCCTCATAACTAGACTTTCATACATTTTCCCCCATTAATTCATTTTTTTGCTCATTTCTTATCCAAATCAAATCCGTTTTGATCTAAATTCGTTTCATCATACTGGAATTTTATTCTTTCATCAAATAGTGTCCAATTGGTTTGTCCCAAATTACATGTCATACCTGGAAACTTAATTTTCCTTAATTAATAAAAAATCACAAATTGCCAATTGTATTATATTAACTTCTTAATTATTTATAACCCTCTTTGGTTCCTCATTTCACAAACTTTACTTTCCTACAACTCAATATCGTCAACTTGCTCATTTGTCCATAAACCACTTTCTCGACCGGATTACCAAAATCCATCATCTAATATCTTTTAAACTATAATAACTTCGTTACAACTTTACGTCCCTTTATTTCATGTACATAGTCCAATTATGTCACACCGGCAATTCACATCATTTCTACTCATATTTGAGCATAATATCTTCTATATTTTCATATCGTACAACGATTATCTTATTTCAATTCATAAATATCAATTTCTTTGGTAACTTCAAATATTCATATATCAAATCCTTAATATTCCTTAATAAACTGATTAAATCATACGGTTTCTTATTCTTTGCACATACATACATTTCTGCCTTGCTATTATCATATCATTGCCTCTCCAGGCCTATTTATTAATCTCGTTGTTAACATTCATAACTAAATCCTCAATTTACATATCGATTTTCTTATTTCCATTATTTCTAAACTTTAAATCCTTCTTTATATATATATTACCAAATATACATACATGCATCCTACCTCATAGGTCATATATAACACATTGATTAAGCAATAATTCTTATTTAATCTCTCTTATGATTTTCTGTCCTTCAATGCTAGGTTTTATCTATTAACCTTTATTTAATTAATCATAATCCTTATTTAAAATTCTGTAAAATCCTGGGTTGTTACATTAGCTATATATAATTATACAATTATGATTAATATTTCATAATTTAGTGTAATTATAATTATAATACATGTATTAAATTATAATATATGTATTAGTATATAATATATATGTATAAATATATTTATATATAAATGGATGTAATGTATGTATATATTATAAATCTGATTTTTAGAAGAATACATACGAGTGCTGATTTTCTTTTTAATTAGTAGAATAAATTAGGTGGATAATTAAATTTTGGGCCCCCTCAACTGTGGGCCTTAAGTGATAACCCTGGTCCAGGACCGACTCTATATAGATGATAGGATTGGTTGCAATACTTTTCTTATAAATTTCATATTTTAAAGATTTTTCTTATTTGAGGAACCTAAAAAAAATAGGGTTAATTACATATTCTAGTAATTTTTATGAAAAAATTACAATAAAAGTGCATTAAAAATATATTTACAAAAAGAGTGCATTTTTAATATTTTATTTACATAATAAATACATTTAGTTTAGTTTAAATTAATTGGAGTGATGATGTAGTCATGATCCCTTTAATTTAGTTGGATAATTTCAAAATTTAAAATTCTAATTAAATTCACTTATCTTTCTCTTTCTTCCATTTTATCTTCTTCCGCCATTTTCATCTTCTCCATCTTTCTATTTCCTCCATTTTTCGCTTTCTCTTTCCTCCATTTTCATCTTATCCATCTTCTTTCGCCATTTTCTCCGCCGTTTTTTTTCCATCTTTCACGTTCATGGTGGTAGTTATGGCAGGGGAAGAAGATAGTGGTGATTGTGGAAGAGGAAGAAAATAGTGGTGGTTGTGGCGGAGGAAGAAGATGGTGGTAGAGGCGGAAGAAGATGGTGGTGGTGGTGGTGGTTGTAGTGGAGGAAGAATATGGTGGTGGTGGTGGTGGTGGTGGTGGTGGAGGAATAATTTTGTATTAAAGGTTGGTTACCCCTGTATTAAGGTTTAATTACCTTTGTATTAAGGGTTGGTTACCTTTGTATTAAAGTGTTCGTTTAGTAAATTTAGGTAACCAAACAATAGTATATAGGTAACCAAACACTAGTATGGAGGTAACTAATTCCTGAATGTGTAGTAACTAATTTTGGTTACCTTTGTATTTAGGTTGGTTACCCCTGTATTAAGGTTTGATTACATTTGTATTAAGGGTTGATTACCTTTATATTAAAGTTTGGTTACCTTTGTATTTAAAGTTGATTACCTTTATATTAAAGTTTGGTTACCTTTGTATTAAAAATTGGTTACTAGTTACCTTTTGCAAACTTCGGCGAGGAAGAAGGTGGAGTCAAAGTAAGAGAGAGAGATGGAGCAATTGAATTGAAGTAATTTAATTTACTTCTTCTTGATTTAAAAAATTTGTAGAATTTAATTTAATTTTCCTTGATTTAAGGGATTTGTGTAATTTAATTTACTTCTACTTAATTTAAGGGATTTGTGTAATTTAATTTACTTCTCCTTAATTTAAGGGATTTATAAAATTGAATAATTAATGTGATTATTGTATTTGCACTCTTTTTATAATTATTTTATAGATGTATTATTCTTATAATTATTTTTTAAAAATTGTATACTTCTGTAAAGGGCCCAAAAAAATAAGGAAAATTAAGGGGTGGCCTTTTCTATTTATTTATTTTTAAATACCAAAATGGTAGGAATTGTAAAGAAAGGAAAACAGGCATAATGAAACTTTCTCTACTTTTGTTATTATCATTATTAATAACACATTAAACAAATGCTGACAACATCTGTAATTTATTATCTTTTCTATCCAAATTCACTGATAAAAATGTAAAATTAACTTTCCTACAGATTATTATTTAAGTTTTTGACTTTTTAAAAATTTAAAATTCATTAAATTTCTTACCCCAATAACTCACAAACAAGTACTCAGGAGACCTGGACGATGGAAAAATGTATTTTTGCGGGGTCCGAAGTTTGTTCAGGCTTCAAGCCGCTTCAATATGACATTATTTAACAATAAACTACTTTGGGTCTTTCGAAATGCCAAAACTATAGCTCATTTATTACTTACCATAACATTGACTGATATAATTTCATATAAACATTAATAAAAAATAGGAGGCTCAAGGCTAGTGCCCTCTAGAGTACTGACTTGGTTGATGAGGTGGTACATTTTATTCACTTAATTAAAACTACTTATCAATCAAGGATAACTCTATATATACAAATATTAAACATAAATTTTTATATAAATTTCATTTTAATCATAAAAAAATAGGATCTGACATAAATTTTTGCGCTAGACCTCACTTTTTAATAATAAGATAGAATTTATATTTGGTTGTTTGTGTAAATAAACTTATTCATCAATCAATCTAACCATCAGAGTATTAGTGTGAAATATAGTGGTAATATATATATATACTTGCTACGGACATTTTAAAAAATTTTAAACGTCCGTTAATAATAGTAGCGGATGCTGATTTCTAGTTTTTATTCATGGCCTCCTTATTTTCAATGGTATAGATGATGTATGCCAATTTTTTGTCCATAGCAACTATTTGCTATATATATATATATATATATATATATATATATATATATATAACATGTATTTGCTATAGATCCCATGACGCCCTCAAATTCGAGTACTCGTATTTCAAATTCAGTGATTCACGATACCATCTGAGCATCATATCATATATAGCTATCCAACTGATACATAAAAATATACCATAATGCATTACATTAATAATTGTCTTATAATGATCCCAGATTTGAACAACCTTTACTACCATATCATAAGTCTTGGATACAAAAGGCTAATACAATTAGAGTCTATTACAAAATATAATTACTCCATGAATCCTAGATTACTCAGTAGCCTTGGCCTTTCCTTTGTCTTTGTCGGAGCTACTAACTTTCTCCGTTTTCACTATAATTGGGATTTAGAAGCAAGTATGAGCAACTAGTTTACTTAGCAAATATATAATATATAATAAACGTCAATTGAGTTCAAGGGTCTATACAATTACAAGATTAAAAAATTCTCAGATAAGTCATGAGATAGTCCGACAAAACATAAATGAGTTACATAATAAGTAATACAATTTCTGACAAGTGCAAGGTATGATAAATTTAGATATACCAATCATAATGTATCTGGCGTGGAAGAACTCCGATCTAATAAAGTATGAATATTTCTTATTACTGAGTGGTCGCCAAGGACCATTGAACTCTATAGAGGAATAATAGTGATTAACTGTGAAACCTTTGGTAAACAAGTACATGAGGTGATCAGTCTCCTAGTACCCTGCGTTATGCATAACGCTTATTCATAACACGCAAGTCAGATTCACAGACGTAAAATAATTTACCTTTATCAGGGTTGTTCTACTCAATATGATAGAGTCTGCACCAAAACAATTGGTTTGGAAAGCTTTTTAAAAATATGATTAATTGCCAGCTCGTGTCTTTATCTGTCTAGCCGAATCAAGTGGCATAGTGTCCTTCAAATAATTATCTGTAATTCTAGTTCTTAGGGTTCATAATTTTATATTTGGGAAACCTTTCTAAGCGTATACATGTGAGTGGATGCATTCAAGTGATAACAGTTAAGTTCAAACATGTATTTCATATATAAGACTTGTGCGAAACAACAAAGGTACAAGTAAGATGTACTCGCCTGATACACTTATTTTTTTTTTCTCTAGATTATTATCATCCGGCTGACCTACATAAATCATGATTCGGTCTATCGGTTAATCTCTATCGTATCATATATAACTTTCATTTATCTCATAACCTTTCTCTATTCATCATCTTTAACCTTCATCATCATCCTCCTTCATCTCCTTTATTATATTGTTCTTCTATTTGTCTTCCGTAGTAACATAATTCTTATTACTTTATTGGTCATTCCTTCCTTGGAATTATTTATTATTTATTAAACACCACAAATTAAAATAACTTTATTTTATTTATTTACCCCTTTACAATTATTCTTCATTATTAATATTTACTCTCATGTTTATCACCCTTAAGTAAAATAATCTTTATTATTATTTCATTTGGTTAGGTACCTTTACACATCTTTGCCTCGTAATAATATTCTTTTAATCATCTTTATCTTTTTATTCGCATATAAAATAATCTCATTATTATTTTATTTATTATCTCTCATCTCATTAATTATTGTGACGACCCCAAATCCGGGTTCCATAACCTCGAGTTTGGTTCTCACTATTCAACATATTACTAACAATTAAATACATACATTGCATTTAAATATCGCGGAATAATACATATTGGTTCCTTTATAAAAAGGTTACAATACCAGGGTCTATTAACCTTAACATAAACAGTTCCTATCATAAGGAATTACAAAAGGTTTAACAACAGTAAACACAAATTTAAGCATCTAATTAGCATGCATAAACTACTTAAGCTCTGGCCTTTCCTTTTCCCTTATCCTTCTTTGAGCAATCAGGATTATCTGAAAAATGGTTCATGATATAGCAAGAATGAGCAACTAGTTTGCTCAGCAAGTTTAGAACAATCATAAAGATTTAATATATCATGAATGAATGGGAAATATCATCAATGATTCAACAATAGATATAACAATTATGAATGAAACAGGATTCAAATTTTAATAAACAGAATATTTGAATCTTAAAATGCTGAGTGGTCACTAAGGACCCTGAACTAACTAGGGTATAATAGAGTTTCCTCTGACCCTTTGAGTTGTTTGGTTTTCAAGAGGATCAGCCTATTCAACCCGCTGTATATGCATTACATTTAGTCACTGGCGCTCAAAGTCGGTTTCCCGACACAAAATCCCCTAATTTAGGGTTGTTCAATTCTCAGACTTAATATAAGAAATCCGCACCCAACAATGGTTTGGATAAGCTTTTAAAAGTATTCAAGTTATTGAATTTAGAAACGCAATGTCTAGCTGAACTATTAGCTTCAGACATTTTTAATACAGTTCATGAATCAAGAACTAACAAGCTTCAAATGCACTAAGTGCGATTGTATAAACAATATGGATGTGGAATAATTTTAAATAATTAAACCACTTCAAGCTTTAATAATAAATACAAGTATGGAAACTTGTTCAACGATAATAATTGAGTAGGGTTAGAGAACTTGCCTGTTTGCTCAGCTACAATAATTGTCTAGCTTTAACTAACTTGCTTTGAAAGACCTAACATTAATAAAGTCGGTCTAATAATTAGTACGGCGTATTTGCATAACTATACGCTTAATAACGAACTTATTTACCACACATAAGTACTAACACATAATTTACATTTAGTCAAAACAATATTATTAACCTTAAAGACACTTAATCATTTTAGGTTAATAATTTAATAAGTTAGAAAATATTTTTCTTAAGTGTTGGACACTTATTAAACCTTTAAACAACTTATTATAATTGTTTAATTAAATTCAATTTATTTTATTAACTCAATCTCTTTTTAATTACTATTTAATATTGATTAAATAGAAATTAATTAATTAACTCTAGTTATTATTTAAAATAAATAATAACTAATTGTACTTACTTATTATTTAATTATAATTAAATAATAAATAATTATTAACTTAATTTTAACCTTCTTTAATTTAATGTTAATCAACCAATAATTAACTAAGTAATTAACCTTACATATTTTTTAATTAAGGAAATTAAATAATAGTTTACTAATTTTAATCCTCTTTAATTATTATTTAATGTCAATTAAATAATAATTAATTATTTAATTAATTTTAATTATTATTTAAGGTTAAATAATAATCAAATCATTCTTATTTATTATTTTAATTAAATAATAAATTATTACTCTAATAACTTAATTTCCAATAATCGTTATTTAATGTTAATTAAATAATAATTAATTACTTAATTACCCTTATTTATTATTTAATAATATTTAAATAATAAATAATTAATTTTATAAATTTTATCTCTCTTTAAGTATTATTTAATAGGCATTAAATAATAATTGCTAATTTATCATCTTTATTTATTATTAACATTTAAAATAATAAGTAAATAATAAATTTATTTAAGTTAACCATGGTTTAGGTAACTAGATTAATATTTAAAATATTTAAATATTAAACTTAATGAAAAATATCCTCTCCAATATTATTTTTGTATTATTATTATTTTTGTTATAATTTTAAATTAATTTTTAAATATTTAAATTAATTAAAATTAACCCGAATGGCATTTTCGTAATTAAGTTGAAAAATCTGGACCGATGGCAATTCTGTAAATAATCAGAAAACTGATCGGAGGGCAAAATGGTAATTCTGCCAAGAAAAACACGGAGGGGCAGAATCGTAATTCCGCCGAAAAGTTTCTTACCGCGCATTGCGCGCGTTTTAGTTTGTTACGGGTCAAAACGACGCCGTTTTTGAAAGGCCGGAAATGGCTTCCGCGCGTACGCGCGGAGTGAATTTTCTACGGACGCCAAACGACGTCGTTTGGCTCCGCGTTTCTGGTGAACAGTAGCTGCGCGCATTGCGCGGAAAATCCAATTTTTTTTTATTTTTAGCAGATTGTGAACAGTGCTCCGGCTACCCATTTTAAATAAAAATATACCAACAAGTAAGCTTTAAATCATCAATAAAAATCCAAAAAAATTACCAATCACCTTATATTAATTTATAACATGAAAAAATAATTTTTCATGATTTAATATCATTATTTTTTTATAAAAATTTTTACATCACATAAACTACCATAAATCATAACTTTTTGTATAAAACTCCATTTTGAGTGATTCAAACTTTGTTTTTCTCATGATTTAATGTTCTATAATATTAGAACATCAAATCTAAATATTATCAAAAATTATCGTTAATCATTATATTGAGATTTATTTTCACACCACCAAATACATGTTTTTCATTCAATAAAACTCATAACACATAAGTTAAACCCATGATCAACTGTATAAACATACATAGCATGATATTAACCATAGAAATTATTACACTAATATTTATACCATAACTTGAAAGAAAAGCAAGATTAGGGTTTAAAAATAACTACCTTGTTTTGATAGCTATTCTCCTCTTCTTTCCAAAATATGTTGTGAAGGAGGATGGCATGAACTAACTTAGGATTTCTTCTTCTTACTTGATCTCTCAAATATTATGCTCTCACTTAAAGTTTTCTCTCAACTCTCTCTAGCTCTCTTTTGCTTGAAAAATAAAATGAAGTATATCTCACATTTCAAGTATACTTGAAATATTACTAGATACATAAATTATATCTAATAATTTTAGCCCATCATGCACCCATAGGATACTTACACAAGTTAACCACATTAGGTGAAAAGAAGCATGGTGCATGTACTACAAAAAGAAAACAAGCAACCCTTTTATTAATTAAATGAAAAATCAAATAATAATAATAATAATAATAATAATAATAATACACTCTCTCTCCTCCTTGTATGCTTTGGTCGGCTGATCTCCCTTCTTTTTGTCCCATAATTTGAGTCACTTTTCATTTTTTTAAATAATAATAGTTAAATTAAGTATTTTTCAAGTGGGCCAATCAATGGGCTTTAATTTAAAATACCAATTGGGCTTCTATTAAATTGTTTGGGCTACTAAATTGTCAAATTTTATTATTCCCCACTTGGGCTACTAATTGACCCATGTTGGGCTAATTTAATAATTTACACATTAATTATTCAATCCATGTTAAATAAATAATTAGATTGAATAAATAATTAAATATTTTAACCCATAAGTATTAAATTACTAAATGGACTAATAAATATTATTATTAATATTTCACATTATTTACATTAATTAATAATCATATTAATTAATTTATTATATTTAATTTACTCATTATATTCAATTTAATTGAATATTTAATTAATAGGAAACTTATCAATTATTTCGATATTAAAACTTTAGGGTTTGTTCACTAATTTAATAACATATTAGTGACCCCCTTTAATTAATTTTAGTAATTAATTACATAATTATTTAATCACATAATTAATTAATCACATAAAAAGATTTAAATAATCTCGTAAAAATAACTCGTTGGAAATTAAATTAATAATTTAATTAATAAAGATGTGGAAATTCTAGGACATTACATTATCCCCTCCTTATAAAAATTCCGTCATCGGAATTGTAAAAATAAGGTTACTCAAATAAAAACTGGTAATTTGCCCTCATTTCCTCCTCTAATTCCCACGTAGCTTCTTCAATGACGTGATTCCTCCAAAGTACTTTGACAGAATGAATTATCTTATTTCTCAGTTTCTGTTCCTTCCTATCGAGTATCTGAACAAGAACTTCTTCATATGATAAGTCCTTACCAACTTGAATTGGTTCATAGGAGATAACGTGCTTGTAGTCTGGTTTGTATGGCCGCAATACCGACACGTGAAACACATTGTGAATATGTTCCAATTCAGGAGGTAAAGCTACCTCGTATGCTACTTCACCCACTCTTCTCAATATTTCGAACGGTCCTATGAACCTTGGACTCAGTTTTCCCTTCTTTCCAAACCTGATCTTCCCTTTCCAGGGAGATACCTTAATGAACACAAAACTCCTCACTTCGAAGTCTCGTTTCTGTCGATGTAAATCGGTGTATTTCTTTTGACGGTCTTGAGCTGCTACTAGCCGAGCTCTTATTACCTTGATAATTTCTACCGTCTGTTGAACCAATTTTGGCCCCAACAGTCGGCGTTCTCCTACCTCATCCCAACATAGAGGTGTTCTGCATTTTCTGCCATATAAAGCTTCGTAAGGCGGCATGCCTATGCTCGCATGATAACTATTGTTGTATGCAAACTCAACTAGTGGTAGATGGATTTCCCAACTGCCCTTGAAATCTATCACGCAGGCCCTGAGCATATCTTCCAATGTCTGAATTGTTCTTTCACTTTGCCCATCAGTCTGCGGATGATACGCTGTACTTATTCTCAACTGTGTCCCCAATCTCTCCTGAAGACTTCTCCAAAATTTTGACGTGAAGCGCGGATCTCTGTCTGACACAATCGATACCGGCACCCCATGTCTTGAAACTATCTCTTTGATGTACAATTTGGACAACTGATCCAAACTGAACCTAATCTTGATTGGCAAAAAGTGCGCTGACTTTGTTAGCCGATCCACAATCACCCAAATTGCGTCATATCCCTTCTGTGTTGCTGGAAGTCCTACCACAAAATCCATTGTGATATGCTCCCATTTCCACTCAGGAATTTCTAACGGCTGTAACAATCCACTTGGTCTCTGATGTTCGGCCTTTACCCTTTGACAAGTTAGGCATCGGCTGACACATTCTGCAACCTCCATCTTTAAATTCGGCCACCAAAAATGCTGACGTAGATCTTGATACATCTTCGTACTCCCCGGATGTATCGAGTATCTCGTACTGTGGGCCCCTTGCAAAATTTCCTCTCGTAATTCAGGCACTAGCGGTACCCAAACACGATTTTTAAATCTCAGCAATCCCATGCTATCAATTTTAAACTTGACCTCTTCTCCATCGGTCATCCTCTTCCGGATTCTGTCACATTCCTCATCTTTGTCTTGAGCCTCTTTCACCCTATCTAACAAGGTTGGGCTCACCTCGACTTCTATTGACTCGTTTGGACTTCTCACTTCCAACTCCATTCGAGCCATCTCTTGAACCAATTGTTCTTGATCTGTCAATATGAACAATTTCTCCCTGCTCTTTCTACTCAGAGCATCCGCTACTACGTTGGCCTTGCCGGGATGATATAGAATTTCACAATCATAATCTTTGATCAATTCCAACCATCTCCGTTGCCTCATATTCAACTCCTTCTGTGTGAAGATATACTTTATACTCTTATGGTCTGTGAATATCTCACATTTCTCTCCATACAAATAATGCCTCCAAATTTTAAGGGCAAATACTACCGCTGCCAATTCCAAGTCGTGGGTAGGATATCCCTTCTCATAATCTTTTAATTGTCTGGACGCATACGCAACGACTTTGCCGTTTTGCATAAGCACACAACCAAGCCCCTTGTGCGATGCATCACTGTAGACCGTAAAACCTCCTGTATCGTCTGGTAAGGTCAATACAGGTGCTTCACTAAGTCTTTTCTTTAACTCCTGAAAACTTTCCTCACACTTCTCCGTCCACACGTATTTCACTGTCTTTCTTGTTAAGTTGGTCAACGGTGTTGCTATATTTGAGAAGTCTTGAATGAACCTCCGATAGTAACCCGCTAACCCTAAGAAACTTCTTACTTCTGTCGGCGTCCTTGGTTGTTCCCAATTCATTACCGATTCAACATTCGCCGGATCAACCGAAACTCCCTCTTTCTCAATAACATGACCTAGAAATTGAACTCTTTCCAACCAGAATTCACACTTTGAAAACTTAGCGTACAACCGCTCCTTCCGTAAAATATCCAACACCAATCGTAGGTGTTCAGCATGCTCTTCCTCCGTTTTGGAATACACCAAAATATCGTCAATGAACACGACTACAAATTTATCCAAGTATTACTTGAATATTCTGTTCATCATGTCCATAAATGCGACTGGCGCATTCGTTAGTCCAAACGACATCACCAGAAACTCATAATGCCCATATCGAGTTCTGAATGCCGTCTTGGGTATATCCTCCTTCCTGACTTTCAACTGATGATAACCAGTCCTTAAGTCAATCTTTGAAAAGTACTTCGCCCCTTTCAATTGATCGAAAAGATCGTCAATTCGTGGTAACGGGTACTTGTTCTTAATTGTCACCTTATTCAGCTCTCTATAATCCATACACAATCTCATCGATCCATCCTTCTTCTTTACAAACAGCACCGGTGCTCCCCATGGAGAAACACTTGGCTGAATGTACTTATTATCTAACAACTCCTGCAATTGCACCATCAATTCCTTTAGTTCTACCGGAGTCATCCTATATGGTGCTTTTGATATAGGTGCTGTCCCCGGTACTAAATCAATCACAAATTCTATCTCCCTGTCCGGCGGTAAACCCGACAGTACATCTGGAAAAACATCCATAAACTCCCTAACTACTGGTATTTGCTCCATCTCGGGACTCACCACTTGTGTATCAACCACATGAGCCAAATACCCTACACAACCTTTCTTCAATAATTTCTTGGCTTGCATCATCGTCAGACAAGAAGACTGTCTTGACGACTTGCTGCCATAAAATACAACCTTAGACTTATTTGGTGTCTTAAGGTGTATGCACTTCTTCTGACAATCAATTATCGCCCCGTGGTTAAACAACCAATCCATCCCAAGTATTACATCAAATTCCCCCAGACGTATTGGAATTAGATTCACATTTAATTTCTGACCCCTGATTTCAGCACAACAATTCCTATGTATGTACTCTACCGGAATCACTTCTTTATTAACAACTTCTATGTTCATTGAGTTTTCTAGTTTGTCCCTAGGCAACTCTAATCGTCTAGCGAAATCATCAGACACAAATGAACAGGTAGCACCCGAATCAAACAATACATATGCATTTATATTATTGATCGGAATAATACCTGACACCACGTCTTTTGACCCCACGACATCTTGCACCGTCATATTGAATGTCCGGGCTGTCGGCTTGTTCTGTGGTACCGGTCCCCCGATAGCCAGTTTACTGTTATTGCCCTTGTAGCCGCTACCCCCGTCATTCTTCTTCTTAGGGCAATCCTTTATCAGGTGGTCAGATGCTCAACAAGAAAAACATCTCACTTTCTTTGGGAGAGGACAATTTGGAGAAATATGTCCCACCTGACCACAATTGTAGCACGTGTTCTTGCCTTTCCTGCACTCCCCAAAATGATTCTTTCCACAAATATTGCATGCTGGCTTTTTCTGAACACTTCCTTGTTGATTCCCCGAGCTCTTGTCATTACTGTTGTCCCATTTGCGCTTATTGCTGTTATTGTTATTATTGCCTCCACTGTTGCTGTTCTTGCTTCCCCCTTCATTTTTCTTCTTGTTTCTCTCCTGGTTGTACTTGGTTAATGCGTCACTTCCTCCTTCAGCAATGATTGACTTCTCTAGCAAAGTTGCGAACGAGTCAATCTGCAGTACTGCTACCTTGTTGAATATCCAAGGTCTCAATCCATTCTCGAACCTCCTGGCCTTGCGTTCCTCCGTGTCTACCTGATGTGGAGCGAACCTGGCCAGCTCATTAAATTTTGCCGCGTACTCCGGTACCGACATGTTCTCCTGTTTCAGTTCTAGAAACCTTACCTCCATCCTATTCTTCATACTTTTCGGGAAATAATTCTCGTCGAATATTTCCTTAAATTTTGTCCAGGGCACCACACCATCCCCAGCCCTATTCTGATTGGCTTCCCACCAGAAATTGGCTTCGCCCTTCATCATGTAGGTAGCAAAAACTGTCTTTTGCTCCTCAGCTACTCTTGCGATAACGAACGCCTTCTCTATCTCCTTTATCCAAGACTGGGCCTCTATCGGATTTGAAGTTCCCCTAAACTCTGGCGGTCCCACCGCCTTAAAATCTTTGAAATTTGCCAACTGAGTTGGTGGTGGATTTGCTACAACAGGGTGGCGGTTTTGCATTGCCTCAGCTAGCATGTCGACAAAGTTTTGCATAGGGTCTACGTTGTGTCCCCCCGCGTCGTTGTTAACTGACTCTTCTACCCCCTGGTTCCTTGGTGGTTGTCTACGTGGCGGCATTTTCTGTTATAAACAAAAATTTACATTATTATACTGGTTTCATCTTTTTCATTTCATTATTTTGTATCTTAGACAATGTTTAGCTAAAATACAAGTAATTATTTCAACACGCATATAAACATAAATTCAACTGCATTTATACTCATATGCTAAAACAGGAGTGCGTAGCACTTTACATCAAAAGCATACTGCTATAAATGCTTCTATCCCAGAGAAGCTACAAAAGATGGGATCTGACATATCCTACAACTTCCTAGAGTTGGGATTTAGTGACATATTAACCCTCTAATAAAACAAAAGTTGGGTTTTACTGCATCTATTTACATACGAAATTAGAAAACAACTACTACTACTACTGACTGCGCATCCCCCTACGGATCGCGTCGTCATCCTCCTCATCCCCGATGGCCATCACCACACTCCTGCTGATGGTGTGCATAGACTGGCCCTCCTCAGCTGGGTAGTAGTGCACCCTGCTCTGAAGCCTACCATATGAAGATCGGTAGACGTAGCTAAGTCTATCCGTCCTCACCCGCTTCTCGCGGACCTCCTCTTCTAACTCCATCATCTGACCATGAGCGGCATCCCGCTGTGTCTCCATCTCAATACGGTCCTGTATCGCCTCCTGCCAGTGTGCACGGATGGCGGCCTTCTCTGCCTGAACCTGCTGAACCTTCAGCTCAGCCTCGGCTAACCTAGTCTCAGCTACTGCTAACTTAGCCTGCAGCTCCACATCCTGATCTACCAGCTGATGTGTCAGCACTGCAAAGTGCTCCACCGAATCCTCGTACTCCTGTATCTGATCCTCCAGTCCTACGATCCTCTCCTTCAGCTCTGTGTTCTCGCCAGAGAACTGATGAGCCGCATCCCTATACTGATCCTCCATGTGCTGGTGGGTCAGGTTCTGCTCCTCTAGATGCTGGACCCTTGCCTCCAGCTCCTCGTTCCTAGTGGTCAGTCCCTCTATGATGTCAGCGGCAGTAGTGCCCATGCCATCAGCTGACTCCTCCTCCTCAGACTCCTCTGACTCTGCCTCATCCTCACTGTAAGGCCTCATGACTCCGCCCCAGACGGGCTCCACACGATCCCCCTCCTCAGGATCTGACTCTGGCTCCTCTACGGGTGCAGCCACCAGCAACTGTGCAGTATCCATATGGATATCAATATAGTCCTCCTCAGCAGTGCGACTCGACTGTCCGATCTCTGCCATCCTATATCATAAAACAATAACACACGTTAGTACAGTAATAAAATATATTCATTGATGAAATGAAATGATATTTTATCATGTACATCTCGGCTCGATGGATTTTCTCAATCCATCTCCAAAAATACACAACATGATGAATCTTCCCGATTCATCCCCTAACGTACTCGATATGAGTTTAATACTAAGGTTATAACTTAGGTTTCGCAAATCCTAACGTTTCTAACCTACAGCTCTGATACCAACCTGTGACGACCCCAAATCCGGGTTCCATAACCTCGAGTTTGGTTCTTACTATTCAACACATTACTAACAATTAAATACATACATTGCATTTAAATATCGCGGAATAATACATATTGGTTCCCTTATAAAAAGGTTACAATACCAGGGTCTATTAACCTTAACATAAACAGTTCCTATCATAAGGAATTACAAAAGGTTTAACAACAGTAAACACAAATTTAAGCATCTAATTAGCATGCATAAACTACTTAAGCTCTGGTCTTTCCTTTTCCCTTATCCTTCTTTGAGCAATCAGGATTATCTGAAAAATGGTTCATGATATAGCAAGAATGAGCAACTAGTTTGCTCAGCAAGTTTAGAACAATCATAAAGATTTAATATATCATGAATGAATGGGAAATATCATCAATGATTCAACAATAGATATAACAATTGTGAATGAAACAGGATTCAAATTTTAATAAACAGAATATTTGAATCTTAAAATGCTGAGTGGTCACTAAGGACCCTGAACTAACTAGGGTATAATAGAGTTTCCTCTGACCCTTTGAGTTGTTTGGTTTTCAAGGGGATCAGCCTATTCAACCCGCTGTATATGCATTACATTTAGTCACTGGCGCCCAAAGTCGGTTTCCTGACACAAAATCCCCTAATTTAGGGTTGTTCAATTCTCAGACTTAATATAAGAAATCCGCACCCAACAATGGTTTGGATAAGCTTTTAAAAGTATTCAAGTTATTGAATTTAGAAACGCAATGTCTAGCTGAACTATTAGCTTCAGACATTTTTAATACAGTTCATGAATCAAGAACTAACAAGCTTCAAATGCACTAAGTGCGATTGTATAAACAATATGGATGTGGAATAATTTTAAATAATTAAACCACTTCAAGCTTTAATAATAAATACAAGTATGGAAACTTGTTCAACGATAATAATTGAGTAGGGTTAGAGAACTTGTCTGTTTGCTCAGCTACAATAATTGTCTAGCTTTAACTAACTTGCTTTGAAAGACCTAATATTAATAAAGTCGGTCTAATAATTAGTACGGCGTATTTGCATAACTATACGCTTAATAACGAACTTATTTACCACACATAAGTACTAACACATAATTTACATTTAGTCAAAACAATATTATTAACCTTAAAGACACTTAATCATTTTAGGTTAATAATTTAATAAGTTAGAAAATATTTTTCTTAAGTGTTGGACACTTATTAAACCTTTAAACAACTTATTATAATTGTTTAATTAAATTCAATTTATTTTATTAACTCAATCTCTTTTTAATTACTATTTAATATTGATTAAATAGAAATTAATTAATTAACTCTAGTTATTATTTAAAATAAATAATAACTAATTGTACTTACTTATTATTTAATTATAATTAAATAATAAATAATTATTAACTTAATTTTAACCTTCTTTAATTTAATGTTAATCAACCAATAATTAACTAAGTAATTAACCTTACATATTATTTAATTAAGGAAATTAAATAATAGTTTACTAATTTTAATCCTCTTTAATTATTATTTAATGTCAATTAAATAATAATTAATTATTTAATTAATTTTAATTATTATTTAAGGTTAAATAATAATCAAATCATTCTTATTTATTATTTTAATTAAATAATAAATTATTACTCTAATAACTTAATTTCCAATAATCGTTATTTAATGTTAATTAAATAATAATTAATTACTTAATTATCCTTATTTATTATTTAATAATATTTAAATAATAAATAATTAATTTTATAAATTTTATCTCTCTTTAAGTATTATTTAATAGGCATTAAATAATAATTGCTAATTTATCATCTTTATTTATTATTAACATTTAAAATAATAAGTAAATAATAAATTTATTTAACTTAACCATGGTTTAGCTAACTAGATTAATATTTAAAATATTTAAATATTAAACTTAATGAAAAATATCCTCCCCAATATTATTTTTGTATTATTATTATTTTTGTTATAATTTTAAATTAATTTTTAAAATTTTAAATTAATTAAAATTAACCCGAATGGCATTTTCGTAATTAAGTTGAAAAATCCGGACTGATGACAATTCTGTAAATAATCATAAAACTGATCGGAGGGCAAAATGGTAATTCTGCCAAGAAAAACACGGAGGGGCAGAATCGTAATTCCGCCGAAAAGTTTCTTACCGCGCATTGCGCGCGTTTTAGTTTGTTACGGGTCAAAACGACGCCGTTTTTGAAAGGTCGAAAATGGCTTCCGCGCGTACGCGCGGAGTGAATTTTCTACGGACGCCAAACGACGTCGTTTGGCTCCGCGTTTCTGGTGAACAGTAGCTGCGCGCATTGCGCGGAAAATCCATTTTTTTTTTATTTTTAGCAGATTGTGAACAGTGCTCCGGCTACCCATTTTAAATAAAAATATACCAACAAGTAAGCTTTAAATCATCAATAAAAATCCAAAAAAATTATCAATCACCTTATATTAATTTATAACATGAAAAAATAATTTTTCATGATTTAATATCATTATTTTTTTATAAAAATTTTTACATCACATAAACTACCATAAATCATAACTTTTTGTATAAAACTCCATTTTGAGTGATTCAAACTTTGTTTTTCTCATGATTTAATGTTCTATAATATTAGAACATCAAATCTAAATATTATCAAAAATTATCGTTAATCATTATATTGAGATTTATTTTCACACCACCAAATACATGTTTTTCATTCAATAAAACTCATAACACATAAGTTAAACCCATGATCAACTATATAAACATACATAGCATGATATTAACCATAGAAATTATTACACTAATATTTATACCATAACTTGAAAGAAAAGCAAGATTAGGGTTTAAAAATAACTACCTTGTTTTGATAGCTATTCTCCTCTTCTTTCCAAAATATGTTGTGAAGGAGGATGTCATGAACTAACTTAGGATTTCTTCTTCTTACTTGATCTCTCAAATATTATGCTCTCACTTAAAGTTTTCTCTCAACTCTCTCTAGCTCTCTTTTGCTTGAAAAATAAAATGAAGTATATCTCACATTTCAAGTATACTTGAAATATTACTAGATACATAAATTATATCTAATAATTTTAGCCCATCATGCACCCATTGGATACTTACACAAGTTAACCACATTAGGTGAAAAGAAGCATGGTGCATGTACTACAAAAAGAAAACAAGCAACCCTTTTATTAATTAAATTAAAAATCAAATAATAATAATAATAATAATAATAATAATACACTCTCTCTCCTCCTTGTATGCTTTGGTCGGCTGATCTCCCTTCTTTTTGTCCCATAATTTGAGTCACTTTTCATTTTTTTAAATAATAATAGTTAAATTAAGTATTTTCCAAGTGGGCCAATCAATGGGCTTTAATTTAAAATACCAATTGGGCTTCTATTAAATTGTTTGGGCTACTAAATTGTCAAATTTTATTATTCCCCACTTGGGCTACTAATTGACCCATGTTGGGCTAATTTAATAATTTACACATTAATTATTCAATCCATGTTAAATAAATAATTAGATTGAATAAATAATTAAATATTTTAACCCATAAGTATTAAATTACTAAATGGACTAATAAATATTATTATTAATATTTCACATTATTTACATTAATTAATAATCATATTAATTAATTTATTATATTTAATTTACTCATTATATTCAATTTAATTGAATATTTAATTAATAGAAAACTTATCAATTATTTTGATATTAAAACTTTAGGGTTTGTTCACTAATTTAATAACATATTAGTGACCCCCTTTAATTAATTTTAGTAATTAATTACATAATTATTTAATCACATAATTAATTAATCACATAAAAAGATTTAAATAATCTCGTAAAAATAACTCGTTGGAAATTAAATTAATAATTTAATTAACAAAGATGTGGAAATTCTAGGACATTACAATTATCATCAATTATGTCACATTATTATTCCTCGCAACAAATTTATCATTTAATGTTTAACAATCTCAAGACTTCATTATTATTTTCCATTTATCATAATCATCTTTCACAAATAAAATAATTGTTATAATTATCTTATTTGTTTATCATCTTTTATTAACCTTTATATTAATTAATCATTGCAAATAAAATAATCTTAATTATTTTATTTGTTTAATCATCTCTCTTTATTAATTAACTTTCATGAATAATTCTACATTATTTGCTACAAATAAAATTATATTTATTATTATTTTATTTATTTAATTAATATTTATTTATCATTTATCTTAACAAATAAAATAATGGGTATTATTTTAATTGTTTAATTATTATTTACTTTTATAATTTTATTTTATTTTTAATTTCTTTTGGGTCGGGTCAACCCTGTTGACTCGTTGACTAAGGTCCGACCCGGATCCAGGTCAAATGGTTTTCCGACTTAGCGCAGGGTGCACCCGAAATGTACTGTGACTGGAGCGGGGTGCACCATTCCATCAAAAACTTTTCTACAGCAAGGGGCAGGGCGCGCCAGTGCACTAAAATTTTCTTTTTCATATTTTTAGCTTCCTTTTTGCTTTTAAGTGTTACAACTTGATCTTTATATATTCACATAAGTTCAATCTTGTCTCATACCATGTTAAATGTATGTTTCATCATTATCTCATGAATATATTATATTCCATATTTTAGGATTTCACATATATTCTTTAAAAAAATCATTACAATTTCATTTTAACATCTTTTCCGCTTGTTTCACTTAGGTTATTTTTAAATCTTGTAGATCTACCATTCATGAGTCATAAATCCCATGGTTCATGTGACGCCCCCAAATCTGGGCCCACACAGCCCATACTTGAGTCGTCAAAAGACTACAACAAAATTATTACAACAAAGCACAACGTACAACAATACAGTGTATAATAATACACAACTAAGTCTTCACTATTATTGCCACACTATTTTACAAAACGTGAAAACTATGATAACTATTCCTCGGACCCTCACTCCATTCCCCGGCTAGACCCTGTTATGTTTTCATCTCCTGTTGAAAAACAATGGAACAAAAGAAAGGGTGAGCTCAAATAGCCAGTAAAGAATATCATGACTAAGATAATGACGAATAAATTATCATTAGTCTTCAACAGTTGAGTTCTTGATAGAATACAATAGACTACAAGGTTTATATCAAAAACTGCAGTTAAATTCTTAAACAACGTTCAGATCAATAATAGCAGCGGAATGAGTAATCTATTAGAAGAATAATGCAGACTATAATGTCCACTCGGTTCTCTTTTTAGGAAAAACATCATCAACTTTTATCATCTGAAATATCATTAGTCAAGATAATACAAATTCACAGTTCCTGATCATAATCATGCAGATCAACAGTTCATCTTTGCACTACGGGCCAAAGACATTCAATATAACACCAACGGTCATGATTATACCAGATTCAGCCTTTGGTCATAATCATACCAAACAACAGTTCATCTTTGCACTACGGGCCAAAGAGAACATTCACCACGTGCCATAAAAGACACCAAACAGATGTATCGCCTTTAACCTATTATATCGCCTTTAACCTATCATCTGTTCAACAAATATATCACATCTGTGCCCCCGGCCACAGATATTCACAACAGCTTGATTTTTGGATGATTAGAATGATATAAATGATGAACAGAAGAAATAGGATAACAATAAGTATCGGAAGTTTACTTTGTACAGATTCAAATAATGTCCAAATTGTCAACATGATATGGAGTGAAATTTAAAAATGATATTCAAGATCCACAGTTCAGAATAACGGTTACAATTCAATAGAAAGGTTCACGTAAATAGGAAGGTTCAGTTGAAATAATGAAGTTCAACTATTATGGAACATATAATATTTTCAGGAATTATAGAAGCAATAGTTCCATAATAAATTTCGATTTAGGAGTATGAAAGAAAATAATATCCCTTACCGTAGCAGGTTTGATTAACAAAAGGTGAAGGAAATTAATACAAAGGGTTATTCACCAACAGGCGGCAATCCGCTCCGTAAGGTTATTCCCACAATTTAATAGAATTTGAGTACAAAGAGTTATTCACCAAACAGGCGGCAATCCGCTCCGTAAGGTTATTCCCACAATTTAATAGAATTTGAGTACAAAGAGTTATTCACCAAACAGGCGGCAATCCGCTCCGTAAGGTTATTCTCAGAGATTAATAATGAATGAATACGAAAGGTTATTCACCAACAGGCGGCAATCCGCTCCGTAAGGTTATTCCCACAATTTAATACATGGAAATAAAAGGCACGTCTTATGAGTAAGGAAGAAACAATATTATTATCGAGAATCAAATAATGATAATCCCTTACCATAGTATGTTTGAATAATGGAAGATGAAAAAGATGGTATCCCTTACCTCAACACGTGACTGGATATTGATTTAAATGAGGTTGATTAACTTGAACAGTACACGTATACTTATAGATCTTCACAAATACTCAAGATGACTTAAGCACACTTAGAGAGAACTTTCACAAGAAGTATTTAGAGAGAGAAAGAAAGAACAAGTAAGGAAGTTTATGAAAAATCCTTAAGTTAAGGCTTCTATTTATAGCCAAAAATCTTATCATTCATTTAATCTAAACCATTCATTTAAAGATCATCTTTTAATCTACACCATCCATTTCAAATATTATATTATCTTTAATCTACACCATTCATTTCATATCACCTAATAATCACCTAACTTTATATTATAAACAAATCAATTTAATTATTCAACAATAATTCACACTTTAATCTACACCATTCATTTCATATCACCTAATAATCACCTAACTTTATATTATAAACAAATCAATTCAATTATTCAACAATAATTCACACTTTAATCTACATCATTCATTTCATATCACCTAATAATCACCTAACTTTATATTATAAACAAATAACTTTATCAATTCAATTATTATGACTAATTGTTATAAATACAGTATAGTTAGCTCTTAGATATCAAGTCAATAAATTAATGAAATACAACTGTTTAAATAACATCATAATAGAGATAACAATAATGTAAAATAAAGCATACGTTACTGTGTAATGACAATTGTTGATTCAATAATGTGAATTACTGTGCATATGTTACTGTGACAATTATTAGGTTCAATAATTTTAAAAACAGTGCAACAACAATTATTGACTCAATGATATAAAATACAGTGTAATGACAATTATTAAATCAATAATGCAAAATACTGTGTAACAACAATTATTGAATTGATAATATAAAATATTATGCAGTGACAATTATCGATGAAATGATGCGTAACAGTTACGGTGTCAATTATCAGACCAATAATATGAGACACTATGCAATACCGTGTGTTACTGTAGAGTACCGTGTGCTACAGAAAATACCATAAACTACCGTATGCTACTATTCTTTTATCACCGGTATTTTAACAGTTCCGTTGACTATTTTTATTTAAAAAGGTTACTTCTGTCATTTTCTATATCCGACAAATATTCCGTTGTGGGGTCCACCAATAATTTATTATTTCGGCGCCGTCGTACGGCACGAATATTCCTCGACCAAACGAATATTCCCCGACAAAGCGAATATTGTCCGACAAAATAAAATTTGCACATAACATCCTTAACTTTCAATTTTGTTAATTTAACCACTTACTGTTTCAAAAAAAATATATATGAAGAAAAATTAAATTTTGTATTTCATAAAATTCGGGGTCTTACAACCTCCCCTCCTTATGAAATTTCGTCCCCGAAATTGACGTACCTGACATATCGAAGAGGTAAGGATACTTAGATTTCATCTCAGATTCTAGCTCCCAGGTCATTTCCTCAGTATCTTGGTTCCTCCATAAAACCTTAACTTGAGGTATAACCTTTGAGCGTAGGATCTGCTCCTTCTTATCCAGGATCTTAACAGGTACCTCCTCGTATGTTAAATCCTCTGCTATAACGTCTGGTTCTAACTCAATGACGTGGTTTGGGTCCTTCACATATTTACGTAACATAGATATGTGAAAAACGTTATGGATGCGAGACATACTTGGTGGTAGGGCTAGTCTGTAGGCTACGGTTCCTATTCGATCGAGGATTTCAAATGGGCCAATAAATCGAGGGTTGAGCTTTCCTCTCTTTCCGAATCTCGTAACCCCTTTCCATGGAGAAACACGTAAGAATACATGATCTCCGACGTTGAAATTTTCGTCTCTCCGATGAAGATCAGCATAACTCTTTTGTCGTTCTTGTGCGGTCTGTATTCGTTGTCGGATCATTTGGATCTTTTCGGTCGTCAAGCGTACCAACTCGGGTCCCAACAATTTTGTTTCTCCTACCTCATTCCAACATATTGGAGAGCGACACTTCCTTCCATACAATGCCTCGAATGGAGCCATGCCTATGCTTGCTTGGTAACTGTTGTTGTAAGAAAATTCCACCAATGGCAAGTATTTATCCCAACTTCCTTTGAAGTCTAATACACAAAGTCTCAAAAGATCTTCGAGGGTCTGGATCGTCCTTTCCGATTGTCCGTCCGTTTGAGGATGGTATGAAGAACTAAAACGTAGTTCAGTGCCCATAGCTTTTTGTAGACTGATCCAAAAGCGTGAAGTGAATCTAGGATCTCGATCAGAAACTATGGAAACTGGCATGCCATGCAATCTCACGATCTCATTTATGTACATACCGTCAAGACGTTCAAGTGAAAAGTTTTCTCGTATAGGCAAGAAATGAGCAGATTTGGTTAATCTATCTACGATCACCCAAATTGCATCTAAGCCTTGAGAAACTTTTGGAAGACCCGTCACGAAGTCCATATTGATGTGTTCCCACTTCCATTCGGGAACTTCAAGTGATTGTAATGGACCTTTAGGAACTTGATGCTCTGCCTTGACACGTTGACAAGTTAGGCACCTTGAGATAAACTCCGCAATCTCTCTTTTCATATTGTTCCACCAAAATGTATGTCGAAGATCTCGATACATCTTGGTACCTCCTGGGTGGATTGCAAACGGCGTGTTGTGTGCCTTCATCATGATTTTATGCTTTAATTCAGGATCGTTAGGAACACAGAGTCGAGAGTTGACTCGAAGTATTCCTTTCTCGTCGATTCTTGCTTCGGGAATGGCACCTTCTTGTACTTTCTTTATCATGTTTATCAGTTCCGGATCGGTAGCTTGAGCAACTTTAATTTTATCGATTAAAGTTGGTTCTACTCGCACGTGAGCAATCTTTGAGTGGGTCCCTGGTGTCTTTAGCTCTATCTCCATCTTTTGCAAGTCGTACAAAATACACTTTTGTGTTGTCAGCAGTGCACTTGTACTTGCATAAGATTTTCTGCTCAAAGCGTCAGCTACAACGTTCGCCTTTCCCGGGTGATACTGGATTGTGTGGTCATAATCCTTTAACAGCTCAAGCCAACGTTGTTGTCGCATGTTGAGTTCCTTCTGGGTGAAGAAATACTTGAGACTTTTATGATCCGTATAGATATCCACTTTTTCTCCGTACAAGTAGTGTCTCCAGATCTTCAACGCGAAAACGACTGCTGCCAACTCTAGATCATGAGTAGGATAATTTTTCTCATAATCTTTGAGTTGTCGAGAGGCGTAGGCTATAACCTTTCCATGTTGCATAAGGACACAGCCTAGACCTTTGCCAGAAGCATCGCTGTAGATAACAAATTCTCCTGATCCTGATGGTATGGTCAGAACAGGAGCTGAAACCAGTCTCTTCTTGAGTTCTTGAAAACTTTTCTCGCATTCCTCGCTCCATATGAATTTTGTGCTTTTCCGAGTAAGCTGCGTTAATGGAGTGGCGATTCGAGAAAATCCTTCTACGAATCTCCGATAATAACCAGCTAGACCCAGAAAACTTCGGACTTCGGTTACTGTTTTGGGTTGTTCCCAATTTAGTACCGTTTCAATCTTCGCAGGATCGACTGATATTCCTTGACTAGAAATCACATGCCCAAGAAACGCGACCTCCTCAAGCCAGAACTCACATTTCTTCAACTTGGCATATAATTTGTTTTCACGGAGCTTTTGTAGTATCAATCTCAGGTCTTGTTCATGATCCTCGCGACTCTTGGAGTATATGAGGATGTCATCAATAAAGACAACCACAAAATGATCCAAATGTTCCTTGAATATCCGGTTCATCATGTCCATGAAAGCTGCAGGAGCATTAGTTAGTCCAAAAGGCATGACTAAGAACTCATAATGCCCATAACGAGTTCTGAAAGCAGTCTTTGGAATGTCCTCAGCTTTAACCTTTAACTGATGATATCCAGAACGGAGATCAATCTTTGAGAAAGGTTGAGCGCCTTGCAATTGATCAAACATGTCATCAATCCGAGGTAACGGGTACCTGTTCTTGATGGTGACATGGTTCAATTCTCGGTAGTCAATGCACAATCTCATACTCCCGTCTTTCTTCTTCACAAAAAGGACAGGAGCACCCCAAGGTGATGCACTCGGACGAATGAAATCGGTATCCAACAATTCCTGTAGTTGGACTTTTAACTCTTGAAGTTCAATGGGAGCCATTCGGTAGGGAGCTTTGGAAATGGGCTTGGTACCGGGTTCAAGATCAATATAAAAATCAATTTCACGGTTTGGGGGTAAGCCAGGAAGTTCTTCAGGAAAAACGTCAGGAAACTCATTAACAATGGGAATATCATTTAAGTTTGACGTATTTTTGTTCAAATCAGTGACATGAGCTAAAAAGACTTGACATCCGTTTTTCAATAAACGAATGACTTTATGGCTAGAAATAACAGTTATAGATTTCAATGGTTTAGTTGCTTGAATTTGCATGACAGGTTGATTAGGAATATGAAAACTAATAATCTTATGAAAACAATCAATTTTAGCATGATGGGTAGTCAACCAATCAATTCCTAAAATCACATCAAATTCATGCATCTCCAAAGAAATAAGGTCAACAGGTAATGTGAGGTTGTTGATTTGAACTAGGCAAGATTTATAGACAGTAGATGTAATGGTCATTTCTCCTAATGGGGTTTCAACTGATAAGTCAAAGTCCAAATTTTCAGGAGTTAAGTTTAAACGCTGAGCACATGCAGGTGAGATAAAAGAATGGGTAGAGCCAGTATCTAACAAAGCGTAGACTTCACGAGAATTTATGAATAGCTTACCGGTTATCACCTCGTTCGAGTTTCGTGCCATTTGGGATGTCACAACAAAAGCTCTCCCTTGAACTACAGATTTTCCCTTATCCGCGCTAGCTTTTGGTATCATCATTGCAGCTGGACTTGATTTTGTGGCAGGACAGAACCGCGCAAGATGACCCTCTTTCCCACAACTGTAGCACTTTTTGGACTGCAGTGTACAGTTTGGGCTGATGTGACCTTCCTGACCACACCTATAGCATCTCACTGGTGGTCGATCTTCTCCCCTTGAAACTGGGGTCGGTGCTGGTGTTGGTACTGGTGCTGGTGCCCTTCCATAATTATTATGGAATCTCTTTCTTTAGAAATTGTTCCCACTAGATTCTTCTCTTCTGTTATTTGGTATGGAATTACCACCGAAGTGTTGGTTACCTCCTCGATGGTTCTCGTTCCTGTGGTTGTTGTCACTCCTTTCTCTATGCTGATCATTAACTCTTGGCTGCAATGTTTCATCTGTTTGCTCCACCCTTTGAGCCCTATCTACAACATCTGACTACAAACTAAATTTATGAGAGCTAAGTTGTTGACGAATTTTGAATCTCAAACCTCTTAGGAACATCCGACTCATTCGTGCTTCGTCATCCACAAGATGGGTGGCAAAGCGAGATAACTCGGCAAACTTGGCTTCATATTGGGAGACTGTCATGTTTCCCTGCTCCAGCTTAATGAATTCCACCTCTTTCATATGGCGGATGCTTTCTGGGAAATACTTCTCGTTAAACAGTTCTTCGAATTCTGTCCAAGACATTTCGAGTGCTGAAGGTTGGATACGTTTTACCGCTTCCCACCAATGGTCCGCCTCACCTCGTAACATAAAAGTGGCAAATGGCACCTTCTGATCATCAGCGCATTGTAAGACATCAAGTATTTTTGTCGTCTGCTTTAGCCATGCCTCCGCTTTGAGTGGGTCAGGCTTCCCGTGGAATTCAGGTGGTCCTAATTCTTTAAATTGCTTAGCAGTGACCATCCTCAAATTGCCAGCGTTTCTACCGTTATTATTGACTGGATTTCCTCTTCCTTGATTCTGTATGAACTGCATGAAATTCCTAAAGAATCCATCGTTCATCATGTTATCAGGAACATTATTTCCTGAGTTGGCAGGAGGATTGTTTGGGGCCTCTTGATTCTCGGCTACATTTGCTTCAGGCATTCCATAGTTAACCTCTTGATTTCCAGATGCCATACTAAACTGTGGTCACAAAATAAATGTTAGTTCAAATAAACTGACTCATCACTTCATGTTCCTACATTCAAATCGACTCATTAGATAATAAAATCTATTTTAGGTAGGACACACTAGTGACTGATTCTATTCGTCTCTCCCCTCCTAGTTCTACCCCAGATCTCCATTAAAGACCATATCCCTAAGCTCTGATGCCAACTGTGACGCCCCCAAATCTGGGCCCACACAGCCCATACTTGAGTCGTCAAAAGACTACAACAAAATTATTACAACAAAGCACAACGTACAACAATACAGTGTATAATAATACACAACTAAGTCTTCACTATTATTGCCACACTATTTTACAAAACGTGAAAACTATGATAACTATTCCTCGGACCCTCACTCCATTCCCCGGCTAGACCCTGTTATGTTTTCATCTCCTGTTGAAAAACAATGGAACAAAAGAAAGGGTGAGCTCAAATAGCCCAGTAAAGAATATCATGACTAAGATAATGACGAATAAATTATCATTAGTCTTCAACAGTTGAGTTCTTGATAGAATACAATAGACTACAAGGTTTATATCAAAAACTGCAGTTAAATTCTTAAACAACGTTCAGATCAATAATAGCAGCGGAATGAGTAATCTATTAGAAGAATAATGCAGACTATAATGTCCACTCGGTTCTCTTTTTAGGAAAAACATCATCAACTTTTATCATCTGAAATATCATTAGTCAAGATAATACAAATTCACAGTTCCTGATCATAATCATGCAGATCAACAGTTCATCTTTGCACTACGGGCCAAAGACATTCAATATAACACCAACGGTCATGATTATACCAGATTCAGCCTTTGGTCATAATCATACCAAACAACAGTTCATCTTTGCACTACGGGCCAAAGAGAACATTCACCACGTGCCATAAAATACACCAAACAGATGTATCGCCTTTAACCTATTATATCGCCTTTAACCTATCATCTGTTCAACAAATATATCACATCTGTGCCCCCTGTGACGCCCCCAAATCTGGGCCCACACAGCCCAAACTTGAGTCGTCAAAATACTACAACGAAATTATTACAACAAAGCACAACGTACAACAATACAGTGTATAATAATACACAACTGAGTCTTCACTATTATTGCCACACTATTTTACAAAACGTGAAGACTATGATAACTATTCCTCGGACCCTCACTCCATTCCCCGGCTAGACCCTGTTATGTTTTCACCTCCTGTTGAAAAACAATGGAACAAAAGAAAGGGTGAGCTCAAATAGCCCAGTAAAGAATATCATGACTAAGATAATGACGAATAAATTATCATTAGTCTTCAACAGTTGAGTTCTTGATAGAATACAATAGACTACAAGGTTTATATCAAAAACTGCAGTTAAATTCTTAAACAACGTTCAGATCAATAATAGCAGCGGAATGAGTAATCTATTAGAAGAATAATGCAGACTATAATGTCCACTCGGTTCTCTTTTTAGGAAAAACATCATCAACTTTTATCATCTGAAATATCATTAGTCAAGATAATACAAATTCACAGTTCCTGATCATAATCATGCACATCAACAGTTCATCTTTGTACTACGGGCCAAAGATATTCAATATAGCACCAACGGTCATGATTATACCAGATTCAGCCTTTGGTCATAATCATACCAAACAACAGTTCATCTTTGCACTACGGGCCAAAGAGAACATTCACCACGTGTCATAAAAGACACTGAACAGATGTATCGCCTTTAACCTATTATATCGCCTTTAACCTATCATCTGTTCAACAAATATATCACATCTGTGCCCCCGGCCACAGATATTCACAACAGCTTGATTTTTGGATGATTAGAATGATATAAATGATGAACAGAAGAAATAGGATAACAATAAGTATCGGAAGTTTACTTTGTACAGATTCAAATAATGTCCAAATTGTCAACATGATGTGGAGTGAAATTCAAGATCCACAGTTCAGAATAACGGTTACAATTCAATAGAAAGGTTCACGTAAATAGGAAGGTTCAATTGAAATAATGAAGTTCAATTATTATGGAACATATAATATTTTCAGGAATTATAGAAGCAATAGTTCCATAATAAATTTCGATTTAGGAGTATGAAAGAAAATAATATCCCTTACCGTAGCAGGTTTGATTAACAAAAGGTGAAGGAAATTAATACAAAGGGTTATTCACCAACAGGCGGCAATCCGCTCCGTAAGGTTATTCCCACAATTTAATAGAATTTGAGTACATAGAGTTATTCACCAAACAGGCGGCAATCCGCTCCGTAAGGTTATTCCCACAATTTAATAGAATTTGAGTACAAAGAGTTATTCACCAAACAGGCGGCAATCCGCTCCGTAAGGTTATTCTCAGAGATTAATAATGAATGAATATGAAAGGTTATTCACCAACAGGCGGCAATCCGCTCCGTAAGGTTATTCCCACAATTTAATACATGGAAATAAATGGCACATCTTATGAGTAAGAAAGAAACAATATTATTTTCGAGAATCAAATAATGATAATCCCTTACCATAGTACGTTTGAATAATGGAAGATGAAAAAGATGGTATCCCTTACCGTAGTAAGTTTTAATAATAGAAGATGAAAGAAGATGACATTCCTTACCTTGATATTGTGAAACAAGTTTATTGCCGAACAAATCCTTCCTTGTTTGTCTATGTAGCAGTAAAGAATCTGACTTTTGAGTCTTCTAGAGTTTTTAAAATCTCTTTATGTTTTTAAAATAATGTTACTCTCGGAAAGATAGACGGTATAGACTCAAGAATCACTCAATTCGGAGTTAATATGAATGAGTTATGAATTTTCAAAACTAAGACTGAAAATAGTGACGAAAATCAGAATAGGTTACGGTTTTTTAGTATTTTAAGGCATGAAGATGATTTCAGATGACTTTTCTTCCTTCTTCAAAGTTGTAGAGGACGAAAAACTGAAGAGACAGGCTTTTAATTCATTAAATTTTGATAAATAATGAATTTACTATGATTTTTCGAAAGAGTTACTGTACATAAGAAAATTCCACTCGGGAATTCAAAGAAGAATGCAAAAGATTTCAAAACTAGGAATGACTTAAGAACACTTAGAGAGAACTTACACAAAAAGTATTTAGAGAGAGAAAGAAAGAACAAGTAAGGAAGTTTATGAAAAATCCTTAAGTTAAGGCTTCTATTTATAGCCAAAAATCTTATCATTCATTTAATCTAAACCATTCATTTAAAGATCATCTTTTAATCTACACCATCCATTTCAAATATTATATTATCTTTAATCTACACCATTCATTTCATATCACCTAATAATCACCTAACTTTATATTATAAACAAATCAATTCAATTATTCAACAATAATTCACACTTTAATCTACACCATTCATTTCATATCACCTAATAATCACCTAACTTTATATTATAAACAAATAACTTTATCAATTCAATTATTATGACTAATTGTTATAAATACAGTATAGTTAGCTCTTAGATATCAAGTCAATAAATTAATGAAATATAACTGTTTAAATAACATCATAATAGAGATAACAATAATGTAAAATAAAGCATACGTTACTGTGTAATGACAATTATTGATTCAATAATGTGAATTACTGTGCATATGTTACTGTGACACTTATTAGGTTCAATAATTTTAAAAACAGTGCAACAACAATTATTGACTCAATGATATAAAATACAGTGTAATGACAATTATTAAATCAATAATGCAAAATACTGTGTAACAACAATTATTGAATTGATAATATAAAATATTATGCAGTGACAATTATCGATGAAATGATGCGTAACAGTTACGGTGTCAATTATCAGACCAATAATATGAGACACTATGCAATACCGTGTGTTACTGTAGAGTACCGAGTGCTACAGAAAATACCAATAACTACCGTATGCTACTATTCTTTTATCACCGGTATTTTAACAGTTCCGTTGACTATTTTTATTAAAAAAGGTTATTTCTGTCGTTTTCTATATCCGACAAATATTCCGTTGTGGGGTCCACCAATAATTTGTTATTTCGGCGCCGTCGTACGGCACGAATATTCCCCGACCAAACGAATATTCCCCGACAAAGCGAATATTGTCCGACAAAATATAATTTACACATAACATCCTTAACTTTTAACTTTATCAATTTAACCATTTACTGTTTCAAAAAAAATATATATGAAGAAAAATTAAATTTTGTATTTCATAAAATTCGGGGTCTTACAGTTCATATATCCATCTAGGGTTTCATAAATTAAAAATCATTTTATCACTTAGGTTTGTTCATAGGTTCATCATATACATATATTTACATACCAAGTTATGATCTAATACAACAATCTCCATCACAACCATCCTTGTTCTTTCGGAACCCACCATGGTTTTCCACAACATAAAATCCTCCCACCAGATACATGATCTAAATATATATGGTTAGATATAGTAACAAAGCTTACAAGTTTGAATGATAGTGTTTATACCTCCTTTGTGTCCTCTTTCTCTTGGCTAAGAAGTTTGTGAGAGTCTCTACTATGATCTTCTTACTTTTTACTCCTTAGTTTCTTTTGAATCCTCAAGAGCTTTCCTTAGTCTTTTGATTTTCTCTCTTCTCTCTTATTTGTTTTTTCTCTCCTCACACACTTAGCAAAAATGACCAACTTTGTAAGATAGTGAAGAAGAGCTCTATTTATAGTGCACAACTAATCTTTCATAGTCCCCTTAATTTTTTCAATACTTGCTAATTAGCTTAATCACTCCCAACAAGTCTCCATGAAACATGAAAAAGTGGTGTAAGGCTCAAGGATAACTACACATGTTCTACTAGGGGGGCTGGATATATATATATATATATATATATATATATATATATATATTTCAATTGGAAGTATTCTATGGTTGGTCAAAAGTTGGACTTTTGACTTAGACTTTATTTAGATTTGGGTTAACCAATCTTGGACTAGGGTTTGTGCTAACTTTTGGATTTCTTTTAAATCGTTCTTAGGCTCTAACTTGGGCCATTTATAATTCTTTACAAGCCTTTTATTAATTAAAAGATTGGGGCAAATAATTCTCACATCATGTACACACACATTGGACTAACCAATTTAATTCCAATAATACTAATTCTCATAACACTTGGACTTAGTTATTCACAATTATGATTTATACTAATTCACTTTCATGAATTAATCAAATACTTAAGTAATCCTAATTACATTTCAATTAAACATCTTAAACTTTCTTCTTGCCACACAAGGCTTAATCATTCCTAGCTTAGTTAATTCACAATATAAGTTTGTTACATAAATCTTGTAATTTAATTATTTATCTTTACTTTTTTTTCTTTAATTAATTCAACTTTATTGAATCAACAAACTTTATATTCTTCATATAAACACATTTCATCACATAAGTGCACATAAAATTTTGAATAATTCCTCATTTTATAAATATAATATTATTTACATTTTTCTCGGTCATTACAGATCCTTATAGAGCATACATCATCTATACTATTGAAAATAGGAAGTAGGGGTGCACACGGTCGGTTTGGTCGGTTTTTTGGGAAAAAAATAACCAAACCATTTAATTCGGTTATAAAAAATTAAAAACTAAAACCGTCCAAATTTTTACATCGTAATCGGTTTATTCGATTTTGGTTAAATCAATCGATTTATTCAATTATTTAGTTCCATAATTGATAATTTGATATTCATTATATTATCAATTTTCCATAATAATTAATAAATCACTATCTCAATAACTACTAATTAGGATAGAACTTCTCTAAATCCGGAAAACAAAAATCACATAACTCACTGACTAGGATCGAAGTTTTACAAATTCGTCACAATAAAGAAATATAATAAATATATAATTATATAAAATAAATATTTATTAGAAAAGTATATAAATTATATTATAATTTTAAATTGTTCGGTCAGTTTCAATTTTTTGAGAAGTCAAACCAAACCAACCGAACTAGTCTCGATTTTTCAGTTTTATAATATTCGCTTTTTTCGGTTTTATGTTTTTCGGTTTGAAATAGTAATGGTTTGGTCCGATCGATTTTTCAATTTTTTTGATTTTGTGTGCACCCCTAATATGAAGGATAGACCAGGATTAGAATTTGAAAATCGACGTCCGCTACTATTAATTAGTATCAGACGTTTAAATTTAACAGATGACCCTAAACCCTATAAACCAAACCTTAAACTTGAGAAAATAAACCCTAAACCCTATAAAACTAAGCTCTAAATCCTAAAAAATAAACCACATCTTATAGTTAGTAGGTCTCCTAATTAGTAAGCTTGCACAATAGACCAGCCTGGTCTAGTAGGTTTTGACTGTTTACCAGACCAGGTTAGGCTTTGACTTTTAGGCCTGCAAGCCAGGTCGGGTCGAGCTTCTCAACGAAAATTTGACTTTTCGAGGCTTGCAGGTTAGTTAGGGCCAGGCCTTAGTTCATGTCATTTTTTGTAATTCTATATAATAAAACCTTTAGAGTGATATATAATTATGTATAAACTTAACAGTGGACCAACATTTTCTGAAGAAACAAACTACGAGGAAAAGTCTCCTAAAAATGCATATAATTTATTTTTAAAAGATATATTATGATATCTTAACTTTTCATTTTATTTTCCTCTCATTTACTTTTTTTAGTTGCAGTTGGAAACAAAAGTAGGTAGGTGAACTAACTTTTTAATATCTTAAACATATAACAGAGTGAGTGGATAACTATTTTAATATTGGTTGAATATAGACAAAAAATTCTAAGACAAAAATAATCCTTACAATGATAATATATTAATGAAGGATCATTTTATAACAGTGGCTTGCAGGCCAGGCCGAGCCGGGCTAGGTTTTCTTCCAAACGGGGCCGGACTTTAGTGTTCAAACAACGACCTTTTTGCAACCTGCAGGTCTAACCTAAACGGGCAAGGCCTTGACCAGGTCGGGCTTTGACTAGGCCGACCCATGGGCTGCGGGTTTTTTTGTGCATGTCTACTAATTAGTACTGAAATTGGATGTATCGGTCATTTGTTGAGTTTTTTGATCTAATATTTAGGGTTTGATTTTTTGATCGATGTTTGCTACTATTAGCAACGGACATTTTAAAATTTTTTAAACGTCAGCTACTAAAAGTAACAATAGCGATCGTCGATTTTTAATTTTTAATCCTAATCGTTTCTTTTTTTTTTCCAATGATATAGATGATGTTTGTCCATTTTTGATCCATAGCAAATACATACTATATGTATGGAGAATGATCCATAACAAATGATTGTTATGGCAACTGTTCCAGCAAATGCATCTTACACCGTTCAAAAAGTGATCCAATGACCATTTTTAAAATTAACTTTTTTTTAGCCGCCACTAAGAATAATGGCCAAGTGAAATTACAAAACCTTCCTCTGTTCATAAAGGGGTTGCCACTAAGAGTGGCGGCCAGTAACTTGGCTTAAATACAAAATTATTCCACTTAGGTTATATGTTGAAACTTAAATTGGTTGACCTTATTTCTTCATCTAATAAAACGTAGCAAAGTAAAAAAAAACTAGTAATGTTGAACCGATCGATCCTAGTTAGTACTAATAACAATAATAACTCAGTAAAGGTTGTTAAAGAATGAAATCCTGCATGTCAAAAAAAATAAAACTCTTTTTTTATAAACTAAATCCTTTTTTTCATTTTAAATTATAAGATATTATATATTTTTAAAAATTAATTTAAAATATTTTTAAATTCATAATTGAAACGGTTCATTTAAAATTATTTTACAATAAATCTTGCAATGAGTAATATATATTTTAAATAAATATTCATAATTGGGACCCAAAGAATGAGATAAGAACTAGATTGTATTGATGACTTCAAATATTTATTTAACAACTCTTACATCGTCTATTTCTATATTTTGGACCCATATTGAGGAACATTAATTATGATAATCCTATTCCTTGTAGCTGAGTGAATTGTATCTGGTCCTTTTGATTTATTAGCTAAGCCAAGTTACTGGCCGCCACTCTTAGTGGCGGTAAAGAGGGTAATTTTATAATTTTTTTCGGCTGTTACTTTTAGTGGCGGCCAGAAAAAGTTTATTTTAAAAATAATTATTGGATCATTTTTCGAACGGTTTAAGATGCGTTTGTTAGAATAGTTGTCATAACAACCATTTGCTATGATATATATATATATATATATATGGATAGTGATTCATAACAAACGTTTGCTATAAATACTATTCTTGTAAACAAATCTCTCACCGTTCATGCGAAGATATAAGGGATAGGAAATGGGTCTGGTCGCATGTCCTAGTAGTGGTCAATGTTACTCTTACCTGTGACCAATTTGACTGAAATGACTAAGTTGCCTTTTAATTGGCCGTATATAGGAGTTATGACTAGGGTAAAAAACATAATTAGCCTATAAAAATGACGTCGTGTATCATTGGTCGCATGTAGGAGTTGTGGCTAGGGTAAAACACAATTAGCCTACTAAAATGACGCCGTTTATCCCTAGCTGGCTAGCCGCATGTAGGAGTTGCGCCCAACCCAAACTTGAAACGATGTCATTTTTTAATTTTTAACATTGTGTTTGCAGATCAACGCCATTGTTTCCATCCAGGCAAACAATGTCCAAAGGGCATCTTCTTGTACATATAAATTGCCCGATGTGTGATGAAATCCATCTTCGAGATATCCTTCTTGCTTACCAAAATTTGATTGTATCCCAAAAATGCATCTAGAAAACTAAGGAGAGCATGCCCTGATGTCGCAATGAGATGATTAATGTGAGACACGCCTTGTTTAGGTCTGTATAGTCTATATAAACCCTCCACTACCCGTTCTATTATCTGACTAAAACCACGCTCGCCAACCATTATGGATATTCAATTTCATAAATAACTTCAACATCCAGAAACTTTGCAATCTCCTCATCAATGATCTTTTAACGTTCTGAAGCGAAGATTCTCCTCTTTTATCGAACTGGTTTTCTATTAGGATTGACTGCCAACCTATGAACTGCCACATCTTCAACTATCCCAAGCATGTCATGGGGTATCCAAGCAAAAATATTAACGTATGCCCTAAACAACTCAATCGACCCTATTCTAATAGTCTCCTCCAACCCATTACCGATCTTGATTAGCTTTGTTGCATTACTCGGGATCAACTCTACATTTTCAGTCACCTTGGTAGAAAATGTTAATGGCTCTGTAACACCCTCGGTAAAGGGTTCCACATCGACTATCATCATCTGTTTCTACTTGTTAACCCTAATTGCTAATGACGTAAGAGTGTTGCGAGAATACCTCCTTGCTATGTCAAGATCTCCCTTAACCTCGCCAACTCCATTAGGCATTAGAAACTTCATCTTAAAGTGAGGGATTGATGTAACAACATGTAATATAAATAAGGTTGTGCGACCTAAAATGGCTTTATATGTTGAATCAATTTAAACTATAAAAAACTTCACCTTAATTTGTATTTGTTGAGGAGTCGTGTTAAAGACTAATAGAAGCTCTACCATCCCGACCATATGCACTAACTCATTCCCAAATCTATATAGAGGGGATTCCTGTCCGACCTCCATCTTTACCCCCTTCAAGATCCATCATTTGGTATGTATGGCTATAAAGCACGTCCACTGAAGACCCGTTATCAATCATAATCCACCGGGCCTATTTGTGCTTTAATAACCAATGCTCCTTCATATGGTTTAACTACATCGGGAGGGTAATCTTCATCTGTAAAAGAGATCACTGTGTTGAGAAAAAGGCCTTTCTGGCTTCTGTACCTAATCTGTCACCACCAGGACATTTGCATTACTCCTTCGTTTTTTCTTAGACTATTGTCTAACTGATCCTCTCGTTATTACATCAATCACCCAATGGGGCCGAACCTCCTATTCAACTTCCCGATCCTTAACCTAAGTTTGGTTTTGTGTTGGTGCCTCCCAACCAACCACGTGCTGGATCAACTCACCACTTTGTACTTTTTTCTAAATCATATCTTTCAAACCACCACAAGATTTAGTTGAGTGCCTAACTATCTGATGATATTGACAATACAAGTTGCTATCTTTCTTTGATTGACGAGTGTTGTAGGTTTTCTATTGATCACCTAAAGAATTTTTACCCGATTTGTGTTTAATAGGGTATAAGCCTTATTCTCCATGTCGGGCGGAAAGGGTGGTTTGTTTACAACAGGTTGCCCTTCATTTGATCCGATCTGATCCTAAACATTCGCCTTATTATCTCCAATTTTATTATCATTGGGTCGGTCATTCCCCTAACTGTTTTGCTGTAAACACGTGGTCTCCTCAATTACAATAAACTTCTCAGCCCTTTCATAGACATCAGACAAGTCTTTCAGGAGTTTGAACATGATATCCTTCATCAGATTCCGAAAATCCCCATGTCCAATCTCGTTGTAAAGAATCCCAGAGCCTGCATTATGCTAAGATCAGTGATTGTGTTATCCTTTGCATGATCGGTTCGGGAATAGCTGCCTCTGGGGTATCCTTCTGTTGTTCCTTAACTTGTTCTAACCTTGTATCGCATTGGTTTTGTCGATTGATAGGGGATCTGGTTTGCCTTCGGTATTGGCTGGGTAAGTCAGGCTGTCTTGTATCTTTATAATGGTACCGATTCTGGGAACCGGGCTGCCTCGTATATTCATGATGGTACTAGTTTTGGGAACCGGGTTGCCTTATAGCGTCATGATGGTACTGGTTCTGGGAACTGGGTTGCCTTATATCGCTCTGATATCGACCTGATTGGTTGGACTGCCTTATGTCATCTTGATGGTACTGGTTCTGGGAACCAGGCTACCTTATGTCATCGTGATGGTACCGATTCTCGGAATCGGGCTGCTTTATATCTTCACATTTTATTCGAAGTCAGCTCTGTGGAGTTACCTCACATTCCCCACCTTCAACTGCGGATGGCAGTTCCCTTTCCTTCTAGAGTTCGGATAAGTGTGTGTCTTATTCCTGTTGTCGACGTTGTAAAGCCTCCAATTCTGCCTCTACTTCTTTAATCTTTTGCATCCTTATACGATCCCACTAGTCAGGTTGGTTTGATCCCCTATCTTGATCCTCATGGATAAGGGTAAGGGACTGTTTGTTTGTTCTCCTATTAAACAAATCATGATCCATGGTAGCTGATGGAGTGAAAAGCCATTGTCGGACTGGTGCTGACTAGGTCATAATGGGTTTGGACTTAGGCTGATTGGGATCAAGCCTATCCTTCATAGAGCCCCAAATATGACGTGTCATCGGTACTACAGAGGATCCCTCCTAATCCTTAGTTGAATCTCCCTTATTCGTCATACTAGTAATTTAGAATCAAATTGGAGATTTGAATCAAATATCAATCAAATGCATTTCTTCTAGTGCCAATGTTAACGCCTGATTTAATGCGCCCACTGAAATCACCAAACAACTTGCACAAGGAACGGTCACGCCAAAAGCTAGATGGATTGACAAAGGCCGTTGGGAGATAACTCCGGTGTGAGAATAAGTATATGCCAAAAGCATAAACAATAAATGGATGTAAAACTGCTAGAATATTAAAAACGTATTGATATTTGATTATTATATGATGTAAAGTGTCGATGGTGTAAAGTGTCGATGGCTTCCAATTATACTTGTATTTATACTTTTCTCTACAGTTCTGCTATCGCGCACCTAAGACCAATCAAGATTGTAGGTCCTGATCAAAATCCCATTGTGATTATGATGTTTGACCGGGTCAATTCATATCACTCTAATACCGAAAATCTAGTCTGATTAGAAATCATAAATTAGTTTAAACTTTGACTCTTTTAATATGTCAAATCATCGAAAGACATTGTAAAAGACTTACCCCTAAATCGGGTCCATTATAGTGTATAAAAAATAGATCAACTCCCATAACAGGCCGTGAATTAATATAGGCCAATACCGAATAAGGGCCCCAGTTAATTGTATCTCAAACAGTTACCCTTTGAGCCGTCAATAGGCAATTTCGTAGGCTTGGTTGAATGCTGATGGGATGATGATGTGCATAATTTGCTTTACGCACATGATAGGGATAATAAATCGACCCAAATAAGTAACAATACTAGTATTGGTCTTGGCGCGCCCGCCAAAAGAGACCTGGCAAACAACATGCTTGCTTGTAGTGGCGGGCGGAGTAGAATTAGCTACCTATAAATGAATAAGTTTACAGATATAATATTAAAACAAAATAGAAAATATTACATTATATCTAAATATTAGAAAATAAGGTTTGACACCAAAATTTATATTAGATCTTATTTTTTAATTATAAAATAAAATATAATATTTTATATTATATTCTAATATTATGTATATAAAGTGGTCCGCTATAAATAAGTATACTCCAACTTTACTTTCTGCACACTACTTTAACACTGAAGTAGAGGGGACGAGAGACAGGAGAGTGAGGAGAGAGATAAAGAGAGGCCGAGTATTCATAGAGCTTCTCCTCCTGGTATGTTCTTACTTTTTAATTACCTCAAAACAATTACATAGCTGCATATATACAAACATTTTCTTGCAATTAGTAGAATGCATGTCCTTGCATATATTTTTGTTTCCATGTTACCTTCTGATGAACAACATTAATTATTCCCGTTCTAACCCTACTTTTTCCATTTCCTGTATTTTGTGCAGAACGTTTGAAGGATGGGTGCAGGTGGTCGTATGTTGGATCCGCCTAGTGGCAAGAAGACCGCAGCTGAAGCACTTCGACGGGCTCCTCATGAGAAGCCTCCATTCACAATTGGAGACTTGAAGAAAGCTATTCCACCTCATTGCTTTCAAAAGTCTCTTGTCACCTCTTTCCGATACCTTATTCAGGATCTCCTCATGGCCTACTCTCTCTACTATGTGGCCACAAACTATATCGTCCTCCTCCCTCGTCCCCTAAACTATTTGGGTTGGGCTGCTTACATCGCTGTTCAAGGCTGTGTCCTAACCGGGGCTTGGGTCGTCGGCCACGAATGTGATCACCATGCATTTAGTGATTATCAATGGATTGATGACCTTGTTGGCCTTGTAGTGCACTCCTCCCTCCTCGTCCCTTATTTCTCTTGGAAAATTAGCCATCGTCGTCACCATGCCAACACCCAATCCCTTGAAAATGATGAGGTATATGTCCCAAGATTCAAGTCCAATATCCGAAACTATTACAAAATCTTCAACAACCCACCTGGCCGAGTCCTTGTTTGGCTTACCACACTCCTTATAGGCTTTCCTTTATACTTGATGTTCAATGTTTCCGGACACAAATATGAAAGGTGGACTTCCCACTACGACCCTCATAGTCCACTTTACTCTGACCGTGAACGTAAAGAAATTATTATTTCTGATGTTGCTATTCTTGCAGTTATCTATGTGCTATACCGTCTTGTATTGGCAAAAGGATTTGAATGGGTTTTCCTGGTTTATGGAGGCCCATTGCTAGTTGTTAACGGATGGTTCGTGTTGATCACCATATTGAATCATACCCACCCATCATTGCCTTACTATGATTCTACCGAGTGGGACTGGTTGAGGGGAGCTTTATGCACCATCGATAGAGATTATGGAATTCTCAACAAGGTGTTCCATAACGTGTGTAATGCTCATGTATGCCACCACATATTTTCGATGATCCCTCATTATCATGGACTCGAAGCTACAGAGGCAATGAAACCAATATTGGGCGAGTATTATCAGTATGATGGAACTCCAATTCTTAAGGCCATGTACAGAGAAATAAAGGAATGCATTTACGTTGAGAAGGATGAAGGTGAGACAAAAGGAGTGTATTGGTACAGAAGTGAGTTTTGAGTTCACTTGGAAAGGAAAAAAATGGTGAATGCGTGTTTGGAAGTTTCGGTGCTCTTTTCTGCATAACTGTCTAGAGCTTCCATTTCTTGGTAATTTTAGGTGCTTTGGTTGAATTGTAGGCCCTGAAAATCTTTTGTTGTTGATCGTTTAATAATCCATCATCTGCTGTTGAAAGTTATGGTTGTGCTTGTGAATATTATTTCAAGTGTACGTGTACTGTTAAGATCTCTAAATAAAATTAATTAGCACAATTTCATTTGCTTAGAAAATGTTTTTATGTGTTGCAACTTAATGTTATTATCGTTCCATTAATTAACCTTTCCATGCTTAACTCGGGTGACAAGAAAGAACTTCACATATGAGTATTCATTTCTGCAACTCAGAGTAAGGGAGGGACACACCTGAGGTGAAAAGAGGTAATCGCATGGGATACATTCGTAATTTCACGAACCACGTATGAGTGTAACTTACGGTATAATTATAAAGGAGTCTTGGGTCATATTTGTTTGTGATAGTGTTCCATGAAATTCAACTATTTATATTTAGTTATACTAATTAAATATATTTAAATTATATTCTTAAATACGTATTAATTAAGATAATCATATAAACTTTTCTTTTATTGAAAAGTTAATGTTGGGTTGCGTATTTTTACTAGAGTTAATGGGTTGTTTACATTGGGATCTGAAATATTAGCACATTATGCCTAGCGCACCAGCTCAATATGTTTGGTCAGTTACACTTCATGCTCTAGATGATAAATAACGTGATTATTATTGAGCAGTTACCACTCATCGTTCAGTACCGGATGTTATGGCGGTTATCGAATATGGTGGGAATGTGCATTACTTCTTTATTGTAGCCGTTGCATATCTGCAATGGTTAGAGGAGAAAGACAACTATAAAAGGGAGAGTTAACAATCAAAATATAATTTAATGTCAAATTTGTTTACTAAGCTCTAAGTACCTTCATTGTTAATACTTTTTGAAATTTTTATTTACTCTCACGCCAGAGCTATCTCCCGAAAGTCCAAGCCGTCAAGTGTTCTTAGTTGTTTCATTATACATGTTTAGTATCATTGACGTTGATCACGCGTTCCGACAAATTTAAGTGTTAACAGTCAAATAAATTATATAATCTTAAAAAAAAAGTGCATGGAATTAAATGGAATATAAAGTATATTTTTTATGTATTTTAATTCAGGAGTAAGAATATAGTCCAAAGATCGTTATTTTGGGATTAATCTAAACATAAAAAAAAGTAGTTAATGATATCAAAATAACATAGATAAATATAAATTAACCACTCCCATTTATCTTGTTGCAAACAAACAAAGCACGAGTTTTATAATGTTACTCTCCTTTTGAATTGAAGCTTTTCTCAAAAATAGAAAGATCATTACGCACAACCCTCCTCTTGCCCATAATTCAGATGCCAACATCAAAAGTTACTCATCTTGAAAGTATTATAGATTTAAATCAAAGAGAAAATAAAATTATAAAAAGAGCACGCACAGAGTGTAATGCACGCGATCACTACTATATATGAAATAATTAAGCTCAAGTAGCTGTGGTGTTGCTCCTCAAGTCATATCACCTTCTTCCTGTCTACCGAAAAATAAACAAATAAACAATCACTTAGTTTGTTTGTTTCTTTCCTTTTTCTATTAATTTTATCAAACTTTAAATACACCCTTAGTCATAGATATTTGCATAACTACCTATAAATGCTCCTTTCACCAGTCAGGAGTAACACCTAAAATCACTAAATTTTCCAACATGAAATAAATTATTCGAAAATGAATCTACAAGTAATGGAGGAATACTTTGCAGATGTTCATAAATTTCAGTAGCGTAATATGGATAATAGTAGGCTGATAAAATTTTGTAGCATGCAACTCATTATATTTTAACTGTCTAAGAATGGTAGAGTTTTTTTGGCTTAAATTTAAATTACTATATTAAATTATTGACTTTTTTCACTTTGATAATTAACTTTTTAATTTTTTTTTAATTAGGTGATCAAACTTTTTTTTTTTCACTTACCTTCAAGTGAACATGTCAGGTCACAAATTAATGACGTGCAAGCTGACTAAGCCAACCAATTCTTATGTGTACTTTAAAAACATTGTTTTAAATATTTTTTTCACATTTATTAAATATCACAAGATAAAATTCGTGAAATTTATGATGTTTTTACCCTTTGATATTTAATAAATAGTGAAATAAATCATTAATTTTTTTTTTAATTACACAAACACTTATTGACCTAGTCAGTATTTCATATCATCAATATACACACTACTTTTTTATTCAAATAAATTTTTTGGTTGTAATAACTTTCATGTATTGTGCTTTTTGTACGTACTGTTAATATACTTTCTGTCCTAATGGATTTGTTCATTATTCTACCTTTATTTTTGTCCAAAAATAACAAACATAATGATATCTCCACGTGAAAGGCACCCATGGCTTCACCGAGTCCAAGGAACAAAAAATGCAAAATTAAAGAATAAAAATTATACTTTCTAGCTCGTTTGGTTTATCCTGAGATTTTTGGAAAAAGAAATTGCAGCAAAATACGTTTTTACATGTTATTTTCATTGTTTATGATTTTCCGGCCAGTTCTTTTTATCCTCCTTATTTTCACACATAATTTACATAACCGTAGTCGTCGTCTTTCAATAGTGTAGTTTAGTGTTGTTCCTTTGATGTGAATTTTGCTATGTGGAAGAAATGTTGAAACTTCTGCTGACTTGATGTCCTCATTTTATAATTTAACTCATTTTGTTTAGGGATATAAAATTTAGTAAAACATACTTAATTGGATATGATTTTTTTCAATGTTTTCATCAAATTAATAAAATTAATGTGCAACCCTTAATGTATAAAAAAAACTCTCCATTCATAACCGAGGGAATATGACTATTCCATAACCCTGTAGGCTGTACGTATTCTGTCACTAGCTGCTGTCTCTATCACTGTCTGTTGGGCTACGTATTTTACTAGTATAAATAGGATATCAATGATGGGCTTGGTCATACTGACCATTATGTTTAGTGCGCGCACAAGAGAACTCTTAAGTCCGATAGGGTTGGGATCGTTTTCCTTATCGATTCAGATACTAACTAGTTACCATATCTAATATATTAATTGGTATGAGAGTTACCTATCTAACATTGATTAATATGACAGATACCTTCTCTAACAAAGATTCTGCTACACAATTCCTATTAGGAATTGGAGTCCTGTTGAGCAATATGAGTATTATAAATACATGATGAATAATAGAGGTACGCAGATCTGATTCTACCTACTAAAATATTTTCTGCCTCTATTGTTGACATATTTTGAGATCTGTATTTACTCTCACATCGGATGTATCCTTCGGTGCCCAAAGCCGTCAAGCAATTCTAGTAGTTCTTTATGTACAGGTCTCATTCCGAACCAGTAGTTAAACGTGCGGACAAAATAATCAAGACGAAAACCTTTTTCTATAATTCCAACAAATAAGATGCTTATTAAAGAAAACTGAGACTTTAATGCAATAATGAGATTTGCTACTTTAATCACAAACTGAAACTATGCTTAATTATTTCTCTATCTATCTCACAAAAAAAAAAAAAAATTGCTATTTTTTTTCTTTTTTTTAATGAAAAGTGTTATCTTTTTACTAATAATTGTAAAATGACGTATTGTCCTTAAATTTGTTAAACTAATACTCTCAATGTTATTTTTAAATACGTGATTTATTATTTTTAAAGATAAATATGAAATGAAAATATATTCTCAATATTTGCAAAAAATATAAATGAGACTAATTTTTTTTATTTACTATAAAACAAAGAGAGTATCATTCCATGTAAATCAACTGTGCTACATGACAGGGCATTGTAGTTTTTAAAACAATCAACGAAATACGGTAAATGTGAGTGGACTGCATTCAGTAGGCGATCCATTGATTTTAGTGGAGTTCCAACTTAGATATCTAAAATTTTCTACTAACAAGTGCGATTATTTTTTTTATTTATAAGAAGAGTGCCATAATAATAAAATGTTGAGGATTGGAAATAAGGTAGGAGGTTTTTTGTACTGTCTAATGTAGCTGATGGTTTCCACTATGACTAAACGTACACCATTATAGGATCTAAGGGATGCATTCTTCCTACTAGTAATACTTTTTCTCTCTCATCTGGCGTTCTTTTGCGAGTTGTTATAATTTATCATGAATTTTCAGATCATAACCCCTTTATTATACGCGTCACGCAGTTAATTTTTCACAGTATATGTCGAGGGCATGAGAGGTGAGGCATGTCTTACTTTTTTTTTGAGTGAAATGTTCTTGATGTTAAAAATATTTTTAAAAATTATAAAATATTTTTTTATACATAACATGAGGGAGAATGTATTTATTTACACAAAATGACGTCGTTTTTGTAAATAAATTCCCTCATTTATATGTAGCGTTCTTCACCTTCTTTTTGCTGTATATATTTAATTATATATATTTTTATTAACAATACCTCAATCTTTGCAAATAATTATATTACTAGTAATTTTGTAAAAGTGTAATGGAATGAATCCTTATAATCTATGATTTTCATCATACTTTAAAACGTTGTGCTAAAATTAAATACTATATCATCATCATTTTATTTACACACACCAAAACAAAACAGAGATTCCATGATGGAATTTAGGGAAGACCTAAATCCATCTGTGGTGACAGAACATATTTGGTAATACAAACCGTCGCTAAAATGTAAGAATTGTTCTTACATCATTATAGCGACGATTTTTCATAAATGTCATGATCAATGTGGAACCTAATTAATTGTAGCAACGAATACTCTGCCTTTTAGTTCCAGTTGGTGAGTGATTTGAAATAACCATTGACCTCCTTCAAATGAAAGAAAAAGCATTTTACAAGGCAAAATTGTTCTGCAAAGTAAATGCGAATTAAAATAACTTTCGTCCATCAATAATTTAAAGTAATAATTATGTTATCAAATCAATAAATATTATTTAAAATTTAAAGTGTAAAAATATTGCTAAATACATATTGACTCAAGTAGTAATATAATTATGTTATTATATTATGGATTCCTTACTTAAAAGTTATTATGTGGTTCTCTATCTGGTCATGCATTATTGACAACTAATTATGGTGGATGTTTTTAGTCATCAGTGTGCATATATTATAATATTAAGAGAATCGCACTCCAACATTGAATATTTCTCCATATTCTTTATATTTACAATAAGAAATTATTAAGAATTAACAACTTCAATCTTATAATTATAATTATTATCTTTTTTTCTGACTACAGAGTATCCGATGACCGATATGACGATTATGACGGAAGATGAAGATATGCATCGTATATATTGAAATCTCCCACATGAAAATGGACTCATTGATCGATAAGGACTCTGCCTTTGTTTGGGAATCCCGAATATTTATTTGGTACCATAGCGAAATGATTTTGGAATGTATAGTGTCAAACACGTGTTTACTTTAATGAGGATCACAAGTTATTCAACTTTATATTTAATCAAAGATAAAAACAGACAAGAAAGAAAAGAAAAGTTGTCCTTTTTTTTTTCTTTCTTTTTTTATCACTTTACATTTAATCAAAGAAAAAAACAGATTACTTTTCTTTATTTTAATTTTTTTTTTGTGGAATGGCAAGCTGGCTCTATGAAGGAAAGAATCTTGGAATTTGCCAAATCATTTGGTTGATTGTGTAGTATTGTTGTAGGCTGCTTACTTCTGCAACAAAAATTTTTATGTATTAAAAAAGATTGTGCAATACTGTATATTTTTATCATTAAAAATAATTATCGCAGTTTTTTTTTTTTTTTTTTTTTGAATTAGTTTGATATATAATTTAAACACATATTCAATCTTTGTCATCGTCAAAATTTGAAATCTCACTTTCTTGGTATACAAAGAATGAAGATAATTATTTGGCCAAGATCTTTTGGTTCAGTAGTTTTACTTTTTTTTTCCAGGTGGATCACCGTTATTGGTTTTGTTTATTTTATGGAATTTTACTTTTAACTTTCTTTGCAAAACGGAATACTCAATATATTATTTCGAATATATCGAGAGTGATTCATGGTTACACTTATATATATATATAATAATTCATAATTACAGTGGTAAAGATAATTATAATTTTATAACATCTTTTTTACTCTTTAAATTTTGATCGAATAACTAGATATTCTTACCATTCACATTTACGTTCCCAAACTAAAACCGCGAACGGAGACCAAGTCTGTTAATGGTAAAATTAATTCCACAAAGGCTTGCGGCAGGGTCAAACATGAGCTTGGTTAATGTTTACCATGGACTAAGGATTTATTTATTTATTATCATTTTTTGTTGTTCCCAATAAAAGGGTTTTTTAAACAATCCAAAAACGACCAAAATATATTAAATTTAAATATTATTTTTAATTCATGAAAGAATTACAATTGAAAAGGAATACAAATATAATTCCTTCAAAACAGTTAATAGATCAATCAGGATGATGGGTTAATCATAGTCGAAAGCTAATATACACCATATTTATTGTTGAAATAAAGATTACAAAAGTATAAACAAAAATTATAGATCTGGCCAATCTTTAATACTAGAAGTCGAGTAACATATGGTCGTTAATCATCTTGCATACAAATTTGTATAGATCTACCATCATATATTGATAAGCATACTGGATACAAGATTTTTAATTTATGTTGATGCTTTTGTTTCAAATTTAATTTTTTATATTCTAGTTAATAACGGGAAAAGCAAGATTTCACAAGAGAAGAGAAAGAAAATCTCTCATAAGGAGAAAAAACTTGGTCAACTCAAGCGAAAACAAACTCTCAATAAAGAGGAGAATACAAAATCATATCAAATAGGGAGAGTCTCTTGAAAAAGGAGAGAGACTCTCCCTAGATCAGTTTTTTTTTTTTTTAAGTCTAGGATTTTTTAGTTATGGAGGGAGAAGAGAGAATGGAAGAAGAAATTCGGTCAAGTTTTATCAAAGTTTAATCTAAAGAAGAACTTTAATTACATGGAAGTATATAGAAATCAAGCAAGCTACTTCATTAGGAAAACGTCTCGAGGCTATTAATCTAAAGTAGAACTTTAATTACATATAAGTATATAGAAATCAAGCAAGCTACTTCATTAGGAAAACGTCTCGAGGCTATTGTGAAATCCCTTCTCAGTTAGGTAATTCAAATTTTGTTACCTTTTCAAACTTAATAAATTTAATGAAATACGCTTTGAAGAATATAAATTTTGGTTTAACTAATTTCATTCCCTTCCTCTTAATTTGACTGAAATATATGCTCTCGTTTTATATATACACACACACACACACATGGATTATGAGGGAAGGATTGAAAGAGTTGTTTCTTTTGGTGGGTCAAGGTTGCTCGCTTTGTGCATTTTAGGGTGGAAAACGAACAAACTATACCCCTTTGGATCAATCCCAAAATTAAAGATAAATATTTAAAACTACAGATATGTAACAAAATTTATTTTTTTTAAAAAATTATTTTTGGTATTTGTTAAAAGAGTAATAGTAATAACGTAATACTCGCTCCATTTTGAAATATAAAATTAAATTTGACTTTAAAGCCAATTTAAAATATGTTTAAATACAAAATTAATATGATACATTTAACTTTTAATAAAAATAGATCTTATAATTAGTAATATCATTTGGATAGTTTATAATTTTATAATTATATTTGATTAAAATTAAATTAATTATGATCATTTGAGATTTAAAAATTAATAATAATTATGTATTTTAGAATGACAGTAGTAATATTTAATTTATTTATAATATAGATAATTTTATGTTAGAAACTTCATGTCATTTTGTATTTTAAATTTAAAATAAGAAAACTGATATTTTCACATGTATTTTTGATATTTTCACACGGTCTTCTTTCACATGAGAATAAAATGAATCTCACATTTATGTGAGAAAGGATCATATGAAAATATCAAAAATTTATTTGAAAATAGTATTTCAGTGTACAACACGCAAATACTTTAGTAAGGATCACAAGTTACTCCACTTTAGACTTTATCAAAGGAAAATCAGATCACAAGTAAAAGAAGAAAAGTTATCTGTTTTTTCCTTTGATTAAATCACTTTACGTTTAATCAAAGAAAAAAAACAGACAACTTCACTGCTTTTACTATATTTTTGGGAGTGGCGAGCTAGCTTTATGTTCTATCAAATACCGAAGGACAGAGTCTTGGAAGCTTGCCAAATTTGACTTATTATTAGTACCTAGGTAGGGATTGTGGTTGCAATTAATTAAGTTGCAAGTATTATTTTGTTTTTCTCTTTAGAAATAATTAGAAAGTTGCTTTTACTTTTTTATGGTCATTAATATGGCAACAAATTCCCTTAGAAAAATGACTAATCTTTGTTTTAGTTTTAAATTATTTCTTTAAATTTATAATTATTAGAACATGTCTTTATGAGGGAAGGACTAGAAAATAAGATTTAGATTTAGTAATGTAAATTACTGTTGTTACTATATTCATATTATTATAACACTCGTTGTTTTTGGTATTACTGAAAATACTAGTAACTGAAAGGAAGATTTTTTACCTTTTCCTTCGCACTTTAATTTAATTTAATTTTTATTTTTATAAAACACAATACAATTATATTATTCCAAAAACGAATTCATATTTGCTGTCCTTTTTTTTTTTTGGCTTCTGATGCTGATCATTTATCGACCTACCCATGCTTAACTGAATGATAATTTGATTCCATATATGTTTTAATATTCGATATCAAAATAACTCCAAATAGGCATGGGACATGGACACATGGTCAAGCACCAGCTTGGTGAATGTTTACCATCGACCAAGGACTTAATTCATTATTTTTATTTTTTATCATTTTCTTTGGAATCGGGACATGATGCTTTCCCAATTAATCAAGGATTTTCTTAGAATGTGTCCTAAGGGCACATTCTAAGCGTTAAAAACAATACATAATACTATTTATTTATGTATTTGCACTGAATTCAATACATAAAAAAATAATATACTAGTGGACCCCATGTATTGAATTTCATGCAAATATATAAACAAATAAAATTTACCCTTAATTTTTATATTTAACATGTGTCATAAGTACACATGCTAAGAGGACCTATTAATCAAAGCTTAATCTAAAGAAGTAGTTCAATTACATGTCAGTACGTCTATAGAAGTTAAGCAACCTACTACGTACTTGATTTGGAAATGTCTGACTTGAGGTCTTGTCAGATCCCTTCTAAGTTAGGTAACTCAAATTTAAAAATTTTACGAAATAAACTTTAAGAATAGGGAATAGATATTTTCGACAAATTTAATATTTTCACATTTGAAGCTCTCTTTTTTTAGCTATAACCAATAGTTTTATCAGTTGTTATAGGTTAAAAAAAAGATCTACATATAAAAATATCAAATTTTACTATAAAAATATTCTTTCCAAATATATATGAAGGAAATTAGTTTCTGAATGTTGCAAGCACGATTAAATGGGGGATACAAAGGTTGATTGTTGTTTGCGCTAATAGAGTCGAAGCCGACAAATTGGGAGAGAGAATGGAAAATTTGAAGAATTACTTCTTTAGAATGGAAAGAATGCAGGATAAAGTGGAATATTGTGCAAGATTGCAGGCTTAGTTCATTTTTTTTAATTGAAAAAGCGAACCTACTCGTTATAGTATTTCAGATATGTATTCATATTTTTTCAAATTTTTTTTTATATAATTAACCTCTGATTCTGATCAGTGATTAATGATTTGGCGAATCTTAATTGATAGATAATTTGATACCATATTATATTTGAGGAGTAGATAACAAAATAGAAAATAACTCCAGATAGATGTGGGGTACGTAGGGTAAAAAACAGGTGAATGCAGATTTGCTAATAGTGCATGCCTTATTAAGCTATTAATATTGTTTCACTAAAAATGTTATTATTTATATAATATATGTAATTTAAAGTATTAAATGTCATTAAAATAATTAAAAAAAAATCGTTAAATGTATGTTAATTTGGTCTAATAGTACCCTTATTTTAATTTGATTGAAGTCGATTGATTAATAATTCAAACTTTGCCAAGTATGCACTCAAACTAAAAGCAAGCAAGCAAGCAAAAACATATAAATGATATAAGTAATAAATAATTCCTTATTTGATTATTTTTAATCCACCATATATATAATTACATGTTCAACATTTGCAGTTATCAATTAGGTTCCTCATACGCTCAAGTTAAGTAACAATATTGTCAAGAGTACGTGGCACGCATGTTAGTGAAGGGTTCTATCAATTCTATATAGCATTAATTTCATATATAATATGAGTCTAAAAATTTACCTATGTTTTAATTAGCAAATCAAATATTATAGTACTGTTAAGTCACTATTTTGTTGCCCCAATGAAGTATGTATGTCAACTTAGTTGAAAAAGGAAATCACACAAAAAAGAAGTACAGGTAATCCATAATCAAATGAAAAGAATTGCTTGTATGGAATTGGAATTGATGAGAACAGGAAGGTTGATATGGCAAAAATGCTGGGCTGGCTGTACCTATATATGGTTCCCAACCTTTTACCTATTTAAGTATAAAACCTACTAACTGGAATAGAGAGACTTTCTAACTGGGAAATTAAGAATTTATCACTGGGGAGTTTGTCTTATAAATAAACTCTGCTAAATGGGATACCGACATGCATGTCTACTTTTAAAGCATGCACCTGAAAAGGTGTTCAAATGAATTGGAGCTAGCTAGGAGGGTATAAGGAGATATTTTTATTTACGGGGAGGAAATGAGGAGAATCGAAAGTTGAATAAAAGAATGATTTTGGGATTGTCAAATTAAAATGTAAAAATAAGGCCCTATAGTGATGGAGGTTTAATATCGAGCAGAATTCTTTCTTTGTGGAAACAAATTAATTCTGTGTGGAAAGTATGGACGGGGAACACAATCTCTGTTGTATGAAAATGATGGAAACAATGCAAGGATGTCAAATTAAGGTATATGGAAGAATATCATGTAGCATTGGATAAACCATTTTAATCATACCTGTTATTTTTATTCCATATTAAAAGTGGTGAAATAAAATTTACTCTAATAAAATAAATATGTTTAATAATTTTATTATCATATTATATTACTCATCTATCAACAATTAAATATATACTTAAAATATTTTAAAATTATTTTATTTTATTTTTTTAATTCAGATGCAACTTTGGCATTATATATATATATACACACACACACACACATATATATATATTATGGAGTCGTGAAAATAGCCCAAAGTAGAGATTCCCTAAATTGTACACAGATTATCAGAATCAAAGAAGGCAGCAGTGGAACAGGTCTGTCAAAAAAATGGAGACAGCTTTTGCAGTAAACTTTCTTGGACAAGAGTTTTACTGGACAGGGAATTAAAAAGAGCAAGAAAAGATTATAATCCCCTCGTAATTAAATTTAAATAATAAAATTATTTTATCTATTACATAAAAATAATCTCATTTATAATATATATATAAATATTAATAATATACTTTTATTTCATATTTATCATTAAATATAATGAGTTATTAGTTTAATAATAATAAATTTTAATAAAATTATGATGATAAATTTAAAGATTCATTGTCATCTTATATAATTATTAATAAAAAGAGAAATTTTTTTGTGAAACAAAATAATTGACAAACGAGACATGTACTTATTATGAAACGTAAGGAATAATAAAATTCAATAAATATAAATTTTAAAAATAAAAATATTTTCTTCGTTTTAATTTATAAAATTATTTTTTATTTTTACAAGTCAATGTTAGATATTTTTAAACTCAAAATTGATGAGATTCATTAAATGTTATAATATTTATCATTTTATTAGCTAAGCTTAAATAAATTTATGTCAATTTTGTGTTTAAAAAATATCTCAAGCAAACTTAAAATTAAAAGTTAATAATAATATTAAATTTTGAAATGAAAGGAGTACATAAAAATCAGTATAAAATCATTTTTAGAAGCTTTATTTTCTGTAGTCATAAAATTATTATTATTTTTAAAAAAAGAGATCATTTTATTGGAAGAAGGCTACAGATGGCAAGTTTTATGTTAAAACAATCATATTAGCACAACTCTTTTTTTTTTTTTTTTTTTTTTTGTGATTCTTTTTTGTAAATCTCTTTATTCCACTAAATTAATTGTACTAAATTATACTTGTGGGATTCGAACCTTGCCCATTTTGGGAGTAAGTAACAAGTAAAAGCACAACACAAAAGGTCCAATAGACAATTAAAATGGTAAAAGAAAACACACGGGAGTTGGCTTCTTAAATAAAAATGATTACGCACGCATAAGATTTGAAAATTGTAATGGCTGTCTCAAATATGATGATAAAATTAGACACAATAATATATATTATTATTTTTTTGATAGCTTGATAAAATAAAGTCCTCGTTAATTTAATAAAGTGATATAAACAATCAAATTCAAGGATTTCAACCAACCAAATGATATAAACAATTAAATATAAAATTTGACTAGCTGTGAATTTACCTGTGAGGTTTTATCCTTTGAATGAAACTCGAGAGAATATGAAAAAGTAAACTACTAGCAAGCTGAGCGATTGGACACGAACTTGAAATTTTCAATTCGTTTTTGAGAAAAAATTACTAGCTAGGACTGCGAGAGAAAGTAAAATAGATAGGAGTATAGGTTGCAGTACCAAAGTAAGTAACAACCAATGGACAATGGGTCTATAAATGGCGGGTGACGGCGGGCTACTAGTTTTGTCTTAGGAGTAGGTTCATTGATATGATGAATCGTTTAAATCAATAGTTTTAGAAAATGGGATAACATAATTAACTAATTAAGTGAGACAACTCTTATTAAATCTTTGAAATTATTATCAATAAATGGCTGTAGGATAATTGTATATCGTTAAGAAAAAATTGATCGATCGGTCATAAATGATATTGTCTGAAATACTATTATTATAAGGTTAAAATTGACAATTATTTACGTCACATGTTTACTGGAGACTGGAATGCTCCTATTTAATTTTTCCATTACTCCACTAATTTGTTTCTACTTGTCCAATAAAGTGTGCTATTCTTTTATTATCCGAAGAAGTGTGCTAATATTGACTTCAGGGTACACGTACGGGCGGTTACTACGTAAATACATTCACAGCACAGCCTATGAACGAACGTCTTAATCCTTCTTCAACCATGAATATCAAGATTTAAAAATTAAGTATAATTCATCTTTAAAGTTGAAATTTAATATCATAAAAATATATCCACTCATGTTTTATCATTTTTAAAAATTTATGAACCAAAAAAATAGTTGCTTAATTAAGCATCAACTTAAGTATTGAATATAGTTTGTTGGTTTTATAAAAGAGCTTCATTTATATATAATGACCGATAACTACTGATTATGATTAGAAAGAAATAGAGCAAGAAGAATCATGTTTATTACTAGTTGAATTGTTTACATAAAAGAGAAGCATTAAAAATAAACTTTCAAATTCCCAGCTCCAACTCCTTGCCAGCCACGGAAATAAGAAGGAAAACAAAGAAAAAGATATGCAAGCTGTCTGTGATTGATGGAATAGTTCTCCGAACAATTAATTGTTATGAATAGTTCTCTATATATATATACAACAATTCGGATTAAATTTTTTTGGGTCATCTTAATCTACCATATATTCACCCAAAAAGATACTATTATTAGTAATTTAATTTTTTATATATAGACAACAACAACAAAAATTAGATGTTTCGATGTGGTACTGAAGTGTTACATTAATAATAGTATTAAATAAAATTATATCCTTAAATTAACATTATAGTTGTATTATAATGCCATCTCACTATTAAATTAAGCACTCAATAAATATAATAGTAATATGAAATAAACATATTTCCTTAAATGTGAATTTTTCTGGGGGCGGAGACATATTGTGATGTGCTAAAATATATTAGCATGTAAATAATTATTAAAAATTAGTATAATATAAAAGGTTCTTTAAGTTAGGAGATGTGAAATAAGAAAATAATTTATAACGATATATACTTGCGCAAATTACATAAACATTAGGGTACTTGGATTAAAAAATATATATATAGTACTTTCTCAGTTCCAAATTAGTAATATAATTTTTTCTTTCATCTTAAAATTAAAAATATATTTTTATTTTTATACTATTAAATGATATGTAATTCTTAACTTGTCATTACTTTTATTTTTAATTAATTCAATATTATCATGTCACTTCTACTAAATAGCTAATTTTAAAAATATGTATATCGATTAATAAATTTTTCTATAAAAGTCATTTTACAAACTCTTTTCGTTTCACAAAAAGATTTATATTTGCAAAAACTTTAAATTTTAAGAATATATTTTCCTTTCATATTTATCTTAAGATATAATGAATATTTAGTAGTGATTACATGCTAGTAAAATTATGAGTTCTACTATATATGATGATAAATTTATGTATTCTATCTTATCACATTTCATATTAGTCGTAATTCTATCTTAACTTCTCATTTAGAGTTTCATATTAGTCGTAATTCTAATGAGATTTATCCACACACACACACATCATTTTTCTAATCATAATGTTAAACTTAAAGAATATTTTTTCATTTTATACTATCATCAATAATAAATTTTTATAAAATAATTTTATTTATTATTCTATCTTATTGCTTAGAGTTTCACATTAGTCGCAATTCAATTTTATCATGAGATTTATCAGCATATATATCATTTTCCAATCATAGTGTTAAACTTAAAAATATTTTATTATTTTATACTATCATCAATAATAAATTTTTATAAAAAAATTTATTTTTCATTAACAAGATTTCTTTTGTGAACTGATGAAATATCTAATTTAAAAATAAAGAGTATATTTTAACGACTTAATTTATTACGGGCAGCCTGCCCCCAGGCCCCAAACGAAGACCCCTCAGTCCCGGGCAAGGGCAGCGCTGCGCAAGGATACGTTAAGTATTGAACCTAGCTTTCAAGATTTGATTAGAGTGGTAGGCTTCCAGGGCAGCATTACTTTCAAATATTTAAAGCATAACATTATTGTCCTGGTAACTTATGCTTTCGCCGGTGGCAGTGGTAAGTCCTCAAAATAATACATAACTGAAAATCATTATCATCCTGCATGGCATGGCAATGAGAAAGTGACAATAATGTTTATGTTTTTTATCTTTTATTTTTTGTCTTAATCATTTCGTCAAAAAAGTAAAACTGGTGTAACTGTACCAACAAGCAAATTTGCTTTTACTGTTTTTCTAGCTTTTGGGTATTCATTGTCGACATAATTTCACCAAGAAATTATAACCTTCTTACAGCCTTACCGTCTCTAGTTTTACACTTTGGTCGAAACTAAAATATAAAATTATGAACATAAATTAGAAACATAGATAAATGTAACTAATTTGCTAAATTAAAATGAAGTAAAATTTTATTTTAGAGGACATCTTGAAAAGATAAATGCACGCTCATTGTGAGGTGGATGCCGTGGATGGAGTATATCAAAACTACTATAATTGTGTATTGTAATAAGAAGTTAAATATATGAAATGAATACAAGTCTAATATATAAAGACATCAAATTCTTTGATTCAAAATTAGTTGGCTATAAGAAGAGTTGACTTAACTCATTATATATTAAACATATTTTTTTTTAAATATTCAATGTCGGACAAGATATATACTTGAAAAGAAGTAACAATGATTCATCAGATTTTTTTTTTAATAATAATTCAGAACCAGATATCTGGCTCCTGAAGGGTTTATATTGATATCTTAGGTTTGAATATTTGTGAGGGTCGGGCTTAGCAAGGACAATGGTAGAGGCGTCATAATATATCAAAACTGTCGCTAGGTGAGACACTCTAATACAAGTAACGCTAAGCAACGCATTATGATATAAGTGACGCTAATGATCGTTACCCACAATGCACGACTGCACGTGCAACTTTCCTTTTTCTTGAATAGGTTTTTATGAATTATAAACAGTTAGGTTTAGGGAATTAGGTAGGAAAAGTTTTATTATAATGAGAAGAATGAATTCTTGATATATAGTTATTGTGGATGATGACTAGATAAGTTTTGCATTATGGAAGGAAAAGTTAGTGGTATTTTCAGCCTTACAAATGAATATATTTTCACAAGGACTGGACAAAAATATTTATGTAAGTGAAAATGCATGGTACTTCAACTTAGGTGGAGAATCATCTCTATTACACTTTAATTTAAAGCAATTTTCCTAAATACAAAATTTGCGTACAAAATTATGCTTAGTGACGACATAATTTTATTGACATTATTTATTTTTTCTTATTTATCATTAAATGCGTATTAAAGAAATTGAGTTAAAAATGTTATTAAATGTGTATCGAAGAAATCGAGTTGTAAGTGTAATAGAATGGACCCGGCTCCGGTAAAATAGTTCATTTTAGAACTCTATGGTCAATATTGGTGGATTCGTTTTTTCAAACTTCTGATGCTGACCACTGACTTTAAAGCTAAAAGAATATTGAATGTTAAATATGATGGGCTTTTCAGTGATATTGATTCCCTTCCAAGAAATAGGAAAATAATTTCCACCTACAAGTTTATCGGAAAAAACTAAGAGAAAGTATGCGTAAGACTTTCGTTGATTAGTTTAGTTTCAAATAAAGCTGTGAAACAGATTAACCTTCTTAGAGTCATGCTCGCGTTTGGCATTCAGAAGAGCTCATTCTATAATGTTTAAAAAAAATGAACAGCTCAGTATAATACTAGTGTCTCTTTCCTAAATTAAGAGTATTATTATTTTTTGTTGATTAATATTTTTGTATATTAAAGTTTGCATATATTGGACTCATACATATATTTTTTTGAAGATGTTATTAATGCCTAGGCATGTAAATAGAGTTAAAAATATTCGATATTCGTTCCGAAAATTTGTATTCGTGTTAAAGTGAATATTATCTATATCCGGATAAAAACGAATATTATCCATATCCGACTAAAGCAGATACGAATACGGATATATGTATATTCGTATTCATTAATATTTGTATCTGTAATATATATATTGTGAGTCCATGAATAAAATTAGGGTTCACATTGAATGAACTAAAATAAAAACTAATGAATAACGAATAAATGGATAACGAACGAATAAAAACTGAAAAAGATGCAACAAATATCCCCTAGGATTCGCCCCCCTAGGGTTTGTTCTCTAATGTTTTCCCCGTAGGGTTCGCCCAGTAGGGTTCGCCCCCCTAAGGATTCGCCCCCTAGGGTTCGCCCCCCTAAGATTTGCTCCGTAAGGTTCGCCCCCTAAGGTTCGCTCCCTTAGGGTGGACCCCCTTGGGGTGGTCTTTTTTCGTCCTATGATGCATTTCTTTGACAATGAAAGTGATTTATTCGATCTTAAAGGTATAATTTAAAAGGTGTTGTCATGAGTCTCAAGGCAGAAGACTCATGAGAACAACTTGTATGGGGAATCGGTTGAGGGATTGGATTGGTGGCTAGAAGAATTAGATGATTTGGGTATTACCCGGGTAATTGGGGGTATTTAAAAAATTTCTTATCATTAAGGGTATTTCTGGAATTTTCTCTTTTGACATGTGTCTGGCACATGACATGACCTTTTAAATACCCCTTCATTTGACAAGTGAAGGGACTTTTGACACTTAGAGAATTCTAGCTATCAAAACGCTCTCTCTCTCTCTCTCTCTCAACAAGAAATAAGTTGGAAGGAATTGGGAACTTGTGAGGGACTCTGAATCGAGTGAACGAAAGTGTTGGCTTGCCTATCTTGAATTCACTCGAAACACTTGTCACAACTCTCGAACACCAGTGGTTACGCCGTGATCCTGGGAGTTATGTCACGTGTTACTTTAGTAGTTGTTCACCGGTTCTTCTCCCCTATCTAATCTTTCGCCGATTCTGTATCTTTTGCGAATTTCTTGTCTCCACCATAACTACAAACCCTAACCCTAGCGAGGTACACAATTTCCGTGCTTACATTATTTTGGCGACTCCGCTGAGGAGGTGAGAATTTATGAATGGTATATCCACGACTCGGAGTGGGAGAACCACAGGAAGAGATTCACCGATTATGAGCAGCACTTCACCGCAAATGGCTGATCAACAACTCATGTGTGCCATGACAGTAAACATGGGAGTACAAAGTGAGGAAGCAATAAGAGAGCAAAATACCATGGAGGCCATGCAGTAGGAGATGATGAAGGATTAGTTGAAAGAAACTCGTGAAGGGCAAGAAGTGATGATGTCCATAATTTTGAAAATGCAAAAACAACAGGAGGAGATGATGACTTTTCGCTAACAGGTTATGCAAATCCCGACTTTTAGAGCTATGTTTCCACAAAGTTCACAAGGAACGTGAGTAGGAGTGGGGAACAACAACGACGACACTCAAAATGCACCTCCAATAACGAAAACCCAGCAAATTCCAACTATCATTCTAGAGCCTCGGAATAGTGGTGACATACCATTACCCCAAACAGAAATAAATCCGCATCGACTTGAAATAATTCCAACCACCATGTCACCATTTTCACAAATACATACTCTGATGGCCATACCTCGAGAAGTTCATACGTCAAGTCAGTATGTAACAAAAAACGACATGATAGATGTGATCAACCAACTTCACAAACAAACAACCAAGCCCGTAAAATTGGGCTTCACTCCTCCTTATTCGGCACATGTTTGTAGACAACCTTATCCGACAGGTTATATTGAACACCTTCCGCAATTCCTGAAATAAAATAGAGAGAAAGGGAATGCAAGAGAACATATAGCCCAATTTGTGGAATCAATGTCCCCATGGTTGGTTCACGATGAAGTCGGTAATCATAATATCCTATTGAGGGAGTTCAACAAAACGCTGATAGATGGCGCCTTTAGTTAGTACTACAATCTGAAAAAGGGGTCGGTTCAGGATTGGGATGATATAAAGTTACAATTTTTTAAGAAATTTTTCTATGTGCAGAAACAGGTGACCATAGTAAAGCTGATGAGAATCACACAGAAATCAAGCAAGGGGTTGTCAGACTATGTCGATAGATTCAGAACTCAAGCACAGAAATGTGTAGAACCAATTGAAGAAAAGAATCTTGTCAGCATATGCAACAATGGTGCTCTAGATGCCTTCAAGCCCCACCTTATTACTAAGGCTTGCGACTCCTTCACAACACTTGTATCATTTACACAGGATTTGGGAGGGATCGAATTATTACCTGAGAGCCACGAGACCATTACGTAGAATAGTAAGAAGATAGTTGTTGTGGCTTTACCAGATTCTCAACTAAAGCCACAAAGGGGATAAGAGGGAATATAATGAAAATAATCTAGAACCGTCAACCATCACCTACAGTGAGGCGACATACTAGACGAGCCATTGTCAAATAAGTTACTTTCTTGTTTCTATTTATGTCTCTTAGTATTATTAAATAAATGCATTATATCTTGAGCAAATAATTTCTTCAAAGTCACACTTTGAACTTCAAAAGTGTCGAGTTAAACTTTGAACTTCAAAAGTGACGAAATAGTTTATATATATATATAAGTTACACTTTTTTCTTCAAAAGTAATCGAGGCACCCTGACTTGACTAAGTCCTCGAACCCAAAAAAAAAAGTTACACTTTTACTTCAAAAGTGATGAGGCGCTTCACCCTAAGCCTTTGACCCGAAAAGTTATACTTTTTCTTCAAAAAGTGATTGAGGCACCCCAACTTTACCAAGTTCTCGAACCCGAAAAAAGTTACACTTTTACTTTAAAAGTGATGAGACGCTTGGCCCTAAGCCCTCGAACCGAAAAGTTAAACTTTTATTCAAAAAAGTGATCGAGGCACCCCAACTTGACCAAGTCCTCGAACCCCAAAAAAGTTACACTTTTACTTCAAAAGTGATGAGGCGCTCGACCCTAAGCCCTCGACCCAAAAAGTCACAATTTTTCTTCAAAAAGTGATCAAGGCACCCCGACTTGGCCAAGTCTTTGAACCTAAAAAAATTACACATTTACTTAAAAAGTGATGAGGTGATTAACCCTAAGCCTTCAATCCGAACATTTATATTTTTTTAAAAGAGTCTAAGACACTTAATCCTAAGGACTCAGCGACTTGAAGTATTACGCACACAACTCACTCAAAGCTTGACTTTCGTACGGGGGGCAAATGTGAGCCTAAACTAGGGTTCACAGTTACCCCTAAAGGATTAAATGAAAGTCAAAAAAGACAGAAACCCAGACAAGCTTGATTGAAAGAAAAAAACTAAATGTTGTCCCCCTAGGATTCACTCACCATAAGTGATCGCGTCTTGATGGAAGGTTCTGACAATATTTTCCTAAAACAAAACTTGATTTGAACCACCAAAATGAAACATGAAGAAATGAAGAAAAAAGCGAAAAATATAAGTTTTTCCTAGGGTTTGGCCCCCTAGGATGGTAAAAATTTTTTTGGCTTCAGGCCCCTTAGGCTTCGTCCCCCTAAGGTTGGCCCCCTAGGGTGTAAACTCATATAAGTTTTGTAGTGCTCGTCGATATGGTCGTTTTGACATATTATCGACCCCAAAACTCCAAATGAGTCAAAAGTTATGATAAAAAATAATATCGACCCTTCAGCCCCCCTAGGGTTCAACCTCATTTTAGTTTTGTAGTGTTCATCGATAAAATATGATGTATGAAGTATGTGTTTATGATGTATGATGAGATGTACTATGTTAGTTAATTAAATTTATTTGAATTAATTAAAGAAGGAAAAAAAATGTAAGAGAAGCTTATGTGATGAAAACACAAAGCTTGAATGTTGACTTTGAATGACAAATAAAAAGATATATAGTGAACAAGTGAATTACTTGTATGATTACTGAGAATGAATAAATAAATGACTTATTAAAGATATCTCAATGCAAGAATAATTGTATGTGTTTGGATAACTATACTATAAACCTAAGTTGATGACAAGAGGAAGTTAATTAAATTTAATCAAGTGGAAGTACTTGAAAAATCAACACTACCGTCGCAGTGGTAAGCTTCACCGCTGCCGCGGTGAAACTCCCTAGAATTTGAAAATCAGAACTACTGCCGCAACGGTGTTTTTCATCGCCGCAGCGGTGGTACAGACTGTTTAAAAATTTATGGTATCAAATTAAGGTACTAGTATGTATGAGCGTTAGGATGTTAATAAAATAAACTCAAGATATATTTAGTGTTAGTGTTTTTCAGATTAACTTAATTAAGTACTCCAATAGACTTATAAATAGTAAATCTAATTGGATTATGTAATTAAACTAATATATTTATTTTATAAGCCCAATGTAGTAGCCTTATATGATTTAATTAGTGAACCATATATAAAATATATGGTGAGTCCAAATTAATTTTAACTATCCAATACTTGTTTTATTTCAAGTGATATAGTTAGCCCAATTGATTTAATTATTGGGAGCCCAAGTGTTGATGACTTAAATAGATAAATGAAGTAGTCCAATGTGAATCTATGAGGGAGTCCAAACAAAATTAATCTAGGAGCCCATATTAAATTTATTTAAATGACCCAAAGGGGAGCCCATATCATAGCCAAAAGGTTGGTCAATATATATATATATATATATATGGAGGTATAGATGTATATATAATTATATAAGATAAAAATAAAATCAAAAATGGAGAAAAAAGGCCAAATGGCCAGTTGGGGTGGGGCCCCCAAGGGGTGTAGTAATAGCTTTGTGGTTAAGTGAAAATTACTTCATTGGTTGCTTGTTTTAAGTTTTGATGTATGTCATTCATATTAGTCATTCAAGATGGTCAATCAAACTAGTCATTCATGAGAATAGTAAGCATGAATTATGGAGTTAATTGACCAACATTAGATGATTAAGGGAGTTAAGTGAGCTTACCTAAGTTCTATATATAGAGAATAGAGAAAGAGCTAGCAAAGGTTGGTCATTTGCTAACTAGTTCAAGTTAGTTCAAGTGTTCTAGTGAGAGAAGCTTTAGAGAAAAATAAGAACTATCCTTGTGAGTTTAAGAGATAATTTGCTAAAGGTGTTAGTCATTCTCAGGTAGTTCAAGAAGATCAAGTAATAGTTCTAACCATTTCTAAGAAGAAGGTCTCCATTAAAAGTTTAAAAGTTTATTTGAGCATTAGTTTTTTTTATTTAGTTTTATATGTGGAAAAGAAAAACCTATGTGGTGTTAGAACTTGAATATTTATAAAGGTTGATGATTAAATATGCTAGATTTGTATTCTAACATGTTTTGTATGGAAGATGACGGGAGGAATGGTTGTATAAGCATGCTTAGTTTTAAAAATCCTAGTTAAATGTCTAGGTTGATGATTTATGATTTAAGACGTATAAGTTATTTTTATGATCTATGAGTCTTGAATGATAGATCTACGAGTTATGAAGTTAACCCAATTTGAACGATTGAAAAATATGAAGAAATGAACAAGTTATGATCATTTTACTAAATGAGGTCGATTTGGAAACCCTAGATGGTTCGATCTTAAATTTCGTGTCAAAATATTTTCAAATATATGATTGAACCATGAAATATTGTAAAACAAGAAGTTAGGAAGATAACAACACTGAGTTGGTGTCATTTGAATGTGTAAATTTTATTTTATTCAAGTTGAACTAATAAAACCAATGATTTATTATGTTAGTTTTCATCTGGTCCTTGTGAGTAGTTTTGAGTTTAGTTTCGTTTGGAATTTGGATTTGTGATTTAAAGAGAAATTGTAGAGGGGGAAATTCTGATGAGAATGAACTTAAGAATCACCCAAAATTATTTTGAAATGAATAAGTTATGGTATTTTTAGTGAAGGAGGGTCGGACAATCCTCCAATTATGATTTTTGAAATTTTGTACCACTGCCGCATTAGTCAAACACACTGCGAGAAACATGTTTTTGCTATCTAGGTCGGGTCGGTCCGGGTCGAGTTTTCTTTAGAAAATTAAGTTAAAATAAGTGTAAAATGAAGGTGTTTATATAATAAACCAATATATTTAGAGTTTATGAGTAACCAATTGGTAGTTAAATGTTTAAAATAAATATTAAGCTTAACACAATTAAAAAGTTAATTATTAGTATGGTTTGAAGATTATTAAAATATTGTTAAAGAATTAATAATATTAGTAGGTAACTAAAGGGTTATTAAATGATTAATAACATTAGTAAAGGATTAAAAGGTTATTAAATGAGTAATCACATTAGTACATGAGAAAAATATTAATAAATAATTAATAACATTAGTCAATGATTAAAATAGTATTAAATGGTTAATAATATTAATAAGTGATTAAAATATTATTAAATAGTTAATAATATTAATAAGTAATTAAAATAGTATTAAATGGTTAATAATATTAATAAGTGAATAGAATATTATTAAATGGTTAATAATATTAATAAGTGAATAAAATATTATTAAATAATTAATAATATTAACAAATGATTAAAATATTATTAAATGATTAATAATATTATTAAGAGGGTAAAATATTATTAAATTGTTAATAATTTTTCTAAATGATTAAGATATTATGTGATTGGAAAGAGTATAAGACATTATTTAATTATTAATAATGTTTATAAGTGTTTGAAATGATTAAGGGATTAAGAGGATTACTAATATTGATGATTAAATAAAATATTATTAAAATAATATTCATAAATGGTTAAAATATTATTAAATAATTAATAATATTTATTTGTGGGTATTATATTATCAAAGGTGATAATAGTATAATGTGACTAAGTGATAGTTATGTGTTTAAAATATTATCAAATATTGATAATATTATTAAGTGCTTTAACGTTATGATTAAGTGTCAGATGATTTAAGACATATATGATAAGATTATTAATGTAAAATAAACCTGTATGTGATATGCTAATTGTAAGATCAATGTTGTTGAATGTTAGGTCATCCAAAGAAAGTTATTTTAAGTTGAATAGCAGTAGACAGCAGAACAGGCAAGTTCTCTGAACCTTAACTTGTATTTATTTGGCAGGTTATTCTGAAACTCAAACTTGTTTCATATACTTATTTTTATTATGATAAGTATCTAGAAGTTGAAATTGTTTCGAAATGCATGATAAAATAATTATTAAGAATTATTTCACATTTACGCTATTATTGATAATCGCACTTATGTGCATTTGCATGACTGATCACATTATGAATTATTTAAAGAGAAATATCTATGCTATTTTCAGTTATATATTGCATGAGTTATTATGACTGTTCTTATTATGAACTGTTTAAAGAGAAAGATCTATGCCAATTGTTCGGCTAGACCATGTATGTGTTAAATTCATAAATCGGAATATTATTGAAGTTACTCCAAACCATATTATTGTGGTGCGGAATCTGATGGAAAAAGATGAAATGAACAAATCATTATGAGAGGATAAAATTACGGTCGGATGGAATAATCCCGATCAAAACGAAATTGGATGGTTATTGTTCGCCTTTTTCCGTTCAGAAAAATACTTCACGCAAGTGCACGTGGTTTAAGTGTAGTATAAGGCTAGCAAGGTAGCGTTCCCACGAGGAATTGTAAATTAAGCATTGAATCACTAGTTAATAATTGAAATAACATCGATTGAATTTTGTGGTTTGAAAATATTGTCAAGTAATGTAGCTAATTTCAACAATTAAATTACTCAAAACTAAAATATCTGAATTTAAAACCGTTTAGGGTTTACAACTCAATCACTTGTTATCAACTGAACCAATTTATCTCTATGAAGTTAATATACATGCACAAGATTGCTAATTGAGAACTCTTTAATAACTGAATAATATCTCTCGATTATTATTCAGCAAATCTTCTCCAATTCTACCGATTATGGAATGAATTGAAGAAGAACGTTACTTTAAAACAACAACCTATATTTCTATGATTGCTGATTTAAAAAGATGGTAAGCTTCAGTTCTTTACCAATTACATGCGGCAACTGAGTATATTTCTATCTCAATCACAACTTACATTAACAATAAGTTCACATGCTACCATGCAAGGGTCTGATTTCATACATCATCTCTCAATTCTATATGAAATACTAGATTAAATTACTGGCCAAGTAATTAAAAATAACAATCACTCATGGTAGTCAAACCCACATGTATATAACAAGCACAGATAATAACTTGCTTCAGATTATACAGATAATTGTATTGCAAACCCTAAACAATAAAATTTAGCTCATATTCAATCTAAGATAACAAACACAAGAGTGAATTCTAGCCATAAATAATAATTGAAGTACAAGAGTTCAGAGATAAACTAAATATGTAATCTTGCCCTTCTCTGCACCAAGACCAGAATTTCTTCCGTAAACTGCAGATTTCTTTTCCTTCGCTCAATTCGCTCTATGTATTTCTCTCTTGCTCTCAGCGTATCCTCCCGTCTGATTATCTTTTTTTTTCTTCCTTCATCTGACTTTCCTTTCGTTCCTTTCAAAACTCCGGCTGCTTCGCATGTTAACCGCCCAAAAACTGACTTAGCAACTGCTCAGCATCGTGGGAGAAATCAGTCGATTGAACGTGACGCAGCTGCTTCAATCATCACGCAGCTGCGTTGAAATCGCCTCACGCAGCTGCTTCACTCTTAACGCAGCTGCGTTGAAATCGCCCGACGCAGCTGCTTCAAAAGTCATGCAGTTGCGTTGAAGTTACGCAGCTGCTTCAGTATATCACGCAGCTGCGTCTAAACATTCTGGAAAAAATGGCTTCTGTGACGCAGCTGCTTCAATTTGTGACGCAGCTGCTTCAATTTGTGACGCAGCTGTGTGAACCTGGCTTCGAAATTACTGAAATGCCCTTGCAAGCTATTTTCCATGCAAACCTAAAATAAATGCACAAAAATGCATAAAATTGAAATAAAAACGCTTAAGGACTACAATATATAAGTTAAGAAACACTTATTTTTAATGTACAAAACCGACTCAACAGTTATAATGTGCACAATATAAACGTACGATAGGTTGATCACCTAAAGTACCCATATTCAGATATTGCACCTGAATTGGTTGTTAATTCAAAACAAAATGACAGTTTTATGTCTATAGGGTATTGTAAATACTCAAAACGTATGTTCATGGTCTTGTGACATTTCAGCATGAAGAAGTAGTAAGTCAAATCCATTGAAAGTTATTATTCAAAGTTGTATGTCTTCACAATTATTGTTTATTGTTGAAGTTCTAAGAGTTAATTCTTTTTCATTCATGATATATCTTTTATTGTGTATTTAAATTTGCTGAGCAAAGTAGTTGCTCACTCTTTTTATACCATGAACTATTTTTCAGTTAAGCCAAATGATCTAAGTAGTACAAAGGCAAAGGAAAAGTGAACGAGTAGAAGTAATTAGTTTTTATTTTCATGTTGTAAACCTTTTGTATTATAAGGTAACGATAATGTATTAAGGTTAGTGGAACCTGGGATTAATGGTACGTTTTGTAATGAATTTATGTTTATTTTCCGCGAGTTATAGAAGATTTAGTTTATGGATATTTGTTAAGTGATGAATAGTGAGCATCGAACCCGAGGTTTCGATGGACCTAGATTTGGGGCGTCACAGTAATTGGGGGTATTTTAAGAATTTTTCTATCATTAAGGGTATTTTGGAAATTTTTCCTTCTGACATGTGCCTAGCACATGACATGACCCTATAAATACCCCTTCACTTGACAAGTGAAGGGACTTTTGACACTTGGAGAATTCTAGCTATCAAAACGCTCTCTCTCTCTCAATAAGAAATAAGTTGTAAGGAATTGAGAACTTGTGATCGACTATGAATCGAGTGAACGAAAATGTTGGCTTGCCTATCTTGAATTCACTCGAAACACTTATCACGGCTCTCGGACACCAGCGGTTATGCCGTGATCCTGAGAGTTCTGTCACGTGTTACTTTGGTAGTTGTTCACTGGTTCTTCTCCCCTTTCCAATATTTCAACCGATTATGTATCTTTTGCGGATTTCTCGCCTCCACCATAACTACAAACCTTAACCCTAGCAAGGTTCATAATTTTCGTGCCTACATCCCTAGGGTTCGTCCCCTATTGTTTTCCCCGTAGGGTTTGCCCCCCCAAGGATTCTCCCCCTAGGGTTCGCCCCCTAGGGTTCGCGCCCCGTAGGGTTTGCCCCTAGGGTGGACCCCTTTGGGGTGGTTTTTTCCCGTCCCGTGATGCATTTCTTTGATAATGTAATTGATTTATTCGATCTTAAAAGTATAATTTAAGAGGTGTTATCATGAGTCCCGATGTAGAAGGCTCATGAGAATAACTAGCTTGTATGGGGAATCGGTTGAGAGATTGAATTGGTGGCTAAAAGAATTGGATGATTTGAGCATTACTCGGGTAACCAGGGGTATTTTAGGAATTTTCCTGTCATTAAGGGTATTTTTGGAATTTCCCTTTCTGACATGTGTCTGGCACATGACACGACCCTATAAATACCCCTTCACTTAACAAGTAAAGGGACTTTTGACACTTGGAGAATTCTAGCTATCAAAACGCTTCTTCTCTCTCTCAAAACAAGAAATAAGTTGTAAGGAATTGGAAACTTGTGAGCGACTCTGAATCGAGTGAACGAAAGTGTTGGCTTCCCTATCTTGAATTCACTCAAAACACTTATCACGACTCTCGGACACCAATGGTTACGATATGATCCTGAGAGTTTTGTTACGTGTTACTTTGGTAATTTCTCACCGGTTCTTCTCCCCTCTCCAATCTTTCAACCGATTCTGTATCTTTTGCGGATTTCTCGCATCCACCATAACTACTTACCTTAACCCTAGCAAGGTACACAATTTGCGTGCCGACATATATATAGGTAACGCATCCATAGCAAACGGTTGTTGTCAACATACTGCCGTTAGAGGTTCTACCTGCAGCCTAAATTTTTTTTTAACGCTTGCCGTTAGAGCCTTTAACGGCAAGCTTTAAATTTTTTCTTTTTGGCCTACTACTAGAGCCTCTAGTGGCAGGGACTTCCACATCCATTTTGTCCCCTGTATTGGTTACTACAACAATATTCATATCAACCGTTTATTGTATATGCGACCCCATATATATATATATATATATATATAATTCTCTTATCTAATATTAGTATATAATATAATAAAGTACATACATCAATTGATTATACATATTTTATGACTATTTATGATGTTGGATATAAAAAAATTACAAACGAATATTATATCTATTTTTATTATTTTAATTGGTTGATTGTAGATCATTTTTAATTTTTATTTGATTAGGTAAATACTTTTTTAGTAAATTTAATTTAACATTGTGCAAGAATTAAAAATAATAATATTGAAAGTCTTAAAAATTTATTTTGAATGAATGCTAATACAGATACAGATATACGGATATTTGATGTATTTATCCATATTCTATTGTACAAAACAGATACATATAATATTTGTATATATTAAAATATTATCCGTCGGATACAAATACGGATATTTCATGTTGCATATCTGTCAAATATAAATACAAATACAGATATCAAATTTTATTTTAGGATATAGATACAGACTTGTATTTGTATTCGAAAATATCCTTTACAATCCTAATAATGCCCGAACAATATTTGTGTATATCAAATATGTATTCAGTAACACTTTTATGTTTGTTGCGATGCTTATTGTTCTCCAATGACAATTGTTGCTATGACATTATCAACTACCTTTTTAATAATAAACTCTAAAAACTAAACATATTATTTTTAGAAAAAATTATAACTAGGTGCATTCTACACAACCCGTAACGCTCAATAAATAAGCCAACAGAAAGATTAGTAATTTTTTTTACTGAAGGACGAGGGAAAATTCAGCAGTTGTAACAAAATAGCTTTGAATAGCTGAGTTTTCAGCTTGTGTCATTTACAGCTTTAGTTTGGGACAGGATTCTATGCAGATATTAGACTAATGTAGGAAATAAAATAAGAAAATAGGTAAAATGCAAATATTGAAGCTCATACATACAACTTCTGCCTAAAGGTTAATACTAATCAAGCCCAAAGATGAAAGTCGAAATCCGGATGGAAACAAACATAAGTTGGGATTTGCTTAGAATCTGTTGTATCGATTTGAGTTCAACAGAAGCAAACAACTGACGACGTGCTTTGTTTTAAGAGATATACAGGCATATATGATCTCTACAAATCTGGCGGATTCATAAACTTTAATTACATGTCGGTGGTGAGTTGTGAATGTTGACGACTAGTCTATATAGTAACAAAGTTTGATGATGCACATGGATCGAAAATTTAAAATTAGTTAAATTCATTTCCAATAGTAACTGGTAAGTAAGCTCTCTCAGATATTTCATACATAAACCTTGATTTTGCCAAATTTAATTAAGAAGATTGCATTGCTAATTAAGGATCCATAAAATAAATGGTTGATTGCGTTGCCATTTCCAATATTATTATTGGTAAGTATGCTCAGATATGTTTATTAATGCCCACCTTGATTTTGCCAACTTTAAGAATATTGCTTTATGTATTAAATAAAAATCCATGCAGTTTACCAGTGATTCCAATTCTAGTTATCTAGTTGTATAAGGAAGCAGTTTTGGCACTATTAACAAGGGGAACTGTTATTTCTACAGATTTTTTTATTATTTTTGTAAGTAGATTCTATTTTTTTTTTACCTATAGTGACGGTTTTAAAATTGTCGCTATATACCTATGACTACACTTTACATGTTAAAACCATTGCTATAGACCTATTATGACACTTTACATAATAAAAAGTGTCGCCATAGGTCTATAGCGACGGTTTTAAAACCGTCACTATAGATAAATCCTACAAAAATAACAAAAAAGCCTGCGAAAATATCAATTTCCTTAATAAGTAGTTCAATCACTCTTCTTTTTCTTTTGGTAGAACGGTTAAGGTTGTTATTCAAACGGTTAATCGAACCAACGGTTTGGGCTTGATTCGAAAAATTAAGAGCGAGATTCGAATTCGTTAGTAATATAATCAAAATTTGAATACCAAAAATAATTCGAATAAAAATATGAGTAAAATCTGAGCAACGCTACACTCGACTCATTTAGAATTCAAACTACTCGAATTCACAATCATGATTTGATACATTCTCTTATAATATATACACAATTAAATAAAATTAGAATAATTAGTTATTATTTTTTTTATTCTATTCGTAATTTTAATTTTAATTTTATATTTATAAAGTGTAATTGAAATTATATTTTCTCATTTCTAAGTAAAACAAAAGTTTAATTAGTAATTATATGTATTATAAAACTAGTTACTATGTGAGACTCGAATTTGAGCTTGAATTCGAAGCTTACGAGTAGTTTGAATATAATTCGATTCGAATCAGACTGAATCTGATCGAGTAATGAAAATTCGAGTAATGAGAAAGAGTTTTGTGATTTTATGTAAAACTGTAAAAAAACCTAGGGTATTATATATCGTAATAGTGTGCAATTATACGAAGCATTTGGTGGTATTGGTTTATCAAACTACTATATTAATTTATTTATTTATTTATTCTGAGGAGGTACTGTTTCTCCTAGGGATGCTGAGGCTATGCAAAGGGATGTCACTGATGATGAGGTTTTGAGCACTCTCAAATCTATGAAAAGGAATAGAAGCCCTGGACCTGATGGATTTAAAGTTGATTTTTTTCTGGCCTTTTGGGGCATGGTGGGTAAGGACTTTACACTTTCTATTAAATCCTTTTTCCAGCAAAGATGTCTTATTCGAGGAATCAACTCCACTGCTATTGTCCTTGTCCCTAAAATATCTGCCCCCTCTAGCATGGCTGACTTTAGACATATCCCTTGTTATAATACATCTTATAAATGTATTACAAAGATTCTTGCCTCCCGTTTGAAATCTGTGCTCCCTAAAGTTATATCCCCTTCCCAATCTGCTTTCGTCCCGAGTAAGAAAATTGGTGACAATATTCTGCTTACTCAAGAGTTGTTTAGGAACTATCATAAATCCTCTGGTCCTGCCAGGTATGTTCTTAAGGTTGACCTAAGGAAGGCCTTCGATTCTGTATCTTGGGATTTTCTGCTTAAGGTTATGGTGATGTTCAAATTTCCTCCCAAGTTTATGTTCTGAGTTAAACAATGCATTACTACTCCTAAATTTTCTATGAAGGTTAATGGAAAGCTTTGCGGCTATTTTAGGGGGGCCAAGGGTTTAAGGCAGGGGGATCCCCTATCTCCTTATTTATTTGTTGTTGTTATGGAGATCTTTTCAGTGATCCTTGATAAAAATATCGTCAGTTCCAACTTTAAATTCCACTAGGTCACTAAGAAACTCAAGATTTCTCGTCTATGCTTTGTCGATGATGTGCTACTTTTCTGTAATGGGGACCTTGATTTGGTCACTGTCCTGAATCGCAACCTTGATGCTTTTTTTGCTCTATTTGGTCTGTATGTCAATCAAGCCAAGAGCACTTGTTTCCTATCTAATACTCCCCTAGACATTGCTAACTCTATTATGAACCTGTTGAGCTTTCAGTTGGGGACCTTTCCATCTAAATTATTGGGGTGCCTCTCATTACTACTAAATTAAGCCTTGCGAACTGTCAGTCCCTTTTGGAAAAGATCTTGGGTAGAATTAATTCTTGGACCAGTTGTTTCCTGTCCTATGCTGGTAGACTATAACTCATCAAATCTATGATATTTGCGATTCAAAATTACCGGTCTTCTCATTTTATACCTCCGATTGCTGTCATCAAAAGCTTAAATAGTATATTATGTCGATTCCTTTGGAAAGGTCCAGCCTTGTAAAAGGGTGGAGCAAAAGTGGCTTGGAGTAGGATCACTTTGCCCTATTCTGAAGGAGGGTTGGTTGTTAAACATCTCAAAGAATGGAACAAGGCTCTCATGTTATTACATATTTGGAATTTGGTGAACCATCACTCCATTTCTTTATGGGCCAGATGGATTAAGAATGTCAAGCTGAAAAATAAATACTTTTGGTGCATGGATATCCCGCTTGATTGCTCCTGGGCAATTAGGAAGATTCTGCAGCTTAGACCTTCTGCCCTGCAACATATTTCTTATCAGATTGGTAACGGGGAACTCATCAGACTTTGGTTCGACCCCTGGCTATCTCTGTCCCTCCTGGCTTCTAACCTCATTCGGAGTTTGGGGTTGGGTCCTCATGCAAAGGTTAATAGTATTATTGTTCAATCCTCTTGATATCTTCCTAGCTCGAATTGCGCTATTGTTGTTGATTTGTGTAATAACTTTGATTACACTAGAAGTTGCAATTCAGAAAAGTCGAATTTTGTGTCTTAGGATAATATCTCTGCTCAATTTGTTAATGCTAGAATTATATGGCAATCCATCAGAAGTAACCCCTAAAGTGTTGAGTGGTCCAATCTAGCGTAAGTTGTTAACCCCTAGATTATCGTTTCATTTATGGCTTTCTTTTCATAAGGGACTGAGAACTAAAGACACTTTGATCAAATTTGGTATTGATGCAAATCCTTGGTGTAGACTATGTAATTCCTCGGTGGAAACGTTTAATCACCTGTTATTCGAATATTCCTACTCTTTTCAGTTACTGTTAGCTGTTCTTAGGAGGTGTAGTTGGAGAGGGTTCTCCTACAGTTGAGAAACTTTAACCAACTTTATCCTATCTAGAACTAGCCACACTTTGCACCACAATGTTTTACATTTGGGTTTTGCTGCTGTTACTCATGCCATTTGGAAGGAACGTAATACTAGGAATCATAATGAAAGGTTTACTCCTGTTAAAATTATGATCAATAATACTTTGAATATTGTTAAATGTAACCTCCATACTAATAGGAAATTCCAAAAACAAAGTACTAGAACTGATTATTGTATGTTAGATCTTAACTTAGAGTAGTCATGGCATCATTGGACTTGTCTTCTAATGTCTATACTAATCCTTTTTCTAATGTCTATATTAATCTTTTTTGAGGTTTTCAAATCCTTATATGTTCTTGCTTTTTATATAAATCTTAATTTAGCAACAAAAAATAAAATAAAATAAAATAAAATTAGTACCCTGTATATACTAAAGGTGGGGACTAATATACTCTCGAGTGCTACATTACAATGGAGTGTTGGTGTTAAAAAAAAGTCACATGAAGCACTAGACAAATTTAATAAGCTGTAATGAATCAAAGAACTTCCACCTCTAAAACATTACGTATATATAAAAATATTTTTTTAAGAAAAAAAAGACAAAAAAAGATAACGGTGGACCTCTTTGTTGCTGCTGCCATGTTGTATCACTTATTTAACACAACAATATGCCAAGAGTAAATTTTTTTTCTTTTCATTTTTGGCTAATTTGACTCACACCCAACTCACACACCTACCAACAGTATTTTATACAATCACATTTTATTTTTACATTTCTCTTAATTAAGGGTAAAAGTTCAAAAATGTATAACGTGTTACCCGTCAGTTGTACTAATTTGACTGGAATATTTTGGCATAGGAAGAAATTGTAGAATTTAGGAAATTAAATGAAACAGACCAATGTAAGGCAGACACGTATCCACGCACAAATGGTGCATGGCGGGCGGGCTTTGTACTTTTGTTTTTATTTTTTATTATTGGCAATGGCGTGCTGTATACTTGGTCCCACTTTTAATTGAATGCATTTCACTTCGAACGTGGGATATATATGGCCATAATTGAGCACTCAACTTTAGAGAACCAAAGCAGATTACCAAAACACAGGGGAAGAGAGAGAGAGAGAGAGAGAGAGAGAGAGAAGCGAAAGCAAATATCAGCTTTCCTAGGTATTACACAAAATAATAAAGAAATTCGTATGATATATAGAGAAAATATATACTACTTAGAACTTGTTAATTTCATGCATGTTAATTACCTCTTGATCACTATATTTATTAAACTCAGTGTTCATATTGTTGTTTCAGGTCATTAAACAATGGGTAAAGGAGGTCGAATGCCTGTTGCTGGAGGTGAGGACAACAAAACTGAAAATGACAATATTTTCCGTCGAGTTCCACATGAAAAACCACCATTCACTCTCGCGGACATAAAGAAAGCTATTCCACCCCATTGTTTCAATCGTTCACTCATCCGCTCTTTCTCCTACCTAGTTTACGATCTTGTTGTTTGTTTCCTCCTCTACTATGCTGCCACAAATTACATCCCTCTCCTTCCTAAGCCTCTATCTTACTTGGCCTGGACCGCTTATGTGTATGTTCAAGGTTGTTTCATGTTCGCCATATGGGTTGTTGCCCACGAATGCGGCCACCATGGCTTTAGCGACTATCACTGGCTAAATGACACTGTTGGCTTTATTCTACATTCTCTTCTCCTCGTCCCTTATTTCTCCTGGAAAATTAGCCATCGTCGTCACCATGCCAACACCAATTCTCTTGACCGCGATGAAAACCATGTCCCTCGATTCAAGGAGACAATTAGATCGTATTACCATTACTTCAACAACCCTCTTGGCCGAGTCTTTATCGTTGCATTTACTCTCACCCTCGGATGGCCGTTGTACTTGATTGTAAACATAGCTGGACGATCATATGACCGGTTTGCCAGCCACTTTGACCCGTACAGTCCTATTTACTCCGAACGTGAACGGGTACAAATCTTGTTTTCCGATATTGGATTTCTTGCCGGTTTTTATTTGGTATACCGTGTTGCCCTAGTAAAAGGACTTTCATGGGTCATGCTTATATATGGAGCTCCGTTACACGTTGTAAATGGATTTCTCGTAATGATCACTTTACTTCATCATACTCATCTTTCTATACCTCATTATGATTCTTCCGAGTGGGACTGGTTGAGAGGTGCTCTGGCCACTGTTGATAGGGACTATGGAATTCTAAATAAAGTGTTCCATCACATAGCGGATACTCACGTGCTCCACCATTTGATCTCCACCATCCCCCATTATCATGCAGAGGAGGCCACGGAGGCGATCAAGCCCGTATTGGGGGAATATTATCATTTTGATGGAACGCCATTCTACAAGGCAATGTGGAGAGAGGCAAAGGAATGTCTCTATGTTGAGGCAGAGGAAGGAGACAAAAGCAAAGGTGTCTACTGGTTCAAAAATAAGCTTTAAGTTAAATATCGGAAAGTGGGCCACTGTGCAATTCTAAATATTAGATGAAAAGTATGTCCTAGTACAAATAATGTTGTATTGAGTCACCTTCTTTTAATTTGTATGGCCATGCATACACTGCGGTATCAATTGTCATCAGCCTTTAATGTGATGTGTTAACTAGTGATGTTAATCTTGGAACCATCTCTTTGAGGAGGCCAAGCCAAACATGCATAAAGAAGAAAAGAAAAAGAAACATTTTCTTAATAATGTTGCGAACTTGTGATGGATGATGATTATGAAATTCACTTTGCATTGTCGTAAAATATCTGAAAAGGCGAAGGGTTTTGCCCAGCTAATTAAATAATTTCCGGACTCGTGCGCAAATTTCATTGTAGCAACTAAATGTTCTCATGACCTTCTATTGCACAAAAAAGAAATGTGGATAGTAAAAATATGTACAGTTTACACACACAATAATTAAATACTATATTCATTTAAATTATTAAAAAGTTGGACATGACACAGATTTTAATGTCTTATTTTATTTTTTAATAATATAGATGAATATAGTGTTTGATATAGTATTTGATTGTTATATGTTTATATTTATTCTAAAAATATATAACTTAAAAGAAGAATGATTGTTTGGTGAATCAGTAATATCCGTATTACTTAATTTATTATCCATTGCTAAATAAATTCTGAATGACAAGATTCCTTAAATATATGGCTTAAATATAAAATAGAACCCTAAACTATGACTTTAAAAGTAATTTTTTTTTAATTTCCTTATAGAAATTTATTACTATAACTTTCAAGAAGTATTTAGTTATTTTAGCTGTCCTCCAGTCTTAATAACTAGACTTTGTAATACATGGATAAACATGTGTGCTAGTGCATAAATATTATAGTTGGAGTTTTGAAATACAAATTCATGTCTACGACAAAATGATTTAAAAGTTGGGCTTGCGGGATACCCTTTAAAGTATATAAATTATATATCCTAGTTTTATAAAATAATTTTATTTTAAACTTTTAACAAAATTTAACCACATAAATAAAAAGATCATGTAAAAATATGAGAGAATATGAAATTTTATTTAATTTGAGATTGCGTAAAAAAAAAATATTATAATCTTATAAAATAAATATATTTTTGTCCATTCAAAGTTATTTAACTTTCATTAATATAAATTCATTGATAGACTGATCACCAAATCAATTAAAATTTATATGTTTAGATATTTTTTTTGATTTTTTATTTTTGTATGATTAAATTTATCTTAAAATTTTTATAAACTGACATATTAATCCTATAAGATATGCTAGTTAGATATAACCATCTAAGATACCTCTCTGTTTACGTACAAAATACATTGTGCAAATTGCAGAGTATGTTTCTCTTACTATTTATTTTGTTAAAAAGGCCCTCCAACATCTAGTAGATATAGTCATTCATGTAAATATAAATTTTATAACTCAAAGGAAGCATTTCAACAATGAAAGTAATAATAAAACCAAGCCTATAACTCTGGATTAGATAGGAATGGTTATGTTTTTTGTCGTTATTAATTTACTAGTGTGATATGCACACATGCACTATGCGTGTGGGGAAACAAAATTAAAAGTAAGAATTAAATGAGAGAAGGTTGTGAGAGAGCGGGAGTAAAAATAAAAATAAGAGAGTAAAACAGAAGGAGAAAAAATATTGACACAGCTTAAAGTAGTTATTTTTTTTGTTCTCTTTTGATAAAATAAATGGTTAACTACATATCGTATCCCGAAGTATGCAATTTTTTGCACTTTATACTCTCAGGTTTAAAAAATCTCACCTCGCTATCCAAAATACTCTTAAGTAACCATAACTAACTTTGTTGTAACTTTCGGCCAGAAAAGTGGTTGAAATTGCCACATATTATGGTAAAGAGAATATACATAAAATTTGACCTATTTTTTATACATTTGACCATATAAAACCATTTAAAATCTCATTAATTCGATTAACTAATATATTTATATTTATTTCAAACTGTATTTAACTAATATGACAATTAATAAATAAATAAATAATTCTCATCTTAATCATCTTCCTTAATCCATAAAACCCATAAATTTGAAATCCAAAAACTTCAAACCATTTATTATTTGCCCAAATCAAGAATAAATATTGAGAAATCAAATTCAGTTACTAATTTGCCCAAAAACCAAAATAGAAGCTATCAAAATAAAAAATAAATTCAAGAATAATTTGAGAGATAATTAAAACCACAACAAGAACACCTAACCCATAAATTTAGATTTTGATATTTAAACATTAGGGTTATACAAACTCATATGTAATCAACCTCCAAATACAAGTTTGTTGAGTTAATAAAAGCAAATCAAAAATTAAATTCAAGAACAAATTGAGAGATCTATAAACCCACACACAATAAAAACATCAAACCCCAAAACTTGAAACCCATAACAAGAGCACCAAATTTAGAAACTTGAAACCCATAACAAGAACATGACGCCATAGTGATTGCTCCATGGAAGAAACTAGCTACCTGGTGGTTGTAAAGAATATGAAAGTTGGTTAACGTACTCAACGATCGATTAGTAGTTAACGTATAATTAAATTATTTAAATTACTCTACGATTGGTTAGTAGTTAATGTCGAGTTAATTAAGTTGGTTAATTTACTCTATGATTGAGTCGTAGTTAACGTTGAGTTAAATTGTTTAACTTACTCTACGATTAAGTACTAGTTAACATAGAGTTAAGTTGGTTAACTTACTCTACAATTGGAATATAATTATTTTCTTTCTTCCCAATTAATCTCTAAATTCTCTCTCAGTTTTCTATCTCTCTCTAATTTTCTTCTATTTTTGAACTTCCTTTTTCAAACTCTATTTCTGTTAGCTTAGGTATTGAATTATCCTAACTAATTCATTACAGTGGTTCCCAAAATCTTGTTTGACTCATTACAGATAAATTTTTTTTACAATAATTACCATAAAAAATAGTTACAAATTTAAGTTTGAAAAACCGAAAAGATAAGAGGGTTTTTTTCTATTATAACCACCAAATGCCAAAAACACATGAAATCGTGAAAAAATTGGGTTCAAAAACCAAAATTTGTCACATCAATTACAAATTTGGATTTATACCTTTTAGAGCAAAAATTTTCCTTAATCCGAGGACCCTTGGTTTGATAATAAAGATAAAGATCAAATGAAAATGAAAATGAAAATGAAGGAGATGAAGCTGAAATTTTTTATTTTATTTTTGGTTTTATGGATGAACTAATAGTAGTGGTTATAAGTTTTATTTTTTTACTTTTTATTTTGTTAATCTGGTATTTAACATGTATTTCTACTACTTAATTAAGTCAATTATGGTACTTATACGGTCAACCATATTTAAATATATTAAATTAGGACACGTGGCTACTTTTCGATAAAAAAATTGACTATAATTCTAAATAAGGTTTATCGTGATTACTTAAAGAGCAATCTAGATAATGGGATGAGAGTTTTTAAGTAATGGCGGTATCTAGTGTAAAATTTGTGCGTATTTCAGAGTATGATATGCAATTAATCCTAAAATAAATATTGACTAGAAATTCTGCAATAAGCGGCTTATAATTAAAAGAATAGCTTAAATATTAGAAATTTCTAGTAATTACTTTATGGTATAGACAATACATGAAGCCTGCAAATATAGCCAAAATTTTAATAATTAATATTTTAAAAACTAATTAATCCCCATATTTAAAAGGCTGATTGATTTGAGTTTAGTTTTCATTTAGTTCAATGATTAACTTGGTAATGATTCATATTATCCAATCGAATTGACTAGGTAGTAGTAAATATTATGTTTCATAGTTACAATTGAGTTGACTATATAATTGTTAATGTGATGTTCAATTAGTTGTTGCATTAATTTTTTTAATTAATGATGATAGTTTAGGACGGAAATTTTAGTATTGATTGAATACTCGTTTCTATTCATTTTTTGAATTTCATGAATGGGTTAATTATAATCATATTTAGTATGAGTTGTGATTTTCTACACAAATCACCCAAAAAGAAAAGAAAAATGACAATAAGAGAAAAAGAGACTTTTAAATTTATTGAATATTTTACAGAAATTCATGTGATTGATAAACTAAGAATCTAAGACCTAGGAAAACCTACAAATTAACTAAGAATTTTATTTTTTCTTATTGAATTAAATAGTTCTCGGTTCAATATTTTACGTGGGTTGAACAACTTAGGCCTAACTTTGAATGACTGAGAAAAATTGATAATTATTGTATTATATATTTAAGTATAAACCTTTTATTGATTATAAATTTTGCCATTTTATATATAAATATTATTGAATTATTCAAAAAAAAATATAAAATGACAAAAAAAAAAAAAAACAATGCCCCTAGTAATTGTAAAAGTAGTTCCTTTGAGCAACCAACTTGGTTCCACGGGTTAGCTAGATTAAATTTTATGTATTTATTGGTAAAAAAAAAAAAAAGTACTTTCATTAGTAACCAAATGCAATTAGATCCAAAAGATTTGATTATGGCCTTATAGAATTATATACCATGCTCGATGTACAAGTCCTATCAATGTTAATTTCAAGATACAAAGAAATTAATCATAAATTAAAGTCTTCAATATATATATATATATAAACAACTTCAGATTGATCAAGCAGCAATACCAGATTGTACCAACAGAAACTCAAAAACACCGAGACTCATCCTATTTCCGGTGTTGGATCAAATCGTATGAAAAATTTAAAGTTGAAAATATCTATCGACATGTGTTGACAATGACGGCAATCCATTCAATTGAACATAACATAAATGAGTTTTGGAGCAATTTCCTTCTACCAATTCATGAGGATAGTTTGACTAGTTAGGTAGCTGTAATTTAACGATCCGGGTCAAATTTCGAATCTAAATTAAATTAGAACACAATAATATTCGTTGCATTTTTTTAATAGTAATATCTTCTTGGGTGCCCACCACTTTTGATTATGACTGAAAAGTACTCATGATAACAGCTTGAGTTCTTATATACATATTTAAATATTCTATATTAATTGATGTAGGACTGAAATATTACATGTAAAGTTGTAGAAAGGAATTTTTGTACAATGATAGTCCCAATAAATTACTCGATGCATACTTAAATATAAAACTTAAAGAAGAATGACCGGTTAATAAATCAATAATATTCGTAAAACTTAATTAATTATCCATTGATTAATTAATTCTGAATAACTAACAAACTTCTTTATATATATGACTTAAATACAACTTCTGTTGTATGTTTTATATCTCATTCATCCTTTGTTTGTGGTTGTATTTATAGATGTCACATCCACCCTAAACCAATTAGAAGTAAAAGTCATTTTTATAATCACCTTATAACTGTAATTAATTATTAATAGATTATTTCCCAAATTAGATCTCCTTATTTTTCCAAATATGGTAACACAATCTTACTTTATTAAGGATTCTCCCACTATGTGTGCAAATTATTAAAATAAATGTATATGGATTCAACCCCATATCTGGGCCATTAAATAAAATGGGTTGCACCATACCCGGGCCCAAATAATTATATCCTGACATTGCCCTCCCTCACTCTCTTATTTTTAAGAATTTAAAATAGGAGAGTATAACCAAGAATAAGTATTAACTGTATGAATAAATAAGATTTGAATTCTACCTTAACTACTAAAATGTAACTACCGAAATTGTCGAAGTCGCCGAACCCTTCATAAATACTGTCGAACCCACCATACTGCGGAACCCAGACTATCGAAATCGCCAACTCTTTCTTTAATATTGCCAATCAAGACACAGGGTCACCGAGGGGAGGGGTCGTTGGGACACGAGGACGTTGAGGCATATATTTGGAGATTTGAAAAAACCATTTGTATCGATAATTTCGAAGGATCGTCCCATGGAGGAATTATGTCTAGCCGATCTGAAACACGGTCTAAAGACCTAGCCAATCTTATCTCTCCTCTCTTTATATCACCAAGACAACAGTCCCAACCCCTAGGGAGGCTATGTGCTAGTTCGAGAAATAGGTTTCCTTATGTCTTCCTACCTCATCTCACTATGATAGTGCTCCCCATTCTCAGGGATGCTTTTATTCGACCTTATATCTTCATAGTAGTCGTCCCGAAACCTTTTGGGAGGCGTTGAGCCAACCTTATGTCACTATCCGACCTTATATCGCCGAGAGGATCAATGACATTCTGCATAAGGCTAGATAGAATGCCAAGGTGCTCGCCAGAAGATATAGCCTGCTTCAAACTTCTCATCATGCATTTTGCAAGAATATATCACACCCCCAATTATAGAAAATTAAGATATTGTTGATTTATGTTTTATCAATGTTATAGCTGCTGCAGTCTCCCCTTCTACGACACATGATCTTCTTTTGTTCAGTTTCGTTGAATCTGTTCAGCCATTGATGTAACATGTTGTCGTCTTTTAGTTTTGCACTGCACTGCGCATGATCTGTTTTGTTGCAGCTGATGTTTGTTACTGCTACTGATTATTGAATGAATTTTGGTGCATCAATTGATTATGAAAATTTTCCTCTTGCTCTGTTTTCTGCCAGAATCGAAACAGCTCTATCCTTCTTGATTTTTCTGGAATTATGGAATAGTACTCTCACTTAAAGTCTTCAAGAGATTCGTCTTTAATCCTAGAAGGTTGCCAGCCGATAATGGAAGCTTCACGTGGTATTGATTTGTGGATCCCCTTTTGCTAAAATCATGATACTTACCCAATAAACCGATAGCCTTATTTTCATGTGAAAATAGATCCTGCCAAGATTTTATAATGAACATGTATAGATATTTAAATCAATAAGGTTCCACCATTAGAGATATTTTCCCGTGAAGATCTAATATACCTAGTATGGAATATAAATAATTTATATGTTTAGATATAATGAAAGCCAGAGACAAATTGGATGGAGTTAAAAGATGGTGCACTGATATAATTGTTAGCACATGGGCATATGCCCACAAATTATTCCTTACATAAAAAAAAACTTGTCAGCACAGCATTTTCTTTCTTGGATTAACATACAAAGTGAACAGGGATATGTGTATCAAATGAATAATTAATATTATAATTATATTATATATAAAAATTCCGTGCATTTGTTACAGCAGGCCAAAAAAGCACTAATAATTACTAGAATTGTAGATTATATTGTTATGAAGTCTAACTCACGAAATACATTCAAATAAACACACACACACACATATTATCGTAAGATATATAAAATATGGACACAAGAATTTTAAGTGGAAACCCAATTGAAAAAAAATCACGTTGAGAGATAAGAAATCCAGTATAAAAATAATATGGAGAGTACAAATTGTTTATTCCTCTTTTCTTTTTTTTGGCTAAATTTGTTTGTGCATTCAATAGAATCATAAGAACAATGTCTAAGGGCATATCCCAAAATCTATAGTAAAATCATCGAGTAAGAGGCCACACTCTATATTCTCCTTTTTCGCTGTTGTATGTTCTATATCTTCTTCATCCCTTGCTTGTGATTTTATTTATAGATATCACGTCCACCCTAAATCAATTAGGAGGAGGAGTCCTTTTTAGTATCACTTTATAACTGCAATTAATTATTGATAGATTCATTCTCAAATTAGATCTCCTTATTTTCCCAAATATGGTAACACAATCTTACTTTAATAAGAATTTTCCCACTATATGTGTAAGCTGTCAAAATAAATGTATATGAATCAACACCAGATTCGAGCCATTAAATAAAGTAGGTTGCATCATAACTAGGCCAAATAATTATATCCTAACAATCTCTTAACCCGAATCTATACATCCCTTAACCGAATAGATCTCTCTTGTTCAAAGAGTTGTAATATTTTAAATCAAATGTATTAAATCAACACATCTATTAATTTTTAATTATAGCATATAATATATTTATTATATACTTTCCAAATTTTAAAATATCTAACACTCATCCTATTTCCGGTATTGGATCAAATAGTATGAAACTGTGGGTAGTAACACCTTCGCCTATAAAGTCATAAGTCTCCTGGTAGAATATTACTTATAGGAAATTGATATTTTTAAAAGATTTCTTATTTTTTTTATATAAAAAGTATTGTTATAAGTCTATAACAACGAATTTAACCGTTGCTATAAGTCTATAATAATAATTTATATATATAAATATCAAAAAATCTTATAAAAATATCACTTTCCTGCTTATATTCTAAACATGATAGACATAGTTCATATAACGTTCTTACTACATCATGCTCTAAAAATCCATCTTTGAAATAGTCTCAGTTTCAATTTTGAACGCCCAAAAGTTGGACAAATGTGTTTATAATAATCGAAAACTAATGCAATTGTAAAAATATCTATTGATTTGTGTTGATAATGATGGCATCTATTCAACTGAACATAACATAACATACATGAGTGGTGGAGCAATTTCCTCGTACCAATTGTTGAGGATAGTTTGACAAGTAAGGTAGCTGTAAGGTTGTAGAAAGGAACTTTTGTACAAAGATAGTTCTATTAAATTAATCTATCCGTTTTAAAATTATAAAGATAATATTTTTTTTATTTTGTGCTAAAGTCATATTTATATTTATGTTTCTACACTAAAAAATGACATGAAGTTTATTATATGTTATTAATTATTTTATAAATTTTTTTAGTTGATTAGGTATTATCATGTTAGCTATATATCTCTACTACATTTCTTGCTAATAGTAAGAATAAATTTAGGGGAAAAAATTGTAAAAATTATCGTTTACCAAATATATATATTTTGAATTTTGAAATAGAGTGGGTAATTAGTACGTACTACCTGTACATAAACACAAAAATACAGTGTCGAGTCAACCAGCACATGAGCAGTAAGGGTTAGTACTCCATTATAGCTATAGAAGACAGAATGAAATTGAGGTTGCCTGCCAATATTGACTTAAATCAAACTGGTAAATATATATATATAGATGTATACTGAATCCATTACTACTATGGCTAATTACTCCAATAAATTAAAGCAGACAAAATGGAATTCACGTAGCCTCCCGATATTGACTTATATGGAAGCAGAAAAAGGCTGTTTCAAGAAAAGAAAAAGAAAAAGAAAAAGAAAAAGAAAGGAATCAATGTATATCAATATGTAATAATAGCAGACGAAACCACTATACACTTTGCCTGCCAGATGCGACTTAAACAAACAAACAGAAAACAATGTATTAGTACTTGGATTGCTACAATATACTATAGAGACCATGCTTTGAACAAAAACAAGACTTATTAAGGTTTGAAAGTACCTTCAATTAGCATTATCAGATACTACCACTATATATGATCTCACTAAGGTGATAGAATCAAATCTGAGCCCATCGGTGGAATGGAACAACTTCACCAAATTCGATTCCTTCATTTTATTTTCTTTATATAATTAATACGGTTGAGGTATGGTGATTCGAACCAAGTTTAAGCATTTATTTTTATTGAGTTATCAAGCAATTATTAAAGGTTGCGACAGCCGCAGCCCTATACAAACTACACTACCACTCCATTATTTATTTCAGATTCCCAATTCGCAAAAAGAAGGCAGTTATTTGATACTAAATTCTAAAGCAGTCGTCGAAGGGCAGGATCATATATTAGTGCCTTTAACATCTACAACTTAAGACAAGGAAAATAAGGTCACTCAATGTTAGTTAAAAATAATTTATATATACGTTTTCATCTCTTAAATTAGTACCATTTCGTGTATTTTTCTTAACTCCTTTAAAGCAAGATAAATTTATATCTTGCTAGTAATCACTTGCATGCATGTAAAATCAATTTAGTAATAAAAATGTAACATTCAGCGACACATAATATTTGTTACCAAATTGTAATTGTCGTTGGTACCATTGTTAAAAGATTATGTGTCGCTAAATATGTATTAAAAAAATTAGGTAAAAAGTATAATGGAATAGATCCTAATCTCTCTTTTCAAGGCAGTTGGATATTGCCAACACAAAAAATATGTTAGCACATCAATAAGTATCGTTTAAAATATTAAGTGTTGTTCGAATAATTACATAACTATCACTGAATGTATATTTGCTCTACCAGGAATATTTTTACTCTGAAAATATTAGCAATCATTTTTAATGATGGTAGTATAAAATGACAAAATATCCTCAAGTTTGACATCATAATTGCATTGTGATGCTACCATTATTTAATTAACAATTTATTATTTTTAGGGGTAAACAAGGAACTAAAATACATTCTTAATATTTTAATTTTTTTTTAAATGAGACTCTTTTTATGAAATGGAGAGAATAACTAATTAATACTCCCTTTGTTTTTGGAATATATGATCATTATTGATTTTTTGAAATTAATTTAAGATATTTTTAAATTCAATTGAAATGAATTAATTCAGTTTCTAAAATAAAATTATAAAAATGATAAATTATCTAATAGAATTACTAATTACAAGATTTATTGTTTTAAAAAATATTAAAATGAATCCCGTTGATTTTGAATTTAAAAATATCTCAAATTCATTTTAAAAAGTTTAACACAATCCTATATTTTATGAGTTAAAGTTTCATACACAGAATGTTTACACAAATGATATTAAAATTACGACAAATTATTAATAAAATATTTATGTTAAACAAAATTTTCTTTATTATAATAATATTTTATGATCTTAACACATCATGCCCTCAAATTTTGCCTTTGAATAGTCTAAATTCAAATTTTGAAAACACAAAAGACAAATTTGATCAAAGTATTCAAAACCTAGTGCAATTTGAAAACACCTATTGAGGTGTGTTGATAATTATCTAATCTATTCTATCGGATGTAAATAATACAAGAACATAAACCAGTGTTGGTACCATTTCTGTGTACCAATTCCTGGGAGTGTTTGACAAGAAGGGTAGTTAATAGGCTGCATAGTAATGAATTTATTGCATAAATAACTAACTACAGTCGCTATCTTCCAAAATTGAAAATATTTTTTTAAAGCGACCATTATTAAGAAAATTTTATTTTTTCAAATTTATCCTTAATATTAACTAAAAATAATTAGTAGTAATGACATAATATACTTAACTATTAAGGAAATAAGTAATGAAAGTTAGCAACTTTATATCACTTTAAAAATATGTCTCTAGTTTTTATTAGAGTGGATAAAAAAATTAAAAAATGTAAACTACTAAAAAAATAAAAATATGTGACATAATTTTGTGATGGATTTCAAAAACAATCACAAAAGATAATAATTTGAGATGAACTTTTTGAGCATGCAATTATAAAATAATAGTATATATGATAACTCTTAGTGATGACTAATTTTGTTATCAATGTAATATAATTGTGATAACTATGTCAATCACTAAACTTTTAACGTAAAATAAATTTTGTTTTTGTGACGGAATAAGCCATCACTTATAAATGTACCATTTTCGTGATTGCATTTAAACTATCACCAATATTCTAATGAAAAAAATAATCAAAGCTGTATTTTGTGACAGTCATGACAATAATTAAAAAACATAAATTTTATTACAACTTTTATTTGCAATCATAAGAAAATGTATTTTGTGATGTAATTTTCAAGTCACCACAAAATAATAATATATATTATGGCTCTAAGTGATGACTAATTTCATTATCATTATAAAGTATTTGTGACTACAACTGTAATCACCAAATCTTATGCTGAAATTTTTTTATTTAATAAATCAACTCTCATGTATTTTCTTTTATATTTACGTTTAAAATTATAATTGTGATCGAACCATTGGTATAGTGGTACCACACCTTATTTAGTTTGCAAATAGGAGGACAGTTCGAATCTACAATCATCATTTGATATTGTTAATATACCGAAAAAAGTTGTTCATAAAAAAAGAGATTCACATTCTTATCTTTTGATAAGTAGATTTTTATATCTATTTATTAGGTATTTTATACTTAATTATTTGTGAGATTTTAAGTATTTTTAGTGTTTTAGGTAATTTATTTAATTTAATGCATTATTATTATTTGTAATATTTTTATATTATTTTTATTTATTTTTAATTAATTTATATTTTATTTTGTAGAAAAATTGAAGCTGATAGTAATTCTATAATTAATCAAGCAAAATAGATCGCGCCATGCGCGGAAACATCAGCAGCAGGCGTGGAGCAACACGACATCGTCTGGCTCGCAGTGTAGTAAATTCTGGACTGTCGCGCAATGCGCGACTGGTGATTAAAAGAAATAAAAAAAAATCTCGTGCAATGCGCGGGACCTGTTCAGCAGAAACAAAGGCTTAAGGCGCGTGGCATGTTAGTTGCTGCCTTTTTCTCTCTCCTTACCGTGTGTGTCAAGCTGTTTGACTGTTTGTTATTTTCCTTTTCCAAATGGTTTCATCATCAATATAAAATAAATTAAGGAATCCAAATGCAAATTGAAAAAGGAAAAATAAATAGAGAATTTTATATTTTATTATTTTGTATTTTAAATCCTATTAGGGTTTGAAAATAATAAATCCTATTAGGGTTAGGAGGAATATGTAGCCTATAAATAGAGGGCTTGAGATACACTTGAATACACAACTTTCATTAGAAAAATTATATCTTCTATTCTTTAGTATTCTCTACAATTATGAGTAGCTAAATTATTTTTCTTGGTTTAAGTGATTGAAGCCATCAAGATTTATACACTGTGAGATCTAATTTATTTTAATTGTTCAATTTATATTTTGAGTATTGAATATTTTTTTGGGTTTAATTTTATAATTGATCCGTTTGATTACTAGGATGCATACTAGTTTATTATTCGTTGAAATTTACTGCTAAATTAAATATCAAATCCTTAATTGTTTGGTCACTTTAATTTGCGAAACAACTAAGATTAATAATTATTTTGCATATCAAAAGATTATATCTTAGAAAAAATATTTATCTAGATTAAATGCAAACGCTTGGATTGTGTTGTTTAGTTCAACGATTTCTCTATTTATTTATGCTGCTACTAGATTAAATCTTTAGCGCTTGTCTGAGATTATTTAGTAGTAAGGGTTATTTAGATCGTTTGTTTCTGCTTAACTAAAATTAAGGAGAGATAGAAAAATTATTCGAATGAAAGTAATTATTCCATGTTGAATATTTAAAATATGAATTGAGTTATTCTTGCGTCAGTGATCAATTGTAAATTCTTGATGATGGATTTTAACTTAAACCAAGGTTTTTTCTTCTCATTAAATTACTTGTATATTTATTTTAGTTAATTTTATTTAAACTATTTCTTTAATAAAAAAAACCCCCAATTTTGGTTTACAAAACATAAAATTAAATTAATAATTTTCTGTGGGATCAACTCTTACTTGCACTACTACATTAATATTTTTTTAAAGTAAGATTTTATTTTTTGGTGCTTGCGATATCACACCAAATTTTGGCGCTGTTGCCGAAAAAATTGTTAAGTTTAATATTTTTGACGCCACGAAATGTCCTAATCCTGTTTACTCGGTTGATGTGATTGATTCTTTAGCGAAAAAAGTTTCTAAAACTGATGAAAATAGTGAATTGAAAACGACATTTAGTCCGAATCTTGGGAAAGAGAATGAAGAGTAAGTCTTGAGTGTTGATTTAAAGAAAACTGTTAAAGAAAATTTTTAGCCAATGATAAGAATTTATGATTTTGATTAGTTTGATACATTTGAATTCACACACACATAAAAGGTCTTAAGTAAAGTAAAATTGATAAATATGTTAAAATTTTAATTTTTGCATATTTTGAAATTTTCTTTGAGTTATCATTTAAAAAAAAATCTTTCAGGCTGATTTGTTGCTCAAGTAAGTTATTTGGTTATAATTTTTAGTTTTTATTCTTGTTTTGCTTGAAGACAAGCAAAGAATTAAGGATGTTGAAAGTCTTATATTTTTATTTAACAAAAAAAAAAAAGTCTTATATTTTTTTTGCGATGGTGGTTGTTTTAACCATCATAAAAGAGTCTCTTGTTAATATAAAGAAATTGATATTTTTACATGAAAAATTAACATTTTCACATTATCTATCTCATATGAATAATGAATAGGTCCCACAGTCATGTAAGAGAGACTCATATAAAAATATCGATTTTCTAATATAATTGTATTGTCATCCGTGATTGTCAAAACTATTAGAAAAGGTTTTCATGATGAGAGCATACAAGACGGCTTTCGTTACGGTTAAAGTTATCTTAAAAAAAATTGTGATAATTTTTTAAATTTATGTAATGAATTTAAGCCATCATAAAAAGCTATTTTTTTGTAATAATATCTAATTTTAAAAATAGAGAGAGTAATAGTAAGCAAACAGAAGGATACAATCTTGAGTCAACTGGCACATGATCAGGAAGAGTAAGTAGTCCATTATATTAGCTGGCCATTTGGTAGATATAATGAAATTGAGGTCTCCTGCCAATATTGACTTAAAACCGGAGAATATATACTTAATTTTTGAATGTTAGTATATACGATTTAAAACCGGAGAATATATACTTAGTTTTTGAATGTTAGTAGTTAATTACTTCAATATATTATAGCAGACAAAATGGACTTGCTTCTAAATAGTAAAGCTAAGAGCAACTTTTGGACTTGCCGCAACATGCATTTATTCTGGTTATAATTGAATTTTGCTGATCAAAAATAATTAAATATCGCCTCCCAATACTGACTTAGAACCAGAAAACAGGAATTAATATATTAGTAGTACGGTTACTCCATCCAGTATTTAATTATAGCAGACAAAATAATCCACTTTGCTTACGGAAACAATGTCTTATTACTAGGGTTACTACAATATTTACACGTTACCTCCCGATATTGACTTTAAGTAGAAAATTTGAATAAATTTATTAGCACTAGGGTTACTTTGTCAGTATTGCAAATTTGCAATTGTATAGATAGAGAAAGAGGGATTGCATGCCGATTTTGACTTCAAGTAGAGAAAAAGTATAAAATCTATTCATTTGAAGAAATTGTCGCTCATGATGATGATTGCTAGTGGCTGAGAAGTTCAGTGGGAAGTGAATTGATTGCTGGAGGGAAAAGATTAGAGTCAATGTAAATAAGTAAAATATTGTTATATATGGTCCAAAATGGAGTATCAAATTTGGGTTATGATGCGTCATATATCGACATCATGTTATATAATAAATGCATTTTTTTTTTCATAATTAAATGTTTATAATCGGATCAATATAATAACAACTAGTAAAATAAGTTATTTTAATACGGATTCGGATATCGAATTTCGAATATTCGTTATCCATTGGATATATTTACGGTCAGATGTTAAACGAATACGATGCGCCTATTCTGTATTCGTATCCGTTTATTTACGGATACCTTTAAACCGGATACGGATATATCCAGATTTTTTCGAATACGAATGCGGACGAATACGAATTTTTCGATTACCATTTACAACATTAATATCAAATAGAATTGACTTGAAGGCATACTACTTTCAAAGACTTACATTAAAGATAATATCATATGCTCTATATACAAACAATTTCATTATCACAATATGATAAACTAAGCAATTTTGGAAGTGAACACAATTTGATATTTCAACAATAAATTTTGATTCTATTTATTTTTTACATCATATAAAGGAATAGTATTACTTGATACTTTAAGTAATTTATACCATTCATTAAGAGTAATAATATACCATTCATTAAGAGTAATTTATACCATTCATTAAGAGTAATAATAATATCCAGATTTTTTCGAATACGATTACGAATTTTTCGATTACCATTTACAACCTTAATATCAAATAGAATTGACTTGAAGGCATACTACTTTCAAAGACTTACATTAAAGATAATATCATATGCTCTATATACAAACAATTTCATTATCACAATATGATAAACTAAGCAATTTTGAAAGTGAACACAATTTGATATTTCAACAATAAATTTTGATTCTATTTATTTTTTACATCATATAAAGGAATAGTATTACTTGATACTTTAAGTAATTTATACCATTCATTAAGAGTAATAATATACCATCTACTTGTGAAAATATAAGAATATATTCACCTATTTGTAAATATTCTCTTATTTATCAAGATCACGTACAACTCGTTATATATGAATTTAAGATCAACAATATGTATTTAATCTAATTTTCATTAACACCATATAATGAAATATAGGAGGCACTGAATTAAGTGACAATCGATATTTTTACACAACACTATAATCCATTAAATTTCCCTCATAAGATAATAACATTTGATTCGTATAGTGAAATGGAAAATACTTATTTATTTCTTACTCATCTAAGAAATAATACCCTAGATTGGGTGAAAATTGACCAACTTGTGAATTTATAATTTCCTTGACTAAAATGTAAGTGACATTTATGTGATCTTTTAAAATATTGAGAAATCTAACATAAACCAATTTTAAACCACTATTATACTTTCTAAGTTTAAAATTTGTAGGTAATATTTGATCTCGTACATTGCATATCATACATAAAGCTCTCACTAGCACTTGTGTATTCTAGATTTGCAATAGTTATATATATCATAATTAACTTTTAGTGTAGTGCCACTATTAAAGAATTACTAAATTCTTCAATCTCAAGGTTATCAAACTTAGTTCATAACCACTCAATACAATTAAATTGGTTTAGTTGAAACCTCACTATGTTTTCACCTGACACTAATATAATGTCTATTTTATTCAAGTTTCAACATAAAGACAAAAAATAGATGTATTTTAGTGTCGTTTATATTGACAATACTTTGTACAAATGATCAATATATCATTAATGTACACAAAAGCTATTACATTATAGTTTTTAAAATTGTATTGTTATTGTAAACACAAATAATTTTATATCCAATAAATAGGAAAAAAAGTTAAATACTAATTCTCAGTTTAGGCCACAAGTACATAACTATTTCACACATTAGTCTCTCAACCGATTGAAAAGAATAAACCATTTTGTTCATTCACAATATACTCCCTCCATCAATTTTTTTAAAAACTTGAGTTGGAGCAATATCATCACATATGCTAAAATGTTAAAATAGTTTATAATCACTTGTTTAAAACTTTTGTTATTATTTTTACTTTGAAAGTAACATAGTCACCCGTATTTAATCATTTATTCTTATTCAACGAATTTAGAATCTCAATTTAAATTTGTTCATACTTAAATATTATCTCCTAATATGTAATTTACTTAAATATTTGTAGCTCATTTTCAATCTCACTATTGAACTCAATTGCTATAATATTTTGGATTATATTTAGGCTAATAAAATAGGTATGTTTCACTAAATTATTATATTGATTTCTTTCACCAAATCAATATATTAATTTGTTTTACCAAATCAATATTGTTCCTTCTAGGTTTAGTAGATATTTAAGAACACTAAGTTCTCTAACTTCAGCTTATAACCTTATAGGACCTTTGAGAATTAATTAAGGTGAGTAAGTTCACATTTCAATGTTATTCATAACTTTGTATTTTAAAGACTTTCATTTCATAGGACTAAACAATTAAATTGAATTTCACAACAAGAAATTCATAAACCTTACTATTTCTAACATAAATAAAATTATGAGTTAATTACATATCAAACACTGAAGTATACACTGTTTTATATTTCATATCCCGAAGTTTGAACGCTCTCATCCTGCTACCCAAAGTACCGTTAAGTAATCATTACATACCTTTTTCATAATTTTCTTGGCCGAAAAATGGCCAGTGTCATAATTTCATTGGCCGGGAGTCTAAAAAGGGTCCATAATAGTTACTTAACTATATTTTAGGTAACTGGATGTGAGCGTTTAAATCTTAGGGTACGAAATGTAAAACGGTGTATATATTTCGAGGTGCGATACACAATTAACCCTAAAATTATGCTCTAAATAATTCGAAAGTTAAATTTAATCTATCAAAAAATAAAATTCTTAATGAATCATCCACACACAATATATATGCTCACTACTTTATAATTGAATAGTTTCACTTCACAATATATATATACTCACCACTTAAAATTAATTTTAGATTAATTAAGATTTTATGTGTCAATGCTCCTATAGATATTACTTCTACATAAGAATATTAAGGACCACTTCTTTAAACAAAAAATAAGTTCTTGTACATCTTATGTATTAGTTATCCATATAAGGATTACTTCAACATTAGAATCTTTTAGCACACCTGCCTATAAGGAAAAAAAAAAGTTCTTAATTTTTAAAATTTCATAAAATCGCAAATTCAAAAATTATTTAACATGAGAATTTAAAATTATACATATACATTTTTCAAGTATATCAACACGTAACACTTAACTTTATTTAAATAGTATAAAATTCATTATATGCAAATTATAGTGCAACTAATCATATTGCAAAAATTTATTTGCATATAAATCATATAAAATGTGAAAATTTACATTACTTTCTAATAAATTAATTTATCACAAACAAAATTAATTTCTATAGAAAGTAAATTATATTTTACTCATGAACTAACAAATTCTCAAATTAATTTCTTGTTCCAACATGATCATGAAATATTACAAACGATATACATTTTGACACTAACAAATATAGAATTCATGACAATTTTTACAATAGTATAAACTCCTTGAACTTCACTATATTTATTAAAGTCAAAAGTATTGTTTGCCTCAATTATAATATGCAAAGTTCATATGATCTTGTTATATTGTACTACTGCTCAGACAAGAAGTACACAATTGAGATAAACCAACATACATATACAATAATGATTTTCACAAAACACTTGTGAACAAATTTTTATTTGTTTTCACAACTTTATAATCATATTGTATAGTAGATTTATTCAATCAAATTTATTTTTACAGTATCTCTTTTAATTACTAATTGATAATTAATTTATTATCCAGTAATAAAGTAATTTATCTCAAAATTAATGCATACAAATACCAAGCAATATTACACACTAAGTCTTGACTCAAATTTTATATGCATAATTTCGTTCAAAAAGAATGAATATAAATTTATTTTATTCTCAAAATAAATTAATTTACAACTAATTTGTTATACATAGAGACAAGTAAATTTCTCAAAATTTACTACAACTTTCTCATAATAAATTAATCTCAATTAATGTATAAAAGAAATAATTGTCTCAAATCTCACACATATACACATAATAATATTTTATCTACTCATAAAATATTATAACAAAAAATATATATGCATAAAATTTAATTTATTCCGTCATGAACAAAAAATTAATTAATTACATTTCTTATCCCACAAAAATAATTAAAATAATTTATTACAACAATTTTTAAGTAAAATAATACTCAAACATACAATATCATTTACACATGATATGATACATAAAACATATACTTTCATGTATATACACATACAAAATAATACACAATTATTATTTATAAAATTAAAGATAAATGTTAAAAAACACACCTTTTGGATTAAATTCGAAGAGCACCATGATCTCTTCAGAAAAAAATTTAGGCATCAACATTTGGCGTTTTTTTATGATGACTTTTCATCCTCCACATCAATTTACAAACTTGTAAATTGTAAGGTTTTTTTTTTTTACTTTTATTTTTCTCCACAATCCATTATCTAACAAGATTTATCAATAAAAAATAATTAGTTTAATATCTCAACATATTACTAATTATCATAACAACTCCCATGGTAAAAATATATATAAAAAAATGACACTCCCATGGTCAAATGTCTCATTATAGACATAAATCAAATAATTTCTACACAAATCAAATGAAATTCTCTTTTATTCCTCCATATTTAAGGAAATAAATTAAACATTTATATTCACTTAAATTATTTCCATAAATGAGTTTAATAAATTTAAATTTTAAAAAAAGTAAGTTTCAAATATAAAATAAAATACAATTTCTAACATTGTCGAAACTAATTGAATGTGTGGAAGTTTGGACCGTCAAGTTCGTTGGTTCAGTTTCGGTTTAACTTATCAGGTTGGCATAAGTTTTACATGCATGTAGGAGTATAGAATTCATCTTTTGATAATTTTTTTCCCTTCTTGGATTGCGTTTTAGTTAATCAAACAGGGGAATCAATACATCAGCCATGTCAGTTACCAACCTGGATAAGGAAAACTGAAGTTTCACCCATAGTTTTATTCATAAATACTTATTTATTAGCGGAATATACATTATTAGTCTCTTTATAATGGTTTAAACCTTTACTTGAACGAATTATGTAATATGGTATTAGAGTTATGACTGTCATATTACTTTTATAATATTAATTTGATATTGTAAATGCACTTTAATTTATTCAGTCTACATAAAATTACATTTGAGAGAAAAAATAATATAATATATATTGTTGATATTTTTTTAATAGCTAAAATAGTTTATTGAAAATTTTATTATTAGGAGTTAGCTCAAGTACACAAGTTTTAAACCAAATGTTTCTTTGACATTTTGATGCATTTTTGATTTTTTAGTGATTGCCGAAATATAAAGTGAAAAGGATGTTGCCTTTGTTTCTAGTTTAAAAAAATTGGAGGAAAAGAAAAGATTTTATATAAAAATTGATCTTTGAATCTAAGAACAACTATTCGTCTTTTAAATTTTTATTATTTTTAAGCATATTATCTTCGTTGTTGGTCATGAATTTAAAACCTTCCATCTTTCACTTCTTAATAATTGCCGACTTTGCTAACAATATTTCTAGGATTTCTAGGATAATTAATTAATTAATTGAAAACCTTCCCTCTTCGTTGTTTGTTTCATTCTTAAGCATACTTCTGGTTCTAGGATTTCTAGGATCTTTATCAAATCAATCATGTCTAATATGAGCACGCTGTGGAATGTGCAACTTCACCAGATGTCATAACTCAGATTTTTTAAAGTAATTAAATATTAATTTAATTTTCTTAAAAGCACAATTGAATTAAAAATATAAGTTACTAATTTATTTATTTTATTTCTTTTGAAAAGTTAAATTTTTTTTGTAGATAATTAACTAATTGAAATTTATGAGTTCATTAGAATTTTGGTAATTGCCATTGTTTTTTTGTTATATTTAAAGAGTATTAGATGTAACCTTAATCTTATTATAACTTGATTAGTTGAATTTTCGAATAGAATATATATCTATATGCACAGTAACTCCTTAGAAAAATCATAATTAATTCATTTGATGTTAGAATTAAGTGAATCCAAAGTCTATTTATTCACTTTTTTGTTCACTTTAATTTTGGAAAGAAAGAAATGTTATTTGACACCATATTAATGCCTTAAATTACCAAAAACCAAAATATGTCCTAATTTTCGCCACTATTTTCCGCTCTAATTTTGAAAATTTGTAACTCAACCATATTAACTACGAATAGAGTAATTATTGAGCGTATTTCATATAATTTTTTAAGTGCTACAATTTTTGTGAAGATATTAAGAGATTTTGAGGACTCTAAAAGACCCAAAAGTTCGTTTCTTTACTGCTGCAATGTTGAAGAACAAAAAACAAGAAAGATAAAAATTATTTGGTATTATAGTTTTATATTTTAATCAGTTGGTTTTAAATTAGAGATTGTTTTTAAATAAAATATAAACATGGAATTAAAAGGCATGATAATCGGAAAGAAGAGATGAATTTATGTAAAGTAAAATTATTCGATCGAATGTAATAGTTAAAATTAAAAAAAAATCTGTCTATATTTTTTAAGGTCTATTCTCTTAATCCAACTGTTTGATCGTTATGAATTTCGTTAATTTTGTTGATTTAGTTATATTATATTCAGACTTTGAAGATTATATTATCATCGATATTTATGCTTGTAGTGTTATTCATAATTTAGTTTAATTGGTCCTGTATTTCAAATATGTTTTTTTTGTATATCTTTATTTGTACTGAGCATTTGACTCATATTATATTTTTCTTCCGACAGATTTGCATGCACGATTTAAGATTTTATGTGAAAAGAGTTACCTTTGACTATCTAGATTAATTTAATTTTAAGTTATGATTAATTTTAATTATTATGTAAATTTTAGAGAATTTTATTTAATTTATTTATGAACTTTAGACTATTAAAAATATTTAAAATTATTAATATTTTGTTCATTTATTTTAAAATTTATTATACTTTGAAAATAATCTTAATTTTTTATTCGAAAAGAGGGTGTTATACCAGATTTGATTCCTTAATTCCAAATAATTTGTATTTCCTCTAAAAATTATACAATGAGGTACCATTGACTTAAATCAAATTATAATCGTATTTTATAAAGCTGCCAACATGCTATTATTAATATATTATAGGTGGTGATGGATCATGGATGCAACACTGGCTAGACCACTACGTCCGCTATCACTCCATCATTAATTTCGCAAAGCTAGAAATCCGTATCCTCACATGTAAGGCTGTAAATCCAACTAAACATATCCGCTTTATTTGAAAAACTATGAACGACATTTAAATTTATTAATAATATAATTTAAATTTTAATATAAAAAATAGTTTAAATAAGAATACACATAAAATTTGAGTAAAATTATATTCGACTCGTTTAGAATTTAAATTATTCAAATTCTCATTCATGATTTGATATATACTCAATTGATACATATTCGAATAAATAATCGATATATTCTCTTATAATATATATACAATTAACCAAAATTAGAATAATTAGTTATTATTTTTGTAAATTTATTTGTAATGTTAATTATAATTTTATATTTATAAAGTATAATTATAATTATATATTTTTTATTTTTTTAAAAAAAAAATAAGTTCAATTAATAATTATATGCATTATAACTATATATAAAATATAAAATTAGTTATTATATATAGACTTAAATTTGAAACTTGCGGGTGATTTAAATATAATTCGATAAGAATCAGATTGAGTTTGAGTAATAAAAATTTAAGTTGAGTCTAATATTAATAAATAAAAAATTAAATATAATTTAAATTTGAATAAAAATTTAACTTTATAAATTAAATTCAAATAATTCTCTCTTCAGATAAATTCGATTCACTTACACATCTATTCCTACGTCCTACTTTTATATTATTGGTGGTGATGGTGCTTTCTTGTTTAGCCAAAAAAAAAACGGAAGAAAAAACTATAGTTTGTTTATTACTTAATTAATTAGTAGGACAAAAGGTGGTCAGTAGAATCTGTGAGCATTCAAAGGAACATGCCTCATTATCTGTCCAAAACTCTTAACTGGATGTATGAATACAATATTCATTTTCAGATTTTGACAAAAGGTTGCAACAAGGGAGTTCCAAATTAAGTCTTTGTCCCATGTTTACTCAATTGCCTCGTCAGTCAATCTAAGTCTACTAATTTTGTATTTTTACGGAAGAATAATTGGTGAATTAGATCTTTATGTCCTCTTACATATGTGGTCCCGTCTGTGCTTCTTTAATTCTGATAGTTAAACGTGCAATTAATTATCTGTCTCATGGGGCTACATACCATTAACAAGAAAAAACTAATTACTTGCACAAGTGAGCAAATCTAAGTTGAGATAAAAGTTTTAACAGTATTATCATCAGAGTTCCGGGATGCACATTATATTCGTACACCCGCGCACTTCGTCAGAAAAAACTCCTCTCACCATCTCCAAAATTGATTTTCAATTATTTGTAAAATACATAGTTTGAAAGATAATTAACCAACTAATCTTGGAGATGTTGCTATACCAATATAATCCCTTTAGGAAGAAAATGATCACGAGATGAGTTGAACAATATTAATTTTATTCAAAACTACTTTAATGTATTTGAATTTGTAATCGAATTCAAATATAATTTTATTTTTTTTGCTCAAATTTAAATTCGACGTATTTTATTATATATTTGAGTTCAATTCAACTTGACTCGTTTTTTATTTGAACTAATCGCGAGGATTTAAGACATATATGAATTAAAATTGGATCATTTATATATGATAATATGGATAAAATTAACTCACAATTATTTGGAATAATTTAATTTAAATTTTTTATACTAGATCTCGAGCCTTGCAAAAAAGTTAATGAGATGATATTATCACTCTTGAATCAATTAATTAATGAACATGTACGGAAAACATAAAAAATCCCTTTCGCTTCTTAAAGTATATGAATAATTTAATTACTAAATACTACTCCCTCCGTCCCAATATAAAAGTCATGGTTGACTTTTTACGTATATTAAGAAAGAATATAAAATGAAAAAATTGTTCATATTTAAATTATCATTTAATTATATAATTTTTTGCACATGATTAGTAATACTTCATAAATATGTATAGAGAATAGAAATATGACTATTAATACTAAAAATATTATAGGTAAATTATTGTAAAAAATATACTCCATTAAAAGTAAGTAGATATTTAACTTGGAACTATCTAAAATAGTAATAAGGATTTTTATTATGAGACGGATGGAGTATATATTAAATAAATTAAGTATACTCGATACTATATAGGAGTAAGGATAAACAAACTTGTACCGAGTATTGATCAATATAATGAGTTAACAAAAATTTGATATTCTAACTAAATGAATAGTAGGCAGCTCATATTCGACTCGTATAAGTATTCGACTATTAAAATAAATTCGAATTCAATTCGTTTAAGTCTCGAATTCGAGTTTCGTTCGAATTTTTGAGTCAATTTCGAACCAGACTTGGAACCACTTGAATTCATTTTCACTCCTAGGTCCCTCCAACAAATTATGAAACTCATTTTTGTAATTTATCTTTTTCATAGTGAGGGTCGTGCATGTCGGACTTTTGGGTTTAATTAATGCAATTTCAAAATATCATCTTTGACGATCATTCAAGAAATCGAAAAATGAATTGAAATACGCAAAAGAAATAAATAAACAATGAAACTTATGAGATAATTAAAAGATAAATTTGAGAGAATCTAAACGGTGAGGATTCAAATCTGAATAGCTGAAGGTACTTTTGTGTTCCATGTTTTTCCTATGGGCTGCTCTTGTTACGTGCATGCTTAATAATTGACTCGTATATTAGTTTAAATTTTGCCCACCTATTATTTAATGAGTTTAAAATTTGATATTTAATGCCTACTAACAATGTACCATGTTCACAAATCACAATTAAGTACAGGAAATTTAGACTAATTCTGGTCACAATAATTAAGTTCATGAATCCGGCTATGGATCTACCTGCTCCACACATTATTAAAATTAATGGTAGGGATAAAAGAGTAAATCTTTCTATTTCGGAGATAATAAAAAATAATCTTGTTATCCCACAATGCAACTAATTTGTGCTGAAGGATGATGCATTATTAAAATAACAACTCATCAATCTCATTCGAAACACGAGCATCATGAATAATGGTTTATTATATTATTAAATAGATAAATATTAATTAAAATTTTGAGAAAAAAATTGTAATTATTAGATTATTAAATATTTATTTAAATAATAAATATTGAATTATATATTATAAATTACTTCGATCGATTATTAAGCCAAACACCTAAATGAAGTCTATATTTATTTAGTTATGTTATGAGAGAATAATTATTTTAATTTTATTTAAGTTTATAATAGAATTCTATAGTAGTGTTTATATTGACAAAATGTATTTGAAATTCTAATTCGAATATAAGTATGAAACTCAAACTTTAATAAATTTTAATTTAGTCAATGACAATTAGTTAGTAATGAATTTACTAAAAAAAATTAACTAGTTTTACGGTTTATGTTTTAAAAAAAAAATTCACATACGTTATTAATTCAGTTAATTTTGTGTGATTTGGTATAAATTCAAGTTTTAATAAATTTAGGTTATATATAGTATGATGTGTTATATTGTCTTAATTAATTAAATAAATTTTTTATATAAAAAAATTATAATTAAATTGATAAATCTAAAAATAAAAATTCTCTTAGAAGTTAATTTTTTTTATTAAAGATTCGTTGATTTTTTTTTAATACTTTACAAATTTGGATAGTACATATTTAATTATTATAAATTTGTATAATACTTATACTAATTTTAATAGTAAAGAAAAATATTTTTTTATTTCTATTATGAATAGAAATATTTTAAAATTTGAATAGTATTTAAATAGTATTTATGTTAGAAAAATTGAATTAAAAATTGGTGAAATTAAACTAAGTATGTGTTTTTAATTAAATAATTGATTGATCAATAATCATTAAGAGCGGATGGAATACTTGAAATCAGTCAAGATTTTACAGCTCCATAAATGGTTTGGAAATAGTATTTTGGAGATGACAATTGAGACCTAATGCACTAAAAAATAAGGTATAAATCTGACATGTGCTTATGTTTTTTTCATTCTCTTTAAGACTGGATGGAGTACTTGAAATTAGTCAAGATTGTACAGCTGCATAAATGTATTGGAAATAGTATTTTGGAGATGACAATTGAGACCTAATGCACTAAAAAACGTATAAATCTTGCATGTGCTTGTCTTCATCAAATGAATGAACAAAATAAAGATCGAAACTGTTTATTATTAATTTATTATATAATATTTCTTAAAGATATGGATCCTTAGACGTGCAGAATCTAGAGCTGGTAGCAAGAAATGCACCATAGTCATTTTTCGTTGCGCCATTTAGCTCTACACTCTACTTAGGTAATCTATATTAATAGTGGGAGACCTGTGCCTGGCCTGAGATTTAAAATAGAGAATAATAATCAAAAAGGGACAGATTTCTTTTTGATGCGGCAATCAACAACTCTAAATTAAGATTTTGTTTAATTCATGAGTTTTGATTTTGACCCCCGCTTGATCGTCTTAACATCTTGACTTCACCGAAAAATTTGTAAAAAGTCCATCAGAGTTTGAGAGCTCAGGGAGGAACACTGATACGAAGGGAGGGAGCTACTCTTAGAATGAAATCCTATTTAATTATAATACGAGAGTCATCTCGTCTAGGAGTTAAGAATTAGAATCATACATGGTTTTATAGTCCTTCCAAAATCAATCCTTAGATAATCAAACTTGATAGGAATTCTATGATTTATTGGATTTAACATATTTTCAGAATATTTAGTGAGTAAAATTACTATATTACTCTTAATTAATACAGTTCTAAAAAAAACATGTGATAACTTATCATTATTAGGTTATTTTTACCCACGTCATTTTCCTTAATTCTAAGCCTCAATGACCTTAATTATGGGCCTCCATGGCCTTAATTTTGGCCTCCATGACCTTAATTATGAGCCTCCATGCCCTTAATAATATTTACAATACTGAATTTGATCTCTTTTTTCAGCATCAACCTTGTTTAGGCCACTTTATGTAGGGTTCAGATGTTATCTTCATTAAAACCTAATTTCTTTGAGAAGTTAAGGGATGTATATTCAGAGTACCTTAAGGGGAGTGTTGTCGCCTTTGAAGATTTGATATTTTCTCTTAATCTCTTTTCATTATTGTTCTCCCTATTTTCAAACTCATCATTCTTTCTACATTTAGGTTGAACAATGTTCTTGAAGACCATGTATTTTTCTACTTTCCTTTAGATCTCCACCATAGTTTTCAAAGGATTCTTAGCTAGAGACACCTTCAGATGTTCATTTGTCATTCCATTGATAAGAGCCATCACTAGTGCTACGAATTGATCCAAATTAAGAACTTTTAATGTCTTCTTTGTAAATCGGTTTAAATAGTCCCTTGGGGATTCCCCACTCCAAGTTTGGGCCAGACCCTTCAGGATTTGCAGAAAAACTTTATACTTCACTGCATCTGAGACATTATGTAACAAAACTGTATCAAAAGTGAGTATATGATTTATGGGATCGCCTATTCCATCATACATATCGATCTGAGGCACCTTGAAACCTTCTGAGAGATGCTCATTTATAATATTCGAAATGAATGGTGGACTTAGAATGTTGTGACCTCATGTTGAAGCGTGGGTATTCACCATTTTAATTCTCTGAATTATGAGAAGCAGATGACTTTTTAATCTTTTCCTGTAGACGGTTTCTTGTTGACGACATCAATCAACAACTCAATATTAGGATTTCAGTTAACCCACAACTTTTGACTTTGTCATCAACTTTTTGATGAATTTTGACTTTGTTAACTTTTTGATCACTTAACTTCACCAGAAAAAGAGTCCGGGGGCTTTAAGAAAACTCTCTGATACTTAAGTCAAAATACTGATATGAAGGAAAAGAGCTAATCTTAGAATGAATAACGTACATTGAATATATTAGAACATCCCCTATTTATAGCATAAAAGTCCTCTCCTTTAGGACTTGAGAATTGGAATCCTACATGATTTTTTTTTTTTATTTTTGCTAAATTTAATTTGTATTAAAAAAAGGAACAGAAAACAAGGGAACCCCAGTCAATATTACAAATCCAGATGACTAAATCGAGATCTAGTCCTGTTTTTCAAGAATTTCCTATATGAGCACAGTCTACATTTTATAATGTTTAAAATATTCTTCACAGTAGTTTTAGCTGGTATAGAGTGATTGTTTTGCAGTCGAGAATTTCTTTCCTGCCATAGGTAATACACGACTGTACCAAAGCCAAGCTTCATAAGGATAACACGAAGACTAGAGGAGGAATTAGAAATAAGAAAGCCTGCAATGTGAGATCACCTTCTACTAAAGCCCCGCCAGCCACACTGCCTCATTACTTGCACTAGAACTTGGAAAGAATAATGGCAATTGAAAAATAAATGGCTGAAGTTTTCCATTTCCAAGTTGCAAAAAGTGCACACTGCATTGGTGTTTATACTATAACCAATAAGTATATCCATAGTTCTCAATCCCTTGTGAAAGGCAAGCCACAAAAATAAGAGATATCTTAGGAGAAAAGATTTTATGCCATACCAATTGAAAAATAAATGGTTGAAGAATCCTACATGATTTTAGAATCCTTCCAAACTATCGATCCTTAGCTAATCAAGTTTTATGATAATTTTATCCTTTATTAAATTTAACATATTTCTAGGATATTTAGCAGGTAAAATTAATATATTAATATTACTAATTAGCCACAAAAAAAAATATTATCCTTTATTAATAAAATTATATAAATAACACCTGATAACTTACTATTGGTGGGTTAATTTTAACTATATCACTTTTCATATATGGTTTGGGGGTCCACTGAATCATGATCCATGAATGAAGGAGGTTATGTCGTGGAATTTTTTACTTATTTTTAATTGAAATATTCAATTCAAAATGTCGTGGATTTTTTTACTTTTTTTTTAATTGAAATATTCACCATAATCGTAGAGGCACTTAGTACGTGCGATCGTTGGTGTTGAAGTTGGCCATAATTTTGACTGTTTTCTTACGGTGTTAGGTCATCTCCAGCAATAAAATTCTAGACTAAATATAGTATAGGATTTATCTTTTCTCTCCAGCAATTAGATTAAATATAGTCTGAGACTATATTTAAAATACCAAAAGGACTAAATCAAGGAACTTGATAGTCCATGAACTATAATTTTAATTATATTTAAATGGGAGAGTGAAATGATGATTAGAGTTTTTTTTGAATTCATTGATTATTTTAATCTTTTTATATTATAGTCCACGGGATATTTCAACTGCTAGAAAGATTGAAGACTAAAGGACATTTGCTGATGTCATATGGACTAAATATAGTCCATGAGATAGTCTAGCTACTGGAGATGCTCTTAGTGTATATTTAACTTTACAAAAAAATAAATGAATGCATGCATGTTTGCCTATCAGAAAAAATATAATATATATATATATATATATAAATGAATTTTTTGGTGGCAGATGGTTTTGTTTTGTTGTTGTTGTTGTTGTTGTTGTTATTATTATTATTATTATTATTATTATTATTATTTTATAATTTATTTTAAATTGTGGATATTGATAAAAATAAATTTATATTTACCGATACTTTTATAATTATTCTAATAGTATTTAACACTGTAAGCGACACTATCAACTTTACAAAAAGAGTTCTATTTGCAAATTTTACTAACCTTAAATATACATATTCATTTCATGTTTGCCCTTTAAATTTATTGAATGTTTAGTTTAGTAGTGATGTTATAATATTAATGAAAATTTAACTTTACTATATTGTTTTATTTTTATATTACAATAAAAAAATAGGCTTCTTTTTGTGAAACAAATTATTTATTTATTTTACAAATGATCAAGATTTTCTTATCAATGCCATGTGTCAACTTTATAAAGTTAATTAACAAGATCGTGCAATTAAATCAGATAGTATTTCCTCAGTTCTAAATTATAATATCAATATTGATTTTTAAAAGTCAATTTCAAATATTTTCAAAATCTAAATTGACATGAATTTATTTAATTTATGTTAATATAATCATGTATCATAAACTATCTAAAAAGTACTATTATTTATAAGATTTATTGTTTTTAAAATTTAAATAAATTATGTCAATTTTAAATTGAAAAATATCTCAAATTAATTTTTAAAAAGTCAATAATATTGATTTTTTAATTTGAAACAGAGAGAACAGGGACGAATGCATTTTTTAGCATACCTGGGCCAGTGCCCGGGCAGCTTCCGAACGGCCATTGCTTGCCAGATTCTTCTTCTGACAACTAACTGCCCCGGCAGCCAGAGGCAGGACTAGGGGTGGGGGTCAATTTTATTTGAATTAACAAAATCTAGTCTATTAAATGTTCAGTTTGTAATCTTGTTTAGTGCGGCGACGGAAACTACGTAGTTAATGGAACCGGACACTACTGCCAATGTAATGAAGACTCTTCCAATTTGTTGGATCAAACTGCCTTTGCTTGTTTCAAACAATGTAAGCCTGCTCTTTCTTCCACCTTTTTTACTAATACTATTACAATGGGTGACCGATTTTGCTAGAAAATAAAATAAAATATTAGAAGTATAATATAAGTGATGTTTAAAGTGTTAAGTATTGTTAAAATAATTACAAAACTATCGCTATGAATATCATCAAAAGTCCACTTCGAAATAGAATGAGAGATCAGTAGTTGAGTGATAGCTTGATTGTTTATATTGAAAAATATGTTTTTGCTTGTGTTAATAACGAAATCATAGTGCGACGTTTTCACGAAATGAAAATTCGCCGTAGGCAATTATAGTTTGTATGTTTTTCTTTTCATAAATGATACTGGTCTCGTTAAAGCTTTGCCCTAACTGAAAAAAATTCCTGAATCTGTTCCTGAGAGAGTATTATATTTTTCTTTCTAAAGTATAGAAAGGAAGGTTGTTGTGCACGTCAATTTTTAAGCTTTCCTTGCATATTCATGCACCATAGTTTTAGAGAAGAATAATAACATCAGTATGTGCCGAAACGTAATATAAAGACTATTGATTCACTCTTTATATATTTTATTAACGGGAGTTCCCAATTTAGACACGGTAGTATCTATCCGTCGTGAGGACTGGGGAATATTATACGTTGCTGACTGACACGTAACTGTGGACATTTATCTAGGCAACAAGGAGTCTAGTCCTGAATAATCTTTAGCGACAGAACTACGAAGCCTATTGTTGCACATTACTGAATGATATAACGACAAATATTATGTATGTTCATATGCATGCATGCAGAAGTGAAGGCAGAAAATTTATCAAGAGGGACTCTTTATAATTAAATATAAAGAAATAGTCTCATCTGAAATATATACAAATATTAATAATGTATTTTTATTGTATATTTATTATTAAATATAATGAGTTGTTAGTTTAATAATGGTGATATTTAATAAAATTATGAGGACAAATTTAAAGATAATGTATCATTTTATATTACTATTAATAAAAAGAGCAATATTTTTTAGAAACAAAACAATTAACAAATGAGACACTTTTATTGTGAAACATAAGGAATAATAAAATTCACCAAAAACAAATTCAAAAATAAAAAATAAAAATACTTCTTCTGTTTTAATTTATGAGATCATTTTCCACGTTTGCAAGTCAATTTTAGATATTTTCAAACTTAAAATTAACGAGATTTATTAAATATTATAATTAATAAATCTTATAATTGTTAAAAAAAAATTAGATAGTTTATAATATTTATCAGTATTGACTAAATTTAAATTAATATATATCAATTTTGAGTTTATAAATATCTTATGTTAATTTTAAAAAGTCAATAATGATCTTATATTTTGGAATGTAAAGAATACATAAAAATTACTACAAAATTATTTTTATAAACTTATTTTTTGAAATCATAAAATTATTAAAAAAGAGAGCTCAATTTACTTAAATACCCTTATACCAATAAAAATTACAAAAATCAAGAGGGGGCACTTGCACCCCTTGCCCCATGGTGGATCCGCCCCTTGACGCATGTATATATTTAGTTGTTCTTGTACCATTTGAAGGACAATTGCTCTAACTACTGTTCGAGTATGTGACTATACTGAATAACAAAATTTTATGTTAGCTTTCCTGATTCAAGAGAAAACTAATCATTCTAACAGAGGAGTTTTTGCTAAAGTAGATTTCTGGGAATCATAGTACACTTAAAATGTCCCTGTAAAAATTAAAAAGGGACCTGGATCCTCTTCACTATACTTTTCATCGATTTTTTTTGCAATACACATTTAGTGAGAATTTGTTTTTTAATGACAATACCTTATTCCCCGTGTAAGTTTTTTACTGACAATACCTTATTCGTCGCGTAAGTGTGTCACTTTCGTTGTTACTAAAAGTAAATTTTTGTCGCAAAATATATGTAAAAGAAATTTTGTGAAAAGTATAATAAATAGGCCGTAAAATATTAGTCACAAATTATTAGTCATGAATCTGGTAAAACTTGGAGCTTTATTTTATATTCCCTTCCATTAAAACAAAAGTCGACTTTGATATGTCTAAACAATTGAGGAAAGTAAAATTTCAATATCTACAAGCAAGGAGTAAGAATTAAATTAAATCCAATATAATAATAATTTAATAGCTCAAAGCCTGATGAGTCCAAGAGAAGGTGCCTGGCGGGCGAAAAATTATTCTATGGTAACATAGTCACGTGGTGCCCATAATTTTTCTTGGCGGACTTGGTATTGAGTCCCACTTTTGCAAGCTTAAATACTGTGCTTCCCGGAATTTTTAAGAGCAGACAAGTAGAAGGGCGAGCTAGTGAACAGAAGAATAAGAGGGAGAGAGGGAGGACACCGGCGCACAAAGAGCTTCTCTTTCTGTCCTGGTATGTTTTCTTCTTACACACAAGTATATTCTCATAGTATATAGATATATGAATACATACATGCAAAAAATTTCTGTGTCCTCGTGCATATTTCCATTTCTCAGATTAATTACTTGCAAGTATTTCTGTTTCATTGTTTTAATCTTTTAAATTGTACACGGAGGAGATTATTCAGACAGCTTTTAGTCACTTAATTTCAACCAGGGCTTGATTTCACTGTTGGGGCTAGGTTTACAAAAATGCGATTTCACTGGACTTGTGATTTCTGCAAATAAATGATATATCCTTGAACTGCAAGTGCATACTTTCTATATTAAACGCTGATATGATCACCAATGACAAACTTTTTTTTTTCTTTTACTTTTACCAGCACATCAAAGAAAAATGGGTGCAGGTGGTCGTATGTCGGAGACGCCTACTGCCAAGAAGACTGCAGCTGAAGCCCTTCGACGTGCTCCTCATGAGAAACCCCCTTTCACTATAGGGGACTTAAAGAAAGCTGTTCCAGCTCATTGTTTTGAAAAGTCTCTTATTACCTCTTTTCGGTACCTTATTCAGGATCTCCTCATGGCCTACTCCCTCTATTACGTGGCCACAAACTATATCGACCTTCTCCCTCGTCCTATCAACTACTTGGGCTGGGCTGCTTACATTGCTGTTCAAGGTTGTGTCCTAACCGGGGCTTGGGTCATCGGCCATGAATGTGACCACCATGCCTTCAGTGACTACCAATGGGTTGACGACCTTGTTGGCCTTGTAGTCCACTCCTCCCTCCTCGTACCTTATTTCTCTTGGAAAATTAGCCACCGTCGTCACCATGCCAACACCCAATCCCTTGAAAATGATGAGGTATATGTCCCAAGGTTCAAGTCCAATATCCGAAACTATTACAAAATCCTCAATAATCCACCTGGCCGAGTCTTTGTCTGGCTTAGTACACTCCTTATAGGTTTTCCTTTATACTTGATGTTCAATGTTTCCGGACACAAGTATGAAAGGTGGACTTCCCACTACGATCCCCATAGTCCACTTTATTCTGACCGTGAACGTAAGGAGATAATAATTTCAGATGTTGCTATTCTTACAGTTATCTATGGACTATACCGTCTTGTATTGGCCAAAGGATTTGAATGGGTTTTCCTTGTGTATGGTGGTCCACTCCTAGTTGTTAACGGATGGTTTGTGTTGATCACCATATTGAACCACACTCACCCATCTTTGCCTTACTATGATTCCACCGAGTGGGACTGGTTGAGAGGGGCTCTATGCACCGTCGATAGAGATTATGGAATTTTGAACAAGGTCTTCCATAACGTGTGTAATGCTCATGTCTGTCACCATATTTTCTCGATGATTCCACATTATCATGGACTCGAAGCGACCCAGGCAATGAAGCCGATATTGGGTGAATATTATCAGTATGATGGAACTCCAATTCTAAAAGCAATGTACAGAGAAATGAAGGAATGCATTTATGTTGAGAAGGATGAAGGTGAGACAAAAGGAGTCTATTGGTACAGAAGTGAGTTTTGATGTGCATGCTGACAAATAGCAAAGAACAAAACCCTTGGGAGCGGTTTCTGCATTTGCTGCATCTTATTTGTCTTTCATTCAAGAAGTTAAAGGTTTTTTAGTTTCGTTGTAAGAAATGAACAGCTAATGTCCCTGATCATATAATAATGCTAGCTGCGTGTTTTATTAGATGTGCATGCTCCTCCCCCTTGAATTGTAATTTCTTAGTGTTTGAGCAGTACTTATCAGATGTTGAGATTCAAAACCCAATATCTTTGCTGTAAAAAAATAATATGACATTTCCTTATAAATTCTGATGAAGTTTAGTGTGTTTGTGGCGCAAATTCTGTAACAACTATTTCAAGGCAAACAAATTCAGTTTCAGAAATTTCAACTAATTCTTTTATATATTTTCTACCATACAAGTTCGTAATTCCCACTAATGAGGATTTTAATTCATTGATCTCCACATTATGGTTCCAATTATACAAACGGTCAAGCTAACGAGTACCCAAGGACAATTTTTAATCAATGACTTTTACAAAAAAAATTTGGATAACTCATTAATTAACTCTTAGCGCTTGCTATATATATATATACTAGTCATTGCCCGTGCCTGAAGGCACGGCGAAACAAAAAATTAGATTAAAATTCAAAAAGTAATACATTACCTAAGGACTCTTTACAATAATTAATACGCATCCAACCACCAAAACATCAAGCTAGTTGCAACTAATTTCAAAAAATTTCGACAAAGTTTCCTTTAAAAATAGATAGTCAGAAAAATATAAACCTGTGTACAAAATGTACAATCATCAATAAATATCCTAGTTCAATTTTTCCCCAAAATGGTACAAGCACACATCAAACTTTACAGGATAACAGGACTAATACAAATGCTAGGGGAAAGAGAAGAGCCACTTATGACATGCCTGTGCACCTTTGTGAAAGTCTTTCTTCTCAACTACAGGTAACATATGTTCTAAATACCTGTTCTCAATACCTGCCACTTCCATGCGGACCGGGATCCCTGAACTTGGCAAGGAAGGTGCACATATTACGATGGCAGAATTATTTTTGTTACAAACTATTTTTGCCATATAATACTACTACTGAATAACAAATTTGAAAAGGTAACCACTAATAAAAATTTGAGAACAATTTACAGCTAAACACGTCTTTAAAAGTTATCTAGAAAAAGACAAGTAATAACAGGAAACCATATTTAAGAACACTGGTCTTACTTGTCAATGAAGCTGACATTTGTATACATCAGATAGTAATATACATATTCAAAATCACGCAGAGGTACACAACTGCAATTCAGAAAAAAACAGTCAGATGACTCAATAGTAGCATAAATCGCCACAATTAAGCAAAGTCGTCGTTCTGCATCAACCATTGAAATTTTACCCCACACTACCTGCAAAGAAAACCAGCATAACAACAATTATTTGCTGATTGAAATGACAGTCAAAGTGACAACAAATGGTAATAATAACCATCTTAGTCCTAATATGGTTGGAACAAAGACATCAGAAGTAGAAAAATTGTATGTTTTGGGTTAATGGATTATGTGAAGAAAAAAAAAAGAATTATATGTTTTGGGTTCTTGAAAATAATAATGATGCGTGTTGTTTTGTAACAAAAGTATAAGGGGAAGAAGCCTTCCACAAGCAGTGGCAGCAGCAGCAGCTCAAGGGGGGACCGAAGCTTTGCTGGTTTATAACTATGTCGGCCTAGTGGAGAAGGATTAAAAGGAATAGTGAAGGAGCAAACTGTTATATTGATTCATAATGATTAAGGATTGTATTTTATATTGTATTTTGGACAAGGAGTTGCAAACGTGTAGTTCAGTTCATTTAGTTATGCCAACTGCTCACTCAATTACCGATGAATCTACTTGTTATTCACATTATGTAGAAAATAGTATTTTTTTTTAATTATTATTTTTGTGATGACGAGCAATGAAATTTATTTGACAGGCTATGTATTTGTTTTCCTTAGTATTGCATTTTGAGCTATGAAATTCTAACATTTTAAGAATTTTTAATACATTTTCATTTCTATTCAAGGGAAGTACTTGGTAGCATTTGCTTGTGATAGGCTGATAACTATAAATTATGTGGTTTGTAATTCAATTTTAAGAAGTTACATATTGACAACTTAACTTCTGACTTCTAAGAAGTTGCATATATAAGAAAAACGTTCAATAGTAAAAGGGTTTTTATTTTAAAGTTTTTTTAGTTTCCTAACTAACTTCATTTAAGTTAAAAAAAATAAGCCATTTTGCCTTACTGGTTTAAAATTTTACATGTTCTAATGTTTTTATTACATGAAAGTATATCTAATTTCTTCACGGGTACCTCTACAAATGCTTATTTTTATAAGCTTTTTCTTTTCAAGAAAACAAATAGGGTACCCATCAAATATAGGCAGAAACAAATGTGCATATCATTTAGACCATCGCATAACAGCATTGCAACCTACAGAGATGTATATCATTTAAACATAGCATTTTGAAGCAACAAAATTAAACACACCTACAGAGATCCCATTCTGGGATGATTCTACAAGTGCGGCATCAACAATGTTTTTCAGATGTATGATTTTAGACCCTCGCATAACAGCATTGCATGTAATAACAACCTTTCGTCTGCAATCAATTATTATTTGGGCAACAGATTCTACAGAGAATCCCACAAAAACAACCTGTAAAAACAGAACTTGTTGAAACTACATATCTTTGTAAATCTATTTTACTTTTGAATGTGATGTTGATATCAATAAAAAACCAATTTTGTGAAAAAAATAGCAAAAGTAATTTTCAGTTAGGCTATATAACTATCGTGTACCCTTAACTATTATAGCAAAAGTAATTGTCGAGGATCAGATTGTAAAACTGTAAAAATAATGACACATCAATAACTTCAAACAGCAACCACTATAGTGATACGAATGCACATCTTCATAGCAGATAGTATGAGAGAGGTGTATAGAGCTTTTATCTAAATTTATTAAAAGTAATCTTTTATGCCAATGATCAGACCCAAAGAATCTACTTACCAGAAAGAGATCATCTGAGATGAGACCCATCCCATGAGCGAATGGAACAAGAGCATTACCATTTCCCACCATGTAACCCTGTATACAGCATATTAAGGTTGCAGCTAAAAACTTGATATTGATCAGGACAGTGTTTCAAATACATACCTTGAAATTGAGTACAGGCTTTACACTGGCATCAATACCTATAAAAGATCCATAGCTTCAAATTAGGTTTCTTTCTCCCAGCATTTATGCAGCTTAAATATAAAAAAAAATACCTTTAACAACTTCAAAGGCTAGAGTTGGAACATATACTCCAGCATATGATTCACCAGCTATAAAAAATGGGTTTGCAAGAAACTCTGGGTACAGCTCAAACCACTATCCACAAGCAGCAGATTGTAGAAAATAAACACTCAAGGATATAAAATTACTAAATAAAATATTCAAACTTTTTACGCTCTTTATTTTCTTTCTTCATTTATTCAAAAAATACCTTGAGGAGAAATGAATGCGAGTCATAGGCATTCTTTTGGTCGCCAGTAATGTAATCAACATTATTTCCTGAGTATGAAAAGCCAACACCAGCAGGAGAGTCCAAATATATAATATTGGAAACCTAGCAAGCAATAGTCACTAGCACATGATAATGCAAAACTGAAAATTAAGTAAAACCATAAATATTTATCCAACAATATTAAATGTCTTTAATAATGAGAAAAAGACCTACAGATAAGCAAAATATATACAGTTTAATTCCTAAATAAGTTATAACCTTGAACCAACTGTATGGATTGAGATGAAGCTTCTGAAGGCTTCCCCTGTGACTTTCCCTTTTCAAAACTGAATGGACCTGCATAACGTAATCAAAAGATTCTTCTACAAATTATTTCGAGAAAAATGTCTAAGAAAATGAAGTAGCTAATTGAGAAGAGTAACAACATGTGGTTGATTTGGTACACCATATATAGACATTGTATTTCGTAGCAAAATTTGCAATTATGCAATTATTTCATAGCAAAATTTGCAACTTGAAGACAATGTATCATTTTATACTACTATCAATAAAAAGTGGATTTCTTATGTGGAACAAATTTTATTTTGTATCTTTTTTTTGCAAATGATACCATTTTATGAATGAAAAGGGTATGATGATTCTATTTAAATTTGTTAGTATATCAATGTTTTTTCTGTTATGCTTCATACATAAAACCACCATGCTAAAATACCTAAAAAATAAAATTAAAAAAAAGGGAAAAAAGGAGAAAAAATAAGCTTTAAAACTTTAAACAGCCCTTCACTCTATATCCCTCTAGGCTGACAAAGTCAAATTTGTCATGTAGTTTCTAATATATGTTAACTACAACATCCACAACTTATGCTAAGATAATGAGTAACAGGTGTAAAATTTGTGTTAGTAACAGGTGTAATTAAAAAGATACTTGTTATGCACTCGCAACCCATTTAAAAGCTACTTGCTATGCAGTCACAACCCATTTAAAAGCTACTTGTTATGCACTCACATTTTAATTCTCCTTATACCATTACTGTATTATTGAATTGCTAAACAACCCATGAAGGAGCTAATAAGAAGAAGAATCCCAAGTAGCATCACCACTAATATGGTACGAAATTTTTTAAAATGCAACATAGTTATCACAAAAAAGTCAAAAAAAACGTAAGTAATTATAATGAAATAGGGGAAGCAAAAGCAAACCTAAATGAGCATACATAAAAATCCTTAAAACATATGAATATTTTCTCAAACTCATGTTATCAAACACTTAAAATGCACTACCTAAACATGTATAAATCAAAAAAACATCTCAAGCAATTACACTATTTAACAAAACAAAAGGTCAGTAAAATCATTTTAGTTGCACACTTGCATATATTAACCCAAAAAAATACATCAAGTCAACAAAAATTAATATAACCAAATATCAAAACTATGAAATCGAAAATAGACTGATATTCATATTCATTCAAATTAAACAAAATTAAAATCTGTAAATACCCATTTTCAAGGCGGAGGACTCTCCAATCCATTCACAAAGGCAAAGGCGTATCTTATCTGTGCTTTAGCGGACTCCAACCCTACATCATTAAATTTAATTTGTAATTTTGATTTTATGGAAATTTAAGGAAAAAGTAAAGGGGGTTTTGGTGAACAGATTTGCTACGAGAGGGGAGAAATGACCAAATATAATATTAACCGCTAAGAAGGAAAAAAAAACAGAAAGCACAGACCTTATCTCGTTGACTCTGCTACAAATTCGCATTGTTAATTCCCTTGTTTTACATCAAACGTCAATTCTGCTTTCCATGAAAACTAACAAATGAAGAGCATTTCAAAAAAAAAAATGACAAAACAAATTTTCTACTAAGAAATAAGTTTGTTAAGTGCTTGGACCGTGAAAAAAGTCATGAACCAATTACCTGACGTCAGTTGCAATACATTTAAAAATGTAGTATTATTTACACCGAGTCCAACAACACCTCTGGATATACGATATTTGTCGTGGTAGATGATCCATTAGGAAGGAGAAGGACACTAATGCGATCAGACGACGTGCATCTAGACATGGCCACATATAAGTGACAGTGGCTAAATACAGGCAAATGCAGATCTACACCAACGAAATTGACTGACTGGCCTTGCGACTTGTTGATTGTCATAGCATATGTTAAGCGTACTGGGAATTGGCGTCTAGTCATTTTAAATGGTAAATCTTTAGACAACAGTGATAATGATATCCGCAGGATAAAACACAAATTCATAGATTTGTCACCGGTTAGAATTCTAGCCTCAATAACCCGCGATGCGCAATTGACAACCATTAGTCTGGTCCCATTACAGAGTCCATCTTTCGGGGCTATATTCCTCAATAATATAATGGGGCACCCGACCTTGAGCTCCAACTTGAAAGGTGGTAAACCTGACGAGTTTAGAGAATTAAGAAACTCACCTGGATATTGATTAGTGGTAGAACGACAGAGTTCATCCCCATCCGACACCTTGTCAGCAGCTAAGTAGGTAAACATTTTGCCAGGATAAATTTGTAGAGCATCATCATTGATAGCGCAGACATCATCATTCCGAGCAGAAAGAATTGTGCGCTCAGTTAAGTAGGATGGGGTTACCGCACTGAGCACATGTAGTTGTGGATAAACCCTGAAAATTAGTTCATGCAGATTTTGACACCTGTGTATCGTTGGAGGAAGTTCCACAGTATCTTGTGTACTAATCCCAATCTAAGTAAGATGTGAAACATATCAGTACATATAACCGAATAATTAGATGGTTTTATATAAATAATATATAATAAAAATCACCTCTTCCAAGAAGGATGCGTGAGAAGAATTTACAGGATGATTGTTATTCAAACGCATGTTTATGCTCAAAGTCAATACGCACACACTCGCACATATTGCAGAACGTCTTAAAGATGCACCAACAATTTGTTCTCGCCCACCCTTAGGTATCACCGGTAGTATTTGACGGAAATCCCATCGTGATACCACCGAATGGTCGGTTATCATCACGAACGTCTCGAAGTGTGTGTTCAACTGCCTCAACACCATGCTAATGCTGCATGGGAACTTCGTCCCATATTATCAAGCGAGCCTCCCTAAATAATTCCCCATGCGGTGACTATTTGTTGAAACCACATACCGAGCTTTCTATGATATCGAATGGAATGCAGAATGTAGAATGAGCTGTTCGACCGCCTAACAACAACAACGATGCAATTCCTGATGAAGCAACTGTAATGACAATATGACCCTCGCTGCGCATTTTAGTGGTGATGGTGTTGTACAAAAAGGTTTTCCCTGTTCCTGCACCTCCATTGAGGAAAAATATTTTGCCCTAATTTTCAACAACGGAGATAGTGATAGCATCATAAGCCATACGTTGAGCATTATTTAAAACATCAATATTCAAAATGTCATTCAGTTGATTAGCTTAATTCCGTAGTTGCATATGATCGATCAACAATCTATTACCCGAAACATAACTCCAATTTTTAATGGGGTGTGGCATAGGTGGGAAGTCTTCCAATTTTTTGCCAGATTCATGTAGCAACTGATCAATCAAATATAAACCGTAATCTTTGATTTGAGGCTGCGTTGGATCGCATATGCCAAAAGTTGTTTGTAGCTTGTGACGAAGATCATCACATATGTGGATGGAGAATTGATTCCACATAGTGCATGGCTGTATTGGGGAGCATTCTACCAGAATGATGCAGAATAGTCTCTGTAACTGGTATCCCGTATTCATGGTTGAAGCCTCCTGAAGGCATTGTACCCACTCTGCATCATCTTCCAAGAGCCCTATAGCTACACACGCTGATTTGAAACTATCATGACACACACCATCGATCGTGCGTAGACCATCAAAAGAATGCGGTCCTCTAACAACTGTTAATAGCAATCGAAGATAAAACCGCTCCCCAGAATTGGGTGTAGCAAAATATAATCTGCCGATTGCAAACCCACTTTGCCTCGGAGTCCAAATCTTTCGACCTTTGTTCCAAACGAAATGTTGGGGAAATTCTTGGTATGTGTAGGCACGTGCAACATCATTTGAAGAACAACAGTCAAAGAATCCAGTCAGAGTTGTGTTTTGACTCTTAGACCTAAGTCTAATTGTTTCAAGTGTTTTAGAAGGATCATAAACAACATGATGCATCCCAGGTAAATATAGATCTAGCCGTACAACCGAAGGAATTTCTTCATGGAGAGGATAACCGAAAAGTCGCCATGCAGCCTCTGTCGGTCCAATATACCTTGCATTAAGGTATTGCTTTATCTCATTGTTTCCATCTGGTCCCTCTAAAATCATAGTTGTGTGGTCAAGACCTTTGTAAATGTACTTGTGGATATATTTGCCGCACCTCATTCCTGCACAGACCTCCACGTTTATATGACAATTGAATTTTTTTTATAGGTGTGGATTGTAAGGTACAACGTCTCGATTATCAAATGTATGCCCTCTGGTGGTGTAAGATTGACCATTACGGCGACGACGGTAAATAGGGTACCCATATTCATCCATAGTAGTCGAATCTACAAAGGCTTTTGGATAATGGAATCGACATGTACCGTTTACCATGCAAGTTGAATATGGGTTTCGAGAACCACAGGGACCATGAACCATACAACTCTTGATTGTTTCGTATAGAGTTGGATCAATTGATGGATCTGGGAATTCAGCACTAACTAACTGATCCACTTGTGCAGTGGTCTGAATCTTGTCAGGACCATGAAGGAAGAATAAAGCATGCATGTGTGGTAACCCTCGTTTTTGGAACTCAATGGTGAATATATGAACAGCTTTGCGACCAAAACTTTGCTGTTTTATGACCTCATGCATCAGGGCACGCCGTTTTAACTCAAATACACGGGCAACTATGTCTGGACGATCGAAAGAGGTTTGGTGTTCTAGTAAGGCAGTTGTTATTTCGGGCCATTTTGGGTTGGCCGTCATGGTGAGAAAGATGTCAGGGTGTTGGTGATACCTTATAATGGCCATAGAGTCATGAAAAATCTGGTTCATGTTATGTGCACTCCCAGTAAAGGACGATGGCAGAACAAAGCATTGTCCGATCTGATCGGGGCCCAAGTCATCAACACTGCCGTCACACAAATTTGCATAAAGCTCCCGACGCAACTTATCCTGATTGAGTCTGATGTAAGATAACCTATTTTGCTCCGTTGATGCCCAAGCATCTACTATAAACTCTTGAAATAACTTTCCTCCTCTAAGAATTGTCGAATACTCAAGGGGACGTGGAAACATACGATAACTGTAAAATTGCATCTATGTCATCCTTCTTACTGAAAAATCATTTTGTTCGGAGTTCCACTGTCGGAGACCAGGTTCCCAACCAAGCTCACCAGTAGGGAATAAAAGTACATAGTGTAATGGTAAATATGCTGGATGACACTCATTGATCTGCCTCAGGGCTCTATTATCTCCTTTTAGGTGCAGAACAATATCCCGCATACAACTACTCTCACTACCATCACCAGGCAAGATCACAGCTATTTCATTTGTGGTTGGAAGATTGTACCGATGCCTATTAGTTGATTCGGTGTAATGAAGGTGAGCACGTAAATCATGATTTGAAGATTCTGACTCGGTTAGTATTTCATAGGCACATTTGTACTTTGAAGCAAAATGATTCACTGACAACAAACAATTTTGTATAGTGTGGAGGACATCTCGACACAAGTTATTATTCCGCGCACACCGAATATTCAATGCAGTGGCTGGGTCATATATGTATAACTGACAGTAGATGGGTGAATGACCATCCAGAGGTAACAACGACCCGGTACGGTGACGTAATTCTCCATGGATAATGAATGATGTTGGCCCTCTTGAGTTGAGTAATCTGTCATCAAGCTTAGCACCCAAGCTCGTGAAAGCATTAGCTACATTGTACTCCCTAATATGCAGGCGAAATGATTTTTCTTGACCATCATGGCCTTCGTACAATGAACGAATAGGAGGTGGGGGTGCAATGAGTTTCGGTAACTTAATTTTGCCTTGCAGACAACATGTTCTGAATCTTGGATTGGTCAATCCTGTGCGAGATAATCGTTCATCTCGCCAATGTAAGGCCGAACAATAAGGACACAGAATATTCATAGGCCCGAGAAAATGACGCTCATTATTGACAGGGACAATAACATTCAATTCATCATCACTAAACATACTATCAACATCGCTAAACCGTTCTGTTGGGAGTCTACAAAAAAAAATGTATGTACAAAAAAATGATAAGTAAGAAAATAGTAGGTAACTAATAAACTATGTAGAATATACATACACTATTGGATCAGCCAGAACAGGAGACGGCGTAATGAGGACATTGTCATCAGTTTGATGAAAATGTGGTGCTACATCGGGGACAGCTTCATACTGAGCAAAGTCTGTCTCTAAATTCCTAGGCGAGGGTAAAGGTCACACCGGAGCAGGTGAGAATAGAGCAAAGTCAGTTGGAATGAAAACTGGGTCGGACGCAATTGTAGGTGTTAGATAACATTCCAAATTATATGTTCGCGCCCTTTTTTGTGGAAGGTGTGATATAGTTGCTCGGTGCAATGGAGTTAGGTCTTGCAAATCATGACATAAGGGTTGTTGGGGAGTATAAATCACCGGTATGTTCCTATGCAACTATCCAACAGGGGAAAGACAATACATTACAACTCTATTTTTCTTAAGAGCAAAAGAAATACGTATCAATTTGAAGACATTAATCAAAAAACTTACCGAAGAGGTAGACATATTTTCTTTTCCATTTTTCTGAAAAATAGTGGGCGTGTGACATATTTTTGACGTTGAACGTGCAGTATGATCGCTAAGAATTCGTGTTTCCCGTAGAAGTACGCATTCATTCTGGCGTTGTTGATAGTTAGTTTTATGTATTTTAATCAAAATACAAACAATGGCAATAATAAATGTACCTCGACATTGCACAACTGAGTAGGCGAATGTTCAACCAATATTGTACTAAGAGATGGTTGGGAATGCGAGGGGACTGTCGTAACCATGTTAGCAAGTGGAACATGTTTGGAGAATTGGGAGAGGGACTTAGGTGGGGTCAATACTGGAAAATCTTTGGGTAGAGGTGGAATGTAATTCCCAGAACGCTCTCTTTCTCGACGTGCGCCCTGTGTCAGCTTACGCCGCGAGCATGTATTACTATCATTGCGATTTCGATCACGTCTGGCGCGTTGGGCCTCAATTTTAGAAGGAGCGAAATTTGGTGTGGGAGCCTAAGATAGGAAGTGAGTTGTGCACTAAATTAAATAATATAATTTCAAATCCCTAATAGAAATTGCATTAAACACAACGTAGCAATTTATGACAGTTGAACTTAAAAATTAAGAAAATTAACTAAGAATAGCTAAGGAAACCAATTCATAATTTGGACAATATGTTAGCACTTAGCAGGTCCAAAATCAAAGTCACGTTGAGATGCGAATTTTATAAATACTTAAAGAACGATCAGTACAACATACCGATTGAGTAAACCAATTTTCTTTTCCAGTAGAGCTGCCAATTTTGTGTTTCCCCTTCGTCGAAGATGGAGCGATACTTAAGTTGTTCAAGTGATTCACATTTGAATTCGCCTAGGAAGTACAAAATAAGGCATAGCTTTTTAAAATCAAATTCATAATAAATATTAATTTAATAATAATACCACAACACAAAAAATAACACCACAACACATGGTATGGAGTCATGTGTGCGTGAGAGAGAAGTGTAAGAATAAGAGTGAGACTGAGGGGTGAGGGGTGAGGAACTCAAAAAAAGCACTGACAATTTAGTGTATATTGCTTTGCACGTTAGATAAACAATGATCAATACAACATACCGGTTGATTAAACCATTTTTCTTTTCCAATAGAACATCCAATTTTTTCTTTACCCTTCGTTGAAGATGGAATAACACTTAGGCTGTTTAGGTGATTCGCATGTGAATTCTCCTAGGAAGTACAAAATAAGAGATTAGTAAAAAAATGCATATTTATATTAAAATAAATTTTTTTAACAATACAAGTTGCGTTACCTTATCCATATGTAATACCAGTCGTGTTAAACATGTACCTTAACAATACCAGTCACGCTACCATATCAACCTGTAAGAGCAAACTTAATAAATTGAACATGAGTTAAACATGCCTTAATAAATTAAACATGGCTTGGGTAAATCGACAATAAGAGGCAAACTTTCTATGAAATTGTAAATCGACAATTGACGTTGAATTAGGTTCACTTTCAATTAGAGAAAAATTCATTGGATCAAGAAGGCGTGATAAATTAAACATGGCTTGTATGGCAATTTGTCCATCACATTAATTTAAACTTCTAATAATGTGGTTTCGATTTGCAATGTTGAGCTAAGTTTTCGGACATTATTGTCAATTTATCCATAATTCATTTTGGTCAATGTATGGCATTTTTGACGTCACATACAATAAGTGCAGAACATGTAACAAATGAGAATAAATCAAAACAACAAACTGCTATGGCTACCAATTTTGATGGAACCTAAACAACATAGGAGGAAAAAGGCTGCTCATAACAGAAATCTGTAGAATTTTGTACATAATGTATTATTTTTGAAGAAATTGTGGTTATTTTTAACTGCCATTCTATAATTTCGATCGACACCAATATTGGACAGGGTTCCACTACTAAGATCAGATTATAAAGCAGCGAATGTCCCACCTGGAAGGTTTATGACTCATGGATCACAAACACGTATAACACATAACAAAATATTTTGTTTAAACCAACATGAATGAGCATATCATACCTAAACTATTTACCCTAAAACAGTACCGACTTCTATGGAGACTCCAACTCCATGACATGTTTAGCATTTCGAAAATATATAATTTGAAGAGAAGGTATACACTCCTCCAACCCATTTCCAAAACTATTTTTTGTACTATTTTTATAAAAATAATCAAATTGGGAAAAAAAATAAAAAATGGGCAGTTAATTTGGTTTAGTAACTCATGCAAGAGTTCATACTGCAACAGTATTTCTTACTCACGGTTGTATAACTAGGTATGCTACAGGAAATTTGGTAGCAGTTGAGGCTTTGGTTGGGGTAAACCGAAGTGACCCAAGCATTAATGTCGCACCTATTATGGTGTTTCCAGTATATTTGTATTATTTCCAGCACCTATTAGAGAACAATAATTTCACATGAGCTTAAACGGAGATGAGAGTTGGACTTCCTGCTCTAAGGAAAATTGAGCCAGACAGAGGCTTTATAGGAAACTTCATGTTTGAGAGATAAATATTATTTTTTTTAGCTTTATTTTTTGTGAGGTCCAATTTAAAATCTGAATTTTGATTTTTCTGTAGTCAAATACTTCTTTTTTATACTAAACAGCTCTAAGAGGATTTGACATGGGGAAACTCTAAGGCCTTGACATAAATCACCACAAATGTTATCACTATTGCTACAGCCAAACAGTTTGTTATCACAAATGTAAAAACAAATGGAGAAGAACTATTTTTCACAAATAATGTAAATGTCATATAATATCGAAAAAGTGGTTTGTTTGGTCCACTTCCATTTACTTGACATCAAAAAGAGCAACTTTTTTGGTCCCCTACTTGTGCCTATGAAGACATACTCGAACAAATTCACAAGGTTGAATTCCAAAATGCTAGTCCTACTGCAGCATAAACAGTTCATAGTCCTACTGCAGCATAAACAGTTCAAAAGCCTCTAAGAGTCGTGGTCAATGTGATCACAATTGAAGTAACTCAAGTCATTGTTGTGTACGTGATTAAGCCTCTAAGGTGATTGTTTGACAAACAATTACATAAAAATAAGAAAACTGTGCACCATTTGCTTACATGAATATACAAATGTCTATCAGATATTCTACCCGCAACAACGGCGAAATGGAAAATAGCTCTAGGTTTAAAGAAGAGCAACTGGACAAATTTAATCACAGAACAAATTGAGTAGGACAAATTTTGGAAGAAGTATTATTACATAATCAATTTTATTATTGATTTTTTAAATAATAAGTATATAAAAATTAACCATTTGCGATGAACTTACATTGGATGATATAAAGATAAGATCATTGATAACTATTCCATCAGACAACATGATCACTAACTCTACGAATAAAAAAGGAATATCAAGTAACCCAATACAATTAATAGCTCTACGAATAAAATTAATTGATCACAAGCAGGAGGACAATGAATAACATAAAAAAGGAATATCAAGTAACCCAATACACAGACAATATGATCACTAACTTTACGAATAAAAAAAAAAGGAAAAACGATTTATAAATTTTGTAAATTATGTCCAACTTTGATTGATATAGTATATAATTTGAACAAATATCAAATAATCACGTCCAACAAAGAAACATAAACTAAATTCACAATATTTGCGGAATGATTGGCTACTGAAATTACTATTATAATAATACTAATAGTAATAGTAATTTAAGATTAAGAATATTTAAGATTAAGTAATACAATCATAATTATTATAAACAATATAATAAAATAATATTTATTAAAAATAATATAAAAAGTAGTACTTTTTACTAATAATTATGATAATAATAATAATAATAATAATAATAATAATAATAATAATAATAATAATAATAATAATAATAATAATAATAATAATAATAATAATAATAATAATAATAATAATAATAATAATAATAATAATAATAATGGTAATAATAATATTAAATAATAATAATAATAATAACTATAATAATAGTAATAATAATAATTATAATTATAATTATAATGATAATGATAATAATAATAATAATAATAATAATGGTAATAATAATATTAAATAATAATAATAATAATAATAATAATCATAATCATAATAATAATACAGCAATAAATATAAGGATACTTGTGGATATTCAAAAATGAACTTTAAATACTTGTGGATATTCAAAAATGAACCATTTTCTTTTATGTACTTTTTGTCCTTCCCAACAATTTCTCAGAAACTAAACAGAACCATAATACTTGTGGACTCTAGAACTAAAGACACCAATTATTCCACAATATTAAAAAGTAAAAGGGAAACCGCTAGCATTTCTGAATATGAAAGAAAGATAAAACACACCGTGGCTACGCAGATTGCTCAAAAGGCCTGCAACTGATGACATAGATGTATGCCTTGACATCTCACTTAACTGGAAAGACATTCGATCAGTACACATATGTGGGGGATGTTAGGGTTTCGACACAGTGAAAGCAGCGGAATTTAAAATTTTTTTGAAACCCTAAGACAGGATCCATGCGAAAACAGATTAATCAGAGGTTTAGATTATTTTACCGATTATTTTACCGATAATCAGAAGACGATGGAATTCTGGAACGGCTTCGAATCTTCAACGCAATCCAGCGACTACGTCTCTACGGTATCCGCACGAACGATCTGCGAACCGTCACACGATCTGCAGTGAAAGGGATCTGCGGTACTAGCCACCAAGATCAGGATTTCTAACCTATTTTTCTCTCTAGCCTCTTTCTGAAAGCGGCTAGGGTTTTAGTTTTTCCTTATGTGACTTTTAGACTACTGATATATCATATATATAGTAGTTAATAGGAATTAACTAAAACCTAAAATAAATAGAAAAATAAAATCCGAATTTATATATATTATATTTTAATTAAGTCTTACTTAATTAATATACATATATACAAATTATCCTATTAATTTAAATTCGTAATTTCTAAATACTATCAATCATATTGACATATTTAAAATACTTACAATTTAAATTAATTCCCTTTTAATTACGTTCTAAGTGTGTGACCCTATAAGTTATTATTATGTTGGCAATAATTTTAAAATCATATTATAAAATTATAAACAGTGAGCGGCATCTAGCAATGCATCACTGCTACCCAAATAATAATAAGATCGGTGATTCGATACAACCTTTTCGTGACCAATGTTTAAATGTAATTTAATCCTTTTAACCTTATATCCTAGATTAAACTCGAGGCATGGAATGTGTCATACTCTTCATAATTTAATCTGAGTTTTCTTGATCAACGAGTAGACTATATGAAACAAATCAATATTTGAGCATGGCCATGCATTTCATAGTCCTACTCAATCAAGAGGCCTATGGATATCACTCCTAATATATAGGAGGGTTAAATTCCATCTAGATCACTCATATTCCTCACACGATTCATGATGTACCCAATGATCACCTTTATTGTCCACCCTATTAAAGGTGACATTTGATGATATCAAAGTACATAAATTCTCGTATAATAATATAGTGACTTCAGGTCGGAGGATCATTACATCATTGTCACTATAAGAATTTCTTATGACACTTTGCATAATGCTCCATGTAGAATTCTTATGGTGGGTCAGTCCAGTACATTGTTCTCTAACATGTACCTATGCATTGACTCAAATATCTCATATATTTATAACCAATGAGATTTGACCATCAGTCAATCCACATACTAGTCTCAATGCATCATTGTTGTCCCATTAACAATGATACTCGACTAGGGACATTTAAGAGTAATGATACTAATTATAATTATATAATCTCATGTTCAAGTCACATACTTAAAGCTATATAATTCGTATCATTATTCTAAGGGCTTTTATTACGTTAACATTTATTTAACGCAGTAAATGAAATCATAATAATACATTTATTCAATCAAATATAATATCAAAAATGTTAAGCAATTACATCAAATAATTAGCCTCTAGGGCATAAACTCTAACAATCTCCCACTTGCACTAGAGCCAGTCACTCATGTATCTAATACCCATGGAACTAGTGTGACCTTCGTGCTTCTGCTGCGACAAAGCCTTGGTCAGTGGATCTGCAACATTATTATCTGTTGGCACTCTGCATATATGTACATCTCCTCTATTAATGATTTCACGGATGAGATGGTACCGCCTAAGTATATGCTTGGATCGTTGGTGAGATCTGGGTTCCTTAGCCTGTGCAATGGCTCCATCATTATCACAGTATAACTCAACTGGATCAACAATGGTTGGAACAACACCAAGTTCAGTGACGAACTTTTTAATCCATACAGCCTCCTTGGCTGCACTAGAAGCAGCAATATACTCAGCCTCTGTTGTAGAATCGGCTACTGTCTCTTGCTTCGAACTTTTCCAGTTAACAGCACCACCATTAACGCAAAACACAAAACCTGACTGAGACTTATAGTCATCACTGTCAGTTTGGAAACTAGCATCTGTGTAACCCTTTACTGCCAGTTTTTCTTCACCTCCATATACCAAGAATGAATCCTTAGTCCTTTTCAGGTACTTGAGGATATTCTTGACTGCTGTCCAGTGACCTTCACCTGGATTCGACTGGTATCTGCTCGTCATGCTCAAAGCATACGGAACATCCGGACGAGTACATATCATTGCGTACATGATAGATCCAATTGCCGAAGCATAAGGGATCTTTCTCATACGCTCCTCATCATCTTGTGATTTAGGACATTGGGCCTTAGAGATCTTTACACCATGAGTCATGGGTAAGTGTCCTCTTTTTGCCTCTTGCATGCTGAACCGTTTCAACACTTTATCAATATATGTACTTTGACTTAGGCCGAGCATTTTTCTCGATCTATCTCGATAGATCTTGATACCTAAAATGTAGGTTGCATCGCCCAAATCTTTCATGGAGAAACATTTTCCTAACCATGTTTTTACAGCCTGTAAGGACGGAATGTCATTCCCAATAATTAATATGTCGTCTACATATAATACCAGGAATACAATCTGACTCCCACTAACCTTCTTATATACACAAGGTTCATCTTCATTTTTTATAAAGCCAAACTCTTTGACTGCTTCATCAAATCGAAGATTCCAACTCCGAGAGGCTTGCTTCAATCCATAAATGGATCGCTGCAGCTTACATACCTTTCTAGCATCCTTTGGAGTGACAAAACCCTCAGGTTGTGTCATGTACACATCCTCAAGGAGATTTCCATTAAGGAAAGCAGTTTTGACATCCATCTGCCAGATTTCGTAATCATAAAAGGCTGCAATAGCAAGTAAGATCCTGATGGATTTAACCATTGCCACTGGAGAGAAGGTTTCATCATAGTCAACACCTTGAACTTGTTTGAAACCTTTTGCTACCAGTCGGCCTTTATAGGTTTGTACATTACCATCCATGTCGGTTTTCTTCTTGAAAACCCATTTGCACCTGATTGGTTTTACCCCTTCGGGTGGATCAACCAAAGTCCATACTTGGTTAGTATACATGGAGTCCATCTCAGATTTCATGGCTTCAAGCCATCTCTCAGAATCTGGTCCATTCATAGCTTCTTGGTAGGAAGCAGGCTCATCCTGATCTATGAGCATCACATCGCCGTTTTGAGTCACAAGAAATCCATAATATCTCTCAGGCTCTTGGCGTGTCCTACTAGATCTACGAATGACTTGTGTAATTTGAGCAGGTTCACTTTCCACAATATCTTGTGGTTCCTGCTCATGTTCCAACTCAGGTTCAATGATATTTTGTGGTTCACGAATTTCTTCGAGTTCTACTTTCCTCCCACTATTTCCTTTAGAGACAAATTCTCTTTCTAGAAAAATACCAGTTCGAGCAACAACCACTTTGTTCTCAGAAGGTTTGTAGAAATAATACCCTTTTGTTTCCTTAGGGTATCCCACAAAATTACATTTGTCAGATTTGGGTCCGAGCTTGTCAGAAGCCAGACGTTTTACAAACGCCTCGCAACCCCAAATCTTCATGAACGACATACTAGGACGTTTCCCAGTCCACATCTCATATGGTGTCTTTTGAACCGTCTTTGTAGGAACACGGTTAAGTGTGAATGCAGCTGTTTCTAGGGCATGACCCCAGAAGCTTATTGGAAGATATGCATGACTCATCATTGATCGTACCATGTCCAACAAGGTGCGATTCCTCCTCTTAGACACACCATTCCATTGTGGTGTTCCAGGTGGAGTGAGTTGTGATATAATACCACACTGCTTTAGAAGGTCATCAAAATCTTGGCTTAAGTATTCACCACCTCGATCGGATCGAAGGGCTCTTATGCTTTTGCCAAATTGGTTTTGAACTTTATTCTTGAATTCCTTGAACTTTTCTAAGGATTCGGATTTGTGTCTCATAAGATACACATATCCATATCTACTGAAGTCATCAGTAAATGTAATGAAGTAATAGAACCTACCTCTTGCTAATGAACTCATGGGTCCACATACATCACTATGTATAAGTCCCAATACATCACTAGCCCGTTCACTATGACCAGTGAAAGGGGCTTTAGTCATCTTACCTAATAAACAAGATTCGCATTTCTCATATGATTCAAAATCAAATGAATCCAAAAACCCATCTTTATGGAGTTTGGATATGCGTTTCTCATTTATATGGCCTAAACGACAGTGCCAGAGATATGTCGGATTTGAATCATTTGATTTAAATCGTTTTGTATTTATGTTATAGATAGGCATCTCTAAAGCAAGAATATAAAGACCATTAAACAATTGTGCAACACCATAACATATTTCATTTAAGTAAAACGAACAACTGTTGTTCTTTATTAAAAACGAAAAACCTTTCTTGTCCAAACAAGAAACAGAAATAATGTTTTTGCTCATAGCAGGCACAAAATAACAATCCTCTAATTCTAATACTAGCCCAGTGGGCAAAGATAAATGATAAGTTCCTATGGCTAGTGCAGCAACTTTTGCTCCATTTCCAACTCGTAGGTCAACCTCTCCTTTCGCCAAAGTCCTACTCCTTCGGAGTTCCTGCACATTAACACAAATGTGAGAACCACATCCAGTATCTAATACCCATGATGTAGAAGTAGACAAATTGACTTCTATAACATATATACCTGAATCAGAAGTCGTACTTCCTTTCTTTTTCTTGAGTTCTTCCAGATATGCATGACAGTTCCTCTTCCAGTGTCCAGGTTTTCCACAGAAGTGACAATCACCTTCTTTAGCTACCCCACCTTTAGGTTTTAAAGCCTGTTTGTTTTTGAAATTGGGTTTGGCACCAGATTTAGATCCTATCTTCTTCTTGCCTTTTCCCTTTCCCTTAGCATTCCCCTTTTGCACCATCATTATGGGATCGGGTCCTGCCTTTTTCATGTTGTTCTCGGCAGTTCTTAACATGCTCAACAACTCAGTAAGTGGTTTTGTAATTTCATTCATGAGATAATTCATGACAAATTGCGAGTAGCTGCTGTTCAAAGATTGCAAAACTAGATCAGTTTGGGCTTCCGCAGTAATCGGAAAACCCAACCTAGCAAGGTACTCAATATACCCAATCATTTTAAGAACATGTGGACCAACTGGATCACGTTCACCCATCTTGCAGTGATACAACGCCTTGCTTGTATCATACATTTCCTGTCGAGCATGCCCTGCGAACAATTTCTTGAGATGCTCGATCATCTCATAAGCATCCATTAACTCATGTTGCTTCTGAAGCTCAGAGTTCATAGTTGCTAGCATGAGACAACTCACGTCCAGAGCATCATCTTGATGCTTCTTATAAGCATTATGCTCTGCACGTGGTGCAGTGTTAGCTGGTGCTGCAGGAATGGGCCCATCAAGGACATAAAGCTTGCGCTCTTGTTTGAGGACAATCCTCAAGTTCCTATGCCAGTCTAGGAAATTAATTTCACTCAGCTTTTCCTTCTCAAGGACTGATCGTAGTGAAAGACTATTTGTGTTGTTGGTTGCCATTGATATCTACAATTTATAAGTGCAAAAATAATAAGTCAAATTGCAGAGTTTTGATATTATGTAACTGATAATAGTACATTCCAAATATACCTCCCACTATTTTAATCAAATTAATAGCCCTCACCATTAATTCGGAAAGCATTTTTTATTAAATCTTTCTAGTGAGCTAAGATCCATATTTTATTACGCCTTAAGTTAGCTTTGGTTAATCTCTTAAAACATAATTATTTAGGTAGACAACCATTTGTCAATTATATCATATATAACTCTTAGATAGTTTGGTGAACAACATTTGTTCTAGTCCATCTAATGGTACATGCCAAACTCTATGCCTCTAAGTCCACAATCCTATTGAGATAACTTAGTTAAGTCGGGCCCAATGCTTTTAACATTTTGGATATCACAATTATCCTATCGCATCTTACCAAGATAAATGGGGTACTTTGCTTTGGCAAACCTACATTCATTGATCAAGGTCTTGATGAGTGTCATTCATTGGAAGGCATCTGATTTAGACTTAATAATTTTATGAGGGATTTTATTAATTAATTTAGATCTCACCAATTTTAATCTTATTAAGCATGCACGTTATTTATCATAGTATATCGTATACAAGCATAAATAAAGTGCAAAAATTAAACGTGTCACAGTTATGGCCCAACCCTATGTCAATCCTTTCAAGCTAATGAAAAGATTGAAGGTCAGTCTATGGTGGTAAAAGGTCTTCAAAATAGTAGCTTCGTTGGACCTTCCTCGTTCACGTGTGTCTCCTCTCCATCGTCATCTTGTCTTCTTGATTACACTTGTACATTACATGTTATAAAGAAACCTCGAGTTACATTCGAGGGGATTTAGATGAGAAGAGAATATTACATCAGAATATAGAAAGGCACGACATGCAAGCCGTATTTTAAAAAACCAAAAACCACTAATCCTATGGGTCAAAAGGGCCATAACTGTGCACCATGCATATCACAATAAGCACATAACACAATTTATATCATTTAAAGAAAATTATAAATAATATTTGGGGTCACGACCATCGTGCGCTACGGCGGGGGGGTCCAAGGGGGGGACTCCCCCCCTGGCGGTGGTCTCGGAAACATAGGGTTGTAGAATTCCTGAACTGCAGATTGTATACGAATCTCGGAAACAATTCCAAAATCATATATAATCTGCCATGCAAATTGTATATGAATTTCTTAAACAATTCCAGAATCATATACAATATGCCATATTAAACAATATACCCAGAACAATACACCTAGAACATATCATATATGTCCAGTTTCGTTTAATCATATTAAACCGAATCTTCATACTTCTAATCCAATTAGAACAGAAGTTGTATTGTTCTTCCACCTTATAAAATACGATTAACAGAAACCATATACATGCATATATTTCAGATTTCCAGAATACACATACATGTAAAATATCATATATTTAAACTCAGATCGGGAAACATGCATCATCATATATCATATATATCGAGTACAATTAAATCACGTAATCTGAATTAATCGTTTCGCAAGTAGCTCTGATACCACTGTTAGGGTTTCGACACAGTGAAAGCAGCGGAATTTAAAATTTTTTTGAAACCCTAAGACAGGATCCATGCAAAAACAGATTAATCAGAGGTTTAGATTATTTTACCGATTATTTTACCGATAATCAGAAGACGATGGAATTCTGGAACGGCTTCGAATCTTCAACGCAATCCAGCGACTACGTCTCTACGGTATCCACACGAACGATCCGCGAACCGTCACACGATCTGCAGCGAAAGGGATCTGCGGTACTAGCCACCAAGATCAGGATTTCTAACCTATTTTTCTCTCTAGCCTCTTTCTGAAAGCGGCTAGGGTTTTAGTTTTTCCTTACGTGACTTTTATACTACTGATATATCATATATATAGTAGTTAATAGGAATTAACTAAAACCTAAAATAAATAGAAAAATAAAATCCGAATTTATATATATTATATTTTAATTAAGTCTTACTTAACTAATATACATATATACAAATTATCCTATTAATTTAAATTCGTAATTTCTAAATACTATCAATCATATTGACATATTTAAAATACTTACAATTTAAATTAATTCCCTTTTAATTACGTTCTAAGTGTGTGACCCTATAGGTTATTATTATGTTGGCAATAATTTTAAAATCATATTATAAAATTATAAACAGTGAGCGGCATCTAGCAATGCATCACTGCTACCCAAATAATAATAAGATTGGTGATTCGATACAACCTTTTCGTGACCAATGTTTCAATGTAATTTAATCATTTTAACCTTATATCCTAGATTAAACTCGAGGCATGGAATGTGTCATACTCTTCATAATTTAATCTGAGTTTTCTTGATCAATGAGTAGACTATATGAAACAAATCAATATTTGAGCATGGCCATGCATTTCATAGTCCTACTCAATCAAGAGGCCTATGGATATCACTCCTAATATATAGGAGGGTTAAATTCCATCTAGATCACTCATATTCCTCACACGATTCATGATGTACCCAATGATCACCTTTATTGTCCACCCTATTAAAGGTGACATTTGATGATATCAAAGTACATAAATTCTCGTGTAATAATATAGTGACTTCAGGTCGGAGGATCATTACATCATTGTCACTATAAGAATTTCTTATGACACTTTGCATAATGCTCCATGTAGAATTCTTATGGTGGGTCAGTCCAGTACATTGTTCTCTAACATGTACCTATGCATTGACTCAAATATCTCATATATTTATAACCAATGAGATTTGACCATCAGTCAATCCACATACTAGTCTCAATGCATCATTGTTGTCCCATTAACAATGATACTCGACTAGGGACATTTAAGAGTAATGATACTAATTATAATTATATAATCTCATGTTCAAGTCACATACTTAAAGCTATATAATTCGTATCATTATTCTAAGGGCTTTTATTACGTTAACATTTATTTAACGCAGTAAATGAAATCATAATAATCCATTTATTCAATCAAATATAATATCAAAAATGTTAAGCAATTACATCAAATAATTAGCCTCTAGGGCATAAACTCTAACAGGGGAAAGAGACAAACAGAATGATGCATGGGTAAAAACAATAATCCCATAAAATAAGTAAAGGAGGAAAACTTTTCTGCTAAGCCTGTGCTCATAATGAGTATGATGTACATGACTGACAGTCTCATACCAAAGAGGGAGTTTCCTCGCATCAGACTATTCACCATGTGCAAAAAAATTAAACCATCTTCATAGTCTTCCTTTTATGTTAAATGCTCAATATGGTTGTTAACCTGAATGATGACAAGTAGGGAGTTTCAACACCCCTGATACTTCAAATTCATTTTGTCCTTTCTAGAACTAAACAGAACCATAATACTTGTGGATATTATTAAACAGAACCATAATACTTTTTCAGAAACTAAACAGAAACAAAATGAACCAAGAGATGCAACACAAACAGCAAAGAACATCGAACATTTAATTTCTATAAGCTACTCAAAGGAATATCAAGTAACCCAATACACAGACAACATGATCACTAACTCCACGAATGTTTTGTAACTGACACAGTATATAATTTGTAATTGCAATCAAATATTTTGTATTATCATTGAACAAATATCAAATAAGCACGTCCAACAAAGAAACATAAACACTGTCATTAAGGTAGAACAATCCTTATATAAGCTACTCAAAGGGGAAAATTCATGTTTCTTTCTGCAATAATAAGCTGCCATGAACTGGGAACACAAAACAGGAAAAAATAAAAAAAATACTACAAAATTTTGATTCCATTTTCGCCTACAACCTCTGTCATTAAGGTAGAACAATCCTTTTTTTTTTGGCTTGGAAAGTGATGTGAACATTTTTAACAACATATGAGAGTTGTTTATGATTAAACTAAAACAATTATTATTATGCCCACATGATAGAAGTTAGAGCACCAAAACAAGCAAGTGCATAGTAACGGGATAACAATAATTTTGAAGTCCCACTTATTAATTCTAAAATTCAGACATTTGAGTTGGCATTGAGTCTCAATAAAGGATGTAGTAAAGAGACGGCAAAAAGTCTTAAAACAAGAAGAAATCCAGGAACCCATTTAATATTTAGTAAACTGAAACCCAGGAACCCATTTAGTAAACAAAAAGACTACAGCTGATCCCAAATACAATCGTGAAGACGGCACAGCTGATAACAAAAAGAAATCAGATTGTCTCATAAACAATCACCAATTGCACAACATAAATAAAATAGTTATTGGGAAATTGAAAATTTTAACATACTGAAAGCAGATGGGGAAATTAAGCATTCCATCAAGAGATGCCCAACTTTATTGACAAATAAATTGCCGGTGAGGTACGACAACTACCTGGAGACTGATGCTTCTTCAGCTTCACCGCCTCCCCCACATCGAAAGTCTCGCCGTCGGAGCTGTCGATTGATTCGAAGAGGGAGAGAAAAAACCAGGAGAGAGAATTATGCGGTGGACAGAGAAGACGATGCCAAGCAGGAGAGAGAAAAGAAATGGAATGGAACGGAAGGAAAGAGAAGACGCTGGCAGACGGCAGAAAAGAAAGAGAGGAAGCAAATTTAAAACAAAGCAAAAACCAGACAGATAGAGAAGAAGGGGGAACCAAAGTTAATCACAACCCTTCTTTATTGAAGCCATTAGTAATTTGAGGTCATTGGATGGATCTGCTCTGTTTATATATATATATATATATATATATAGAGAGAGAGAGAGAGAGAGGACGGTTCAAGAGCATAACCTTTAAATACCATACCTCCTTAAGTAGTATACCTTTATCAAAACGACGTCATTTTGAATATTCTTTAATGACATTTTCGTAAATAAAAGAAAAATAAATGGATCTGCAGAATGTCACATGATGTTACATTTTCTTTTAATTATTTTTTTTAAAAAAGAATCTTCAAAACGACTCACATACAAGTCTATTCACTTATTTAAAATGACTCACATACAAGACTATTTATAGGACTACTAGGACATTTCTAGAGACATTCTATTAATCTCAATTTGATCAAATACTTGTACATGAATCTAGTCATACATGTTCTAATATATTTCTAAATACATTCATATACATATATACATGTACCATGAACTTAATCATTCATATACCAATAATAATTAATAATATTAAATCAAATTTATATATTCAACACCCCATCTTAAACTTAAGAGTGTAAACAGCTATAAACGAATTCGAATACAGTAGTATCCGTATCCGTATCCGAAAAATTAATCCGCTATCCGTATTTGTATCCGGTATTCGACGAATTTTTAAAATGTTAGCCGTATCCAGTATTTGAAATAATATCCGAATACGGATAATATCCATTTTCATTTATTTTATTCGAATAAACAGATTATTCGAATATTTGAGTGTCCAAATTCGTTTATCAGTCACCTAATATAAAATTCATTCAAGTTATTTATAAAAAATAAAGAAAAAAATTGAATAATTACTCATAACCAATCACAATTTAAAATTTAAACCATACATATTAATGAATGAATGTTACTTTTATTTATTTTTAACAAATACCATAATCAATGCTCTAAATTATAATTCAAAGAAGATTTCATTATTTTTGAAATCGTAAATTCAAAATGAATGCTCTACTTATTAATGTTTAGATGTTCATTAATAAGTAGATGTCAATTTTATGTGTTAATTTGGAGTAATACTGTAGTGTGTATGAATATTTATAATATATAACTATAACATTTAAATGATATTTATAACATTTATAACACTTGTTAAATGATACATTTTAGATACATTGTAATATTATATATAACTAGAATAAGGGGGAAATAATGAATTTTAAAGTATAGTTTATTAATAAATGAATGTTAATTTATTTATTTTTAAAAAATACAATAGTCATTGCTCTAAATTATAATTCAAATAAGTTTTTATTATTTTTGAAATTCTAAATTCAAAATAAATGCTCTACTTTTTAATGTTTAGATGTCCATTAATAAGTAGATGTCCATTTTACGTGTTAATTTGGAGTAATATTGTAGTGTGTATGAATATTTATAATATATAATTATAACATTTAAATGATATTTATAACATTTGTTAAATGACGTATTTTAGATATATTGTAACACTATATATAACTAGAATAAGGGGGAAAATAATGAGTTTGAAAGTGTAATTCATTAATAAATAAATGTTAATTTATTTATTTTTAATAAATACAATAATCAATACTCTAAATTACAATTCAAATAAGTTTTTATTATTTTTGAAATCCTAAATTTCAAAATGAATACTCTACTTATTAAAGTTTAGATGTCCATTAATAAGTTGATGTCCATTTTATGTGTTTGAGTATTACTGTAGTGCGTATGAATATTTATAATATATAATTATAACATCTAATTATATTTATAACATTTATAACACTTGTTAAATGATCCAAAATTTATATTGTAACAATTGCTATATGATATTTATAGCATTTATAACACTTGTTAAATGATACATTTTAGATATTTTACTTTATAATAGGAAAAATCCATTAACTATACTTAAATCAATTTATTTCAGTTTATTAATATTATAATAAAAGTGTTATTTCTTACTTTTTAGAAGTGAAATAACATATTTTAAAAATAATTTTCGTATGATAGTGGAAACTAATTATTATATAAGGAAGACAACATAAAAAAAAATTTGCTTATTATATATATATATATATATATATATATATATATATATATATATGTATAAGTTATTCGGATACGAATTTCGAATACGGATCCGAATTCGAATATCAGATTTCGAATATATTTACGATCGGATGTTAAACGAATACCAATATGCCTATATCTGTATTCGTATTCGTTTATTTGCGGATACGTTTAAACCGAATACGGATATATTTGTTTTTTTTAAATGCGAATAATATTCATTTTTTTCGAATACGAATGCGGACGAATACGAATTTTTCAGTTACCATTTACAGCCCTACTTAAACTTGATTTACTCCATATTTTAAAAACTCAAAATTTAAGGGTCTTCTTAAAAATCTTCACAATGTCATAATACCTTTTGATTTTCCGATTCCTTCAAATGCAAGATTCTCTTTTGTCATCTCCATTAATGTAAATGGCACGAATAATTTTCTTGATACACTCAAATCTTTAATACATTGGAATACTTCTATCATTTTTACAATTTTCTTAGACGTCGTAAGAGTTTTCTTTCTTTTTTACCTCGACATTTATTCTTCACACATGCTTGAAATTTTTATTTGATCTTTTTTATCTTGTAATCTAGCTTCTCATGTTTTGCATGTTTCATGAACTTCTTGTGTTGCTTCTACATTTTATTATTTGCGAACTCCTTTTGATCATAATAATTCTTCATGTTGACCCATATAAATGTTTTCCACAAAATTCCTTTCTCTAAATCTCAAATCTTTATTTTTGATGTACAAAATAATTTTATCATGCTCCTCCAAATTTTCGAAGTCATCATTTTTATCCTTTATGTCAACAATTCTGATAGAGTTAAATTATACGATATTTTTATTCCCTAATACTTAATTTTTATATTTATTGTGTGCTTAAATGTTTAATTATTTAGCTTATTTTGGTTTTAATAGATTTTATAGAATTTTAGTTAATTTATGTTAATTTAGGTAATTTTATAGTATTTTTATATTTCTTTTTATTTATGTATTTTTATTTATTTTAGGTGTTTTAATTATCATTATGCATTTTTATTAATATTTTTATTTTTATATTATTTTTATTTATTTTTAATAATTTTATATTTTGTTTTGTAGGAAAAATAAGCTTGGGGGCAAATCTGTAAATTTTGTAAAGATCGGTGGCATAATGGTAATTAACCAGAACTCGCGTCGGCGCATTGTGCGCGAGTATAGCGGCATCAGCATTGCAGCGACGACGTCGTTTTCGAATAAGGAAATAGGGCCGCGCGCATTGCGCGCAAGAAATTCGGTCAGTAGCAGCATCGGGGAAGAAACGGTGTCGTTTCATAAGATGCAGAGCACGCCGCGCATTGCACGGAAGAATGCTGATGTCACAGGCGCGGCTGGCGTTGATCGGGTCAACTGTGGCGTGCTAAAGGCTTGTTGGCAACACGTTTTTGCAGATTTTCACGATTTTTGCTTTTTTTTTATTCCAAATTGGATTTTAATTTCAATTAGGGTTAGGATAATAATTATTTTTTAGTTATTTTTAATTGTAAATTCTATTAGGGTTTGGACAAGTTAGGAGGATTATAGGGCCTATAAATAGAGGTCTTGAGACACAACTTTTCTATTAGAAAAATTCTCTCTTTTATTCTTTAGTATTTTTTATAGCTATGTGTAGCTAAATTATTTTTCTTGGTTTAAGTGATTGAAGCCATCAAGATTTATACACTGTGAGATCTAATTTATTTTAATTGTTCAATTTATATTTTGATTATTGAATATTCTTCTATGCTTAATCTTATGATTAGTTTATTTAATTGTTAGGAGCACTACTAGTTTATTATTCATATTAATCTACTGCTATGTGTGAAACAACTAAGTTTAATAATTATTTTGCAGATCAAAAGATTATTTTATCTTAGGAAGAATTTTCATCTAAATTAAATGCAAACACGTAGCTTGTGTTGTTTAGTTCAACGATCTCTCTAATTCTTAAAGCTACTATTAAATCAAATCTTTAGCACGTGCCAGAGGTTGTTTAGTAATAAGTGTAATTTAGAACGCGTGTGTCTACTTAACTAAAATTAAGGAGAGAGGAGAAAAATTATTTCACCTGCGAGTAGTTCTTTCTACGGTGAATGTTCAAAATATGAATTGAGTTATTCTTGCATCAGTGATCAGTTGTAAATTCTTGATGGTGGATATTAACTTAAACCAAGGCTTATTCTTCTTATTTATTTCATTAAATTACTTGCATAATTATTTTAGTTAATTTTATTTAAACTATTTCTTTTATTCAAAAACCCCCCAATTTTTATTTGCGAAAACATAAAATTAAATAATTATTCTCTATGGGATCGACTCTTACTTGCACTACTACATTACTATTTTTTCAAAGTAAGATTTTATTTTTGGGTACTTGCGACATCACACCAAATTCCTTCAAATTTGGACATAACTACTAAATGAATGCTATAAGACCCCGAATTTTATGAAATACAAAATTTAATTTTTCTTCATATATATTTTTCTTGAAACAGTAAGTGATTAAATTGATAAAATTAAAAGTTAAAGATGTTATGTGCAAATTTTATTTTGTCGGACAATATTCGTTTTGTCGGGGAATATTCGGGTCGTACGACGGCGCCGAAATAACTAATTATTGGTGGACCCCACAACGGAATATTTATCGGATATAGAAAACGACATAAGTAACATTTTTAAATAAAAATAGTCAATGGTGTTATCACTTTTAACTGTTAAATTACCAGTGATAAAAGAATAGTAGCATACGGTAATTCATGGTATTTTATTGTAGCATACGGTATTCTACAGTAGCACACGGTATTACACAGTATCTCATATTATTTATCTGATAACGTGGTCATTGCACAGTATTCATCAATAATTGTTGTTACACAGTATTTTGTATTATTGATTCAATAATTATCATTACACTGTATTTTATATCATTGAACCAATAATTGTTATTGCATTGTATGTTAAAATTATTGAACCAAATAATTGTCAGAGTAGCAAATACACAGTAATTTATATTATTAAATTAATAATAATCTGTAACGTGTTTATTACATTATTGTTGTAGCATTATTTTATTTTATATGTAGGACCCACAGGAAGAAAAATATAAAAAAATTAAATTAATTTTACTATTTGGAATAGTAAACATGTGGGCCCTCTGTGGGGGCCACATGATGAATGAAATCTAAAATTGCGGAAGAAGTTGGCAGCCAGGCGGCGCTGCCAATTGAGAAAATTAGGCTGGCGTGCAACACGTCAGCCACCTACCACACGCACAGTAACTTATTTTCTCCTATAAATAGCTTGCTCAACTGAATAGAAAAATCACACCTAAAACATAAAAATTTTCTATAAGTATTTTATGAGTTTTCTCTTAAAATAGTAAGGTTATCTTAAGTGTTTGAAAGCCAAAAGGAGTGTAAGAATTTTTCAAATAAGTCTTTTATTAAAGAGTAGTAGTTTCATAAATTCCTATTTTTCACGGTATTCACAAATCTTCCTTTGGAAGACTCTGCTTTAAAAAGATTCATTTTTAAAAGTTTTCTTTGAAAAATTTATTTTGGAATATTATTTAAAAAACTATTTTAAAGTTGTTATATTATACTACAAAAATTATGTTAAATATATATAATTTTGATAGTTTATTTTATACGAGTTATCATACATTTTGAAATTTATATGTGGTAATTACTAATTATATTATAAATATATAGGTTGATCAACCTTATTTAAATCAATATCCAGTCACGTGTTAAGGTAAGGGGTATCATTCTTTTCATCATCATAAATGGTATTATTTCCTTACTTGTAAGGGATGTCATTTTCTTTCATACTTTTAAAATTACTACTGTAAGAGATTATCATTTTTTGATTCTCGAAAATAATATCGTTTATTTCTTACTTATAAGATGTGTCATTTATTTCCATGTATTAAATTGTGGGAATAACCTTACTTCGCGGATTACCGCCTGCTAGTAAATAACCTTTTGTAAATTTCTTATTTGTATCTTGTGGAAATAATTTGTCTACACGAATTATCACATGACACTTTTATTCCATATTCGTTTGTAATATCATTTTCTTTCATATTCGTAAGTGATATTATTTTCTTTTATACTCATAAGGGATACCATCTTTTTATCTTCCATTATTCAAACTTACTATAGTAAGGGATATTATTTCTTTTATACTCTTATCTTACTATGGTAAGTACTATTTGATAAAGTTTCCTAAAATGATTATATGTTCATTAATAGTTTGCACTTCATCTAATATCATTTCAATTGAACCTTCCTATTTTTCTAAACATTTCTATTAAACTGTAACCGTTATTTTGAACTGTGGATCTTGAATTTCATTTTTGAATTTCACATCATGTTGACAATTTGGACATTATTTGAATCTGCACAAAGTAAAGTTTCAATACTTATTGTTTATCCTGTTTCTTCTGTTCATCATTTGTATCACTGTTATTTGTACTAATCATCAAGAATCAAGCTGTTGTGAATATCTGTGGCCAGGGGCACAGATGCGATATAATTGTTGAACAGATGATAGGTTAAAGGCGATATAATAGGTTAAAGGCGATACATCTGTTCAGTGTCTTTTATGACACGTAGTGAAAGTTCTCTTTGGCCCGTAGTGCAAAGATGAATTGTTGTTTGGTATGATTATGACCAAAGGCTGAATACTGGTATAATCATGACCGTTGGTGTTATATTGAATATCTTTGGCCCGTAGTGCAAAGATGAACTGTTGATTTGCATGATTATGACCAGGAACTATGAATTTGTATTATCATGAGATATTTCAGATGATAAAAGTTGATGATATTTTTCTGAAAAGAGAAGTGAGTGGACATTATAGTCTGCATTATTCTTCTAATAGATTGCTCATTCCGCTGCTATTATTGATCTGAACGTTGTTCAAGAATTTAATTATAGTTTTTGATATAAACCTTGTAGTCTATTGTATTCTCTCAAGAACTCAACTGTTGAAGGCTAATGATAATTTATTCGTCATTATCTTAGTCATGATATTTCTTACTAGGTTATTTGAGCTCACCCTTTATTTTCATTCCATTATTTTTCCAAAGGAAATGAGAACGTAGCTGGGTCTAGCCGGGGGATGGAGTGAGAGTCCGAGAGATAGCTATTGTAGTCTTCACGTGTTGTAAAATAGTGTGACAATAATAGTGAATACTTAGTTGTGTATTATTATACACTGTATTGTTGAACGTTGTACTATTTTGTAATGATTTTGTTGTAATCTTTTGACGACTCAAGGTTGGACAGTGTGGGCCCAGATTTGGGGGTGTCACAAATGCTGCTTTTTAGAACATCAGAAAAACAATTTTGAATAGGAGACAGAGTTAACTAAAACACAGAATAGCTCATCTCCGATGACTTGTCATTTAAACTTAATTGTTCTTCTTCAATAACAGTTGAGCAGTTCACAAACCCATTTGAATCTTCCAGTTGATGATCATCATGAATAGTTGGGTCAGATAGCCTATTCAAAACTTCCATATCATCTTCTGTGCTGCTGTCTTGGTGCCTACTTAACAAAATGATATTCTCACAAATAGAATCGCCATTTATAAACTTCAACATGTCTTTCGTAGCAGATGCCGGTGAGGTATCCTGATCTGCTGCAAGTTCATCAGTAATATTTGTCTGTTGAACAAGCACGCTGCTAACCGGACTCCTTTCTTGCAATTTTTATAATTAATCTCTCTATCATGCTTTTCATCTGTATCAAGTACTTTAGTACTGATCTCTTCAAAATCCTTCCTTTTATTTTCTTCTCTTTTATCTTCAACTTTTGCATTTTCATTAACCTTCTCTAAACCTTGGAATTATCTTGAAATTAGGAATTATCTTGAAATTAACTTGGCTCTAATACCACTTTGTTGGAAATATGGAAGAATATAAATTAGAGAGAAAGTGGAGATATATATATTCACTTATGTAAAATGATTCACATACAAGACTATTTATAAGACTCCTAAGGCATTTTTAGAGACTACATTCTATTAATCTCAATTTGATCAAATACATGTACATAAATCTAGACATATATACATGTTCCAAGATACTGTTAGATACATTCATATACATACATATACCATAAACTTATCCATTCATGTGCCAACACAAATTAATAATATTATATCAAATTTATATATTCAACATATATATACCCTTTTGAAAATATAGGATTATTTTTTACACTTTAAACTTTCAAGGAAAAAATTAAATTTAAAATTGATATGAATTTATTTACTTTTGTTTAATATAATTATTAAAATTTAAAAGTATTTTAAAGTTATTACTAATTACAATATTGACTTTTTTAAAAAATTTAAAATCTCACATTAATTTTAATTTTAAAAATATCTCATATTTACTTTGAAAGTTATAATCTTATATTTTGGAATGTAAGAATATATCTTTTTAGAATTTATAACCAGCATTAATTAATAGATTAAATATTTTCTCAAGAATTAGATGTATAATTTTCATGCTAATTAGGTTTTATTATATCACTAGGGCCATATTTGTTAGTGAAAAATATATTTAAAAATAATTTATTTTAATTTAACATTATTATACCCTATTTTATCGAGGGAATTAGTCTTAAGAGAGATTGGCGCAAGCATGTGACTGGGATTTTACCACCCCAACTACATAGACGAAATACACACAAAATAATGCATACAGTAAATAATTATTTGTGCAAATATCCCGCTTAAGTCAATGGTGGATCACAATAAAATTAAGATTTAACAGAATTCATAAAGAAATTAGGGATAGCCGAACAATCTTCGATTCTCACTTATCGCTAGATAATATTATTCCTTGTATCAAGAATTAGGAATATGTTCAACGTAATACTTCCGAGTCAATTTTCACATAATATATGCACAGTTAGTCTTGGGACTTGTTGAAACATAAGAAGTGCGGTGACTGAAATTTGAAGGCAAAAAATCTGTTTATGCGAGTAAAATTGCAGGTTAATTAATCATCTTATATATTATCATTTTCGTTTCGTGTTAAAATATAAATTTATTACGTATTTTTTAGTTATTGGACGAAATTTTATAAAAAAAACAATAAATTGTTCATTGGAGAATTTTTTATCTTTTTTTTCTCTGACACGTATTTGTGAAGGTTCCAAGATTTGACAATTGCAGTCAAACTACATAGGATTATTTGTTGAATTAATTTTTTTTAACATCTTCAAAGATTTAGATCCAAATCAAAAACAAATAATTCACAATCTTAATTAATATGCTTGAACAATGAAGAAAGTCATGGCCTTACAAACAAATCAATGAGCATAATACATCTTTATTGTTCATACTGGAGATACAATTGTACTAGTAATGAACATTGCATGGCAACTACGTTATTAGTTTAACTCAAAGTTTATTTTTGAACCAGTAAACACCTTTGGTCTTGTCACCTTCCTCTGCCTCAACATAGAGACACTCTTTTGCCTCTCTCCACATTGCCTTGTAAAATGGAGTGCCGTCATAATGATAATAATCCCCTAATACTGGCTTTATTGCTTCGGTAGCCTCCTCTGCATGATAATGTGGGATGGTGGAGATCAAATGGTGGAGCACATGAGTGTCAGCTATGTGATGGAACACTTTGTTCAAAATTCCATAATCCCTGTCGACGGTAGCTAGAGCTCCCCTCAACCAATCCCACTCAGAAGAATCATAGTGAGGCAACGAAAGATGAGTGTGATGTAGTAAAGTGATCATCACGAGAAACCCGTTTACAACATGTAACGGAGCTCCATATACCAACATAACCCATGAAAGTCCCTTTAATAGGACAACACGATAAACCAAATAAAAACCGGCTAGAAAACCAATATCTGACAACAGGATTTGCACTCGCTCACGTTCGGAGTAAATAGGACTATATGGGTCAAAGTGGCTAGCCAATCGATCATAAGATCGTCCGGCAATGTTTACAATCAAGTACAAAGGCCATCCTAGGGTGAGAGTGAATGCAATGATGAAGACTCTACCAATAGGGTTGTTGAAGTAATGGTAATACGATCGAATTGTCTCCTTGAGTCGAGGGACATGGTTTTCATCGCGGTCAAGAGAATTGGTGTTAGCATGGTGTCGACGATGGCTAATTTTCCAAGAGAAATAAGGGACAAGTAGAAGAGAATGAAGAATAAAGCCAACAGTGTCATTTAGCCAATGATAGTCGCTAAAGCCATGGTGGCCGCATTCGTGGGCTACCACCCATATGGCGAACATGAAACAACCTTGAACATACACATAAGCAGTCCATGCGAGGTAAGAGAGAGGCTTAGGAAGGAGGGGTATGTAGTTTGTGGCAAGATAGTAGAGGAGGAAGCAAACAGCGATGTCGTAAACCAGGTAAGAGAAAGAGCGAATGAGTGAACGATTGAAACAATGGGGTGGAATCGCTTTCTTGATGTCAGCGAGTGTAAATGGAGGTTTTTCATGAGGAACTCGACGGAAAATATCTTCATTTTTCTCTGCTTGCTTTCCCTCACTGGTAGCAGGCATACGGCCACCTTTACCCATTGTTTAACAATCTGCAAAGTAAAAGCAGAAGAACATGTATTATTAACACTGATTTTAATAATAGTGATGAAGAGGTAACATGAAACAAGAATTGACAGGAATTTCTTTTCCCTTAATACGAAATACTAATATAAATAAAATAAATTTTGATTGTATAAATAGAAATTTTGTTTATGTCTATTAAGCTTTAATCATTCTATTTCAAGCCTAGAAGATCATCGTTAAAGTAACAAGAGAATACGTATTCAAAATGAGGAGTAAAAAAATTAAACTAATTGTCTGAATATGCAATCCAATTAAGTCATGCATATATACTTGAGAAAAATGGAAGAACAGATTTATGTTTGTACTTATGAGAGTGCAAAAATACCTGAGAAAGATCTGCGCTTTCGCCTTTAATCTCTCTCTCTCTCTCTTGCTCTTTTTTTTTCCTGGCGTTATTTGTTTTTAGGTTTTCCTGAACTTCACTGCTTGAGCTTGTAATGTATATATAGGGACCACTATTACATGTTTAGTTATCGTTCACTAGGATTAATTCAGAATTCTATATATTCGGTCAAAAAGATTGAGTCAAATTACTACAGCCAAGACTATTCATTATACTATGTATGCATATGTGAAGGATCATACCTTTGTTCGCATATCAACATCTATCTAAGGTGAGTATCATGTTAGAATTATCTTTCATATCATGCATCAAAAAATTTAAATTAATTGACAACTAATGGAGCAACTTCTCAATATTATATAACGTGATTAGGTTTAGATTTTCCATTGTAAAATTTTATCTGAAAGATATGTACGATCTTGGTTTTTTTTTATACCAAATTCACATCTTATAATTTCAGAAACAATAAATGGAATAAAATTTACAATACACAATGACGTGATATGAGTTGCTACCTAACACTTGGTAAGACCGTTTAAGTTAGCTAATTTCTCTAAAAGACGTGGTGGATGTTTACGGTGTGAGATTTCTGTAACAAATCTCTGTTATCAGATACAAATATATACATATATATATGTGTGTATGTATATATATATATATATATATATATATATATATGACGAGGATTCTATATATCTCTTGAAATTTGTATTTTTTGAGGTTTGAATTTTGAAATAAAAATTAATTTAAATAAGACTAATTTATTTGTTTGGTTTACAAGACTAATTTTCTTTGTTTAGATTACAACTTAAGATAACTTAACAGCATAAATTAAGTATGAACCATCACTAAATACGTCAATATTTACCATCAAAATGAAAAGAAAAGAAAACACCATTCGCAAACAAAATCAAATGCATGACTTTGTATGTGTTACTCCTCTTGGCCTTAGAAATCAGTCTACTGACCTTTTAGAAAAAAATTGAAAGCACGTTAAGTTTGCTTAGAAAATCGTAAATACTCCTATATTTTTTACTAACGAATAAATTTCAGACAACATTACTTTTAAAATAAATATTAAAAAAAAAACTTTAAGTATACCCTACGTATTGAAGGTGGTATTATAGCTAGTATATTTCCCCATCATTCCTTGGGACTGGAGAATATTGAAGTATTTTCTTTAGGGACTGTTATTTCCACATGTTTTTTTGTTATTTCGGTAGGTGGATCTCATTTTTTATCTATAACGACGCTTTTAAAACCGTGGTTATATACTTATGATTACACTTTGTATGTTAAAACCGTTGTTATAGACCTATTGCGACATTTTACATGTGAAAATTATTACTATAAGTAAATCCTACAGAAATAAGAAAAAAACCTGCGGAAATATCAGTTTCCTTTTATTTATTTCCAAATGCTAGTCAAAGTAAGTGTTCTAATTAACATCTAAATTTGTTTTTTAGTAGCTGAATGAAACTGGTGTTCTAAGTTCATATGGCTGACAATTAATTGAAAAACCTTCATTTTCCTTGATTCTAACACGCTAGGGTTTGTCAACGTAACTTACCTAGTTGATTCACTCCTCATTAATTCGTCAATGTAGGTGTGCCATGATATTCTAGTTTATTAGAGATCGTATCTGTGTGTTGAACCTACATATATATTGAATTAATTAATTAATTGCTTGACATGTCCATTTTGGTGTGCTGAGAAATTTAACTAATAACTTAGATACTTGATCTTCCCACCACATATGGGTTCAAATTTCCGGGATTAATAATAAGTTTTCTGTCAAACTGTCCATTATTAATTGTTTAAAGATATTTCATCCCATGTGACTATAAACTAAATAAAATTATTTGCATCTACTCAATTGAAGACGGACTCAATTTTAACACTCCATATGTTTATTCCAAATTAGACAGGTATTTCCTTCAAAATAAATTTTTATATGGTATGCCGTTTCTTTTAATAATTTATTGGTTCATCAACTTTGATAGTCATGCTGTATATAGAAAGGGACAACAATAATTAGTTGGTTCCATCAGCTCTTTCTCTCACCAGTAGTAACTCGTCATTTGATAACATGTTAATATTTGATAATATTGTTAGAGTAAAAATGATGTATTAAAAGTAAATATATTTTATGATATTTTTAAAATTGTTTAAATGTCAATTAAATAATGAAAATTCACACTTTTAGCAGTACTTATTTTTCTGAAACAGTATATTTAACATTAAGTATTCATAACGCATCATTTAAAACATAGAATGGGATCCCAAATTTAAGACCTTTAACATCTGTCTTTTTTCTATTTGTTTTTGGTAATATGTTAGCATTTCTCTTTTTTTCAACAACAAAAATCATTGAAATCATACATGAAATTTGGTTTTTTTCCACCAAAAAAACATTATATATATTTGAGAATTTTTAATACAAGACAAAAGAGAATATTTCCCATCCTTGTTAAAAGTTAAAACATATCTTCGAGGTTGAGCCGCAAATGCACATGACCAAAATAATGTAGCCGCCGATGAGGACTCACTACTTAGAGAGCAGCCCATGAGGACTAAGAAGTAGGTCCGACAGTACTCTACTACTACTACTACTACAAACACCAACCAACGCTATACAACAACTGATCACAATGAAGTGCGGGCATATTATTAAATGATTAAATTATTAAATTGTCCTTTCATATTTATATTTAAATATAATATAGACGTTAATATTTTAATTTTTTATAAAATTGTCCCCTCTGACCAATTTTGGTCAAAATAAATTAATCTTGTGCACAATATATGAGTTTTTAAAGGTAAAATAGTCTATTTATTCATTAAAAATGTGAGTTTTTTAAAGTAAAATAATCTATTTACACACTAAAAATGTGGATTTTTAAAGAATAAAATATTTATTATCTTAATTTAAGTATTTATTTTAAGCACATTTAAGGAGTAAAATATAAAACTAAAATTCACTTTTAGTAAAATATGAATATAAGAAATTTTGTTTTTCTAGATGGTCCAAATTATGATTCAAAAAAATTAAAATGGTCTTTGAAATGTTTTGGTAAATTATTAAGTTGCAAAATATCCTAAACTTTAATAAATGTATCACCAAGTTATACGTATTAATGTAACATGCACAAGCAACGTTTTTAAATTAATAGCTTTGTTTTAAGACCAAAATCTTTTTTGATTGATTTGATTTTTATGCAGATAAAAATAATTTTTTATAAAATTTATTTAATTTTTCAGTTAAAGTAAGTTATACAAAATTAATAAAAACTAGAAAAATAATTTGGACCATAATTCAGACCATCTAGAAAAATAAAAATTACTTATATTCATATTTTACTAAAAGTGAATTTTAGTTATATATTTTACTCCTTAAATGTGCTTAAAATAAATACTTAAATTAAGATAATAAATATTTTACCCTTTAAAAACTCACATTTTTAGTGTATAAATACTAAATAGACTATTTTGTCCTTTAAAAACTCATATATTGCTCACATAATTTATTTATTTTGACTAAAATTGGTTAAATGGGACAGTTTTGCAAAAAAAATAAAACGTTAGTTATAAAATTATAAAAATTAAAATATTAGCGGTTATGATGCATTTGAGTGTAAATATGAAGGGACAATTTTATAATTTGCTCTTATTAAATTCACAAAAAGTCCAAAAAGCAACCGAGTGGCGGGCGTTTTAGGCTTCTCACTTCTCCAGCGCATTAAACATGACAAATTACCACCTTTCTATAAATTGTGAGCTCGTGGGAACTTGAGAGCAAGAGCAGCAACTAAACAGTCACCGCACATAGAGAGACACAGGCAAAGGGGAGAACTAGGAACCAGCGAAAAGGTTATCTTTCGGGTAATACAAAAACGCCCAAATCATATTTGAGCTTTAAGTCATATTTTCCTATTTATAATAATTATCGTCGATTAGCTTTAAGCAAGTTTCCAATAAGTTCATTTTTCTCTTCGTCTATTTATTGCAGCTAAGCTGGTGAAGAAAAATGGGTGCAGGTGGCCGCATGTCCGCTCCACCACCTAATGGCAAGAAGACTGCAGCCGAGGCCCTTCGACGAGCTCCTCACGAGAAACCTCCATTCACAATTGGAGACTTGAAGAAAGCCATTCCAGCCCATTGCTTCCAAAAGTCCCTTATAACCTCTTTACGATATCTGATTCAAGATCTACTCATGGCCTACTCCCTCTACTATGTCGCCACTAACTATATCGACCTACTTCCTCGTCCCCTCAACTATTTGGGTTGGGCGGCTTACATCGCTGTTCAAGGCTGTGTCCTCACTGGGGCTTGGGTCATAGGCCACGAATGTGATCATCATGCCTTTAGTGACTATCAGTGGGTTGATGACCTTGTTGGCCTTGTAGTCCACTCCTCTCTCATGGTCCCTTATTTCTCTTGGAAAATAAGCCACCGTCGTCACCATGCCAACACTCAGTCCCTTGACAATGACGAGGTATATGTCCCAAGATTCAAGTCCAATATCCGAAACTATTACAAGATCCTTAACAACCCACCAGGCCGAGTGTTCGTATGGATTGCCACACTCCTTGTTGGCTTTCCTTTATACTTGATGTTCAATGTATCCGGGCACAAATACGAAAGATGGACATCCCACTACGATCCTCACAGCCCACTTTACTCCGACCGTGAGCGCAAGGAGATTATTATTTCTGATGTTGCTATTCTTGCTGTCATCTATGGGTTATACCGTCTCGTATTGGCCAAAGGATTTGCATGGGTTTTCCTTGTGTATGGAGGTCCATTGCTAGTTGTTAATGGGTGGTTCGTGTTGATCACCATATTGAATCACACCCACCCATCTTTGCCTTACTATGATTCCACCGAGTGGGACTGGTTGAGGGGAGCTCTGTGCACCGTTGATAGAGATTATGGAATTCTCAACAAGGTTTTCCATAATGTTTGTAATGCTCATGTCTGCCACCACATATTCTCGATGATCCCTCATTATCATGGGCTCGAGGCCACCGAGGCAATGAAGCCAATACTGGGTGAGTATTATCAATACGATGGAACTCCAATTCTTAAGGCCATGTATAGAGAAATGAAGGAATGCATTTATGTTGAGAAAGATGAAGGTGAAACAAAAGGAGTCTATTGGTACAGAAGCAAGTTTTGATGTGCTGACAGAAAGTAAAGAGCAGTTTCTGAACTTGTTATTTATTTGTCGTCCATTTCCTAGTAGTTTAGGTTGTATGCTTACAATGTATTCGATCAAATCTTGTTCATTGATGGGTTAAAACCCGTTAACTATAACATGAATAAACTTCCTAGTCATTTGATATCAAGAACATCCTTTCGGCACCATATATAATTTACATGTGGCAAGTACCGTTTTGTTTGGTTTCATGCATTTATATGTTTTGTTCGGTTACTGAAGTTTGATGTGAAAATTTTATATAATAAAAGTGCACACCGTTAAATTAAACTCACAAATATATGTCCAACTAGATTAATTTTAAGATATCCTTAATATATATTTTAGACAAATTAAAAATTAAAATGGAGAATTGATTTATTATAATTAAACACTAACTAAATTAATTAGAAGATCAAAAATACTACTCTAAGAAAGTAATCTAGAAATCCGAATACACTAAATTATAAATATAATAAATAATTCAATCTCAACTATTTTTATAACTCAAATTATATTTGGTGTTCATAATTTCAAAATAAATCAATTAAGTTCAATTAAAATTAATTATAATTTTTATTTATCGTCCCTTTCAAGCATGATGTAGTAATTTTATAATTAACATGAGCAAACGTAAACTATAAAAAAATCACATATTAACAATAATATATCAAAATCTTTTAATTAATATAAAAGTTACATAAAAACTATAAAACGAAACTATTTTAATAACGAAACATGAAGGTGAAAACAAGTAAATATTAAAGCACAATTAATAGAAGAGATGAAAAATATTATCATGAATAACTATTTAATTTCATCTTCATCCTAAAATAAAGAATTTAGTTAGATATAAAAATAACTAAGGAAAAAAAAAGAACATTAAATATAAAATAAAATAACTCCTTTTATTTAAGATCTTCCACGGACGAAGTTACTTTGAGGAGAGTGGGGTCAATTGACCCCACTGAAAAAAAATACTTTATAATAATGATAAAATTAGAAAATTTTAAATGTAATATATAAATTGACTCTACTAAAATTTTATAAATTTTCTAATATACGGGTTCAAATTATTATTTTTTTTAGAATTTTCACAATCTCATAATGTGGACTCAAATTCAAAATGATATTCAAGATCTACAGTTCAAAATAACGGTTAAAGTTTAATATAAATGCTTAAGTAAATAAGAATGTTCACGTGAAATAATATTAAATGAAATGCAAACTATAAAGGAGAATATAATCATTTCATAGAGCTTTACCGAAGAATACTTACCAGAGTAAGTTTAAGAGTATGAAAGAAAATGATATATCTTACCTTAACACGTGATTGGATATTGATTTAAATGAAGTTGATCAACCTATATATTTACAATTTAATTAGTAATTACCACATATAATTTTATGGTGTATACTAATTCATATGAAATCATCAAAAGTGATTTGATAGTAAAAATTTGTGTAGTGTACAAAATAAAGTATAATAAACTTCAAAATAATTTTTGAAATATTATTTAAAGAGAAAATTTTTCAAAATGAATCTTTTAAATAAAGAGTCTTATAAAGGAAGATTTATAAATACCGTGTGATATGTGTGGTTACTTAACTAACTATTATGAAAATACTTACTTGAACAATACTTGTACTCTTACTGATCTTTACAAATACTCACGATAGTTTAAGCACACACGAAGAAAACTTATATAAAGTAATATTTTAGATAGTGAAATAGAGAATAAGCAATGAAGTTATGATTTTTTTTTAAGTTAAGACATTTATTTATAACCCAAAAAACTTATCATAAACTAAGATTTCCTAAATTAATCTGAACCGTTCATTTCAAAATAATGTTTAATCTGTACCACATATTTCATCTTTTAAGATTTCTTTAATTTAAACCATTCATTCTAAATTCTTTTAATCTATACCGTTCATTTCATATCTTAAGAAAACAACTAAAAGATATATAAAATAATTAACTTTATATATAAAATAATTAACTTCATATAAATCAATTAACTTTATATATAAAGTATATAAAACAAATAACTTTATAAATTAAATTATTCAACAATAATTTACCAATTATTCACAATTATTCATTATTATAACCAATTGTTGTAAATGCAGTTTAGTTGGCTTTCTGAGTTAGATACTCACAATACAAGCAAAAATACCAACTAATAATGGAATACAACAGTTAAATCAACATCATAATAGTGATAACAATAATACAAAAAATAAATAAAAGAAAAATCACATTATTGTGTAATGATAATTATTGATTTAGTAATGTGAATTACTGTGCATATGCTACAATGACAATTATCAGTTCAATAATATGAATTATTGTGCATGTGACAATTATTGGTTCAATAAAGTCAATATTGTACAATAGCCACATTATCAATTCAACAATATGAAATAATGTGCAATACCGTGTGCTACTGTGCAATACCATGTTTTACTATTCCTTTACCACTAGGTATTTTAACAATTAAAAATGATAGTATTGTTGACCATTTTTATTTAAAAGGGTTACTAATGTCGTTTTTTATATCCGACAATATTTCGTTGTGGGGTCCACAAATATTTGGTTATTTCGGCGTCTTCGTACGAATCAAATATTCCCCGACAGAACGAATATTCCCTGACAAAACGAATATTCTGCGACAAGATAAAATTTGCATAAAATAATATTTTTTAACTTTAATTTTTATTAATTTATCCACTTACCATTTTAGAAGAAAATATATAAAGAAAAATTTAATTTGTATTTCATAAAAGTTGAGATCTTACAAAATAGTAAAAAATAAATGATCAACAAACAACGAATAAACGAACGATTGAAAGACGAAAAAGCCTAGGATTCAGCCACCCTAGCTAGGTGGTCCCGCCTTGATACGAAGTTCTGATGATCTCTTCTAGAGCGAATTTGATTTAAATAACCAAAATGAGAAGAAGAAAAAATAAAGAATGAGCAAAAACCTAAGGGAGCCCTCCCTAGGGTTCGGCCACCCTAGGATTCGGCCCCTTAGGGGTTGGCCTCTGAGGGGTCGCAATGTTTTTTCTTCCCGAATTTCATTCTAAACAAGTTTCAAGTAGTACGATGAATAAATAATGAACCCAAAACTAAGGAAGCATGTAAGGGCTTGAAAATGGGTTTTCTTAACTTTTTTATAGCAAGATAAACCATTTTAGGAACAAGAATGAAGGGTAACAGATGAAAACTGATCAAGAAAAGTCGAAATGAACGAAACAAACTGAATGAACGGAACCCTAGGGTTCGACCCCTTAGGGCTCACCCCCTCTGTACCAAGCTTCTTCAGGGTTTTTCGATGGTAAAGTTGTTCGACACAATTTTCTGAATTGATCCTTAAAAGATGAACCTGAGAGGTGTCATCATGAATCCCGAGACAAAAGGCTTATGGGGGCAACTCATTTTGGGAATCAATTAAGGGATTGAATTAGTGGCTAGAAGAATTTGACGATCTGGGCATTACCCGGGTAACCAGGGGCATTCTGGAAATTTTTCTATTACGAAGGATATTTCAAGAATTTTTCCCCAGAGTCATATACCTAGCATACAACCCCTTACCAGGGAACTATATAAATACCATTTCACTTCATAAAAGAAGAAAACTTTAGCCACTTAGAGAATTCTCTCCGCATCTAGAAGAGTTTGAATTCTCTCTGAACTTGTTGATGACTTGGAATTAATTCTGTTCTAACTTGAGGCACTCGTGAATACACTTGGACCCTCAAAGTCAAACTTGAATTCCCTCAAGACTCCCAAACACTTGATAGGCTCTTGGACACTAACATTTATGCCAAAACCTCGAGAGTTATTCCTTGTATTATTTATAAGACCTCGAATTTTATGAAATACAAATTAAACTTTTCTTTATATATTTTCTTTTGAAACGGTAAGTGAATAAATTGACAAAAGTTAAGGTTAAAAAAAATATTTTGTGTAAATTTTATCTTGTCGGAGAATATTCATTTTGTCAGAAAATATTCGTTCTGTCAGGAAATTTTCGATTCGTACGACGATGTTGGAATAACCAAACATTTGTTGACCCCACAACGAAATATTATCGGATATAGAAAACGACATAAGTAACCTTTTTAAATAAAAATGATCAACGGTACTATCATTTTTAACAATTAAAATACCCGGTGATAAAGGAATAGTAGAACACGGTATTGCACAGTAGCATACCGTATTACACAGTAGCATACGATATTGCACAATGTTTTATATTATTGAACTGATAAAGTGGCTATTGTACAATATTGACTTTATTAAACCAATAATTGTCACATGCACAATAATTCATATTATTGAACTGATAATTTTCACAGTAGCATATGCACAATAATTCACATTACTGAATCAATAATTGTCATTGCACAGTAAGGTGCTTTTTTTATATTTATTTTCTGTATTATTGCTATCACTATTATGCTGTTGATTTAACAGTTATATTCCATTATTAGGTATTTTTATTTGTATCGTGAGTATCTAACTCAGAAAGTCAACTACACTGCATTTATAACAAGTGATTATAATAATGAATAATTGTGAATAATTGGTAAATTATTGAATTTATAAAGTTATTTGTTTTATATACTTTATATAAAGTTAAATTTTTTTATATATAAAGTTAATTGATTTATATAAAGTTAATTATTTTATATATATAATTAATTAATTTATATAAAGTTAATTATTTTATATATAAAGTTAATTGACTTATATCACTACAAAAAAAAGGCTATCTGTGACCACTTATCAACGATAGCATTAGGTCGTTGATACTTATCAACAACTGCGTTCGGTAGCTGATAAGTGGTCGCAGATTATCTGGTCGCTTGCTTCATAGTAGCGATCAACATCAGCGACCAAAGTTGTCACGAAAATAAGGTTGACGTGTCGGCCACGTGGTTTCAAATTTAGGGACCCACAATAGCGATCGACTGCGATCGCTGATACTATCGGTCACTAAAAATGTATTAGGGATCGCATGCAATCGCTGACATATAGGACGATCGCTGAAATTCCCTATTTATTAGATTACCCAAAATAATTGTACCTATTTTATATCCCAACACGCAGCAGTTCATAGATATATAGTAAGTCCTATACGCATTCATAATATCAACTAATTTACTCATTATATATATCTAAAAATATTATATCAAATGCAATCCATTCGAATTGAAATATAAGCATAACGTAAAATTTATATACAAATAAACTAAACTAATTAAAATGTAAAAAAAGATGAAGAAAAAAATATAAAAACGTTTTCACGCATACTCGTCCAAACTGGCCTGTAAAACAAAAGAATAAAATAATGTTAAATATATATTAATTAAGTAATATGAGTCTTTGTGATTCAAATACTAAGATTACCTCGGAGCCATCATGGTGATGTGCTATAGCCGTCACTGCATCTTCTAACTCATTAGGTCCCAGAGACTACAATTGTGCGTCTAGTGTACGAAGAAGCTCACGATCTTGACAGATAGCTCTGACACAGTCAACAGCAATATACGACGTGTTTGCGTAGCCTGATGTCTGAGTATACTGCATAGCAGAACTGCTCGTGCCACTGATAAATTGTTGATGTCGTTGTCATTGGCCTTTGACGTAATTTTTCTTCACAACCGATGTCCTCTCCCATAATTCTTGATCTATCGACAGTCACGGGGTGTCAGCAGGATAATGCTCGTCCATTAATGCGTTATAAGTATTCTGTTATCAGGTTATAATTAAATAATTTATTACGCTAAAGAACGACTGACATTACAAATTATAAACAACATATCAACATATAGAAACTTACATGTATCAGGAGCGCCTATGGTATACCATCACGGGTGGCCACTGTAATATCCCAGATATTTACAATAATTATAAATAAGATTTGAAATAATTAATTAAAAGTTATGGTTTAAAACCTAGAGTTGTCGAAGTGAGATGTGTAGAAAATGGGTAAACATTTTTTTTTAGCATAATTTATTTGTTAAAAATTAAATGTGAGAATATTTTAATGATGCATGTAGAGAATTTATTAAGAACATAAATTTATTTGAGAAGTGAATATGTATATATATATATATATATACCTAAAGTGTGTTTGTTAGCCAACTAAGAGGATGAGTAAGTTAATACTCAGTTAAACTAATAAATTAATTAGTTTAAATATGAAGTCATGAAATATAATTAATTAGGTTAATTATATTAGTATGAGTTAAAGTTGTGAAAAATTTAGGATGATTGTCTTGGATGGCAATAATGTGAAGTAATTAATTTAATTCTTAAGTTGTTGTATAGAGTTCATTAATGGGTTACAGAAAGCCCAGTATTTGAATGGTTGAAAGTCTTGTTAGTAATTTATATAGAGGTCCAAATAAATTTATGGATCTAGCCTCATGAAGAGTCCAAGTAATTTAATTACTACTAGTGGATTAGCCCAAAAGGATTATAGATGTTAGCCCAATATGGGAATACTTGCATGAAGGTGTGTAATTAAATAAGATAGCTCAATGCAATGTAAACTATATAACCCAAACATTTAAAAGTCAAATGATGGTCAAGGTGTTGGCAAATTTCAAGAATTGATGAGTTAGAGAATTAACTAATATAGGGTTAATTAAATAACCCTAGTTAGTAGGCAAGAGAGGGCATTAACCAAATATTGGTTAATTGATAGGTGAATGAATGTAATGATAAGAATTAACCATGGATGAGTTAATTAAGTTACCCAATGTAAGAATAACTATATGGGTATGGGTAATTATGTTATAAACCCAAGTTAATGATAAAAGGTAGTTAATGAATTAAATTTAATCAAGTCGAAGTACTTGTATTAATATGTAATAAAATCAGCACTACCGCCGCAGCGGTAGGTTTCACCACCGCAACGGTGAAACTCCCTAGAATGTGAAAGATATAACTACCGCCGCAGCGGTGGTACAGACTGTTTAAAAATTAATAATTTATTGAATCAAATTGAAGTACTAGTATGTATGAGTATTAGGGTTTTAATAAAATAAACTCAAGATATATTAAGTGTTAGTGATTTAATCGACTAACTCAATTAAGTAATCCAATGGAGTTATAAATAGCAAATCTAATTGGATTATATTATAAGTCCAAATTGAGGTATTAAACTAGGTTAAATAAATTAACCTAGTAGTCTATGTAATTAAATAAACATTGATCCATGTAATTTAATTTAACCTTGATCCATGTAATAATTAAGTCCAATGCTTGTTTTAATTAAATGTAACATAAGGTATTTAATGTTAGCTCAATGTAACAATTAAATTGAGCCCAACCATATTAAATGGATGAGCCCAATATATTTAAATCCTAGAGTCTAATGTGGAGCCCAAATGGTAGTCAAAATTGGTCAACATTTATATATATATATATATATATATATATATATATATATATATATATATATATATGTATGTATATTTAAGCCATAAAAATAAAACAAAAATGGGGGATTAAATCTCATTTTGCTGAGATTTAGTGGCCCCCACCTGAGGGTTGCTTGATTTGCTTCATGTTGCTTACAATACACTTCTTTCCATAGTTGGTCAACCACCCTAGTCATTTCATATGTCTATCAAATGGTCATTCATGCAATAGTAAACTCAATTAAGCCTTAATTTCACCAACATTAGTGAATTAGGAAAGTTAATGAGGTATTAGTGGAGGGCTCTAAATAAGACATCCTACACTTGTGCCAAGTTTATTAGTTCATTTGTTAGAGAATTCTAGAGATAAAAGATAGAGTTCTTTAAGAGAAGAGCAAGTAAACTCTTGTAAGTTGAAGATCTACCAAGGAAATAGGCTAGAGAATAGCCAAGGAGGAGTCCTTAGCATCTTCATGTCCAAGAGAAGAAGAGCATCCATGTCCAAGATGTTAAAAAGTGTTCTAAACTTTCTTTAATTCATTTTTATAGTTTAGATATGATTTGAACGGTTAAAATATATTTTTAACCAATCAAAAGTTATTTTGATACTCTAAAAGTCTAAAACTATGATATATAGGTATATTCATGGTTTTATATAGTTAATACATGTATTTGTATGTGTCGTAGGCAAAGAATTAGAAGAAAACTTCATATTGCGATTTACTGATAAAACTCTAGATGGTTCAAACTTAAATTTCTTGTCAAAACGTTTTCAAAAATATGATTGAACCATGAAATATTGTAAAACGATAAGTTAAGAAGATAACAACACTAAGTTGGTGTTATTTGGATGTATAGAGTTTATTTTATTCAAGTTTGAACAATTAAAACCTAGGATTTGTGATTTTAGCTTTCACTTTGTCCTTGTGAGCCATTTTTAGTCCAGTTCTATTTGGAATTTGGATTTGTGATATAAAGAGAAATTGTAGAGGGGGAAATTCTGATGAGAATGGACTCAAGAATCACCTCAAAATATTTTAAAATGAAGAAGTTATGGTTATCGGAGCGTCGGAGCATCGGAGCGTCGGAAGGTCGGGCAATCCTCAAGTTAGGGTTTCGGAAAATTTGTACCACCGCTGCAGCGGTCAAACATTCTGCCAGAAACGTGTTTTAGCCGTCCGGGTCGAGTTTTTAGTGGAAATTTAAGTTGAAATGCATGTAAAATGAATGTGTTTGAATACCAAACCTATACATGTAGAGTTTATTAGTGACTTAATGGTATCTAAATGTATAAAATAAAGACTAAAGTTAACACAATTAAAAAGTTTAACTATTGGTAATATTTGAAGAATATTAAAATAATATTAAATGATGAATAATATTAGTATAAGATTAAAAGGTTATTAAATGAATAATAACATTAATATATGATGAAAATGTTATTAAATAATTAATGACATTATTAAATGATTAAAATATTATTAAATGGTTAATAATATTAATATGTGATTAAAATATTATTAAATGATTAATAATATTAATTAAATGATTAAAATATTATTAAATAATTAATAATATTAGTAAGAGATTAAAATATTATTAAATGGTTAATAATATTAATAAGTGATTAAAATATTATTAAATGGACAATAATATTTATAAGTAATTAAAATATTATTAAATGGTTAATAATATTAATAAGTGATTAAAATATTATTAAATGGTTAATAATATTAACAAGTGATTAAAATATTATTAAATTGTTAATAATATTAAGAAGTGATTTAAACTATTATTAAATGGTTAATAATATCAATAAGTGATTAAAATATTATTAAATGGTTAATAATATTTGAATGTAGTTGTATATTATCAAATGTAGATAATATTTTGAAGTATTTTGTACATTATTAATTGTCCAAATCATTAAGTTATGTAAAAGAATGAAGTTTAATTGAATTAAACGAATGTAGATAGTCCTTGGTGACTAATTTAGACAACTGATTAAAAGTGGGTCGTATAATGACATGTAGTGAAGGTGTAAGTTGGTTAAGCATACCCGACATGTCTGAATTATATTTTGGACTAGAGTTTTTGTCCGAAACTTAAGGGTTCGTTTGTCGAACATCTTAAGAGTTAATAATTTAAAGTTAAGGTCTTAAGTTAAGACTAATTCACAGTCATTGTAACTAATGATTATGTTAATTTTATATATAAATTGTGGGTTGAACGAATGACACAAATAAGCGTAAATAGTATAAGTGAACCAGGAAAGTTTTTCAGAACTTCTTTCTATGTGCATTGTTATGCTATAATATGATGTTAAATTGTTAATAAGAAGATACATTGATGATAGTTGTGATATGTGAACAACATGAGATATGGTTACATGTTAAATATGTACAGATATGAAGCATGATTTGCTAGATGCTAGTTGTTTATTGCATATGATGCATAAGAAGTATGTAGCATTCATAAAATGAAAAGCATGAAATGCATGATGTAAGAATAAAATGTGAAGCATGTATAATATATGAAGCATATAATGTGTTATGTGCAACTGTTAGACTTGCTGAGTCGTCGTGCTCACTCTTGCTTAAAACCAACATTTTCAAATAGTGCAAGTTGTTCGAAATTTTCGATAAAGATCAAGGAACAGGAAAACATATTACTTTCACTGAAAATCTAAATGTTTGTTGTGGATATCAGTCCGAATTGGACAGGTAATTGATGGTGTAGTATAAGACTTAATTAGTATGTTATGCGAGTGTTAAATACTCAAATTGATTGTAATAGAATGTCGCATCATGTATGATATTGAGACATACTATGATTGTATAAAGATTGCGATTCTGGAATAGAAATAGATGTTGTAAAATTATAAATAAATGATTGTTTAGCAATTATAATATTGTTGTTATTTATGAACAATAAGGAAAATGTAGTACTAGTGTTGAACTGGATCCAAGGTTAAAGTAACTCGGATTTGGGGTCGCCACAGCCACGTATACATCCAATCAATGGATAGACTGACCCTGTGATGAAGCTTCCTACAAATATAACTCGGAATTCATACATAACATTATTAATCACATGCTCTCATACTAATATAATGACCGTAAACATAAAATAAAAAAATATTTTTCAAAATACGTACCTTGACAGTAATATATTGCAACTATGAGATATTGTCACCCCTGTAAGTGTATTTTGCCTTGTCGCCTTCAAGTGCACCAGAGGCTCTGTTCGTGACGACAGTCCTGCGTTGCTTAACCCAGCTCTCAGATTTTCACTGTGCACACATGTTAGTCCATATGGGCTGCGCAGACCACCAGGGGTAATACTTATGCATGTACTGCTCAGCCTCTCTTGGATGGTTAATCTGAGCATTCTACAGGGCTTTCTGTCTTTCTTTGTTCAAATTATCTTTAGTTCAGAAGGCGCACTTTTGCCAAAAAATTGTCTGTATTATTGTTGCATGCGCGTCATCCCATCTATACCTTTTCTGTAAATAAAAATATAATAATAATAATATTTAACAACACTACAAAACAATATTAGTTCATTAATTAAATTATCTTACATAATTAAAAAATATATATACCTGAAATTCAGCCCATACTACATCTTTGTGGGTGAGAGGTATGCTCACCCACGTAACCACTGGCGTAAGCCAGTTCTATAAACATAATTGTGAAATGCACTTCACAATCTTGTTATCTACAAAATCACTAAAATATATATTAATTTACATTAAAGATAAGTACTTTTATTTTAATATTTAAAATAATTTACAGAAAGTATCTACAACACTGCTAATATGATAGCTATATAACTTATATGTTGTCAGGACAAAGTCCAATCACGATGAGAATCCCACTCATCCAGATTAGTCGAGGACTTCAGGATCTGATTCGGACCCCTATCCAAGCCTCGTTTTCTTGCCTCTGCTGAAGTAGACATCTATAAGTAAAATTTTCAAGATATTATTATGAGTTACATGATAATATATACACAAATAAAATGATAATAATGACATGTAATTGTAAATGAAATGAACATGACAAGAATATAGAGAACATGTATATATGTAATTGTACGTAATACAAGTAAAAATAAACATACAGCTTAATAAAAATCGTTGTCTGAGTCAAAATCATTTTAAACATCATATAAAGATTCATAACCATCATCTTCTTCAGATTCAGTGGCAATCAATAACTCTTCCTCCTCATTATCAACGTCATCTGGCACATGTACTAACTCAGGATCCAATTCATCAGCTTCATATCCACCCTCTAACTAGTTTAGTTCATTATTGTCTTCCACATTTATTATAAAAAGTCTATGTAATATTTTCTCTTGGTAGACCTCCCCGTCTACTAATTGGACACGACTACACGCAGGAGTATGAATTACAACTTGTCAATCTGAAGGCGGTCTATCTCTTTTCCTAACAAGACTAAGAGTGTAGTATACTTATACTATTTGAGTTAGCAACACAAATGGTGCGTTGACGTACGTGGACCTATGGACTTGCATTCTTACACTTCAAGTAAGGACATCTTATCTTATTCTGACCATTGACACATTTCAGGTGACTATACGCATAATCTAGAAACACTTGGCAACCAGTTCTAAATTCAATTGTAGCACCTATCTAGGCACTTGACTTTCGCCATCTCATCCAACTACGGTTTGAATAGAAATTCATGATACTGCAATGTACCTATTTTGACAACAATTACTGTATTAAACTATGTCATCTTTAGGTATAATTAATGCATATATAGTTCCTGTCTAAATATGTCTCTACCCTTATTACACTGGTCAAACTTCCATCTCATTCTTGTACGCGACGTCCCACTAATGTCAACTACTCAAACAAATACATCGGTTTTTCGCTGAAATTTCGACAACATCTCCAATCGGTCTCCATGTACACAAAATAGACTATAATTTATACAGTCTAAGTATGCACCCAGAGAACAATAAAAGAAAAACAAATCAAAATTTCTTTAGAACAAACAAATAAATTTGTTTCAGTCGTTGACACCAGCCTAAATGGGAGCCTGACATACAAGAATAGTCTCAAACTGGGGACTATTCAAAATTCACTCTTAATAAGTGAATTTTGAACGGGTTTCAAAACTGAATATGATCCTATTATTTTAAATTATATCATTGAAAGAGACCTCATTCTAACTATCTGAGCTCGGGCAATCTCGAAGAAATTAATGCCCGTTATATTATATTATTGTATAAAATATGGTATAATTTAAAATTAAATTTGAGTATATATTATTTTATTCCATTTTAAATTATTTTATTTTATTTTATTTTTAATTATATCATATTATATTCTATTATTTATTCTTATTTAGTCTTTCACTGTAATTTTACAATATAATATTATAGTATTAAATATCATATGATATATAAAATTAAATTAGATTATATTATTTTATTTTATTTTATTTTATTTTAAATTATATTATTTTATTCTATTTTAAATTATTTTATTTTATTTTAATTAATATTATTTTATTTTATTTATTTTAAATTAGATCATATTATAGTATTTGTATTTTTTATTTTGTCTTTCATTTTAATTTTGTTATATTATATTATTATATGTTAATTTTTAATAATAGTAAGTTTATTTTATTTTAAATTATATCATATTATATTATTTGAATTTAGTATTAGACTTTTTTATTTTTTGCTTTTATTTTAACTTTACTATATTAATTTACATAATATAATATAATATTTAAAATTAAATCATAGGGCAATAACACATTCACACAACCAAAATTATATAAACAGTGTGTAACATTTCCACAGCAGAACAATATATAATCCACCATAACAATTTTTTTTCTTTCAACTTTTGGCTTAAAACAGTAAACCCCCAACACCGTTCACAAACAATAATGAGCTCAATATATTCAAACCTAAAGTTTAGATGCCAAAATACAAAAAACGAAACACAAACAAGTCTATCATTTCACATCTAAAACGTAAACATGAAAGTTTAAGCAGCATATACATATATACAACTACCTAGAAATCAAGTTTGCAACACTAAGGATGTCGTGTTACTATACACGAATGCAAAAATATGAGGGGGGAAACCCATAGACCCAACAGTTTGGAAACCCACCATCTATTTTTGATAACCTTTATTCATTAAATGAAACTATGTAATGTTACAAGACTAGTGAACTTGAATAATGTAAATTAAGTAGAAATATAATTTTTCCCTAGAAAGGTGCATGGCATTTGAATTCTTCATTTCATTAATTCCCCATATTATGTGTTACCGAAAGATAAAAAAAATCTAACCCATATTAATTATGCATTCTAATTCTCAAAAATTAATTTAGTTTACTGACATAAACTATTATTAAAAGAATGAAGTAGGCAAAGCACTTAATTGAAATATGAAAATTAAGGAGATTGAGGGTAATTGCACCTGATAATGAGTACTTTTTTAGTGCTTTTTGGGTTTCTCTAAACAGCCCTACACAAATATTCAGAAGAATAAAAAACTATAAGTAGAATTTAATAAAATAGATGAAAAATATATACACTTCAAACTTGTAGGTCCAGCTAGCGACGGTGTGTGACGGTGGGAAACGATTGTGACGATGATCAGTGGGGATCGACGATGAGTGGCGGTCGCGGTGGCGGGTGTTATCTTCTTTTCTTTTTTCTTCCCCTTTTTTCTTCTCTTTCTATTCTTCTGTAACTCTGTCGAGCTTCTGCGTTCTGAAATATTTTAAATACATTAGCGATCAATTGCGGTCGCTGAAACGATTAGACTTCTCTTCATCAGGGACCACATGTGGTCGCTGATATAGCTAGCATGGCTGTATTAGCGACTGACTTGTGGTCGCCGATAGGTTTCTGTCGCAAAAAATATACGCGCTAAAAAATGTGCCAAAAATTTTGGCTAAAAAATTGTAATAGCAACCGATATGCGATCGCTATTAATAATAGCAACCAATTTCACTAGCGGTCGCTAATAATAACAATAACGACCACGAACTGTGGTCGCTGATAAGTTTGGTCGCTGATAACCTATTTTATTGTAGTGTATAAAGTTAGTTGTTTCATATATAAAGTTAATTGTTTTATATATAAAGTTAGTTGTTTTATTAAAATATGAAATGAACGGTATAGATTAAAAGAAATTTGAATGAATTGTTCAGATTAAAGAAATCTTAAAAGATGAAATGTATGGTATGGATTAAACATTATCTTGAAATGAACGATTCAGATTAATTTAAAAAATATTAGTTTATGATAAGATTTTTGGGCTATAAATAGATGTCTTAACTTAAGAAATTTTTATAATTTTCTTACTTATTCTTCCTTTCACTATCTAAAATATTACTTTGTATAAGTTTTCTCTATGTGTGCTTAAGCTATCGTGAGTATTTATGAAGATCAGTAAGAGTACACGTATTGTTCAAGTAAGTCTTTTCATAATAGTTAGTCAAGTAACCACACACATCACACGGTATTTATAAATAATCTCTTAGAAGACTCTTCCTTTAAAAGATTTATTTTGAAAAACTTTTTCTTGAAGATTCTTTTGAAATAATATTTTAAAAACTATTTTAAAGTTTATTATACTTTATTCTGTACACTACACAAATTTTTACTATTAAATCAATTTTTATGATTTCATACGAATTAGTATACACCATGAAATTATATGTGATAGTTACTAATTAAATTGTAAATATATAGGTTGATCAATTTTATTTAAATCAATATTCAGTCACGTGTTAAGGTAAGGGATGTCATTTTCTTTCATACTTTTAAACTTACTTTGATAAGTATTGTTTAGTAAAACTTCCTGAAATGATTATATGTTTCTTAATAATTTGAGCTTCATTTAATATCATTTCACATGAACCTTCCTATTTACTTGAACATTTATATTGAACTTTAATCGTTATTTTGAACTGTAGATCTTGAAATTGAGTCCACATCATGTAGACAATTTGAACATTATTTGACTCATAACGAAGTATCATGTTATTCTATTCATCATGTATATCTCTATTGTTATTTTAATCATCAAGAATCAAGTTGTTGTGAATATCTGTAGCCTGAGGTACAGATAAAGGCGATATAATAGTAGTTATAATGGTGGTGTCATTTAGAGTACGTGATGAATGTTATCATTGACTTAGGACAAAGAAAAACTGTTGTTTGACATGATCATGACCTGTGATTTTTCAGATGATAAAAGTTGATGATATTTTTCTTAAAAAGAGTAGCTAGTGGACATCATAGTCTACATGATTCTTCTAATGGATTGCTCATTTCGCTGCTATTATTGATTTAAAACTTGTTTATTATATTCAATCAATAACTCAACTGTTGAAGGCTAATGATAATTTACTCGTTATCTTAGTCGTGATATTTCTTTACTGTACTATTTGAGCTCACTATTTCGTTTGTTTCATTATTTTTCAGGAAATGATAGAGTAGTTGGGTCTAGCTGTGGGATGGAGTAAATGTCAAACTGATAGCTGTAATAGTCTTCATATGTTGTAAAATAGTGTGGCAATATTAGTGAAAACTTAATTATATATTATTGAGCTATGTATTTTTATACTATATACTGTTTTGTAATAGTTATCGTATATTTTTGACATCTCAAATTAGATTGTATAAATCCAAATTTGAGGGCGTCATATTTTTCATCTTTCATTTCATTTTTTAGGATTATATATGAACCCTAATTTATAATTGGGCTCACATTATTAACATAAAATAAAATTGTTTGGTCTTTTGGCACTGGTGCACTATCTTCGGACACTCCAGTCCTCATTGACTGCTGATTGCGCACTTCAATTTTATGGTCCTCATTGGCGGCTATTCTTTTACATATAATAATAGTTATGCAGAGTCGACTAGCTAGCTAGTTATGTACAAGCTCTATTTTTAAATTGTTTCCCCTTGTACAAATATGTATATTAAAGATTTTAAATCATTAGATGAACACAAGATCGACACTTACTCCGAATACCAATGATAATTAAAAGAAAATTAATCCTTTAGTTATATTCAAAATGTGCGCCTTTGATACATGTATTGGCTAGGGGGAAATGTAAGTGATATTCTACCACCTCGTTACTAGTTTGAGAATCACATGCGTCTACATCATAATCTGATATCTATTGGCAAACATGCACCACAATTTTCCTTTGTGCAAGACTTTGTGAATTAACAATGGCGTGCTCTATTATACAGTAAGTCTTTGCTGTACTAATTTGACTATTAATTTTTAATTATTAAACATAGACCTGACAGATAGATGAAAGTTTGTGAATATGTATTACTGGGCTCTAGACTTGCTCGAGGTACTAATTCACTTAAGGTCAAGTAATACTATATATACTACAAGCTCAAGTAGTGAAATTAAGGTAAACCTAATAGCAAAACAAGGCTAGCAACAAAGGCATTGAGCGAAAGAGAGATCAGGCGAGAAATAGTATTAGTGTTGATATAGCATTTTGTCTTTCCCGGTCATATTCAAAAAATGCGTAAAGGTGGTCGGATGCCGGCTAGCAGTGAGGGGAAGAAACCTGAAAAAAATGACAATAATGTTCTCCGTCGAGTTCCACATGAAAAACCCCCATTCACCATAGCTGACATAAAAAAAGCCATTCCACCCCATTGTTTCAACTGTTCCCCTCATTCGTTCTTCTTCTTACCTCGTTTACAACCTGGCTGTTTGCTTCCTCCTCTATTATGTTGCCACAAACTACACCCCTCTCCTTCCTAAGCCTCTTTCTTTTTTGGCATGGACTACTTATGTTTATATTCAAGATTGTTTCATGTTCGTCGTGTGGGTTGTAGCCCATGAATGCGGCCACCACGCCTTTAGCGACTATTACTGGCTAAATGACACTCTTGGCTTTATTCTTCATTCTTTTCTCCTTGTCCTTTATTTCTCTTGGAAAATTAGCCATCGTCGTCACCATGCTAACACCAATTCTCTTGACCGTGATGAAAACCATGTTCCTCGATTCAAGAACACAATTCGATCCCATTATCATTACTTCAACAATCCACTTGGCGGAGTCTTCGTCATTGCATTCACTCTTACCTTAGGATGGCCTTTGTACTTGATTGTAAACATAGCCGGACGATCTTATTACTGGTTTGCCAGCCACTTTGACCCGTACAGCCCTATATACTCTGAACGTGAGCGGGCTCAAATCTTATTATCTGATATTGGTTTTCTTGCAGCTGGTTATGGGTCGTATCGTATCGCCCTAGTAAAAGGATTTTCATGGGTTATGCTTGTATATGGAGCTCCGTTACTTGTTGTAAATGGTTTTCTCGTAATGATCACTTTACTCCATCACACCCATCTTTCGTTGCCTCACTACGACTCTTCCGAGTGGGACTGGTTGAGGGGAGCTCTAGCCACTATCGACAGGAATTATGGAATTTTAAATAAAGTGTTCCATCACATAGCCGATACCCATGTGCTTCGTCATTTGATCTCCACCATCCCACATTATCATGCAGAGGAGGCAACCGAAGCGATCAAGCCAGTGTTGGGGGATTATTATCATTATGATGGCACTCCATTTTACAAGGCAATGTGGAGAGAAGCAAAGGAGTGTCTATATGTTGAGGAAGAGGAAGGCGACAAGAGCAAAGGTGTATAACAAAAATAAACTCTAGAGTTCAATCCTCGCAAGATAATGCTTAGGATATATGGCTATGCTAGCCTTTGGCCATTTTATCTTGTTGGGTGATTAATTAGGATGTAGGTTCTCTTATATGATCTATTACATAGGGTACGGGTGTTCCTACTTTGGTTTACTCCAGCTAATTTGTATCCTAGGTTCTATCTGATTTGGTACTTGGGAGGGAGTAATTTAGGCTGACACTCCACATTTTCGTGAAAAGACAAAAGTATCATTTACTAAATTTTATTATGTGTTAATTTGAAGAAAAGAATGTAAAATGTGAAGGATATCCTTGTCTTTTTATAATTATAACCACTTTGACGCACCCATCTTTTTAATTATAGTAAATTTTAACAAAAGGAAATTCTTGAGTAAATGATGACATGTGTAATAATTTGTAGTGAGGTTCCTCCATTTGATATTCAAACAGTTAGTGGATGATAGTAAGAATATTACTATTTCTATTTAATTCGGCCTGTTGGCCTCCTTTGCAAAAAAAAATGGAATTTTTATTTAATATTGAAAATGGGCTTTCAACCCTAATACATACAAGATCAAAAGTTGTTTCAGTGCAATCAAGGCAAGCCACCTAAGCTACTAGATAGCTAGGAAATGGAAGGCAAACGTGCAGGAACAATTACAGAAACCCCCATGGCTTATTTTTCTTCTTTTTTTCCCCTTATATGTTAGCACATCAAAATTTATTACTTCTATACCAATAAACTGCTTTAATTTGTCTCTCCTTCATCCTTTAGCATAAATGCATTCCCTCATACGCCGATAACATAAATGAAGTAATACCTAATTATTATCTTATGGAGTATATTACTACTTATTAATATCCACAATAACTGATACTTCTTAATTTCTCCGTTTCTCGTTTCAAATCTAAAAATGCATTTTCACCTTTTAGATTAAGGCCTGAAATTTTAAATTTCAAAATTATTTTGAAATTATTTAATTTAATACAAATAAAGTGAGCTATATATAGTACATCTGAACTGCTCATATAAAAAGCTGTTAATACGCTATTTTTTAACTTTGCTTTGATATTAAAACTTTTAGAAGTATATTTAATTATATATGAAATTTATTTTCGTTAACATAAAATTTTCTTTTATGACGTTTATTAATTTTTTTTTCCTTCTCCGTTATTAATTTTTTTTCCTTCTCCTTTCTTTCTAGTTTTTCATTTTCCAAATGTATCCCAAGATAAAAAGATTATTCCTGAGACGAAATTCCTTTTAAGTACCTTGTTAGTTAATAATGGTCTTCATATACCCATAAATGAAGTATTTCCTTTTCTTAGGGGCTGGATAAGAAATAGAAAATGCATACATTTGATCAGATCCATTATAGCCTATTTGCTCAACTGTAAACAGGGTGTAGGTCACCGCAACTGAGTTTCACGTGTAAGTGATAGAGAAGAAATATTCTTTTTATCTTTTTTCGTTCAATAATTTGTAAATGTGGAAATAGTTTTTGGCACTCTATATATTGCATTGTGAGATTAATGCTATCTGCCCTCATAATATGAGAAAGTCCATTGATCAAATGGATGACTTTCGAATAGTCTTAAACTGACTCTATATATAATTATGCAATATACATAATTAACTAGGGCAATTATATATCACTACAAGAAATAAGGCCAATTCCGACGGAATATTCCATCGTATATAAGGATATTCCGTCGAACTTAGGTTATTCCCGACGGAAAATTCAATCATAAATTCGGACGGAAATAACCGCGTCGGGATTAGTTTCGTCGGGAATTCGGTCGGAACAAAATTATTTTCGACGGATTATTTTTTGTCGTCACTTCCGTCGGCATTAACTTAACTACGACGGAATAAATTCCGTCGAGATTTATAATTCTGCCGATCTTCCCTGTCATCTGCGACGGAAATTTACGTCAGAATAGTTTGAGTCCGTCGAAATAATACTCTAAATACCGACGCAATTTTCGTCGAAGTTAAAATATTCCGTCGAAAATGATGTTTTTTAATATTTGCACAGATATTCATTTAATGCCTAAATTCCGACGGAATTTCCGTCAAAACTATATAATTCCGTTGGAAATAACAAAAAAAAAAATTAATGTGTTTTTTGCTTTTTCAGTGCCAGGTTTTAAAACCACATTTTTGTACCTGCAAACCTGTTTTATCCCAACAACAATCCATTCTTTATGTTCACACACTTCATATAAATATAAACGACGACACATTATAAAATAAATTATCGTTTAAAAGTACAATACTTTACAAATTCAACAAAATTACGATGAATTAAAATCAATTAAGTTAAATTATAATCTCTACAACTAAATGAAACTAGTTCTACCAACTGTCTATAAAGAATCGTCGCCCGGGGATCGACGGTTCTGCTGTGGTGTATGAAAATCATCGTCGTCACTCCCCCCCCCCCCCCCCCCGCTCGCGATCGACATCACCAGCATGCTCGGAATTGTCATCATGTTAATACAATTGCAAATATTAGTCATTAGTTCGTACTTGAGACAAAAATTCACAATTAAATAATTGTTACAGAATATACAACTTAAATTGAATAAAATACCTGTGCAGTCGGGCGCTGAGTCAGCATCGAGCCAAAAGCCTTCAACAACAGGGTAGTCACCATCTGAATCACCCCGTCTCGTATCGCGACGAACTGCTCCGGAGATATGCCCGTACTCTCGACACTGGCCCTCGATGCAACGTCCTGAGCAAGCTGGTGAAGACGAGCACTGGTAGGTAGGCTATGCCTACGGAATATCGGATCCGTACGAAATGTCTCCGACACCGCCGCCATAACCCGCTGGAACAATGCGTCGTCCAAGCTAGCGCCCGTATGAGATTGTCCAACATGTCCTCTCGAACGCTGGCTAGACGACGAACCTGTAAAATTAAATATAACATTAAAAAAATATTGAATATCAATATAAATTTTGAATTAACGAGCAACATACTACAATAAATACCTCCGGTCAATGTATATGCTGGTACCCTCGACAGCCCCCAACACTCGATATCTGCTCGTAGTGCTACTAGGGCGATCTTGAGACGCGACCCAAAAAGCCATCTCCTTATCCCTAGATAAGCTAATGTCGGACTGAGTGATGGTAGAATCTCCCCTAGCAGCCTGCAACTCAGCTACACGCTTGTCACGAAGGCTCTAAAATCGGTCCTGCAATTTATTATGTATATGGTAATTTATTGACTCATTTTATTAAGTACATGATACTAATTATTACATAACTTTATAAAAACTCTTACCCGTATAGCTGCAGCTGCCTGTGACATAGTAAATTCATTTGGCGTGTGGGCTCTATCCGTCGAAAATAGCTAATGTACCAACTACACAAAATAAGCATAAAAGAAATAGCTATAATTGCAAAAATTAAATTCACGTACAAATATTAATTTTCAGAATACAAATTATATATGTATATATATCACAATATATATATATATATATAGACACACACACACATACCTTACGGACGATGAGGGTGAAGGTCGAAGACGGCAACAGCGGCAGTGATGTCGGCAAAGGTGTGGCAACGAACGGCGACGTGAGGTCGGAGGGAGAGAGAAAGAGTAGGGAAATGAGAGGGGAGGGAGAGAGAGCGACAGAGGTGAGAGAGAGAGAGAGAAAGAGAAATAACCACAGGCGGCTAGGGGAAAAAGACACTAAAATAGGGTTTTAATTTATTTTCGACGGAATTTTCGTCGACAATAAATTCGTCGAAAATATATTATTCTCGACGGAATTTCCATCGACCTTACAGATTTGTTCCGTCGACATTATATTCCCGGGCGCAAGAACTTTGGCGCCAAGGGGGGTATTGTATTTTCAACGGAATTATGTTATTTTCGAGAGAATTAACCTCGACGGAATATTCCGTCGATATAACAATAATTACGACAAAAATAATTCCGTCGGAACTAGCCGCTTTTCTTGTAGTATATATATATATACACACGGTATGCACTAGTTTCCAAGGTATTATCTGAATGTAAAGTTATTAATGCAACTATTGTCACGCAGTGCTACCGAAAGCGTCACTAAAGAGTCGCCACAGAACCAAATGAGACTCTTACATTTAAATGCTAAGAAGTGGATGAGGATTCCTAGCACTTTTCATTATTACAAATTTACATTACACATTAGTAACAAAAATAATGTTTTTTTTTACTGATAATCGTCGACAACCATACAGCGACGGATATGGTATTATTAATATTTGAAAAAATTCACCAATATGTATTAAAAGAAACTCGATGTAAAATATAATGGAGTGAATTCGAATCCCTAGGAAGGGAATAAATTTATTCAGCATAATTAGTTGAAAATTAGAATTTAGAAAGTTCAAGCAACAGAAAAAGAAGTGAAATATTAAATTTTATTGAAACACTTTAAGACATTTTTACACTATATATACTTTATTAATATATCTTAATTTTACTTTAGAATTTATAGTTAATTAAACTACATCTACAATGTGATTTAAGCTATTTGATCGTATATGAACACAGGAAATCAAACTAAACAGCATTTTAAAAAGTATAAATTATAACAAAAGGAAAATTTTGAATAAATGATGACAAGGAATTTTTATATATTATTGTTAATGGGTTTTCAGCCCATTAATATAGAAGATTAAAAGTTGTTTCAGTGCAATCAAGGCTTGCCACCTAAGCTACGGCAATGGAAGACAAACATGCGGGAACTATTACAGAAACCGGTCCGTCATTTGCTTTATTCATGTTAGCACATCAAAACTTACTTCTATACCAGTACACTCCTTTTGTCTCTCCTTCGTCTTTCTCAACATAAATGCATTCCTTCATTTCTCTATACATTGCCTTTAGAATAGGAGTTCCATCATACTGATAATATTCACCCAATATGGGCTTCATAGCCTCGGTCGCTTCGAGTCCATGATAATGAGGGATCATCGAGAATATGTGGTGGCAGACATGAGCATTACAAACATTATGGAAAACCTTGTTTAGGATTCCATAGTCTCTGTCAACTGTGCATAGAGCTCCTCTCAACCAATCCCACTCGGTGGAATCATAGTAAGGCAAAGATGGGTGGGTGTGATTCAGTATAGTGATCAACACGAACCATCCGTTAACAACTAGGAGTGGACCTCCATACACAAGGAAAACCCATGCAAATCCTTTAGCCAACACGAGACGGTATAGCCCATAGATTACTGCAAGAATAGTAACATCAGAAATAATGATCTCCTTACGCTCACGGTCAGAGTAAAGTGGGCTATGAGGATCGTAGTGAGAAGTCCACCTTTCATACTTGTGTCCGGATACATTAAACATCAAGTATAGAGGAAAACCTATAAGAAGTGTGGTAATCCAAACAAGGACTCTACCAGGTGGATTGTTGAGGATCTTGTAATAGTTTCGGATATTGGACTTGAATCTTGGGACATAAACCTCGTCATTGTCAAGGGACTGAGTGTTGGCATGGTGACGACGGTGGCTTATTTTCCAAGAGAAATAAGGGACCATGAGGGAGGAGTGGACAACTAGGCCAACAAGGTCATCAACCCATTGGTAGTCACTAAAAGCATGGTGGTCACATTCGTGGCCGATGACCCAAGCCCCGGTTAGGACACAGCCTTGAACAGCAATGTAAGCAGCCCAACTCAAATAATTGAGGGGACGAGGGAGGAGGTGGATATAGTTAGTGGCCACATAGTAGAGGGAATAGGCCATGAGGAGATCTTGAATAAGGTATCGGAAAGAGGTGACGAGAGACTTTTGAAAGCAATGAGGTGGAATAGCTTTCTTCAAGTCTCCAATTGTGAATGGAGGCTTCTCATGAGGAGCCCGTCGTAGGGCTTCAGCTGCGGTCTTCTTGCTAGTAGGCGGATCCGACATACGGCCACCTGCACCCATTGTTATGTATTAATCGGCTAAACTTGGAAAAAGAGGAGAATGTGGATATTAAGGTGGATTCTCTTTTCTTAGTTAGTGTGCTTAGTCACTTGATTCTACTTGCTCTCGTGTTTTCCTCGAGTTCACTATTTATATAAAGCTAATTATCTTAGTAATGATGATAAAGCGCTAATATTGAACTCTGGAATGTCATCTTTGACAGTTTTGTCCAGTCCAGTCCTCGTTGTCTGCCAGGTCAATACTCCTACTATTTATCAGTGTATTATTATATTTGTAGTCCTTATTGGCGGCGCCAATAAAATACTCCCGTTTAAGCATATAAGAGCCCACTCGACAAGTGATCGCTAATGTTGTCCGTAATTAAAATCAAAAAGTTTAGGGGGATCGGTTTTTGGATCGAAAATTGTGATCGGTCTTAATTTTATTTTATTTTTAATTTTTAAAATATTTATTTTAATAATTTTTTTTATAAAATTTAATAATTTATATGTAATTTAAATGTATGTAAATAATAATATTGTATAGTCTGTATAACACTACTATTTATATATATCTAAATTACACCTAAATTATTTAATTTTATAAAAAAAATTATTAGAATAAATATTATAAATATTTTAAAAATTAAAAAAAAAATTGGAACCGATTGCTAAAACCGATCTCTCTAAAATCACTCTATTAAAATGCACATTACCTATTCAAACTAGATAAAAAAATATTAAGTATATTACATTTAAATATTATATCTATTTTAATTATTAAAAATAAAATATTATATTATATTTTATATTTTATTTTATTTTTTAATAATTAAAATAAATATAATACTTGACGTTGTAATAATTAATAAACGAATTTTGTGTATGCTCGCGCAGTGCAGTCCCACTACTAGTTATTGGTATCCACAGTAACCGATACTCCGTTCTCCTTCTAGGATGATTTTAATTTATTAGAATAAATTCGGTGAAATTTTAAACTTCTAAACCGTTATAAAATTAATTAATTTTAATTCAAATAAATAATAAAAATTTATATCCACTGTAAAGTATTACTAATTATTTATTCTATTTTATGAAGAAAAAAATTATTTATAAATTTTTTAAATTTTAATGATAATTTTTCTTTCATATATATTAAGATTGTTTAATTTATTAGTGGTCTCATAATAATAAAATTATATTGTTATAGTTGATGACGTTATGTAATTTATACTATAATCAACAAAAAGATCACCTTTTTTTTGTGAAACAATTTTTTTTTCTTATAAATAGATTATTTTTGTGCGACAGAGAGTATAATATTTGGGGACTTGACTCCTCTCTATTACATCTTTCATCTAATTTCATCTAACACATTATATTTTTATATTTTTAGAATAGTATAATTAAAATCAATACCAGTCAATTGATATATAATATTGAGTGTCATAATTAATTGATCCAAAAATAAAAATAATCCGACACTTTTTTTATGAACATGTGAATTATTAATCCAAATTTTAACAGTTGAATTTTTTTAAAGATTGATTCTAATTTTTGCCTTTTTGGTAAATTAATTGATCTTAATATCATCAATTATTTAATTATTAACATATTTTAATCATTACTAACAAAATTATAAAGGCAAAATAATTAATGAATTGGACAAAATTGAAAAAAATATATATAATAACGGGAAGCCAAATCTCATATTAAGTATTTGAAAATTTTAAACGATATCATATTAATTTTAAATTTTAAAGTTTCATAAACTGATTTGGAAAAATCATCTTTAATTTCAAACGTGCAAAGAAAAATTCTTGATAACTTGTTGAATGAGATATTAACAAGTGAAGTGAGTCGATTACAGATGGACACAGAAATGAACCGGAGGTCTATATCGCAGTACAAGTTGGAAGAAAGACTGAACTTTACATGCCATTAATTCGGACTATATAGACAGCATTCAAAAACTAATCATGCATGCCCGTGGTGAACTCCGTAATTTAACGCACACTTTAAAAACTTGAGAGGAGTCTGTTTGTCTTTTTGTCAAGATTCCAATTAGAGGAAAACTGGTTTTTTAACCGTTAAATATTCATAACCCAAAAAACATTAACCATTAAATTATTTACGTAACCACTAAATTGATAAGTTACCGTACACCAAAGTTGACTCTCAATTTTGACCTCTTTCACTCATGAGTTGCATTCAGCCATTATTTTTAAGAACGTCACACTCTCTCTGTTTTTTGTGAGTTTTACACTTTTGAATGGTACTCGTACCAAAACAAATAAATAATCATCAGCATGCCAAATTTGATTTCAAACTTGGCCGGCACCTTTTAATTACTCCCAAGTAATTAGACTTTCGGATGGTGATATGATCTCGTATACATAATGCTAGCTACTCGCTTGCTTCAATTTAGAAATAAGCTTAGCTGCACATAATTGACTATCGGTAAAGACGTCCAAGTTACATTTAATTTGAGGAATTTTAATAGAATTTTGGGACAATACAATTGTCTACATGACTACATGCATAATATATATAATACTAGGTGCATGAGGCATACATTTTGTGAACAAAACTCAGTGTGTGTGTGTATATATATATATAAAGTTTAATTTGTAAAAGTATTTTGATAACTCTTCAATATTCTCTCTTTCCCACACACACAAAAAAAAATAATGTTTATCAAATATATTTTTTAAGAAAAAAAAAAATAGCCTCATTTCACTTGTAAGTTAATCAGGCAATCAATTTAGGGGTATGCGGAACACAAATGTGCTCTCAAAATTCGTAAAATATGAAAATAAAACTTTTTTTACGAAACGAAGATGGTAAGTTTTTCAATGTAATATTAAGTTTTACAATCAAATCTAAACTAATAGAAGAGAATCAAAATCAAAATTAATTGATTCTCTCACTTTTTTAATTTTAACTCAAACAGTTTTCTCCGATCGAATTATTTGTAAACATATTTTATTTCTCATTGTACTTAATTATATATGTCTCAAGTCTCTAAAAAGTCACAATCTCAAAGGATTTAGTTATTAAGAAATAATGTATTTAATATAACAAAAAATGGTGTAATTATTTTTATTAAAATTAATTTACTGGACAAAAAAATCGGGTGAGTCTAAAACATTCTGAGACGAAATTAAACCTCAGATATATTTGTATAGTGATTCATTTTTCTTATATAAATATGTATTGTCATTTTTGTAATAATTTACTGATATTATTTTAATAGTCCATCATACATTAAAAAAACACGTTTGACCATTAATTTTTAAGCATTTTTAAATATGATTATTGTATTAAGTAGAAAATGTGTAATAGTAAATCAATTCAATACTATTTTTAGTATTACTTTCACAAAATTAACTTCTTCTTTTTTGAAGTTCCCAGTTTTCATATATATATATATACAGTCATTGATGATTCCAGATGAACAGTGTTGGGATTCTGATTTAATCAAGGATCTCTTCAATCCTCGAGATTCTGATCTAATTCTACAGGTACCTCTTCCTATTCTACGTTCCAGTGATAATATTTTTTGGTGCAAAGATATAAGTGGGGTGTATTCAGTTCGCAGTGCCTATCGATCTCTCACAGCTCACTTGAATTTTATTAATCCTGCTCACTCCCATCAAGTTTGGAAGAAGGTATGGTTGCTAAAGATCCCTCCTAAAGTGCGAAATTTAATTTGGCGTATTTGCCAAGGTTGTCTTCCAACCAAGGAGAATCTAAGACAAAGACGGGTTGATGTAGATTCTTCTTGCTCAGTTTGTGATCAATACATGGAGACGACTTCACATCTATTTCTTCAATGCCCATTTGCTGTTGAGTGTTGGAGACTTTCAACTTTACTGCTTCCCTCTCTCAATGGTGTTGACATTATCGACTGGATCGAAACTCTTATCATTGGCAACAATAATGAGGCCATTCAAATGTCTTGTGTGATTTTATGGTCTCTATGGAAGAATCGAAATGATGTGGTTTGGAAAAACTTGCGAAAACGGCCTTCAGCGATTGTCAATATGGCTGGTTCCTTTCTTGCTCAATGGCAATATGCCCAAATTCTCATAAATGGTGACCTGCTATCTGATCAAAATTCTGGCGTTGTGAGCTGGTGCAAACCTCCTTGCGGTTGGCTGAAATGTAATGTTGATGGATCTGTATTCTCATCACAAAGTAAGTTGGGTTTTGGCATGGTTCTTCGTAACTCTGAGGGGATGATGATTGCAGCTAGGTGTGGTTCTATTTTGGGTCCTGCTGATCCTGGCTTGGCCGAGGAAGTCAGTTTTAGGGAGGCTTTAAGTTGGCTTAAAACACTTGGGGCTTCACAGGTAATTGTTGAGTCTGATTCTTCCATGTTAATTCAAGCTATTCAGGCTTCAACTTCCTCTCCTAATTATGTTGGTTTGGTGGTGAATGAGTGTAAGCATTTAATTGCTTCTATAGTTGATTGTCGTATCTATTTTGTTAGGAGGTCAGCGAATTCTATTACACATCTCTTAGTTCGTGCTTCGGATTCTGTGTCTGCTGTCCAGGAATGGGGTTCTATTCCCCCTCCTTTTATTTGTAATGCTTTAAGCTTTGACTTTCAGTAATGCAATTCAATTTTTCCTCAAAAAAAAAAAAAAAATATATATATATATATATATATATATATATACACACACACACTAGTTTTACAAGTACAAAAAGTGAGAAAATATCTCACATTAAATCAGTGATAACTAAACTCAAGACTCGGGCCGTGTTTGGGACATGAGAATTTGGACTTAGGAATAGACATCTCATTTTCAAACCCAAAATAATTATTCACCATCTCTCTAAAGAGTAATTTTTTTCTCAATTTAATTTTTTTTATTAAATTTCTCTCTAATCTTTTTTACCATCTCTCTCTAGAATTTTAATTCACTTTTTCTATCTAAAAATTTGTACACACTTTCTTTCCAAAAATATCTTCATCTCTCTAATTTTTACCGTTTTCTCTCTAAATTGTTTTACTCACTTTCTCTCACTAGATTTTTTATTTACTTTCCCTAACTATTGTACTCACTTTGTATCTATAAAATTTTTTGACTAATTTTCTCTCTTTAATAATTTTATTTACTTTCTCTCTCTAAGAATTTTTATTCATTTTATTTATCTAAATTTTTATTCATTTTCTTTATCTAAATTTTGTTATTTACTTTCTCTCTATAATAATTTTATTCACCCTCTCTCTCTCTCTCAAATTTGTTATCCATTTTCTTTATGAATACATTTTCATTCAACTTCTCTGTAGCTTATTCATTCATATTTTCTCTATAAAAAAATTTATTCACTTTTATTTCTCCAAATTTTGTTATTCAATTTCTGTTTTAAAAATAAATAAATTCAATCTCACTTTCTATCTTTAAACTTTGAATGACTTCAACCCAATAAATAATATACTCATCACGTTTAGCTATTAGTCATATTTAATCATATTAAATTTTTTATTAATATTAACTTATTTTTTATTTCACAAATTTTTTGTTCACCATTTTATTTTTTTATTCAAATTAGTATAAGTATTATTTAAATTTATAACAATTAAATACTATCCGAATTTGTAAAGTATCCAAAAAAAATCCTAACATGTTAGAAAAAAGAAAGATATTTTTTGTTTTTATATATGAACTTCTAAAAGAATTTTATTTTTGATTCTAATAATTTTATTATAAGTTTTTTTACACAATTTTATGTAAGATAATATATCTTAATAAATTTTATGTAGGATAATTTCATTACTAAAATTTTATTAAGATATCAAAAAAATTCTCTTAAACTACCACGTGATTTATTATATTAATATCAATTGTTAATTTTATTATTAAATTATTGTCATAAGTAAGTTAAATTAATTAAAACTTAAATGTTTACCGAATCATAAGATTAATTGTATTAATAATATATGTGAATTTTTTTAAAAGATAATAACTATAAAATTAGTTGAAGATTATAGTAGATTCATTACTAACTAAATGTCATAACTACATTAAAACTTATTAAAACTTGAATTTCATACTTCTATTAAAATTAAAATTTCAAGAAAAAATTGTTAATACAAAAACTAACATAAAGTTCTACTACAAACTTAAATATAATTAATACTTATTTTCTCATAATCATAACTAAATAAATATGAACCAAATTCAAAATATTTAACTTAATAATTTATAATATAAATAAATATTTAATATTTAATAACTACTACTATATTCTCAAATTTATAATTAAATATATATTCATTTATTAATACAATAAACCGTTATTCATGTCATCCATATTACGCATGAGATTGGTGAGCTTGTACACAATATACGAAATGAAACAGAAGATGTGAGGCTGGATTTTATAGCTCCGTTTGTTTCAAGTAAAATGTTTCTCGAAAAATATTTTCCTAATTTTTTAATATTTGACTTGTCAAGAAAAATTATATAGTTAACCATAAAATAATGTTTGGTCAACGAAAAACTTATCCTTTATCTTAATTAAGAAAATGACTCACGAATTTGAGATTCGTAAGTCATATTTTGAAAAATATGTCCAACTCTATCTCTCAACAATAGACTTTACTTTTTATTCTCTGTATTTTTTTCATCACTCTCTAGCAAGCTAATTCATTTTTTCTTAATTAATTCAACTATATATATATATATACATATATATATATATATATATATATATATATATATATCTTACTCATCTTTAAGCTCTCAAGTTTGGTAATATTTCTCTCCTCTTATGTAGTCTACTTTTTTTTTTCTCTTTAGAAGAAATTATAATTATGATAATATTTTATTTGTTATGATATTTAAAAAAATAGGGAAAATCATGATCCTTTTCATCTTATTTTCAATTTAGCAACCAAACAAGAGAAAATAAGTTATTTTTAATGAAAACAATTTCATCAAAAAATATTATTTGAAAATCATTTTCTGGCAAAGGTTTTTGGTAAAACAAACAGAGCCTCCTCTAAAAAGTAAAAACACTTATCGCTATTAATAAAACGTCTCCATGAGTCGCTAAAGCTATTGGTGTAATTGTATTACAAATTTTACTTTATTTATCCTTTTTATTCTTATAAGTTTAATTATATTATTATTATTATTATAATTTAAAGTTTTATATATATATATATATATTTCTCTTGCTATTTATACACACATGACATATACCAGTAAAAATAGTAAGATACTGCAAAATAAATTTAAATTTAAACTAAATGGATGGCCTCTCACGCGTGTGGCGAAAGATGGGTAGGAAAAAAGTCCATAAGATAGGGCGCCGGCCAGCCACATTAAAAAAACAAATTCTAAGTCATGTTAATCTTGGGCCCCACAAGATAGGCACCTATACGGCTACACCGGAGGAGGGAAAGTACTAGCTTAAATACCCACATTTGGGATTCCCTATTTTCAAGGCCGGCGATATTCAAAGGCCACGCCATAGTGAGTGCCAACACAGAGACATTGAGAAGGCCAAAGGGAGGGGAACGCAAAGTGCTTCTCTTTTCTCCTCCGAGGTATAGATACGGATATATATATATATATATATATATATATATACACGTATATGTTCTATATGCGATTTCTTGAACTTTGTATTTGTAAATTTCAATTTCTTTTTCGTGATTTATTGTAGATCAGTTTTTTTTAGATCGATGTGTTATTTGCTTGAGCTTATTAAACTTTTCGCTCGAGATTATGTAATTGTTGTTTTCTGTGAGCAGAATATGAGATCGTTTAGGCATTTTTTTTTATTTGTGAGTCTGAGATCTTTGTTTAATTAAAATATTGGTTTTGGAGGTATAAATTGTGTAATGTGGGTCACTGGGTTGTGTTCTAGATCTGAGGTATGCCTTTTGTATTCTTTAATTTATGTGATTTGAAGGTTTCATCTTACTATGAGCAAAGGGTCAATTTAATTTCTGAACCCCTTTTCCCAGCTCCTTCTTTTTCCCCAGCTATGAGACAGAACATGCAGCTTAATTTCATAGCTTCCTCCAATTCTCTCTCTCATTCTCTCATTGTATTTTAATCTAGGATTTGAATTTGTAACTTACATTTCTTGATTTCATTTTCTCTTTTTTTTTCTTTTTTTTTAAATTAAAAAAAATCCCATTTATTTAATGCATTTGCGGCTTTCTCTTTGGGTAACTTTTCCATGTTAGTATGATACAGGCATATAGTATTTTGTCTAATTTATTTCCTTTAACCTTTTTGTATTGAGGTGCCATAAAAAATTGGTGTCCTTCCAGTAAAGAGAGACGGGTGGATTTGGTCAAAATAAGTTTGCTGTGTTAAAATGTTCATTTTATTTATCGTTTTTAAATTACTGTGCAGCGTACTACCAAAAAACTGAAGGCTTGCATAACAGTTTATCTGTCATAATATGTTTGCCTTCTAGCATAACTCTTTTCTGCAATAAAACTTTATTAGAGTATTAGTGAGATGATTCAGGACTAATCTCTCTCCGCCCTTTGTGTGTTACTTGTAACCTTAAGATCTAGTCCATCTGAAAAAACATTTCATATGTGAAGTAGGTATTGTCATTAAAATGTTTTCCAAATTATAATACAACCCTATTGTTTGGTAGATCTTTTGATTAATTAATGTTTATGAATTTTTCTATTGTTTATTTTTGTAAAAGTAAGATCCCGTGACAATGAGTGATGCAGGACCAAATACACTGCAAAAATAGACTCTTGTGCCTGTTCCTTACTTTTTCTAAATCTTACTTAATACTCCCTCTCTTCCGAGAAGAGTCTCATTTGACTTTTTCTTAGTAAAATTCAAAATTAATGCTAGTTTATTTAATTTTGATTAATACCATTGTTAATATCGTGAACTATTTAAAAAGTAACTTAAAGTATAAAATTGTTATTTTAAATATTAAAATAAATTCATATCACATATTGAATTTTAGGATTTTGAATGCAAAAAACTAGGCTTAAAGTCAAATAAGACTATTTTTGTGAGAGGGAGTATATGACTTAATTTTGGTTTAAAATTCATCATATGGTCTTCCGTGTGGTGTCATTGTCTTTGGCCCCATTGTTTGGAAAGATGCGTGCCTCTCTTTTGTGTGGTTGTAGCTATACTTGGCACTGAAACTCTGGCATACCCTATCACTGCTGCTACTCCATTAAGATATTTTTCGAATTTTTTTAAGGGGGTATCCTATAATTATAGTTGATTAATACACGATCTGTGTAAGAAACAGTTGCTTCTTAATCGTAAAATACTTGCACAAATAGTTATTCCAAATAAAAATTGGAAATCATAAAAGAAGTAAATTGGAAAGAATCCACCGGAATAATTTAAACGGAATTCTCCAGAAAATGAACTCTGGTAGCTTTTTTTTATTAAACAATTAGTAAATTATCACATGAAATAATTTAATCATGGAGGATCCAAGATTAGGAATGCCCCAATCATAGAGGAAAAAAGCAACATTTGTAAGCCCCCTGTACAGCATTCCAAGGGTTTGCACATTTTTTTCCCCTTCTGACGCGGAAAGACAAGAAATTTAGTTGGCATATTAGTCTTTCTATTATAAATAAAACTTTCAGTTTGTGTAATATTACTTCAATACTTCTTGCTTTTCAATATTTCCTATGTTGGTCTCTCGATGGTAGCAGGGGGCTGTTGGTTGATGCATGCATGGGTGAATGACCATGTAATAAACTGCTCACACATTTCAAAGTTTGTGAGTCCTTCTCAAATTACCATTTGAACAACTAATTATGCTCACGGCAATATTCTGTTCTGCAGGACAAGTAAACAATGGGTGCAGGTGGACGGATGCCCGTTAACCCTCAGGGCAAGAAGTCAGAAGAAGTTCTCCAACGAGTCCCTGTCTCAAAACCTCCGTTTACAGTTGGGGATCTCAAGAAAGCCATACCACCAAGTTGTTTCCAGCGATCCATTCTCCGTTCTTTCTCCTACATTGTTTATGACCTCACCATTGCCTCCATCCTCTACTATCTCGCCACTAACTACATCCAACTCCTTCCTCACCCTCTCTCATACATAGCCTGGCCTATCTATGGTTTTGTTCAAGGTTGTTTCCTAACCGGAATTTGGGTCATAGCCCATGAATGTGGCCATCATGCCTTCAGTGACTATCAATGGATCGATGACATTGTAGGCCTTATCCTCCATTCCTCTCTCCTCGTCCCCTACTTCTCTTGGAAGTATAGTCATCGTCGCCACCATTCTAATACCGGTTCTCTTGAGCGTGATGAGGTATTCGTACCCAAACCCAAATCCGAACTCCAATCTTTTGCCAAGTACCTTAACAACCCACCTGGCCGAGTCCTCACACTTCTTGTCACACTCACTCTGGGTTGGCCGTTATACCTCTTATTAAATGTTTCGGGGCGACATTATGAGAGGTTTGCATGCCACTATGATCCACAGAGCCCCATCTACTCAGACCGTGAACGTGCTCAAATCATTGTTTCTGATGCTGGTGTTCTTGCTGTCAGTTATGGGTTATACTGCCTAGCAGCAGCAAAAGGTCTTACTTGGGTGCTCTGTGTTTATGGAGGCCCTTTACTAGTTGTGAATGGGTTTCTTGTCCTGATTACATTTTTGCAGCACACTCACCCTGCACTGCCACATTACAATGCCACCGAATGGGACTGGTTAAGGGGAGCTCTGGCCACAGTTGATAGAGATTATGGAATTCTAAATAAGGTGCTCCATAACATAACTGATACTCATGTGGCCCATCATTTGTTCTCAACAATGCCGCATTATCATGCAATGGAGGCCACGAAAGCGATCAAACCAATATTGGGAGATTATTATCGGTCTGATGAGACCCCAGTATTCAAGGCAATGTGGAGGGAAGCAAAGGAGTGCCTATATGTTGAGCCAGATGAAGCTAATCAGAACAAAGGTGTCTTCTGGTACAATAATAAGCTCTAGTTTGATGTTGAAGAAAAATTATGAAACACTGGCGAAGTTGAATCTTTGTTAGTGGAGATTTATGTCTTCCCCCTTTCATGGTAATCCAGGTGGTTTTGGTTGCTTTTGTACTATGAACCTCTTGATATTAGCTTAAATAAGTTTGTTATGAGAAACCATTGTAAGACTAACTTGTTTGAAGTTTAGGGTGCTCAGTTAAGAGCTCTTCTCCTTCCAAGAAAAAACAACACTACATTTTTCAGTTTTTAATTACCGAGGAACAGTAGGACAAAGGAGCTGTGAAATTGTGTTTTACTCGATACCTTCCTTTTCTACTTTGCCGATCAATGACACTAATAAAGAAACTTTGATTGAGATTTAAAGGGGGGTGATTACAGAGAAATACACAATCCCTTCAATTTTCTTATCTCTTGTTCTTGATTTCAATCCCTTTTTCTGATTACAACTGAGGGTTTAGGGTGTGAAACTCTGATCAAACATTGAGCAGAATAGCGGACTCCTGTAATCCATGATGACCAATTATGGTACCTGATGATTGCTCCTCTTATGCCGGCCGCCTCAACTATGCTAAGTTTAGATGGGGTCTGGTCATCATTTTGGTGGCAAAAGACAAAGTTCTGGTGGAAATTGCTGTTTGATTATTTATGACTTGATGAAAAGTAGTGTTTTATATATTGAATTAGTCTAGAATCTCATAACATTAGCTAGAGGGAGCAGTAAATATTCAGATTTCAGAGTAAATTTTCAAGGAGAAATAGTGGGCTTTTGTGGATATAATGTTGTAGGTTAGAAGCAGAAGTACTAAGCTGTCCAAATTCATCTCCGTAAGTAGGGAATAAGTTTGGTGCCAGCAGTGTTTCAAGTTCCTCCAGCCTCAGAATTTTCCTCTTGAGCGAGTGAGCCCACACTGCTGCTATCCAAATGAATGCAGGTAGATAGATACTGATAAGCAGATAGCAGTTCTTGAAACGCACCTGTGATTAGCTCTTGGAGAAATTTTCAAACCAACAATTTCAACGAAATCTTTCAATTTCTTAATCAAAGGCATACATAGTCATTTCCCTCCATTTGTAAAATAGAAACTCAAGTTTTTGTTCTGTTTTGACTTTTTGTTTTCCCCCCTTCTGAATTAAGATTGCATAAAAGATATTTGAACATAAAGGCCAATCTAATAAATCCCTAGAGAAGGATAGGGGAATATGTTTACTTTAGCGCGCCAATGTTAAGAGCAAATTTAAGCTTTTTATTTAACAATTATAAATTTAGTATTTAAAGTCGGTCCTGTATTATGGGTGTATTATGTATACCTGAATTGTTTCTAAAAACATACCCGGAAAAAATTTAAAATTGTACATTCGGGAGTGCACTAAATAAATGTGCAACCAAATTCTTATATCTAATGGAGGAGTAGTATTTTTCTCTGTAGTTCACCTCCAACTGTAATTTAATGCATGCATGTACATTTATATATATATATATATAATTTGATATGATATCATAGAAGGGATCCATGCCTCTGGATGTCCTCGGTATTACCGGCCTCATAGTTATAGAGTTCGAATATTAGGTGTGCAAGTGTGGAATGTGTTCAAATTATCAAATAAAAAAAAAAAATGAATTACAGAGCATGGCGCACGTTAGAGAGAATTGAATATATACGCGGAATCCAGCTAAGTTAGAAATCGTCGTGCAGCCCAGGCGCACCCAAATGGTAGTCACGTCAAAAGCCTAACCTAACCTCACCTCACCTAACCTCTTCTTCTTTTTCTTCGTATTCTGCTGTGCTGCCATGCTAGGCTTTAATTTGGCTTGTTAATCAACTTGTTCCCTCGAAGGGAACCGCAGGATGCGCATCACCCTCCAGGTGGCACACTCAAGAGTGAGAAAATGACGAGAGCATATATTGAGTGATGATTGTGTGGGCCGGCATAGCCGGCTGAACACGAAGAGGCTGTCGTGTTCGTGATCTGTAATTAGTACGTACGGGCCGGCGAGCGATGTAAGAGGAAAGATATGATGATACGCTCCCGTTCGTCTTATCCTATGCTCTCTGTCTATATGTCATAATCATTTCTTTCTCCACGGCCCACGCCCTCGTCCTCTTTTATATCATCATCTGGTTGCCCTTCTAAAATTCAAATGGCAATCATTCTTCTGTAAATGTGTATTATTGTACCGCACTATACGGGTTGACATCCTTTTAAATGTATTATTTTTATGAGTGCTCTTAACATGTGTCATAAGAGTACATGCTAAACACACAGTTCAAGAGAATATTCTCTTAAATTGTGTGCATATTCTCTTAATTTCTGCATTTGCACTAAATTCAAGAAAATGTGTACACAGTTCAAGAGAATATTCTCTTGAACTGTGCTTAGCATGTGCCCTTAGGGCACATGTTAAGTTTTTCCTATTTTTATTTGGATAATTTATCCCTACAATGGTAATTATGGTTGCTTACATCATTTTATATATCGATAACAAATGTGTCAAACAAAAACAAATTTTTTTTTTTGGTATATATTATGATAAACTATTTTAATAATGATAATGAATATTTGTCAAACAAAAAATATGTGAATGTTATTATATTTTATGATAAATTCATGACAATATTAAATATTGACTTATGTAAATACATTAAATAATAGTGTAAAAAATGAATTTACATATATTTTGTGGCTTACAGTTTCATGATAGCTACAATTTCAACAAAAAATTAATCCCGACATGTAAGTCATTTTGTCGAAATACGAAAGTAATATATCCTCATAATTTATTTATTTTTATGTTAATATTTACTCCCTAACTAGGAAAGCAACTAGTGCAATAAATAATTATATTATGTGTACTAATAATTGAACATTGTACCTAAAATTATTAAAATGGTTGGAAAAACCTATATATTTACATATTGCGATTATATAAGATTATGTATGCATGTTCAAGTATATATGACTAGCTAGCTAGTAATTAGAGATACCTTTGCCGGCTATCATGCACAGATGCACTCCACCGTTGCTACGATTTCTAGTTAGTACTATCCATTTTTTCTTTCAACTTTTTTTTATCTTTTATGTTTTCTGTTTTTTCTATTTGTCATTTTGACAGTTTGTGTGATTGGGGTTTAATGGGGGCAGCCATGCATGCATCTCATGACCAGGATATGAAACCAAGTTGATTGGGAAGAAATTGACTCTCTCTCTCTCTCTCTCTCTCTCTCTCTCTCTGGGTGTTAATATGTATCAACATTAATAAGGAATTCGGTTAGTATGAAGTTAACTTCATAGTAAGTTAAATAATGAACCAATATAGTGCTGACACGCAAAGGGAGAGAACACTCCTGACATGCGTGTCAACACTGTATTAGTCTATTGTCTAACTTACCATGAAGTTAATTTCATACTAACCGAATCCATTAATAAGATATTGAGCTGGCCTTGACTAATGAATGTATCTGTCTTAATAACATCATTAATTAAGCCAATCGTACATAAGTAACTAGGTACAAATTGTTTGGTTCTTTTAACGATCTTAGATAGTTGTTTAATTAACAAATTGGGCATTTAATTATAAATTTGATTTTTGATTTAGAGTTTTAAATAGCGATATTATAGTCTTTATAGATATGTATATATGTGTGTGTACAACATACATAGTTTGTCAACGGCAAACCAGCTGGTTGCCTTCTTAATTTGGTTAATGTTGCTTCTTTTTGAATGGTAATACATACTTTATAAGCTATGAAAAATTCTAGTCATAATTTAAACTGTCAACATTTTGAATCAAGTAACTTCCCATCAAACAGCTGTAATCTTTTCAAGGAACAAATCGGCTTCTAGACATAAGAATTTTAGAGGTCGACCATGGAATTAATTGGAGAGATAGCGATGGTGAACGGTGATCGGCACAACCTGCCACTATACTAAATCTAAATTGTAATATTCTCTCTTCCATTTGGTAAGATAATTATAAATAAAAAACCCAAAGAAAATAAATAATTAATTTTGTGTCAAAGAATAAAACAAATTTATCCAAATTAAAAGAAAAAGTCTTGTGATTCCAGGGGAGAGTTGGTTTATAAATTAGTATTTTGGAATTGTGTGATTGTTGGAGATTATGATTGTTGTGATTTCACAGCAGGGCGCACTAGTCCGTACTATGATGGTCGAATATGGCCTTTCATATTAAAGATTCAGAAAGCAAATTGCCAAATGAACGTAACCAAAGGGATGACAATATAAAATTTTACCAACTTTTATATATATATATATATATATATATATATGTATGTATATATGGGACGCATTCATAATAATCAGTTGTTGAGAATATTGTTATAATAATTACATGCAGGTGACAAATTGACTTGAGCCGTTAGAGCTTAGAGCGGCAGACATAGGCCAATTTTTAGCCTTGCCGCTAGAAGTTCTAGCGGCAGGACCAATTTTACAGAAATAGTGCATATCGTTAGAACTTGTAATAGTAAGACCAAATGTGTTTGCTCCTGATAACTGTTTATTGTGGATACTTTACCTTTATATATAAACAATTAACTATAATATTTTTCTACCTGTTTGTGTGTTGTGACTTGCTAGATGAGGGGGCTGGTCGCACCAAAATATTATTTCACAGTCTCATAAAAAGTAATATTTGCTATATATTTATTTTTAAAAAGAATTTTATATATTTTAGTGTTAATATAAAAAAACACAATTTACTTACATTTATTATTATAATTTATTATCATACTATTATTATTAAATTAAATACCAAATAAATTCATATATATATATATATATATATATATATATATATATATATATATATATAATGCTGTGCAACTAGAATATTCCCTTTACGGTTTTCGGGAATGAATAAGCAAATAGGAATCAGATCATTAAATAATAATAATAAAAATTAGTCAGTTTTTAAAGATGGTGACAATTGACTTAGTACTAGGCCCCGTTCCTGTGGCTAATGGGACTATGGTATACCACGCTGGCCTGGGCAACTATGTGCTTCCTAATTATATTAAATAAGAATTTAAAATTATACATGTATATAATTATATATATAAAATAATTCATAATAAATAATTATTACGAATATTATTTTAATAAATTAATTTTATATCATTTATATAAAAAATTAATAATACAAATTGAGAATAATTTTATATCTACCGCTAGAATGTCACTAGTCTTTCCAGCGACATGAACATTCCTTCAAACGACATAAAAAATTATACAATTAGTCCCTGACCTCACCGCTAGTCCTTCCAACCTCAGAAGTAGAAAAAAAATTGTTATTGCCGCTAGTCTGTTTAGCGACAAAAGTAGGGGAAAAAAAAGGCAGAAGAAGAAAGAATTATTCAACAATAAAACATAAAATAAACTATTACGAGATTGGGTTTGGTTGCTTTACTCGATAGTGGTATTATTTACATGGAAAATTCAAACCCATCAAATAATAACATTACCGAGTAAACCAATCAAACCCATCATGCAATTGTTTGTTTTCTACTTTTTTGTTGGACAATTCTTTCTACTTCTGCCAATAGAAGTAGCCGCAAGGCAAAAAAAAAAAAATCTACATCTGAGCTTAAAACGACTAGCGACAAGGCCAAAAAAAAAAATTCTTCTTTTGCCACAAGCAGTAAGGTTAGGGACTAATTGTGCTGCTAGAAAAAATGTTCATGCCTCTAAAAGGACTAGCGTAGGTATAAAATTACTCTTATTTTGCTCTTATTTTATACTGTTAGATCATCATATGGACGGTGTAAGATCAGTCTGTTAGAATAGTACATATAGTAACTATTTTTTATAGATCATTCTCCAATATATAGAAACTATTTAATAGGACTATATGACATAATATAATATGTCATATTGTCTTAATTAATTACATAAAATTAGTAAAATCAAAAATAAAAAATCTCTTAGAAGTTATTTTTTCTATTAAATATTGGTTAAGTTTTTTTTGGATAATATATATTTAATTATTATAAATTTGTATAGTATATACTAATTTGAATAAGAAAAAAAGATATTTCTATTTTATGTTCTTATTAGAAATAGGAATATTTTTAAATTTAAATATTATTTAATTGATACAAATTTAAATAGTACTTATATTAATATGAATAGAAAAAATAAACAAAAAATTGGTGAAATCGGATTTTATATATATATATATATATATATATATATATAATTGATAGTTGATTACTTCAAATATTTTTATGTATACTAACAATTGTGGGAAATACTATATAAATCTATTTAAATAGTCAAACTTATATGTTATTTTATCTTTTTAGATATGTGCATATACATTAAATTATTTGTAATGGAGTATAACAATTTAGGGTGGTCAGAAACGCGGAGTGGTATATAGGGTTGCTGTTTGTGCAAGCCAAAGACCTCCTAGGCTCCTCCCCGTCGCTGGTTATTTTGCAACTACGCGTACGCGTGGGTCAATCCATTTGAATTGTTAAGAGTACTCTTCTAGCAATCACAAATTAGCTCGAAAAAGTATTTATCGCTAGAGACTCTAGCAGAAAGATAAAAAAAAAATTTGAAACTGCCGCTAAAGACTCTAGCGGCAGTTTCGTAAAAAAAATTTGCCCTGCCGCTAGAGCCTCTAGCGGCGACAACTTTTAAATCCAATTTGTCTCTGTATTAGTTGTTACAACAGTACTCTCAGTAACCAGTTGTTTTGGATGCGGCCATATATATATATATATATATGTATATATATATATATATGTATATATATATATAAACTTATCAATTTCATGTGAAAAATAGATGACATGGAATTTATTATATTATTAAATAAATAAATATTTAATTAAGATTTTAAAAATATCGTTTTAGTTATTAAATTATTTAATATTTAATTAAATAATAAATTCTTAAATTATACAATAGATTTCTTTAATCAAATATTAAGTTAAACATTTAAATACAGTGCATATTTATTTAGTTATGATTATGAAAAAATAATTATTGTAGTTTTATTTAAGTTTGTGATGAAATTCTATACTACTGCTTATATTAACAAATGTTAATTCAAATAGAAGTATGAAACTCAAGTTTTAATAAACTTAAATTTAAATATGACAATTAATTAGTAATAAATCTACTATATTTTTTAAACTAATTTTTATAGTTATTATGCATTTAAAAAATTCGCATATATTATTAATACAATTTTGATTTATTTATCTCTTATTTTATATATAATGAATTTATCTGAACCAATACATAATTTTCATTTAGTCTTTCTGGAATCAAGTCTTATATTAAAAGTTCTTGGAGTGGTATTACTTCTCAATCCAAATTATTCTGCCTTCTTATTGGATTGGTTCTTCAAATCAATATATATGACTTAATGTAAGACCCCAACTTTTATTGAATAAAATTTAATTTTTCTTCATATATTATTCTGAAATAGTAATGTGTTAATTTGATAAAAATTAAAGTTAAAGCTATTTTGTGCAAATTATAGTTTGTCAGAGAATATTCATTTTGCTGGAGAATATTCGATTCGTATGACAGTGTCAAAATAATCAGTTATAGGTGGACCCCACAATGAAATATTGTCGAATGTTGAAAACGACAGCAGTAACATTTTTAAATAAAAATTATCAACAGTACTATTATTTTTAACTGTTAAAATACCCGATGATAAAAGAATAGTAATATATAGTATTTCATGGTATTTTACTGTAGCACACAATATTACATAGTGTTTTATATTATTGAACTAATAAAGTAACTATTGCACAGTATTTCATAAATAATTGTCATTACACAGTATTTTACATTATTGAATCAATAATTGTCATTACACAACATCTTGTATCGTTAGACTAATAATTGTCATAGTAGTAGTTGTTAGTTTCCCAATGACACGATAGATATCTAGAAGGGAGAGTTGAATAGATTATTTTAAAAGTTTCTTTTACTTTAAAGAAATCTTGCTTTAAAATTAATTCTTAATCAATAAGTTTAGCACGGCGGAATACGATTTAGTTGTCATTTTCTTGATATGTTAAATTAAGAATTCAACAAGCAATTATATGGCAGATATAGCAAATAAAAGACACAATAAGAAAGACTCCAGATTTTAAGTGGTTCAGAGCTCACAAGATGTTAGGGTTTCGACACAGAGAAAGCAGCGGAATTTAAAAATTTTTCTGAAACCCTAAGCCGGGATCCATGCAAAACTATATTAATTCAAAAGTTTAGATTATTTACCTATTATTTGAGATGGACAGGAGACGATGGAATTCTGAAACGGCTTCGAATCTTCAACGCAATCCAGCGACTGCGTCTCTACAGTATCCACACGAACGCTCCGCGAACCGTCACACGATCTGCAGCAAAAGGGATCTGCGGTACTAGCCACCAAGATCAGGATTTCTAACCTATTTTTCTCTCTAGCCTCTTTCTGAAAGCAGTTAGGGTTTTAGTTTTTCCTTACGTAACTTTTAGACTACTGATATATCATATATATAGTAGTTAATAGGAATTAACTAAAACCTAAAATAAATAGAAAAATAAAATTCGAATTTATATATATTATATTTTAATTAAGTCTTACTTAATTAATATACATATATACAAATTATCTTATTAATTTAAATTCGTAATTTTTAAATACTATCAATCATATTGACATATTTAAAATACTTACAATTTAAATTAATTCCTTTTTAATTACGTTCTAAGTGTGTGACCCTATATGTTATTATTATGTTGACAATAATTTTAAAATCATATTATAAAATTATAAACAGTGAGCGGCATCTAGTAATGCATCACTGCTACCCAAATAATAATAAGATCGGTGATTCGATACAACCTTTTCGTGACCAATGTTTCAATGTAATTTAATCCTTTGAACCTTATATCCTAGATTAAACTCGAGGCATGGAATGTGTCATACTCTTCATAATTTAATCTGAGTTTTCTTGATCAATGAGTAGACTATATGAAACAAATCAATATTTGAGCATGGTCATGCATTTCATAGTCCTACTCAATCAAGAGGTCTATGGATATCACCCCTAATATATAAGAGGGTTAAATTTCATCTAGATCACTCATATTCCTCACACGATTCATGATGTACCCAATAATCACCTTTATTGTCCACCCTATTAAAGGTGACATTTGATAATATCAAAGTACACAAATTCTCGTGTAATAATATAGTAACTTCAAGTCGGAGGATCATTATATCATTGTCACTATAAGAATTTCTTATGACATTTTGCATAATGCTCCATGTAGAATTCTCATGGTGGGTCAGTCCAGTACATTGTTCTCTAACATGTACCTATGCATTGACTCAAATATCTCATATATTTATGACCAATGAGATTTGGCCATCAGTCAATCCACATACTAGTCTCAATGCATCATTGTTGTCCCATTAACAATGATACTCGACTAGGGACATTTAAGAGCAATGATACTAATTATAATTATATAATCTCATGTTCAAGTCACATACTTAAAGCTATATAATTCGTATCATTATTCTAAGGGCTTTTATTATGTTAACATTTATATAACGCAGTAAATGAAATCATAATAAAATAATCCATTTATTCAATCAAATATAATATCAAAAATGTTAAGCAATTACATCAAATAATTAGCCTCTAGGGCATAAACTCTAACGCAAGACTCCTACTCCACTGTTCTGCTCTTCCAGCAGCAAATCCACTAAGGATACTTTTACAATTTCAGAATCACTAAGATTCCTTCAAGACCAGCAGTCTTGGAACTCTAGTTCACTAAGAACTCTACAAGTCTCACAGACTTGGATACTCTAGTTCACAAAGAACTCTCCAGGAGTGATGTAGATTTGGATGTGTTACTAAGTTGCTTTTTGCTTCAGTTTTTCGAAGGACTTAGTAGCAATGCAAGCTTTCTTATCAGTTTGATCATTTTAACTTCTTGCGTATATTTTTCTTGTGTTATTCGCTCCTCTTTTCTTTTGCCGATCTTTGTATTTAAAAAAGTGAGGGCTACTGTTTTCTTCCCGTTGGAACATCAGCTTGAGCTATTGTTTCTTTCCGTTACCTCACAGAGGAGAGTTGTTGTATATTATATTTTAGCTCATTAATGCTCTGATGAGATTTTATTTGATTTGATCTGTTAGTCCATGGAAGGTTGTTTTCTTTTTCCTTGGGGACACATATGTCAGTCGTAGGTTCCTACCAACTTCCATAAAATCGTTTGGTTCTTCCATATTATAGGACTGATAGGACACAGTCCTCTAACTTTTCTGCCTTGAAAGTCTTCTTTCTGTTGCATAGTGCGCTTGGGTCAGTCCCCTGACTTTTCTGACTTTGATCAATTTGCAGAAGCTTTTTGGTTATTTCAATGCAGATTAATTTCTTGAACGGAATAGCTTCCGATCTAAGAGTTGTGATGTCTCTTGCCTTTTTGCTCAACGACCCTCCATAATCAACTCTACGAATATCCTTGTTGTCGTGACTGACCTGTAAAGGATCATTTCTTACTGTCATCGTAGAGTTTACTCAACTGTTAGACTGTTGATCGTAGAGTTCGTTTTATGGTTTCTCGCTTAGAACATAGTCTGTTGGTCGTAGAGTTTTCTTGGCCAAAATCGTAGAGTACGTTCTACGATTGTTTGTCTTGATCGTAGAGTCTGTTTAATCGTAGAGTCTTCTTGACTGAAATCGTAGAGTCCATTCTACGATTATATTACAACAAAAGATCAACCTAACAGTTTTGATCTATCTAAGTCTTAGTACAACACAAAAGACTTTTACACTAGGAGATCAACCTAACAGTTTTGATCTATCTAATACAGCTCTTGTACATTTATTCCTTATCATCAAATTTAACCATTCAATGTTCAACAGTAGTTACGGATATTAAATAGTTAGACAGACTCATTATTTGAATAACACTGAATATTTAAATAATTATGATATTAATTCAATAATATAAAAGATGGATAACATAATTTTTAAATGTGTAGTGTGAAGCTTAAAAATATGAAACGTGTGATGAATGGTGTAGTTTAATGCATGAATCATGTGATTTGCTAATAGATGATGTAGATTAAGTTAGTAAAATTTGTGAATTATGTGATTTACTAATTGATGGTATAGATTAAGTTAGATTAATGTGTGAATCATGTCATTTGTTAACGGATGATGTAGATTAAGTTATATTAAAGTGTGAATCATGTGATTAGTTAATGAATTGTGTAAATTAAAGTGTGAAAATTAATGAATAGTGTAGATTAAAAAATGTTAAATATGTTTTTGGAATAGTTGGTTAAGTTTTTGCTATAAATAGAGGGTTTAGCATAAATAATTTTCATATCCTTCTTACTTATTTTTCCTTCTATTTTTTAAATATTCTTAGTGTAAGATTTTTTTGAGTGAGTTAAAACTATCTCAAGTGTTGGTGAAAATCGATAAAAGTTGAGTATTATCCAAGTAAGTTTTTTTCTATAAAAGTTATATAAGTACTCTTACACGTCGTATGTTGTTTACAACTCTTTTTTTATAAGACTCTTCTTTCAAAAGATTTATTTTGAAAACTTTCTTTGAAAAATACTATTTTGAAATATTGTTTACTTTTTCAAAAATTATTTTGAAGTATATTCCACTCTATTACATAAATTTATACTATCAAATCGCTTTTAATTATTTCATACGAGTTAGTATACACCATAAAATCTATATGTGGTATTTACGAATTAAATGATATATATATATATGTTGATAAATATATTGATTAACTCCATAGAAAATAATATTCAGTCACGTGTTAAGGTAAGAGATATCATTTTCTTTCATCATCTTAAACTTACTATGATAAGCATTGTTCAAAAAAAAATTTAAAATGATTAAAAGTTTGCGGTTCATTTAATATCTTTTGACATGAACATTTCTATTAAATTTCTATTGTTATATTTGAACAGTGAACTATTGGACCTTGAATTTTTGACCTATGAACATTTACTTGAACTGTGAACATTGTGGACTATTAAATATTCTTTATACTATAAACCTTACTATTAAAATTATTCTCTATGAATTTTGGACATGATTCTTGGATTTGAACACCTTTTTCTCTACATTATTTAACTCTGTTTATCTATTGTCTATCCTATTATTCTTTTTTTTTTTTTTTCTGTTTATCATTTATATCACTGTTGTTTGTATTAATCATCAAGAATCAAGTTATTGTGAATATATGTGACCTGATATACAGTTGATAAGATAAAGATGATATAATGGTGACGTATCTTTTAGGACACGTGATGAATGTTCTCTTTGGCCTGAGACAAAGAAGAACTGTTATTTGGCATGATCATGAACAATGGTGTTTCAGATGATAAAGGTTGATGATGATTTTTCTGAAAAAGAGAAGCTAATAGAAATCATGATCTACATGATTCTCCTAATAGTTGTTATTCTGCAGTAATTGTTTATCTAAATTTTGTTCAAGAACTTAATTACAGTTGTTGATTTAAAACGTGTTGTTTATATTATTTTATCAAGAACTCAACTATTGAAGGTTAAAGATAATTTATTTGTCATTATTTTAGTTTTACTGAACTATTTGAGCTCACCCTTTCTTTTTTGTTCAATTGTTCAGGAAATAAGAGTGTAGCCGAAACTAGCGGGGAGAAAAAGATAATTGAGTGATAGTCCGAGATAGTTGTTATAGTAGTCTTTACCATATTATAAAATAGTGTAACAATAATAGTGAAGACTTAGTTATGTATTATTAAGCACTGTATTGTTATACATTGTATTGTATTTTAATAATTTTATTGTAGTCTTTTAACGACTCAAATTAGGTTGTATGGATCCGATTTTGGGGTGTCACACTTAATGTGTTACATTGTCTTAATTAATTACATAAAATTATGATTAAAAAAATTATAATTAAATTAGTAAAATCAAAAATAAAAATTCTTGTAGAATCTATTTTTTCTAGAGATTGATTGAATTTCTTTTGAATACTTTTTATATATTTAATTGTTATAAATTTATATAATATTAATTTGAATAAGGAATAATTTTTTTTCCTTTTTTCTATTCTTATAGAGATAAAAATAGTTTTAAATTCAGATAGTATTTAATTGATATAAATTTAGATAGCATATATATTAATATGAATGGAAAAGATTAATCAAAAATTTATGAAATTAAAAATTGGTAAAACTAAATTTATACTTTTAATTATATAGTTGATATATATGTATGCTCTGTAGAGAGAGAAATTGAAGTATGACCAATATGACCCTTCCAGCCTCTCCAAGGTAAGGTTGTAAACTAGTCGAATCGATCCGGATTCTAAATTGCTCGAATTCGACTCGTAAGGTTAAATTTTTACTCGAATTTGAATTATATTTAAAAAAAATTACCTAGATTCAACTCGATTCGAATTTTCGTTACTCGAATTTGATCCGACTCGGATCGAATTATATTCAAACTACTCGCAAAGCTCAAATTTAAGTCTCCACATAGTAACTAATTTTATAAGACATAATTATTAATTGAACTTATTATTTTACTTAAAAATAAAAAAATATAAATATAAATACACTTTATAAATATAAAATTATAATTAAACTTACAAATAGAAAAATAATAATAATAATAATAATAACTAATTATTTATATTTTGTTTAATTGTATATTTATTATAAGAGAATATATCGAGTATCTATTCGAATATGTATCAATTGAGTATATATCGAATTATGATTGAAAATTCGAGTGATTTGAATATTAAACAAGTCGAGTATAAACTTATTTAGATTATATTCGTATTTTGATTCGAATTATTTTTTATATTCAAATTTAGATTATATTATTAATAAATTTAAATATTAATAATATTTTTTTAAATTAAATCTAAATTAAGTACGAACTATTTAATTTGATTTAGGTGTTGTTTGATTGCATCTTAATGGATTTTAACAACTTATCTCTTAATACATCTTAACAACCCATAATTTTGTATTAAGAGGTCATCTGAATGGTTTAGACTCATATTTGTATCTTAACTATTCAGAGGACCTCTTAATATAAAAATATGGGCTGTTAAGATTCATTAAGAGATTGACTGTTAAGATATATTAAGATGCAATCAAACACAACCTTACAGTCTTACTCCTGGTAACAACTTAACTACCACACTCGATGACATATTAGAGGCGGAGCTGAGCTGAATAGTTGAGTTCACATGTGCAGTTGTTTTTTGGGGTAAAAAAGAAAAGGACAGAACAATGATAGCTGCTTAATGAATTAATGCTTATTGCAATCGGAATAATGATGACTTATTTAAATACAACTAGTCAACTACTATCATATAGCAGTACTTTATGCATATATATATATATATATATATGCATTTTTACTTTAAAAAAAATAAAGAAGTGATTGTTTTTGTCATTTTAATTTGAAATAAGGGACACAATCTCTCTAATATACATTAATACATACCATATGGAGGAGGTTTAGCCAATTAAGCACAAGGAAATAAAGAAAGTATAACTACAAGAGTACTGTATATACTAATATTTGGGGACCACTGAGCTGTATTTCTTACTCTCTCTCTCTTTGTCCTCAAATATATATACATGTTAGATTAGGGTTCATCCCATCCTTGCTCTCAACAGTCACCTTGTTTTTCTCTTTACACTTTTTCTCGTCTCACAAATAAACTACTAGCTAGGCCTCTACCTATATATATACAATAAACATCTTTCTCTTCTCCTCCAAACAAAAACACAACCATCTAAACCTTTCTCTCTACTCCCACAGAGACGCACAGAGGGACAGGCAATTAGATCATCATCATGTATACAAGCATGGAGGTAGGGGTGATGAAGAGACAATCTTGTGGTACCCCAAACTCAAATACAAAATCATCAGCATCATCACCAGCACTAGGCATGCACAAGGATTCACAAATGATGTCAAAAGTGAAGCCCAAAATCCGCATCATTCACATATTTGCACCAGAGATCATCAAAACCGACGTCGATAACTTCCGAGAACTTGTCCAAAGGCTGACCGGAAAACCCACTTCCGGAAACACCACCACCACCAAGAGGAAACGGAGAAACATTTCAAGAACCAGTTCATCATCATCAGATGAGCTAAGATCAGCATACAACAGCAAGCCGGTGGCCGCGGCAGAGAAATTAGAGATACGGACGGGGTTTCGTCCAGCGGAGTTGAGAGAGAGAATAAAAGGAGAAGAAGAGATATGGGGTGGTGCAAATTCAGGGGGTGGATTCTTGGGTGGTTTTGCTGATTTGGAATATGGGTTTATGCAAGAACTTACTGGTTTTCCACTTCTTCCTTTGGATGCCACTACTACTCACATGGATGCTTATGGATCAGAGTCTCAACTTGCCTAATTTAGCTACCTAAACCCTCAATTCAATTTGGTTCATTTATTATTTATTTAATCTCTTCTATTGTTTCTGTACGCTCCTGATCTGATCATTGTAGTTAGGATGTTTAATTAACTTAATTAATTCTATTCATATCTTGATTTAGCCTCTCTGCTGTATGTACGTACTACGTACACATATACTACTTGAGTTCTTTCTTTTCTTCTCTATGTAAGCTCCATTTGGATGTTAATGGAGTAACTAATGCATGATATGTATTTGTCTTTTTCAAAGTTTAGATTTTGATGGATTTTTTGCATGCATTTGGGTTTGGGTTTGTTTTTATCGGAAAAGTACTCCCTCCTCTCCATTATACAGGCTGCTTGAGGAGTTTTTTTTTATTTTTTTAAAATATAAATTGTTTTACATATATCTAAGGAAAAAAATATAATCATTTCTTATATAAAATAATTGAAAGAGAGAAAAAGATGAGTAATTAATTAGTGTATGAGTAGTAATAAAATTTTAAATTAATATTAATTGCTTAATATTAATATTAATAAAAAAAATTAATATGTATGATTATGTCTTAAACGACTTATATAATAAAAAAGAGAGAATATAAGTTAACAAAAATCAAATATAAAATAAAACATAAAATACATATCAATTACTAAAAAATAAGATCAAATACAAAAAATTTATGTTAAATTCTATATTTTAATAATTGAGATAAATATAATATTTATTTGTTATGTACGTAATTGTGTCCGTTTTTATTTCTACACTCTGCTTTTGCTTTTTTCCCTTGTGGGGTCATAATTTGCTTCATGTGGGTAATCATAAAATTTTATGATGTTCAAAATAGGATTATTATGTTTAGCTAACCAAATAGGACTTAGTAACAAAAATGTATTCCCTCTCTTGCAAGAATCACAATATATCTCTATCAAAATTTACTTTTCAATTAAATCTGGTCATCGAGTTGGTAGATAGGTGCAAACACATCTCCTACAATCAACACCAAAATTACTATAAATAAAAATATATTAATGTAGTATATATCCAGTGATTTACACGACACCGACACCGTGTGGTCAACTTTTGGAGCATTTCGAGGAAAACGGAGGGGAAAAGGGGAGGAGGGTTTACTCTGAAGTTTTGTCAAACTCCAATATTTCGGTAATACACATATCTGATTAGCATACAAATTTATATATATATATATATATATATATATACATATATATATATATATATATATATATATGACAAATTTAAAATATATATTTAAAATAATATATTTTTATTAAAATTACGTCCTTAGAGATTTTTTCATATGAAAGATGCCACTTTATCTTAACCATTTAACAAATTAAATATACATACATATGATAAAAATTACTGTCGAAATTGTCTTCTTTTTTATAAACTCTTTTGAGTCATGTTTCAATTTCACGGTATCACCCAAAATTAAAATTCCTAGATTTGTATGAGAGGTTGAAATTTATATAATTTTGACTTAAAGTACACCTTGAATTCCCGGATATTAATTTGAAAACTACATTATTTTTCTGTGCAATTTGCAATAATAATTTATTGGGCGGTTAACAACTATCACTTAATTTCCACCCCCAAACTTGAAATTTTATTTGATTGCAGGAGTGGGTTTAGTATTTTAATAGCCAATCCCCATCCACAAACAGTAGACGCCTCCATAATTCCTATCCTTCCCTCTTCCCATTAGATATTTTCTTTTTTTTCTTTCTAAGAAGGAAAAAAATAAAGTAACATAAAACCTGATTTAAATTAACAAAAAAAAATCCTAAATTATTCCAACTTTCTGATTCTGATTCCAGATTTTCCAACCAGCATAATCTTTCTTCTTTCCCTTTGTTTCTTTCTATAAAACCTGGTTTAAATTATAAATAAATAAATAAAAATAACATAAAATAGAAAATAAGAAAGGTTGTGTGAGAGAGTTCTGTTTGATAACAAAATAAAGATATTTAAAAAAAATATAACTATTAAAAATTAATCAATCGATCAAGGAGGTGCAATTATAACACTAGTAAATTTTAATTATTACTTCAAAATTAGAGATACGATTTTCTTTTTTATCCGTTCTATATTAGAGATACAATTCTATTTTTCGAGTATAAAATAAAATAATATTCTTAACATGTTATCACTTATATTTTAAGTTTATCGAGATTTCTAACTAACAGCGAGAATATTTTTTTTAAATAAAATAAAATTTTCCTTACAAGTACTTATAATAATATATATTTAATTTTGAAATTAATGTAGTAATTAATATGTCCCCTCGATCATTAAAAAATGATTATTATAATATAGATGACGTTCATGTCCCTACTTGTTAATTAATTGAATTGGATGGCTTAATAATTAGAAAGGCACCTTCAAGAGATCTAAATCTTTTATTCTTTAATTTCATTTGTGTCCTCTTAGATCAAAATGGATGGAAAAAGATTCCGCAGAATAAATTATAGAGAAATAAATCTTTATCGGGGGGGGGGGGGGGGGGGGGGGGGGGGGGGGGGGGGGGGGGGGGGGGAAGTCATTGGCAAGCACAGCACACCTAGGTCAAATAAGGGGGTGTTTCTAATATATCTTCCTCAATAGTATAATTAACATTTCTTCTTGCAATATTTTAGAACAAAGCACTTGATGCCAGGCAAGTATAATTAAATGTATTACCTAGTAGGGTATGTGAATTAGATAGTGCAGGTAAAAATAGACTTCAAATTATCAACCCTGTTTAGTGTCAAGTACCTTCCATAAATTCATAATCCATCCGTTCTAAAATTAAATATATATTTATAAAATGCTGACTTTTAAAAATTTTAAAAAAAATTCTAAACTTTTCCCTAACATTTGCTAAAATTGTAGCAACGATGAAATGATATAATGCTCAACCAACTAAAAATTACAAGTAATGACTCGTTAGGAATTTCATGCAAGTCTAAAAATAGAAAAGTCTCAAATTTTGAAACGGAGAAAAAAAAATCACTTCATCACCACAAACACTTCATCTCAGTCAAAATCGTTGCCTTCACAAAAATGGAAAGTTTTCCTTTCATTAGGTCAATTGAACCATTTTACATGGAACAAAAGTTATAAAGCAATGGAAAATGATAACAAAAATTACAGTGGGAAAGCAGGAGGGGGGACGGGTAACTATAATTATTCTACATCGTATTTCCTGTTGTGTTTATAATTTCAGTACTCCTAAGTGGAAGAGGAATGCACTTAACTCACATATTCTGTAACAGATTCCATTGGATATGTAGGGGTATCCAACCTTGTAAGTACGTCAGGTATTCCGGCAGTGTCCCTTGTTATCTGCATCAAGATCAGCAGACGTAATTTGTATGTAACAAGATTCAACTAGTAATGCCACATAAGCACATATCTTGAACATGAGTGCTATAATAACAGTTGAGATTATACAATTGGAAATCCCCTGCAGGGAAAGCTTACAGTATCAGAAGTACATTCATCACAAGTTCCTCATAAAACATGGCTCAAAACCTTGACATGCTATCAAAATAAAGCGCATAATGTCAGGGGTCCCCAAATCGATGTGTCATTATTACATTGGTTGCTCAATAATTCACAAATTACATGATCTACCACTATGATCTTGTCAGCAAATGTAATAATGGCAGAGCAATTTGAGACCCCTATCACTACTCATCATAACACTCATTAACCTCAATATAATCCCTTTTCCTTTTCTTTTATCAAATTTACTCTGTTCTACGCTTTCCTTGCATTGATGGAAATATGATGTCAGAAAATGATAATACTATTCTTCCCAGATAGAGGGAGTATTTGAATTACGACAGAGGAGCAATAACTTGCATATGGTGAAAATTGACTATAACCTCATTAACTCACCAGATGGTGAAACTGCTTTGTTTCTTTAACACAATAGTCGAGGCTGTCAACATGCATTAAGGAATAAACACTATGACGGCCACATGATCAGATGGTGAAAGGAAAGAGATGCCTCTTCATGCAAGAGGCATCACACTAACTCAACAATTTGACTCCAAGTTTAATCAGTGGCGGGTGCAAACAGGCTTGGGATCTCAACATAGATGAGAGGTTTCAGGAAAACTGCCTGTCTTCGACTTTATCTAGAAAGTGTATTATAAAAATTCTCAAGAACACAATACAAGTTGCAAAAGATAGCAGACATGATAATGCTTTTGCAGAACAATTGAAATGGTTGTTCTGTTTCCCATGAAGAAAAAGTCACTTTAGAACGTCTCATCTAAAAAATGACTAGGTATAATATAGTCGGGCTGTAAATGCAGGAACATGGAACACAGGGTGAGATGAATTGAGCATGATAAGCTATGACCTGAGATGAGGCAAAATGAGAAAGATAAATTTCAGCAGATACTAATATATAAATAAAGATAAATGTTTGTATGAGCATGACCAATGATGCTCCACGCTTTCCTTCTGTAACAATTTTATGCCAATATATGGACTAGTCTGTCCCTTCTCAAAGAAACAACAGGATAACTTTAATTACGTATGGTTGTCGTCACACTGACCTCATAAGTATATAAAATACAGCTATTCACTTAAGAACAATAAGAGTCACTGCAATAATTGGGTCATATGGCTACTGACTAATGTTTGCATCCTGACAACAAAGTCATGGAAAGAGCAATTCTAGTAAGATTATATTGCTATCTACTTATGCAGTGTTATCATCCAAATAAGAAACTGAAGGGAAACAGATACTTTAAAGAGTAAGTCGATAGTTAATTGTATAAAAATGTGATAAAAACACTTACTAAAATCTCTTCATCAAGATAAGATATCATAAAGAGTCTTTGAAAAGTCCCACCTGAAGTCATAAGAGATTAAACTTAGAATGGAATCACAGCGAGAACTGTAAAAGGAAATGAAATGACAAGGCAACAAATAAGTATATCTACGTGGTGATTTCTGAGGGGGAAATGCAGTTATGCATTCGATTTTTTATTTTATTTTTCACAAAATAAATCATGCGAATTGACGAAAAGAAGTGGAAACTGAATAAAATGGCTAAATGTATGATTAGGAGCCAAACCAAAACAAGTTAAAACAGTCCATTACTTGAATCAAGGATATTGGCATTGATGATTTTGTATATGTTTGAAAATATATAGGCAAAAGATAATCCAATGAAATGCAAATATAGAGGCAACATTGTCAAAGTTGATGGCAATGTGGAAGAATGTCATTTAGCTTGCTTAATGTTTACAGTGATGATGGCAGTTGACTACATCATTGGATAAAAGTGATTTGACTAACATTGACAGAACTACAAGGAGAAGAATTAACAGTGAAAAAGCCATACTAACTAACATTTATGGAGATATGTGCAAGATAAATGGTCAAAGCAAATGAATTCATGTACCAGCCCCAAGAGTTTAATATTGATGGTTTGTTGAGTTGACCCAAGGTGAATGTAAATATTTTCCACAAAATAACTTCAGAGAGATCGGCAGAATTTCTAGAAAACTCAATGTGGAATTTAACCAGAGTAAGTCCAACTTCAAGTAAGATCATTTGCAACTACAAATTGAATGACCAAAAAGATAGTGCACTAGGCCTAACATGATAGGATTAGGTCCAGGCTTAACATTGGCTTCAGCAACTAAAAGTAACGTGCAACGCTTTATCACCATGGAAGAAGAGAAAAGGACACCCCAAGAAATTCAGAGTTTAAAGACTACGGAGCACCAGTAAAATGTTATGTTCCAAAGAGCAATGATGCCTAAAACTGGAGCACAGACAAACATTCCTCAAAAGCTTTAAAGTGTCAAATTTTGTATCCCCCATAGGATACTTCTACTTAAATGTTTACTTAAATCTAAAGAGTCAGAACTATTAGTGCTCAATACACATAATGACTTAGTTTAAATATATCAATAAGATGCTCACTGAGAGGAACTTTAAGCCCATTGGTCACAGCATCTTTTATTGGAACAGGAAGTTGTTGCACCGTGGTAGCAGCCTGACTAAAAGCACCTCTTAGCTGTTCAGGTAAAGCAGCTTCATCAACCGTAGGAGTTTCAAGTACCCCTTCAACATATTCTTCTTTCATTCTAAGTGGTCCCTCAACAGATAACTTGGTGAGCAAAATAAAT